>JAQPPZ010001883.1:1200000-1827460 GCA_028583015.1 Wollemia nobilis | reverse complement strand
TTAGATGTATTATATTCATAGGTTCCTTTACTTAGTCCTGATCAACTATATCCAAGTAATCTCTTGGCCCATAGTTGGTAGTTATTATAAATGGGCATTGCTAGTTTGGCATAGATTTATCTTTGATCTCATCTTTCGTGTTGGTTTTTTTCTAGTTTTCCTTGAGCAAAAGATCACTAATTTTGAAGGACTAGGATCATACCCTTTTGTCATAGGCTTGCTTGAGTTCCTAATGATAGACCTATAAATGTTCGAGTGCATGGATTTTATTTTCATCAAGTAGATCAAGCTGATTAATGGGAGTATGGTGATACTCATTGTTGATAGAGGAGTATTATTTTATATTTTGTAAGAAATGGAGTTCTAGTTCATAAGAAAAGATAAGCTCAATCCTACAGACCAAGGCATAGATAGTAGCACCTATAAGAGTCCAAATATTGGTATGATAGGCCCATAAAGTAGGCTATATATTGACATGGAAATCTCAACTAGTTATATTAATGATTGTATTTAATATTTTGACTAAGTTTTTATTAGATACTTCAGCCTGGCTATTGTCTTGTGGATAATAGGATGTTGACCACTTATGCTAGATTTTGAATTTTGCACAAATTTTGGAATTTTCCTTATTCTTAATAAATATATCATTTATCATATATTATCATATTGATAATATAATATTAAGATAATATCTTATATAGGATACATTTTGAAACTTGAAGGGCAATGTAGGAGGAAAGAGATATGCCCTCTACCCATTTTATGATGTAATTGATTATGATGATAATGATAGTATGCCCATATAATTATTGTGGATTTATTTTACCAATTATTTTTATGTCCCATATGGGGAAGGTTCAATGAGACGCTAGTTATTAGAGATTCTAAGATGGAGCATGGACGAGGATATCATGCTTTCCATGTTTATCATGTTTTTGGAATTAGTTGTAAAAGTATTTCTCCATGGAGGGATAGTAATATCCTAACCAAAGAAGCTTCTTGGAAATATATTTTCCAGTCTAGTGACAATTAAATGTTACCTCATGTTCATCTTGAATGACTACCTTTGCTTTATCAAAGTTTACAAATCTAAGAGGGATTCCATAAAAATATTATTTGTAAATTATATGTCTATGATAACAAATTGACATGTGCATTGTTTTAAGTTCTTACACTTATTCTAATTTAAACCCTCTAGCAAGTAAATATGTCCTTATAAAGTAAATATATCCTTATAATCTATTAGAAAAGTAAATATGTCCTTATATAAAGGATCTAGAGTGCATGTTAATTTGATAGTAAGGACTTCTATGGAATTTTTCCTATATTCTAAGGTCATAGGTTCCCTAATCTATTGGATGATGATTATGGTTTGATTGTATTCCATATCTAGAGGAACAAGGGAGGTATTTGTATCCATAGCATCAACATGATTGTTCTTGGAACATGGAATAGTGTCAATAGTAATTTTGTTGAAGGTGATTATTAGCTTATCAATGGTGTCCTTATATGGCCTAATATTTATCACAAGTTGGGAATATTCAAAAACAAAGAGTGACTAAATATTTAAAGCCAATGTAGTGTTGAGTCCAAATATAAGAGCCTTATACTCTATAGTATTATTTGTGCATAAAAAATTAATCTTAAAATATAAAGGATTATTATTTATTTATAGTGATATCAAGTCAACTTATGTCCCTACTCCTTTGACACATATTGCACCATCAAAGAAAAGAAACTAGGAATCTAATGGATTGATTTTGAGGTTGAGGATAAAATAGTAAATAAATTCCATGACTATGGGATGGCTAGTGGGAAAATGTGCTACTTCAAATTGGTCAACAATAACCTAGTCGTTAAATGACTTTTGACCAATGAATTCTAGGTCAAACTCACTGATGCAATGACTCATTTTTGTAGTTTATCTTGAAAGTAAGGTTTGAACATGAGGTATCATAAGGTATCTACCCTAGATATAATGAATATATTATGGTTAAGCATGTAATGCCTCAGCATTCGGGACACAAACATGACTATAAGAGAAATATTTTATATAGGGGTTTATCAAACTTAATAACAAACTAAGGTCCAACTAATGTAGTAAAACACTCTTTCTCTATGTTGGTCATCATATTGGTTCAAAATAACACCTAATGAATGGATGGTTACTACTATATAGAGTAATAGTGGTTTAAGTAGTTTAGGAGGGATGAGGATAGATGGAGATAAAAGGTAGGTGCTTGTAGCATCAAATGTTCTTTGATACTTATCATCCTACCTAAACTCTATATTATCTCTCAAGATTTTGGAAAAGGATTGACATTTATGATCTAGATTATGATATGAATCATCATATGAATTTAATATTACATTTTGGGCTCCATAGTTAGGTTAACATATTAGGGGGTGGCATATCTATAATAGTATATATCTTGGAATCCACATCAATTCTATGTTAGGACATGACGAGTCCTAACAATTTTATGGATTTTACCCCAAACACACATTTGGATGGCTTAAGAAAGGCTTTGTATTTTCTTAGGCACTCAAATATACATCTGAGGTCTCAAATGTGATCTTTATTCAAATATTGATTGATAAGGTCATCAAAATAATATTCCACTATGCTATGCATCATGTTATGGTAAATATATGTCATGGCTCTTTAATAAATTGACCTACATTTTTCAATTTGAAGGGAATAACTTGAAAGCAAAAAATTCCTTAAGGAATTGTAAAGGTATTCTTAAGTTGATCTTTAATTGCAATTCAAATTTGGTTATACCTCAAGAATCATTCTATTAAGGATAACATTATTCAGACTATGGTAAAATTGACAATAATTTCAATGTTTGGTAAAGCAAAGTAATATTTAGGACATGCTTTATTGATGTCCCTAAAATTTGTATAGACTCTAATAGTACCTTCCTTTTTGACCACTAGTACAATTTTAAATATCTAGATAGAATAATCAATGGCTCTAATAAAACTGACTTTTAAGAGTTTTTGAAGCTCTTGTTTAAGGAGTGGAGCAACTTCGGTATCCATATTCCATAGATTTTTCTTGATGGGTTTTGCAAATGATCTAATGACTAAATGGTAAAAAATAAGGAAGGGATCAAATCTTTGCACTTTTGCATGGGATAAAGCAAAGACATCAATAAATTCAATGATAAGTTACATATATCATGTTCTTCTAAGGTCAAGATTTTTTTTTTTTTAAATATTAAGGTTATCATGGGTTTCACCATTGATGTCAATAGTTTCTTCAATAAGAATGTGTGATTCACACCCTAGTTGAGAAGGAATATGTAATACCTCCCTTATTTCAAAATTGGTTTGATCTAAAGTTGACCAATTTTGGTTAAGGGACTATAAAGCATTGGTATTAACTATTAGTAAAAGAGGCTCTTTATTGGAGGAGTTATCCAAAAGTACATGATCAAGGAGACCATATTGGGGAGGGTTGTGAGGAAACTCCTCTACCTCATTTGTTTTCTTGGTTAGGAATTGATTCCAAATTTCCAATTTGAATTGAGACAACAACAATATCAAACTAGAAAATAGATCCTCCATAATTTAGAGTGTTCCAAATATGATGGTTAAGGGGACCATCCATTAGGTAAGTGTGATCTCTAGTATATATCCCATCATTGATGATATTGATGATGGTTTCAAGATTTTTTATAGTGAGAGTGTTAACAATTACAAATTGAGAAAATTTAAGATGTTGAAAGAGTTAAGGGTCCTTATCATCCTCCTCATTGAAATATAAACTATGTATGGATATATTGTTGTCACTAGATCCAAAGAGGAAATATTAAGTTCATCCTTACTATCAAATAAGGGGAATGCTAGTAAAGGTTCATTTTAGTTTGGGATGAATCTAAACCCGTAATGGAATGACCAATTTACTAAGGATTCTTTTATGCCTTGCTCATAGAGTCCTAGTCCCTTTCCTTGGTATCCCATATTACATAATATATATTTAGTTATTTTTTATAAGTTTGATAATTATAATAAAGGATAGGTAGGTGGTTGTACCTTGAATGTGCTCCTCATTGGTAGTATCAATATAGAAAAAATAGCAACTTCTTATCTACACAATATTTCTCTTTCTAGACAATAATCCTAAGATTTGAGAGGAATGAAGAAGGCTAGCTAGGTCTAAATAAATTAATTTATTTCTTGATTATGTTGATTAATATTTTGAGTTTCAACTTACTATTATTTAGATATTTAGGTTGATCTTGTGTCTATTTTTATTATCATTATCTATATTATTTTTGTTAGGGTTTTAGTTATTAGCTTTATCCTTAGGCTATTTAGGTTGTATATTGAGGGTAAGCAACTTTAGCACATAATTAATGGGGTATTGAGAGGGTGAAGCAAAATCAAGGGAAGGGGAAAGGCAAATTTTATGATTTTTTATTTCTACTACGTGATGGTAGGAAAATAGTTCATGGTCAACTAGAAAAATATACGTCTTGCCTAGATATCCATACTTAATACATTGGTGATAAGTGGATGTACCAAACCATATCACATGGATCCATGGCCTATTAAGGATAATATTATAAGAAACATCTCATGACATAACATGAAAGAAGGTTTTTAAGATTCAAGGTCCAAATTTTAGAGGTAAAACTACAATACCAAGGGCCTTGCATTCTTCATTACCAAAGTCTTTGATGATGAGATCTGATTCATCCAGATCATGTTTATTCAACCCAAAAATAATTATAAATTTTAGATTCTAAATTTGAATGGTGGAACCATTATTTACAAGGATGTGTAAAAGAAAAATTTTATCAATGTGACTTGTGATGTATATAGTGTGATATTATGGAGATCATTTTTTATAATATGATTTATTCCATAGGACCCAATGACATTTGTAAGATCACTAGGGTTTAGGTATTGAGGGATAATTTATTTAATTAAAATCTTTAAAATGATTTCACCATGAGTTGAAGAATATTTTAGAATAATGATAAGATCAAAAGATTTTTTTCTTGCCTTTTGTATCATATCATTAAGGGGAAACCTATAGAAGAAGCACATTTAGCCCAAAGGTCCAAAGGGATATGATTAAAATATTGAGATTTAAAATTTATTTCTTGTAACAACATAACAAGAGGAATGAATCATTCCCACCATGTATTGATTCAAAGGTGGGATAATTTCATATTGAATATGGTTGGATAATTTCTAATCATGGTTTGGTAATGGGTATTGAAATATCCATATTTCTTGGTTTAAATAAAAATTTTGTTTGAATTCACCCACAAAAATTCACCCTTTATCAATTATGTCTTGAATAAGATGCATGAGGGTATTGCATTTATTGGTATGATGACCATTCGTACAGTGAACATTGGAGGTATTGCATTATTTGATACATTTGTAAATATTTTGATTAGGGTGTGTGTTTGATATTTGTGTCTATAGGATGTGTCATGTTATTGGGTGAGAGTATGTGTCATGTAACATAAGTGTGAGAGGTGTATAGTTAGAAAGTGAGAGTTATATTTTTGATGTGTCAAGTTTAAAATTAGAGTGTTATGATTAATCATGAGATACTTTATCTTTATGTAGTATGTGAGATTTATTATATAAGAGGTAAATACAAAGAGTTAGTTCTCCCATGATTTTAAAGAGATCAAAGGTCAATATTTATGTAATGTGAAGAGTATCATGTATTTATACATTGAATACAAAGCCATGTAATATGTAACTCGAGGAAGCTTTGCATTTATGTTTTGATTTAGTAGTTTCAATAAGTATTTTTATGAGATGTACGTGAAATTATTGTTCATTGATATATACATGTTATTGAAGTTATTTATGATCCTAGAGATTGATTAACCTATATATAGTATAGTATTTTCCTAAAAATTGTATCAAGGCCTCATTGGTGAGAGCTACATTAGATGTCCAAGAAATAAGGAGAACAAATAGATTGAAAGGGATCTACATTGAAGGAGTGAGTATAAGTTTTAAAGTGATAGTAGGTGCCTTTTAAGGAATGTTGATATGGTGAACAAGTTTGGATGAGGAATAAATAACAAGATATAAGAAGGATAATGGAGTAATATGAGAATTGGATAAAGAGATTAAATAAGGAAGGATAAAAAAAATGGAGGATGAAAGTTTACAAATTTGGAGAAAAGTGCAATTTGAATCTGGATTAAATTATAAAACATTGCAAGTGTTATAAAATGATGATGCAAAAAATATAGTTCTAGCATTGGTGACAAATCATTTTGAAAAGAATCTAAAATTTTAATGGAATACATCAAGCATTCAACGTTGAAGAAAGAGCATCTAGGAACTGGTGGAGAAGATGTCCAAGGATCTATGTATAAAGAAGTCATTGAGAGTATTTTAGAGACTAGATAATGTGTAGAAGTCTATTTTACAATGCCACATAGATATTAAATACATGTTCCTATTGCAATACTTGAAAGGATAGTGGAAATGAGAATATAAGGAATGAAAAACGTGATTGGTTTATCTAGTCCAAGATAACACTCATGAAGTAGCAACATTAGTACATAGATGTAACACCATAATTTATATAATAAAGTGCTATAAATGTAAATTTTAAACCTTTATATTATTGGGAACACATTTGTATTTGAAAAATTAAAATGAATAAATCATTTGGAGATTTAAGAAGGTGATTGAATAATTGAAAAATAAAATGAATGGAATATATAAGAAGGAAAACATAATTATTTGAGAAGCAAAATTGATTGAAAGGATAAATTAAACTGATGGTTGAAGAAGTTGGTTTTATGAATGAAGGAATTGAATTACGAAAAAATAATAAAATGAATTAATGATTGAAGGAAATTGTAAACACCCAATTTTGACACACCTAGTAAACAACACATCATGTGGGCATCCTAACCTTGTCAAATTAGGTATTTAATTTTGCATATTATATCAAATTCTGATCTCATTATAACTCATCAATTTCCTTATCTTCAAAAGCCTTTTGATCAAGCAAATCAAATCAATCATCCTCATACCCAAATTTAGGATTTTTATAAACCTAGAAGGTAAGGTCATATTTGGGATACATTTTGACCTATAAAATAATCTCCAAATTTCACAAATATACCACCATTGGATAGCCCTAAAAAAGAGATTTTCAGAAAGTATAAATATGCCTATAATTGGACTCATATCAATGCCCAAAACTACAAAACAAAAATTGTTATCCAAGATAAAATTTGCCACCTCTTGGTAAATCTGGTCAATAGTGGTGAATTTGGTCAACAGTGGTGAATTTGGAAAACATCCAAATTTAAAAATTTGAAAATTCAGACCTTACATCCTTACCAAATTCACCACTTAGAACCATATTTGCCACCACTATGGCAAATTTTAACCAGTTGTGAATTTGGCAAACTTTTCAAAATTTAAATTGTCCTAAATTTGATCTCATTTATGTTCAAAATAGAGTCTATTACATCATTTATATCATGTAAATGTATATTTACCTTGGTACATATTTAGGACATTAGATTACTATAGGGAGAATTTTTCTAGTTACTTCATGCAATGTAATAACTACATAAGTTTCAAATTGCAAGTTGTACATGTGCAAGTTGTCCCTTGCACATCTAGGTAGAGTGATGGCCAAAAAACGTATTTCCTATTTAAATGGCCATAGGTATAGATCATAAGTATCATCATAGTGAGATATATAATACAGAGATTCATATAGAGTTACAATGATATGATGTAGCATTATGATGTAATCTAGTGGGGTGTAATATGCTCAATGCCCATTCTTGATTAGTAGCTCTATTCATGGTGTGTTCATTTTCTCCAAAGCTATTTTGTAAACACCACCATAATTTTTATATATGGATTATTTTAAGTCATCTTGTATATTTGCTTTATGTTATTTTATTCTACATCTTGTGTGTCATCTTTCATTATATGTTGCATCAAAAGCTAACAATGGTATCAAAGCTATGGTAGATCAATAGGAAAACCACAATTATCATTGACCCTGAGTTTTTTATCAAACTACAATTGGACCAGTCATTGAAAAAATACTCAAAAGAGTTTAGGTGGTAGAATTAAGGAGAGCCACAATATTAGGACTGAAATAAATCTTAGATTCTGGAATACTAAGATTGGAAATGGTTGGAGTATTTCCATAGAGTTTCAAGAGAAAACTTGTGAATACTATGACTCATCATTTGATCCACTAATTTGATGTGCCAACTAGTCAAGCTCATATAAGAGACCTAGAAAAATTGACCTAGAGTATATTTTATTGTAGGTAATTGATTATCAGATGATTGGGACATCTCCTACAATAGAAAGCTAGGAGATTTCAACTTCGTTTTCAGAAATTCAAAGTGATTTCATAGTGCAGAGATTAGTTACTACAAGAGAAGAATACTATTGAAGAAAATTTTGGAGCAAAATTATGGTGAAGTTGGGAGATAGGAGATATCCATTTCTATATTGGAAAATTCACAATAAGAAAAGGCCATAGTAGCCTTGATCCAAAATAAAAGTCCATAGAATCCTTGAAAAGGCCATAGAAGCCTTGGTCCTAAAAAAGGCCACAGAAGCCTTGATCCTGAAGAAGTTCATAGAAGCCTTGATATATAAAAAGGCCATAGAAGCCTTTATCCTAAAGAATACTTCAAAATAAAGTATCTAACTCACAAGAAGATTTTAGTATTAATATTTTGTTGCAGGAACAAGAAGATTTAGTGAGTTGGGAAAGCTTCCTACAAGAAGGTTAGGAGGAGTATCTTATTTAGAATCAATCCAACACCTAAAGCAAAAGTTATCAGGAGAAGATATCATTGATGAAGAAATACTAGGTGAGTCTTGATCGAATACAGAGATAGCAGAATCATATATCCAGGAGAAGATATTACCACCAACACTTCTAGAAGTAGAAGGTTGAAGATAAGGTCTCAAGGAAGACCAGAAGGAGCTATAAAATCAAAGGCCTTGGAGAGGTCTCTATGAGCATCTGGTAAAAGGCTTGGTGAGCATTTTTGAAGACTTCACCAAAGAAGTTCCAAGGAGAATGCATTGGATAAATTCACTATTAGAGATAGTGAAATATTTGGTACAATTATTGCCATCCTAAAACAAGCCCAAGAAGAAATATTTGGTAAGGAGTGCCAAATTTTAGAAGACCTTAAGACATATAGAATATTGAGAAGAAGTCTACCAAATCTAGAAGACCTAGAGATTACCTGTCACAACAATAAGACACCACGTCAGAATCAAATACCTCTTCACATCTACAACAAAAATAAGGAGACTACAAGAGGAGAAAAAACCACCAAAATTCTAGGCTCATGAAAGGGAGATCATATTTTTATGAAGAAAATTTTTTTCCAGGAAGCCTATAGAAAGGGCTGCAATATCTCATCTAAGATAGAAACTTGGTCTTCATAGACATCAAGATATACATCCTCTACAAAAATGGTGAGAAGGGCTTTCAAAAAAAGTTAAGCAACTATTGGTTCAAGGAGATTCATTAAGTGGACTACTTATCAGATTTGTTTAAGAACCTTAACTATATTGAAGTTGCAACAAGGAGAATTAAATTAGAGTCTTACAAAGGTACAAAAAATAAAGGATTATTTAAGGTTCATTTGCACTTTAGGAGTTGATTATATTTTAGAAATTGTAAATTATCTATCAACTACCTATTATCTACTTTGGAAAATAAAATTATGACTATCTCCTTTTAATTTTATGTTAAAGAAATTTCAGAATAATTCTTGAAAATTCCTTTTAGATTATTCTTGATTAAGTTGTAGTAGATTGATTAAGTGCATTAGTTTTTGAGAGTTAATTGGAGTAATAAGGTGATATTATTAGGGCATTAAAATATTATTATATTTGCACTATTAGATTTATCTCAAAAATATTATTACTTGTGTTCTTGAGAAGGAAAGAAAAAACATAATTAATAAAAGTGTCTAAAGAAACAATTAGTGCATAGAGATCTACAACTTTGGGTAGCCTAAGGAAGCCACAATATAAGATCTATACTCCAATTTTTTGTAGAATAATGTAACCACAAAAAAGAGCATAAAAGTAAGCATTGAACGAGACTTGGTGAGTCTCAAGTTCAAGGCACGATAATAGTGCAGAAAAATGCAGAAAAATAAATCTTCCATTATATGGTTACAAGCTTGGAACCTTACATAAAACATCCAAGCTAAAAGGGAAAGTTGTCCATTCTAAAGGATAAACTCAAAACCCCTATTGCACTCAAATATTCTGCCTCAAAACCAGAAATTTAGATGTGAAAAAAGAGTTCAAAATGAAGGTGCAATAAGAATAATTTATTTTACATTATACTGCACAAATTCTAATATAGTTTTATAGGGATAAAAAGGTAGATTTAAAGGCACTCTAGAAGCACTAAACTTGCTAAAAAAATTAGCCAAAGGCAGTCATATGCTAGTAGCAATCAAGCTCGACCTAAGAAGCCAATCAATAGGCTCACACTCCTCACATCCAAGATGATCGAACCTAAAAAATACGACAAAGGGAGAACAACATAAATCAAAGAGCAATAGCATCTATAGAATGAGGATGCATGCAAGTAAGGAAGAAAGAAAAAATGCACCATTGGAGCCTTAGTCACTCCACGATTGTTGGAAAAAATCGATGCTCGAAGTCTCCGCATTATTGCTCCATATCCTAGCTAAAAGCATGTGCAAGTGAATGAAAGAGGAGTTGGAAATTCTTGAAGCTTAAAGAATTCAAAAAAGGTCCATTTTAACTAGTGAAAGGGAGGACATCCATATAGATAAAGAGTGTGATCCTTTTCACCAAAGAAGAAACCTAATGCTCAAGGCAAGAAAGTGCTCATATTCAAGAAAGGGGTTAAGAAAATAGGTTGGTGCATTGAGTGTATGGGATACACTTGTCTCCAGGGAAATTGAACATTTTGCTAAAGAAGTGTAATATCTAGATGTTACAATAAGGAGGATGAATGCATCATTTGCACCAAAATACTTTCAAGCGCTCAATGTAAAATGGATGTGCTACTTGGCACCTTAGACAAGAATCTTCTCCATATTAAGGATGTCAACACTCAAGGTCAAAGAGAGAGTGCAAGTTAATTCTCATATTGGAATTTACTCTTCATAATCTACGTGCATAGTGCATAATTGTAGCATGGGAAGAAGGTGCTAGAGCCTTCAATGCTCAATCCAAGCGAGGTGAAAGTGAGAGTCCAAGTAGTGCTAGTTTTGGAATGTGTATAGCTCCAAGCATTTCCATTGGAGGGTGCATTCATTATATCTACGTAAACATCATGCAACCCTAGCTTCTCAGCAAGAACAATTTCGTATATTTCTTTCTGAAAGGTAAAGTTAAATTTCCATTATTATATGCTTTCTTTCCTTGGGAGTTATAAGGTTGTGATTAAAGGAATTTAATTAATTGAAAGCAATTTATCAAAAGATAAAACTTTATCATATAAAATATTTGCAATATAAATCCTAGGATCAATAAAGATTTCTACTAGAATATAATAATTATTTGCAAATATTATGGTGATCTAATTTATTCAAATATTAGGGAGTCATAAGGACTACTACAAATTAATTAATTGGAAAATTAGACACATTAAACCTAAATACCAATAGGTTATTTATAAAGATATGTTTATCAAATCTTTTTCAAAAGTTGGATATTCATATTATTATTATTATCTCAAATCTATCAAAAGGAGACAAAAGGTCCAATATTATTACCTCTTTAAAATTTGGGAATGGTGCTTAGTTCAATAGGAGTAATAAGGGATAATAAGAATTGTTTTTTTCATATAGAAAACCTTTACAAAATCAATTGTATATTGAATTATAACTTACAAAAAGCACTATATCTTATCCATAGCAAACTAGGCAGTCATAAGGCATTCTACAAAATATAAGAATTGATATTATGGAAGTTAAATGGCTTCAAAAAAATTCTTCCTAGTAGAATAAAAATTACTCAAGGGTCCTAATTATTTCTCCTGGAAGAATATGGTGAAAGCTATCTTGGTATATGAAAAATTGTGGGATATTATCAAAGGGAAAATTCAAATACTTACCACAGATGATATTACAATCTAAAATTTCATAGAAAATAATTCGAAGTCTTTAATGATAATAACATTTGTAATCATTGATGAAATACAACCCTATATCAGTTTTACAAAAACATATTCAAATGCATGGACAAGCCTAGAGAAAATATTTGAAGGAAAGAATAAGGCAACTATTCTCCATATTCAGACTCAACTTCATTCATTAAAAATGAATAATTGAGAAAGCATAGAGTTGTTCCTAAGGAAGGTAGTAGATATCAAAGGTAAATTATTTACCTTAGGGAAAAAAATCAAAGATGAACTTCTTACTCAAATAAATATGAGAGCACTTCCAGAAAACTATAAGTAGTTGGTAACATCTTTACAAGTTCTAAGTAAAGATACTTCTTTTGATGAGTTAGTCAATATTTTATAGGAATATGAAGTCGAAAATATAGGTAAAGATGAAATTTCAAACAATGCACTGGCATCTAAAGAAAATCCATAGGTAAAGATTGCTACTTCATCAAAAGAATAAAAAGCAAGGTACAATAGGTATGGTCAGACATGCAGGAAGAAAGGCCATAACACCATCTAATGTAGGTTCAATACCAAAAATCAAAATCAAGGAAATCATATGAACAATGAAAACCAATTTTAGACACAACAATATTAAAATCCTCATCAACAACAATTTTAGCATCCAACCAATTATCCACAATTGGAATATCAAAAAAGAAATAAAAATGACATCTAGCACAAAGGACAAGTGAAATTGAAGAAATGTAAGAATCGACAGATGATTATGAAATCAAATCTCTCTCAGTAATAATGATAGACTATGAAGATACTAATCACTTGCTTGAATAGGTTGCAAAAGACAAAGAAGAAGATTTATAATCTCAAGGAATCTATGAAGATATACATTGAAGATTGAAATATTTAATATCCAAATAATGTAATAGAGGGGGCGTTAGAAATAGAGTCTATTACATCATTTGGATCATGTAAATGTACCTTTACCTTGGTACATATTTAGGATATTAGATTACTTTAGTGGGAAGTTATCTACTTACTTTATGCAATGTAATAAATTCACAAGTGTCAAAGTGCAAGTTGTACATGTGCAAGCTGCCCCTTGCACATCTAGGTAGAGTGTTGGTCAAGGAACTTATGTCCTATATAGAGGGCCATAGGTATAGATCATAAGTATCATCATAGTGAGATAGATCATAGAGAGAGTCATATGGAGTTAGAGTGATATGATGTAGCATTATGATGTAATATAGTGGGGTGTAACATGCTAAATACCCATTCTTGAGTGGTAGCTCTATTCATGGAGTGTTCATTTCCTCTAGAGCTATTTTGTAAACACAACCATCATTTTTATATATGTATCATTTTTAGTCATCTTACATATTTGTTTTATGTCATTTTATTATGCATCTTATGTGCCATATCTCATTACATGTTGCATCAAAAGCTAACAATTTATTAACAAAATTACCACTTATAACCAAATTCACCACATGTATGGTGAATTTTGTAAACAATGGTAAATTTGGAAAAACGGTCGAGAATCTTCCACACAAACCAGCTAACTTTGGATCAGGCATCCTTTCACTTGCACCATCGATCCCACATGATCCAAGAAGTTCCAAGATGAATTTATTTGAATTTATCCTTATCCATTCCTCCCTCAAAGTCCCCTCCCAAATCCTATTTAAGGATGCCATGGGGAAAGCATTTGGTAAGGCAATTAATTGTAGCAAAGCTCTTCCAATATTCTTCTAAGCATTAGCATTTTTCTTCTCAAGCATTGCATAAATTTTTCTAAGCATTTGAGCATCATTTTTAAGCTTTGAGAGCAATTCAATAAAGGTAAGGAGGAATTGAGAGCAAAGAGGTCATCATTGGAGGCAAGAAATAGAACTCTCCTAACTTATTTCTTCTCTCCTCTCACCTTGGCTTCATAGCATTTTGTCTTCTAGGTTATAGCCTTGCTAAGTTGTCAATATTCTTTTTCATTTCATCTTTTATATTCTAATTTCTCTTGCAAGATTTTCATCTTTCTCTTTGGAAGCCCCTAACTCTATTTTTGCAGAATATTTAATAGTATTTTTGTAGCCTTCTTATTCCTTTTAGCATCCCTATTATCATATATAACATACTTTTTGAAGGTTTATCCTAATTTAAATTTGCATTTATTTCACATCTTGTCTTTAATCCTCTATTTTGCAGGGGGTGTTAGAAATAGAGTCTATTACATCATTTGGATCATGTAAATGTACCTTTACCTTGGTACATACTTAGGACATTAGATTAATTTAGGGGAAAGTTATCTAGTTACTTCATGAAATGTAATAATTGCACAAGTGTCAAAGTGTAATATGTATATGTGGAAGTTGTACCTTGCACATCTAGGTAGAGTGTTGGTAAAGGAACCTATTTCCTATATAAAGGGCCATAGGTATAGATCATTTATATCATCATAGTGAGATAGATCATAGAGAGAGTCATATAGAGTCAGAGTGATATGATGTAGCATTGTGATGTAATCTAGTGGGGTGTAACACACTCAATTCCCATTCTTTATCCATAGCTCTATTCATGGATTTTTCATTTCCTCGAGAGCTATTTTGTAAACACCACCATCATTTTTATATATGTATTATTTTTAGTCATCTTGTATATTTTCTTTAAGTCATTTTATTCTACACCTTGTGTGTCATCTCTCATTACATTTTGCATCAAATTATAACAAATTATTACTAAATTTTCCACTTAGAACCAAATTCATCACACCTATGGTGAATTTGGCAAACAGTGATAAATTTGGCAAAAACGATCGAGAATCTTCCACAAAAACTAGTTAGCCTTGGATCAGGCATATTTTCACTTGCACCATCAGTCCCACGTGCTCCAAGAATATTCAATATAAATTTATTTGAATTTTTTATTATCCATTCCTCCCTTCAAGTCCCCTCCCAAATCCTTTTTAAGGAGTCCATGGAGTAATCATTTTGCAAGGCAATTCACTATAGCAAAGATCTACCCATATTGTTCTAAGAATTAGCATTTCTCTTCTCAAGCATTACATAGCTTTTACTAAGCATTTGAGCTTCCTTTGTGAGCTTTGAGAGCAAGTAAATAAATGCAATGAGGACTTGGGAGCAAGGAGGTCACCATTGGAGGCAATAAAGAGAGCTCTCCTAACTTCTTTCTTCTCTCCTCTCACCTTGGCTTCATAGTATTTTGTCTTCTAGGTTATAGCCTTGCTAACTTGTCCATATTCTTTTCATTTCATGCTTTATATTCTAATTTCTCTTACAATATTTTTATATTTCTCTTTTGAAGCCCCTAACTCTATTTTTGCAACATATTTAACAGTGTTTTTGCAGCCTTCTTATTCCTTTAAGCATCCCTATTATCATATCTAAAATCCTTTTTGCAGGTTTATCCTAATTTGAATTTACCTTTCTTTCACATCTTGTCTTTAATCCTCTATTTTGTAGGGGGTGTTATAAATAGATTTTATTACATCGTTTGGATCATGTAAATGTACCTTTACCTTGGTACATACTTAGGATATTAGATTACTTTAGGGGGAAGTTATCTAGTTACTTCATGCAATGTAATAACTGCACAAGTGTCAAAGTGCAAGTTGTATATGTGCAAGCTATCCCTTACACATCTAGGTAGAGTTTTGGTCAAGGAACCTATTTCCTATATAAAGGGCCAGAGTATCATCATAGTGAGAAAGATCATAGAGAGATTCATATAGAGTCAGAGTGATATGATGTAGTATTGTGATGTAATCTAGTGGGTGTAACATGCTCAATGCCCATTCTTGAGTAGTAGCCCTATTCATGGAGTGTCCATTTCCTCTAGAGCTATTTTGTAAACACAACCATAATTTTTATATATGTATTATTTTTAGTCATATTGCATATTTTCTTTATGTCATTTTATTCTGCAACTTGTGTGTCATCTCTCATTACATGTTGCATCAAAAGATAACAATTTATTACCAAATTTACCACTTAGAACCAATTTTACCACACCTATGGTAAATTTTGTAAACAATGGTAAATTTGGCAAAACAGTCGAGAATCTTCCACATAAACTAGCTAGCCTTGGATCAAGAATCCTTTCACTTGCACCATCAATCCCACATGCTCCAAGAAGTTCCAAGATGAATTTATTTGAATTTATCCTTATCCATTCCTCCCTCAAAGTCCCCTCCCAAATCCTATTTAAGGAGGCCATAGGGCAAGCATTTGGTAAGGTAATTCATTGTAGCGAATATCTTCCCATATTCTTCTAAGAATTAGCATTTTTATTCTCAAGCATTGGATAGATTATTATAAGCATTTGATCATAATTTTTAATATTTGAAAGTAATTCAATAAAGGTAAGGAGGCTTGGGAGCAAGGAGGTCATCATTGGAGGAAATAAAGAGAGCTCTCCTAACTTCTTTCTTCTTTCCTCTCACCTTGGCTTCATAGAATTTTGTCTTCTAGGTTATAGCCTTGCTAACTTTTCAATATTCTTTTGTATTTCATCCTTTATATTCTAATTTCTCTTGCAATATTTTTATCTTTCTCTTTGGAAGCCCCTAACTCTATTTTTGTAGCATATTTAATAGTTTTTTTACAGCATATTTAATAGTTTTTTTTCAGCCTTTTTATTCCTTTTAGCATCCCTATTATCTTATATAACATCCTTTTTGAAGGTTTATCCTAATTTACATTTACTTTTCTTTCACATATTGTCTTTAATCCTCTATTTTGTAGGGGGTGTTAGAAATAGAGTCTATTACATCATTTGGATCATGTAAATGTACCTTTACCTTGGTACATACTTAGGAAATTAGATTAATTTAGGGGAAAGTTATCTAGTTACTTCATGCAATGTAATAATTGCACAAGTGTCAAAGTGTAAGATGTATATGTGCAAGTTGTCCCTTGCACATCTAGGTAGAGTGTTGGTCAAGGAACCTATTTACTATATAAAGGGCCATAGGTATAGATCATAAGTATCATCATAGTGAGATAGATCATAGAGAGAGTCATATAGAGTCAGAGTGATATGATGTAGCATTGTGATGTAATATAGTGGGATGTAACATGATCAATGACCATTATTGAGTAGTAGATCTATTCATGGAGTTTTCATTTCCTCTAGAGCAATTTTGTAAACACGACCATCATTTTTATATATGTATTATTTTCAGTCATCTTGCATATTTGCTTTATGTCATTTTATTCTGCATCTTGTGTGTCATGTATCATTACATGCTACATTGAAATCTAACAATTTATTACCAAAATTTCCACATAGAACCAAACTCACCACACCTGTGGTGAATTTGACAAACAATGGTAAATTTAGCAAAATGGTCAAGAATCTTCCACACAAACTAGCTAGCCTTGGATCAAGCATCCTTTCACTTCCACCGTTGACCCCACATGCTCCAAGAAGGTCCAAGATGAATTTGTTTAAATTTTTCCTTATCCATTCCTCCCTCCAAGTACCCTCCCAAAACTTATTTAAGGAGACCATGGGGTAAGTATTTGGTAAGGCAATTCACCATAGCAAAGATCTTCCCATATTCTTCTAAGCATTAGAATTTCTCTTCTCAAGCATTGAATAGGTTTTTCTAAGCATTTGAGCATCCTTTGTGAGATTTTATAGCAAGTCAATCAAGGCGAGGAGGACTTTGGAGCAAAGAGGTCACCATTGGACGCAGGAAAGAGAGATCTCCTAACTTCTTTCTTCTCTCCTCTCACATTGGATTCATAGCATTTTGTCTTCTAGGTTATAGCCTTGCTAACTTGTAAATCTTCTTTTGTATTTCATTCTTTATATTCTAATTTCTCTTGCAAGATTTTTATATTTCTCTTTGGAAGCCCCTAACTCTATTTTTACATCATTTTTAACAGTATTTTTGTAGCCTTATTATTCCTTTTAGCATTCCTATTATCATATCTAACATCCTTTTTGTAGGTTTACCCTAATTTGCATTTACCTTTCTTTCACATATTGTTTTTAATCCTTTATTTTGCAGGGGGTGTTAGAAGTAGATTCTACTACATCGTTTGGATTATGTAAATGTACCTTTACCTTGGTACATACTTAGGCTATTAGATTACTTTAGGGGAAAGTTATCTAGTTACTTCATGCAATGTAATAATTGCACAAGTGTCAAAGTGCAAGTTGTACATGTGAAAGTTGTCCCTTGCACATCTAGGTAGAGTGTTGGTCAAGGAACCTATTTCCTATATAAAGGGCCATAGGTATAGATCATAAGTATCGTCATAGTGAGATAGATCATAGAGAGAGTCATATAGAGTAAGAGTGATATGATGTAGCATTGTGATGTAATCTAGTGGGGTGTAACATACTCAATACCCATTCTTGAGCAGTAGATATTTTCGTGGAGTGTTCATTTCCTCAAGAGCTATTTTGTAAACACAACCATCATTTTTATATATGTATTATTTTCAGTCATCTTGCATATTTTATTTATGTTATTTTATTGTGCATATTTTGTGTCATCTCTCATTACATGCTGCATCAAAAGCTAACAATTTTTTACCAAATTTGCCACATAGAACCAAATTCACCACACTTGTGGTGAATTTGGTAAACAGTGGAAAATTTGGCAAAATGATCAAGAATATTTCACACGAACTAACTAGCCTTGGATCAGGAATCCTTTCACTTGCACCATCAATCCCACCTGCTCCAATAAGTTCCAATATGAATTTTTTTGGATTTATACTTATTCATTCCTCCCTCCAAGTCCCCTCCCAAATCCTATTTAAGGAGGCCATAGGGCAAGCATTTGGCAAGGAAATTCACTATAGCAAATCTTTGCACATAGTCTTCTAAGCATTAGAATTTTTCTTCTCAAGCATTGCATAGGTTTTTATAAGCATTTGAGCATCGTTTGTGAGCTTTGAGATCAAGTCAAGCGAGGCAAGGAGGACTTGGGAGCAAGAAGATTATCATTGAAGGTAAGAAATAGAGCTCTCCTAACATATTTATTCTCCCATATCACCTTGGATTCATAGCATTTTGTCTTCTAGGTTATGGCCTTGATAACTTGTCAATATTCTTTTGCATTCCATCCTTTATATTCTAATTTTTCTTGCAATATTTTTATCTCTCTTTGGAAGCCCTAAATCTATTTTTACAACATATTTAATAGTGTTTTTGCAGCCTTATTATTCCTTTTATCATCCCTATTATTCATATTTAACATCCTTTTTGCATGTTTATCCTAATTTGCATTTACCTTTCTTTCACATCTTGTCTTTAATCCTCTATTTTGCAGGATTTTTACTATATTATTATATACTAGTTTTGAGATAAATTCTTACTAACCCTTTTGCCCACAACTTCTACATGTTGACAAAAAAATACTAATATCTTATGCCTTATTACATGCTATTTTTATTTCATATATCAAGCATTTTTACATTCTATTCTCCCTTTGTGCAAGCATTTTGACAATATTTCCTTCATTTCATGAGTGCTCTTTTTATGTAAATTTCTTGCTTTTTGAGTGCTAATTTTATTTTTTATTAAGTTAAATTAGTTCTATATTATATTTCATAATATTTGGTTTCAGATTTTAGATCCTTTATGTTGATGCTACATTAAATTTTAGTTATATTTACTCATAACAACATATTGCTCATTTCCTTTCAATTTTGAGCTATTTATTGCTATAATATACTAAATTATCCTATCTGTCATTATAATGTTTTAATTAAACCTTGTTTTATGGTATATTTACTCTAGTGAAACATCCCCTAACCTTTTTATTACATCCCACAACATTTTATAGCTTCAAATTGCTAAACTTGTAGACCCCTAGGGGGTTTTCATAATTTTCTTTTACAATTAAAATTTTAGTCCTCCAATTATTTATTTTAGAAGCTTAATCTGAGGATTTTATTATGTGTAAACCTTATAAAATATACTATGATCCTTCCCTGTCAATTTTATCCAAAACCCCTATCATATTGATCTAAAATTTACCCTAAAATTTCAAAAATCCTACCCAAAAGCAAATTCACTACCCTTGTGGTGAATTTGGCAAAAAAAAAAATTGATGGTTCAATCCTCTTATTTTTTAACTCATAGACTTTATACATCATATTAGGACCCTTCTTAAAAATGTTCACATCAAAATAAAATTAGAACCTATCAAAATCGATCTTGAAACCTCAAAATTCTTGCCCAGGACCAAATTCGCCACCCTTGTGGTAAATTTGGCAACCTGAGTCACAAAACCAAATTCACCACTCAGGAAAAATTTTCTACTAGTGAATTTGGTAGACACAATGGTGAATTTGGAAAAAAGGCCAAAAATCCATTCCAAGAGGTAAGCATACTCATTTTTTCATAAATATGGGGTTTGATCAGTAGAAGAGATAGCCTATCACCTTACTGATCTTATATAGACCCCTCAAAGTAGAATAACTTTTCTATTTTAGTTATTTTTTAATTTTTACCAAATTCACCATCCCTGTGGTAAATTTGGCATCAGTGGTGAATTTGGAAAAGTTCAGTGGTGAATTTTGTAGATAGACTCCAGTAAAGGTAATATGGCCACTTGGCTCTTCCCTAGCTCAATAATTTTATTTTCTCTATATTTTGCTTCTGATTTTCTACTATTTTGAAACATAAGAACACACATATTTTGGAAAATTAATAAATCCTAGATAGAAAACACAAATCATTTACTAAAACTTGATATTTCTTTACAAAATGTTGTAGTTTCTTTACAAAACACTAAATGACTAATCAATCAAGGAACCCTAGGCTTGTTTTTGGCACATATTTTACATTCAAGTACTTGTGCAAGAAATCATGAAGCATATAGTTGCATTTAGTCTAGTTTGATTGATTTCATAATTCCTTATTTACCCTAAAATCAAAATCTCCTTATTCTAGCGCATCCAAAACTTGAAGTGCATATAGGTTAGATATTGTTTGCTTGCATTTGTGTGAACTAAACTAAGCATTGCATTTTATATGATTCTTACGATTTAGGTTCAAATGATCATTAAGGATTGATAAAGAGTCAATATTAATATAGATCCAAAAATTTTAGGTGTTTGTCTTAATTGAATCCATAAACATCGCAAAACAAACATTACATCAACCTCATACAACTATAGTAAAAATCATAAAAATAGGGTTCTAATTGTGTTGAGGATTTTCACATCCTCGGGATCTTATTTGGAAAGATATCCTCAAGTGGGGAAGCAAATATTATAAGGAATCTACCTCACGCACACTTGAAATTTAATTAGATCTAAAAGGTAAAATAACATAATGTTTTTCTACCACCTACATAAATTGGTGAACCCAACATGAACACTCTTTTTACCTTAACTAAGATAAACATTTGTTGAATTTAAATAGACCATTTAATTTTCTTACTTAGTTTACATCACATTAAATTAATATAACAATAACATAACCAATAGCTAATCCTATTGGGGGAAGGATAATGACCCCTTGAGTAAACCAACATATGAAACTTAGGGAAGAAATCTTCTTTCACAAGTATATTATGTTGGATTAGTGGGAGTCACAAGGAGGGATGCTTATCTAGGTGACATAAGGATATCAAACATCTTCTCTTCTTTGCTATGATTACTCTAAAAAAAAAACTTTAATAAATTAACTCCATCTTTGAATCTAAGTCTTCTAACTATGTCTCAACATCCTTATAACACCCGAAACAAGGGTGTCCCTATTCCTTCATAGGAAGGATCATCCTCTCAAGGATAGATTGAACAAGAAGTAAACCCTTGGTCACAACAAGTACCAAGAGAAGAATTGATTTTAAAAAAAATTCCTTATCAAAATTTGGACCATGTTTGAGATTACATAAAAAGAAACAAAGAAATCATTTTGGATGTCTGTAAATAAGAACTTAGAGAACAAGTTAAAGTAGAATCCACCAAAATGCATGAAAATATAGGCTATTATAATGAACAATCAATAGCCACTCAAATAAATGAAATTCAAAACACTCTTGGTAAGTTTTAATGTGGCTATGGCACAACCTATCGATTCTACAACACATCCCACCTTATCAATAGAAATACCCACTTCAAGAAATCCTTTTTCAAATTTTCCTAGTGAAACAACTAATACCACAAATCCCTTCTTCACTCTCAATTTGGGACCCACTCAAGTCCCTCACATCACAACTTCAAATTAAAATGTTTCAACCCTTACAAGTATATATTTTGCAATGCAAACATCCACTCAGTCACATACTCAACCTCTGTTAAATGATATTCAAAATATCAATACCAAAATCTTAGACCTAGAAAAGAGAGATGTCATGTTCAAATAACTTGAGTGTCAAATTGCCTCCCTTCAAGGGACATCTAAACTTAAGTACTCTTTTGAATAATTCTATAATGAAACTTTAGATACCGAAATTCTTAATCATCCATTTCCAAAAAAAATTGAAACTCCTAAGTTTCAAATGTATAAATGGAAAATGGGATCCCATTAACCATTTGAGGCTATTCCAAATAGCTTGTAGCAACATCAATCATGATGAAAAACTTCTCCTTAGGTTATTCCCTAAAATACTTAGTGGGTTAGCTTTAGAATGGTACTTCCAACTACCTCATCATTAGATTAATAAATTTAAAGAACTTATGAAATATTTCGTCAAACAATTTTTGATCTATATAGAAGATAATATTACCATAGATGACCTTTACCAACTTAAACAAGGTAAAAATGAGAAATTCATAGATTTCTTGGAAAATGGAGGGCCCTCATGGGGAGACTTCAATACATTCCCCCTCCTAAAGAACTCTTACATATATTATTACAAAACCTCCATGAACAATTGTCATATCCATTAGAGATGATAAAATTAACCTCTATTGAAGAATTCATTGACATGGCTAAAATGGTAGAGGCCATCCTTATAAGGTGAGGCCATCTCAACTATAATAAAAAATAAGATGAAAATCCCTCTATTAAGGGGTAATACAAAAACAAACATTTCATAGGATACGGTGTAACCTATTCTTGACAAAACAACAACATAAACACTACTCAAAATGCTCCTCAAAAATTGGTCATCCAAAAGGAATATAAACCTCAAAGGAAATATCCAGTACTGGGCAAAGTCAAACATCCATGCTAAAAATGCTACTCAAATCTAAACTAATAGAACTTTTGCCTGTTAGACCTTAGGACTTATCAAAAGGAGTACCCACTTGGTATAGACAAGATGAATACTACAACTATCACCAAATAGAATGGAACACTACTAATAAGTGTAGAACCCTAAAGAACATTATTCAAGACCTCATTGAGGAAGGCAAAGTTATAATTAAAAAAACACAATCCTAACAAAGATATGGGAATATTTCAAAACCCTTTACTGACACATGATCAAAAGGCGACTAATTTTGTAGGTTCCATTCACCTATAAAAATATTCCCACACTATAACTAGATAATAAGAAAATAATTAATCTTTAGATCAACCCCCAGTAGTTGCCCCAAAATCAAAAATCAACATTCCTAATAAATTTCCCTTTGTGGTTACACCTTATTGAAACACTTTGCATACCTTCGATCTTCATATACAATTAGAAGAAGTACCTGCTAATATCTCCCTTCTATTACTCCTAAAAACATCACCCACTCATAGGGAAATATTGATAAAACTCTTAAGAAAAAAATAAGTCCCCCAATATCTATCTCCAAATGATATCACCAACATGGTTAGATTGACTAGGATTAATAATACCATTTTTGCTTTTTATGAAGAATATGCTCTTCTCGAGACCATATCAGGGGATTCTCCCTGTTACATTATAATGCAAATAGGTGATAAATACATTAAGATAGTCTTGGTAGATAATGGATCAGCCTTGAATATTTGTAACATCAATTTTTTTATGGAATTTTAACTTAACTAAAAATGACCTATAAAAATCATACCTCATTTTCAAGGTCTTTGGTAATGAGGAACGAGAAGTAACGGGAACCATTATTTTTACTATCAAAGTAGGACCTCACTTCTTAAACACCCTCTTCTACATCATATCGTGTGATGTAATTTATAATATGCTTCTTGGAAGACCATGGATACATGCCATGAAGACCCTACCTTCTACCTTACATCAATACCTTAAATACGAATACCAAGGAAGGGTCATCCATGTCCCTAGAGATCCATAACCTTTTGCCATGTGCAACTCTATATATTTACAAGAATCGAACCTCTATCCTTCTATACAATTGAACAAGTCAAATGATCAATAAAAATTTGATAAAATAAATGGAATATCAGAGGAACCTCTTATAGACTTAGAGGAAACCCCTCAATCATCCCTTAGTGCTAATCAAATTAACCACATTTTTCAAAAACCAAATCATTTTGCAAAAATAGTAAGCATGTTCCTTTCTCCTTGAGACATAGGTATGCCTAGTAGAAAGGGAATCAAAATTAAAATAGGATCCTGCACTTTCATCCATGTTGGGACTACCTTTGATGAGAGAATCCAAGGATGCAACCTTATGCCTACCAAACGAACCTATGCTACATGATATATGTCACATTCCTTGCCCATAGTTAAACAAATGCTTGTTAATATGGGTTATCACTATAAGGATTTATGTCATTATGAACAAGATATTAAAGAGCCCATAGAAGCTATACCTTGGCCAACATGATGTGGAATTGGATTTATCTCATACAAAAATGAACCCTCTCCTCTATCTAGAGAAGAGAATGAAGATGATTACTATGGATCAATACATGGCTCTTAATGGGTTGAAGAATATGAAGAATAACTATGGTCACTTCTAAATAAAAACTCCAGTAAAACTATATGAATTGGGAGCATTAACATGTTAGATATGGTCCATCTAGAAGCCATTTTGATCAATGAAAAACTTGAAGAATATTTATACAACTCTCATATAGAAGAGTCTCTAGATTAGATACTCAATTTCAATGTAGTCCAACCTTCTGATTTGGAAAAAATGCCTATAGATCCCTAAGAACTTAAAAAACTAGGGATTATAGATAGCCATATTCATTTCGAAGATGAGTCACAAGCCTTAATTGAATAAACCATAGAAGTTAACATTGGAACAGATCAAGATCCATGCCTTATCAAATTAGGAAAATTCCTAACCTAAGAAGAATGAACATAATTCACAAACCTATTAAAATAATTCTCTAAAATCTTCACTTGGGGATATGATGATATGCTAGGGATTGACCCTTCATTGGTAGTCCACCATATAGTAGTGTGTTGTGATGTAAACCTATCAAACAAAAACTAGGAAAAATATATCCAAGAGTCACCCTTGTAATAAAGGATGAACTTTTGAAACTACAATATGTTGGCTTCATAAAAGACATAGAATGTTTAGATTGGATTTCCAACATCATTCCTATCACTAAGAAATAAGGATCCATTTGAATTTGTATCGATTTTAGAGACATAAAAAATTCTTGTCTCTTGAAGATGATTTCCTCTTACTTAATATAGACATGATAGTGGACTTCATCATAGGATCTGAAATTCTATCCTTAATGGATGGATTTTTGAGCTATAACCAAATCAAAATCGTTAAAGAATATCAATTTAAAACAACTTTCACCACCCCTTGGGGAACCTTCTACTATCAGATCATTCCTCTTGGCCTTAAAAATGAAGGAGCAACTTATCAAAGAGTCATGACCTACATATTTTGTGATCTCATGCACAAAATAGTGGAATACTATGTGGATGGTATTATAGCTTGATCCCAAAAAATGAAGGACCATACCCACGATCTTAGATGCATCTTCTAAAGACTATGAGACTATAAAGTCAGAATAAAACCCCTTAAATATATTTTTGGAGTGAAATCGGGAAAGATACTTGGATTCATCATCTCCCAATGTGGGATTTAAATTGATCCCTCTAAAATCATTACCATAACCAACATGTCACCACCTAAAAATCTAACTGAGTTACATAGCCTTCAAGGAAAATTATAGGCTATATGAAGATTCATATCACAACTCACAAACAAGTGTTAACCTTTATCCAAACTACTAAATAAAGGAGCCAAATTTGAATGGGATGAAGGATGCCAAGAAGCCTTCAAAGCCCTAAAGACTTATCTCTTAACACCACCAGTATTGGTTCCACCAAACATAAATCAACCACTGCTATTATACATAGCTACTACAGAGCATGACTTAGGAGCTCTATTGGCTTAATATGATGAACAAAATAGACAAAGGGCAATCTACTATATTAGTAGGACCTTAGTAAATTATGAAAATAGCTACACACAAATAGAAAATATATTCCTAGCAATCATTTTCTGATCCCTTAAACTAAGAAATTACATGCTCAGTCAGAAGACTTACATCTTAGCAAGAGTAGATATGTTATGCTACCTTATGTTGGAGCCCTATATATCAGGTAGAACTGCCAAATGGGTCATAACCCTCAATGAATTTGACATAGAATTCATAAATCAAAATTCATTGAAAGGGAAAGTTATAGCATATAAACTTGTTGTAGCTTGTTTAGAATCATAACATCCTATAAACATCTCCTTTCCTAACGATATGGTATCATAAATAGAAGCCCAATAACCCAAAACATAGGTCTTGTATTTCGATGGATCAAGATGTGTAAAATTCATAGGGGTAGGGATTATCCTAGTTACCCCACAATGATAACTCATCCTATTATTATTTAAGCTTCATTTTTCTTGCACCAACAACACTTTAGAATACAAAGCACTTATTTTAGGTCTTAGGGCTGCAATAAAACTAAATATCAAAAACATAATAGTATATGGTGATTCACAAATAGTAATAAACCAATCAAATGATACTTACCAAACCAAATATGAAAATATAAAACCACACAAAGACATTATAGTTAAGAAGCACGAAAAATGGCACGCCTAGATGATTGAAACCGAAATGCAATCTAGTGTTTCTGAGCAAGCATGCAAAGGAAAGATGCAAAATATGTAAACTATTGAAATGATGAATAATTTGTAGTAAAAAGGGGGATTTCTCCTTGTATTTATAAATTCATCAATTCCAAAAGGTTACAATACATCCCCTTTGAGGGCTTATCATTTTGATACATTTCAGATTACAAATTACAAGGGAATGAATCCCTCCATGAGCTTAATGGCGTGTTTCAATGTTCTTCTCGCAACCCACACTTGAGAGCTAATATTGGGATTCTTTTAATCTACCTCTTAGCTCCTCCCTCATGCCTAGAATACCTACACCTACACACAAGAGATTGAAAATTGTTAATAGCATATGCGTTTTATATTGAAAACCTTGAAAAGTATGTAATAGAGAAAGTAAAACTTATTTGTGACAAATCAAAACAACTCCAAATGACTTGCAAATCTAATATGATGTTATTAAGATGATTTTGGAAGGATATGAGCATAAATTAAAGTGCAATTGTGATCAGAACCTATGGCCATCCCTGGCAGGAACAACTAAGACTGCAATCACAAAAACATAAATTGACCCATCAAATCTACTCAAAACTTAACCAAAATTGAATAGAAGGCTAATATAATGCTTTAGAATTGATCTATGGTGAAATTGCATCAAAATTGTTAGCCATTTGGTGGCCATCCTTGGCAAGTGCAACTAGGACTGTTATCCATCCCTGGTAGGGATGGTCCCCAAACTGGGTGGTTTTTACCACCAATTCCAAGGGGATTTGGTTTAGAATCCTCCTAAATGTGTTGTCATCGGATTTGGTCAAATAAATCTCAGATTTGATAGGTTTTGGAATCAATTTGGTATATTTTGGGATGCCCCTGAAAGCACCTTCGAATGAAGAGGTTTTCAAGGAAAATACTTGGGCAAATGTTGAGGACAAATGTGAGCAGCACTTCGTGAGCAATGCTTGTTATTGTCTCCCTTTGAAATTGGGTAGGAGCACCTCAATTTATAGCTAAAATAGGGAAAATGTGCAAAGGGGCAAGTTCTGGCATGCAGGGCAAGTGTTGCCACTTGTCAATGCCCTTGCCATGCATAGGGTGGGAAAGCTTACCCATTTGGGGCCTCCAATTTGTAGGCCTTGATGTTTATGATAGCCTCCCAATCAATTTTGGGTGATTGGGTGGGATAAATGGTAGGAATTGATTACCATTTGTCCCACCCTTTGACTTTTGGGGTCTGGTTCATGGTCATCCCACCCAGGGATGGTTGTATGTGGTCATCCCTGGGTGGGATGACCATGAACTATGGTCATCCCTAGGTGGGACGACCATGGCTACATGGCCCAAAACCTCCCAAAAGTGGGGTAAACCCTCCCAAAAGTGGTTGGGAGCCCTAATTAACCCCTGAGGGTTTCCCAATGGGGCCATATGATGTCGATAAGAGTGGTGCATAGCAGTCTTATCCGATTTACATGATTTTAGTGTCTATAGATACCCCTTTTTGAGATGCATTGTGTGCAATAGAGCATTGAGCAAAAATAGATGACTAAATCATTAAATGATTGAGGTTATTAATTAACCTAACCAAATTTAGATGCCTCCATTTGTGGAAAGAGCATACATTCTTGGAATCCTTGCTTTTGACATAGTTGAAGGATTGATTTTGGTATACCTTTCAACCATACTTGTAATAACATTTTTAGGGGCTTAGGGTATACTTGGTCTTGGTTCCTTGTTTCCTTGTAAGCATTTACATGGGTGAATTACTAAGGCTTCAAGGAGGCCAAGCCTTTGTTTTTTTGCATTTGCTGATTGTTTGCCCCAACATGGGCTTGCAAATTTGTCTTTGGCAATGATTCTTTTGAATGTATGAAAATTGCACTTTTGAGTGTTTAAGTGTTGATTTGATTATGAAATATTTGTTATGACTACCCCCTCAAGTGATGAGTCTATGAGGGCATGAATAATTATGAAAGTGATGAGTCACTTGACATATATGACTTAATTGGGATAACCATCAGTTTTACCCATTGCAAACCCTATCAATTCTGCTAGGATTTTGATCATTTTAATGATGATTTATGGAAGCGAGAGCCTAAATACTTCATTCTCGTGGAGTGGTCCAGCCATAATAGCCTTCTTGGGGAGTGAAATAAATAATTTTTAGAGCATCCATGAATACTTTGGATTTAATCTTGATCCCTTGTTAATTTGAACCATTTTGGACTTATTTTTGGTGGGTTTTTGGCCCTGTTTTTGAACTTTTTAAGCTATTTTTGTAGGGTTTTTTGGTGGCCATCCCTGGGTGGGATGGCTGCATAGTTTATGGCTATCCCTAGGGTGGGATAGTTTGCCAATTATCTGACCATCCCACCAAGGGGCAGCCATGCTTTTTTGAAGGCTATATAAGCCCAAAATGAGGCAAATGAGCTCATTTGTGCATGTCTCAACTTGGAAAACTTGAGAGGTGAAGAGGAGAGAGTTGTTTTTCTGAAGTGGAGCACTACTAAGAGTACCCCATAATCAGTATGAGCTAGCAATATGACTCATCAAGTGGTGGAGCCAGTGCGAGATGGGTATGGATTGCATTTTCCTCTCTTTCTTTATTTAATGTGAAATGTTAATTTCTTGTGCTTTTTCCATAAAATACACTAAATTCTGGTTAAGGAACCATAATAGTAGTTAAATTTAGGAATGCAAGCTTTTATTTCTAGTTTAGATGCATTATTTTGCCATTATTTTGCTATTTTTTACATTTTTAGGGTTATTTTAGGGGTCAAAATGACCCTATTTTAGCCATTTTTGGGGGCCATCCCTGGGTGGGATGGCTTCCAAATTGGGGGCCATCCCTAGGTGGGACGGTCATAAAATTGGGGCAAAAGGGCCCTTTTGGTCATTTTTTGGGTATTTTTGGACTTTTTTGATGCATTTTGAGTGCATTTTTGACACTTAGCTCTGTCAGGTGGTGAAGAGTCGGTATCGAGTTTCAACTCTCTTTCAGGTCGCTAGGGACATTTTGATAGAGGATGACTAGAAATGGCTCGATGCCATTGGCCTTAAGCATGTGACACGGTTAGAGCCCATGGTGGGTGACCATGCCTACTTGACTACCTTGATAGACCTTTGGGATCCTCACACCAACACTTTCCATTTACCTATAGGAGAGATGATGGTGACTTTAGAGGATGTCTATCAGATATTATACATTTTTATAGAGGGGTGCCCTATCGTATCCACTCATCGAGATTGGAGAGATGTAGTGATGTAGAGGTACTTTAGGAGACATTAGGAGGAGGTAGTGTGTGACCTACTTAGTGGAGGGATATTAGTAGAGTCATGGTTTGGGGTGGATGTATTGGGTATTAGACATTCCTTACTGATGACTTTGATCTCCAACATGTTGCTCCCAGACTCATCAGGATCTAGGTTCCCCTAGAACCTTATAGAGTTGGTTTTTACACTTGTGGAGTGCACTGAGGAGGAGCCTATAGTGATGGCTTGGGGTCCTACATTATTGGCACACCTATATGATGAGTTATATGAGATCTTCTCCCATGGGTGGAAGGGCTTGGGTTGTAGCTTCCTACTATAGGTTTGGGGATGGTAGCATATTGTTATGGATCGACCATGGGGACTACCTTGGATGACCTAAGCATAACTTACTGATAGGGATATAGGCTATGGGATACTATGGTAGCGGGCCTAGGAGATAGGTCAGAGCCATCACTTTGTAGGTGAGGTTGAGCACTATGTAGAGTCCTTTGCATGACTCAGGGTAGAGGAGATTACCTGGAGATCTTATAGAGATTGTCTAGTATGGGTTGAGGTTGAGACATAATTGCACTGGGTGAGGTGAGGTAGATGGCTAGTTGGGTGACATGGGATTGAGTGAGAGTACTTCCCTTATGCTTGAGTCCTATGATAGTTTAGGCTATGCTAGGGGTTTCCTAGTGAGTCGATGATCTACCGATCATTAGGATGAGAGGACTCTTAGCTGGCCTATAATGGAGGTATTGGGAGAGGAGTTAGATCCTATAATAGACATATTTGAGTTGGATGATGTTGGGATGATAGAGGAGTATGACTCTTGGTGGGTGACATGGTAGTGGTGAGGAGAGGGGCCACTAGGAGGTGATGTAGCTGAGGTGGTAGAGGAGGCACCCAAGGGATGCTCTAGAGGAGGAGGGTCAGGATGAGTCTCCAGATGATGAGGAGGTAGAGGGAGGTGAGTGACATGTGCATCATCATGTAGCGGATGAGTGGATAGAGCTCCTTGACTTAGGGGATCTATAGGGTGACTTTGGTGAGGCTGAATTTGATGATCAGGGGATGCAGGCATAGCTGGTAGCTCGAGATGCTATGATTATTGAGCTATGGGGTGAGCTTATCAGAGGTCAATAGGAGAGAGATCTACTTCAAGCTGATATGGATAGGTAGGAAGCATTGATAGCTACGCTTCAGGCATAGGTTGGAGCATGAAGCCCTAGCCATGAGGGATCTAGTAGTGGTGAGATGGCTAGGCTATAGGAGGAGGTGGCATAACTTTAGTCCTTAGTGGGAACCTACCAGACTCATTGTCGATAGGAGTGGACTTATACTGATGAGTTGGAGGATGAGATAGTGCACCTTAGGGGGCACTTACTAGATCGTCCATCTACCAGTGGGTCACACTAGAGTTAGAGGAGTGGTATAGGATAGTCTTCTGCATGGATGGGGCCTCCTAGCTCTACATGGAGGCTAGATAGGGTAGGTGGTAGTAGATCTAGGAGTTTGCAATGGACTCTGACTGAGGGTAGGGGTGAGAGTCATAGCATCGGTCCTACGTGACCATGGTTTTTGAGACTCTATGGCTCTTTTTGATATTTTGGGATTTATGAGGTCTGAGGACCCACTTTATTGTAGCCTATGGGCAGTTTATGGATGATGATGTAGCTTTTGATTTCATACATATATATATATATATATATATATATATATATATAATTTTTCTATTATCATCATGTGTTCTTACTGCTTTATGAGATGTATGCAATGCTTATATTTTCTTTATGATGTTGTGATGGATCTTTAACATGTATGCATGTATTTGTCCTATGATGTGATTTGATGATATGGATATTTGTAAATGCATAATGAAATGGATGATTTGATTTAATTTGTATGATGTATTATGATGACTATTTGACACATTATATGCTAGCACCATAGATTGTACAAAATTTATCTCATCATTTTAATGTTATTATGACATTATGTAATGGCTTGTGAAAATGTACACTAACAAACATGTGGCAGCATGATGTGAAATGGAATGAATAGTATAATGTTTTATGATGTGTTTGGGATTTTTAGGAGACTCAAACACTCTAGTTACCTAATCAAAAGTTGTATAGTAACCATGCAAGACTTTTTAACAAAGTATAAATCTGCTAAGATAACCAAGATATTCAATATCCCTGTGTGTGCATGTGAGTTCATTACTATGATAATGCATAAAGTTACCCTAGTGCCAAACATGATTGATGCAACCCATCTATACTAGAGATCACCCTATGAGTATCATTATCTTGAGTTTTGTACTTAGTTGGATTAGACCACTAGGCAATATAGGCTACCAAAAGCTAGCTCATCCACATGCAAACATTGGTCTATACAAAAGCAAGTTGCTTATGTGATAGACATATCATCATGCGTAAGGATACCACCATTTCCAGGTGGGCTTGATGCCACCCAACCTATAATGAGGATCACCTTATGGTTCTCTAATGCTGAGAATTCTAGGGATTCAAGTTCAAAACTCCCTTATTTTCTTTTAAATTTGAATTTTTCAAGGGAGTTGCTCATTTTTGTTATGGTGAGCAAGGGATTTTGGTAGTGGTGAGAACCACTATTTATTTTACTTTTTTGCTAATGGTAAAAACCACTATTTATTTTTGCATATTGTGAAGTGATAATAATCACTGTTTATTTTATCTTTGGATACTTGCCCCAATTTGGTGTGAAGCAAGGGATTTTTATAATTTTGGGTAAGGAGGAACTTGTCCTTTTGTCAATTCTCAACATATTTGAACCATTCACATAGGGGGATGAGCGAGATAAAATTTTTCACTTAAGGTAACCTAGACCACTTTGTAGGTTTCATCTTTCCTTGTGCTAAACTTGGATTTATTAATGTGAAAATGTGTTGGGATTTTTATGTATACAAGGTATAATCTAAGTAGGATTCTACCTTCTAAAAATCATGATAGCTTTCTACAAAATCTGAAAAGAAAACTAGATATGGTTGAGTGATCGAAAAACCTAACTATGTCTTATAAATAATGGCTAAGTGATGGGAAATAGACACACAATATGGAGTGTAAATGTAAATGATACATGTAATGTAAATATGTGGTAACATTGACATATGATAATAGTGAATTTGATAGATGCCTATTATACAGACCTAGTGCTAGACATGTATGATCAATTTCTAATAATGCACAATGCAATGATGAGTATACCTAATGCAATTGATGTTGTAATGCAAATGATGTGAAGTGCAATGAAGTAATATTTTTGTGTTTTTGATGTTTTAATTATGTTTTTGTATTTTTGATAAATATATGTATATATATGTTGACCAATGGGCTTAATGAATGCCATTGGGGCTTTTTGGGGTGACCAAAGAGCTTATAGATGCCTTTGGGGTATTTTGGGGTGACCTAGATGTTATAGACTACCTAGGAGATTTTAGGATGACCAAAGGGCTTATAGATGCCTTTGGGGCATTTTGGGGTGACCTAGATGGTCGTAGACCACCTAGGAGTATTTTAGGGTGACCAAAGAGCTTATAGATACCTTTGGGAATTTTGGGGTGACCTAGATGGTCGTAGACTACCTAGGAGATTTTAGGGTGACCAAAGGGCTTATAGATGCCTTTGGGGTATTTTGGGGTGACCTAGATGGTCATAGATCACCTAGGAGTATTTTAGGGTGACCAAAGAGCTTATAGATGCCTTTGGGGTATTTTGGGGTGACCTAGATGGTCGTAGACTACCTAGGAGATTTTAGGGTGACCAAAGGGCTTATTTTGGGGATTTTGGGGTGACCTAGATGCATAGACCACCTAGGGTATTTTAGGGTGACTGTCTTTGGGGTTTTGGGTGACCTAGATGGTCATAGACCACCTAGGGGTATTTTAGGTTGACCTAGATGATTGTAGACCACCTAGGGGTATTTTAGGTTGACCTAGATGGTCGTAGACCACCTAGGAGAGTTTTAGGTTGACCTAGATGGTTGTAGATTACCTAGGGATATTTTAGGTTGACCTAGATGGTCGTAGATCACCTAGGGGTATTTTAGGTTGACCTAGATGGTCGTAGACTACCTAGGGGTATTTTAGGTTGACCTAGATGGTCGTAGACCACCTAGGGGTATTTTAGGTTGACCTAGATGGTCGTAGACCACCTAGGGGTATTTTAGGTTGACCTAGATGGTCGTAGACTACCTAGGGTGTTTTTAGGTTGGGCATGGTGCTCTAAGCATGGAAAGGTTACAAGTGACTGATATTCAATGGTTTAAGCTCTTCACTTCCTTCAATAGATGCTAAGCGATAAGTTCTAGGTCCAATCTGACTAGTAATGATGTATGGACCTAACTAGTTTACCATAAATTTATCCCATAGATGGGGTGGAAAATTTGAGTTTTGTTGGTTCTCTTTCAGAACTAAATCACCAACCTAAAAGTCTCTAGGGTGGACTTTCATGTTGTAAGCTCTCTTGAGGTGCTCTTGATAAACACGTAGATGCTCGAGGGCATTCACGCATCGCTCATCAAGCAAAGTGAGTTGATCTAGATGAGCTTGTCATGCAGTATCATCATCGATGAACTCTTGCATAGATATGTGCAACGATGGTATCTCCAACTCTAAAGGCATGATAGCCTCAACACCATACACTAGTGAAAATGGAGTTGCCCTAGTGGGAGTCTGAATACTAGTGTGATAGGCCCAAAGGGCAAGAGGTAACTGATTATGCCAATCCTTATGATTTTCCTTAATGGTTTTCTTTAAGATTGCAACTACTATTTTATTAGATGCCTCTGCTTGCCCATTAGCTTATGGATAATAGGGCGTAGAAAAGTTGTGTTGTATATTATATTTTATTGTTAGAGCATGCACATCCTTATTCTTAAAGGGTGTCCCATTATCTAAAATTATCTTGGATGGAATACCAAAATGACATATGATATTATGCAATATGAACTCCGTGATGCGAGGTCCAGTCGTAGTGGTAAGGGGAATTGCTTCCACCCATTTTGTGAAGTACTCAGTAGCCATTATGATAAATGTGTGATGGCCTGAGGAGGTAGGTGAGATTTTCCCAATTAAATCAAACCCCCATTGTGCAAATGGCCAAACCGATTGAATCGGTTGTAAGGCTTATGAAGGTACATGTGTCAAATTTGCATGATGTTGACACTTTATGCACTTCTTGACATAAGCACAACAATATTGCTCTAAAGTTGGCCAATAATAGCCCATGCGAAGAATGCGCTTTGTGATGGCCATGTCACTGAAATGACCACCACATGTACCATCGTGTGCTTGGGCAATGGCCCAAGCTGACTCTTGAGAGTCTAAGAAATGAAGGAGGATACCCTCATAGCTTTGATGATACATTATGTCTCCTATTAAGACATACTTTTCCACCTTTTTCTTAAATGCTCATTTTGCGACATGCGATAATCTAGAAGGAATACTTCCTAGTTTTAAATAATCTTTGATTTGTATGGCCCAATATTGTTTTACAGAAGCCTCAATTGTATGAATTATGCAATCCTTTTGATATTCCTCTCTCACAAATGTTGATTGAGAGTGAACTTGTAGATATAGCATTGTGCTAGTATCAAAAGGATTTTGAGGGAACAAAGTCCCCCAAGCAGCATTATTCAAATAATTGTGTATTTGAGAGAACCTTTCATGTGAAGGCTCAATCTGAATCATGTGGACTCTAGGCATGGAGTTAAGCTCATCACGCTTCATCGCATATTGTGATAGCATTTTCACTTGAATAGTCATGATATCATCAGATGGGTTCTATGGGATTAATGACCCTAAGGAGGCCATTGTATCCACAAAATGGTTAGATGAATGAGGGAGTGCCTCAATATCATACCATTCAAAATTTACTAGAATTTTATCCACTAGGGCTTTATAGGCTTGCAATACTAGGCACCTACACTAGAATATTCCTTTGACCTGATTAACTATGAGCAAGGAATCACCAAAAATGTTTAGATTTGTTATTTTCATGGTGATTATCATTTGAAGGCCTATGAGAAGGGCTTCATACTTGGCATTGTTATTGGTGCATGGGAAATCGAGTTTAAATGAAAGGGGTATTGGAGCCCCTTGTAGTGTGAAAAACATGATTCCTATGCCACCCCTTGCTCACACTTAGAACCATCAAAAAATAGAGTTATGTCAGCTTGTGACTCAAGCTCTTCAGGATCTAGTGATTCTAAGACATGAAAAACTCCATCATCGGGAAGCTCTATAGTGAGAGGTTGGTCATCCTGGAGAGGAGCCTCTGCTAGTTGATCGGCTATGACCTGACCCTTAATTGATTTTTTTCCAATGAACTCTAGGTCAAATTCCATCAACAACATGATCCATTTCATCATGCGACTACTATGGTAAGTTTGACTCATCATGTAGCGCAATGGATTCTCTTTTGATACTACATACGTGGTATGATTGAGCATGTAATGGTATAGATTTTTAGTGGTAAAGACCACTTCTAAGCATAGCTTCTCAATGTATGCATATTTTACCTCATAGCTGACTAGGGTGTGGCTAATATAATATGTAGCATGTTCTTTATGAAATTCATTCTTTTGGGCCAACATGGTGCCCAATGCAAGCTCAGTAGATGAGATGTAAAGATAGAATGACACTCCTAGTCATGGAGGAGCACTTTATGGATGCGACCTTTCCTTGCAAGCTATGTAGCTGCTTGATAGTTGTGGGGGAGGCATTTCTAGAATTACCTTGAATTTATTTGGGTCTACTTCTATGCCTCACTTAGAGACTATGAATCCCAAGAGTTTACCAGATGTGACACCGAATACACACTTCTTGGGATTTAGCCTAACATTATGCTCAATGAGGTGATCTAAAACCTTTCACAATACATTGATATGCTCATGGCATAATAGAGATTTGGCCAATAAGTCATCCATGTAATCTTCCAAAATTTTATGCATGTAGTCATGGAAGATATATGTCATGGCTCGTTGGTAGGTGGCACCAGTATTCTTAAGGCCAAAAGGCATGACCTTGTAACAAAATGTCCCCCAAGGCATTGTGAACATCATTTTGATCTGGTCTTCTAGATTAATATAAATTTGATTGTATCTAGAGAAACCATCCATAAGGGATAATATTTTGTGTCCTATTGTGGCATCTACCAACGCATCAATGTTTGGTAAAGGAAACTCATCCTTAGGACTCGCTTTGTTGAGATCTCTAAAATTAGTGCAAATGTGAATCCTCCCATCGGGTTTCTTGATGGGTACCATGTTGGAAACCCATGGTGGATAATCTACTGATATAATAAAGTTGACATCCAATAGTTTTTGCAATTCATATTTGACCATCAAGGTGACTGTTGGATGCATCTTACGCAACTTTTGCTTAACTGGTTTGACACTTGGGTCCAATGTAAGATTATGCATGACCAAATTAGGATCTAGTCCTGGCATATCTTTATAAGACCAAGCAAAATCTTCTATCTTCTCTGTTAACAACTTTATATAATCAGCTTGTTCATCAGGGGATAGACCTTCCCCTAATTTGATGTTATGGGGATTATCGGGATCTGTACTGATATCCCTGTCAATTATTGGCTCAATTGACATATGTGATCCATCTTCCAACTGATGTGGAATAGGGATTAAGTGAATGTCATCAGCTGGGTTTACACCTTCAATTGGAATTTCTTGCTCAACCTCAGCTTGATAGACATTTTGAGTAGTCCTTGGAGAAAAATGAAATGGTTGTAACATTTCCTCGCAAGGCCAATACTCTGATGGATATGGGGAAGAATCTCCCTGATCAAAGTCAATTGCCTCAACATCGAGGTGCAATGGCTTTGATGGGTTATTCGGATCTCTCAATGGTGCACTTAGATCTATGGAAATCATGTTGATGGATACATGATCTCCCTTCCATGGGCGAGTGGGTCTAGAGATCTGATGTTGTCTCTTAACTCATGGGGGTGGTTGTGGTGGTGGTGGAATGATCAATGATGGTCGATGGGGAAGGTGATGATCTTGCTCTTCAAGTGGTAAAATCTATCACCATATGGGATGTTGTATTAGGAACATGTGAAGATAGAACTCTTCTTCATCATCCAAAGGGACAACTCTCTCATATTCCTCATCTAAACTTGGATAATTTATGGGTGCTATGCCATAGTCCTCCTCATCATCTATGGTCCATTCATGAGGAGGACCTTGATCCTCTTCCTCACTATCATATTGCAAGGTATGTAAACTCTCTCCCACTTTATGAGATTGAGCGACATCACTGGATAACCCTTGATCTACCATGTTTATGGGAAAATAATCTCCCAATGAATGGACATGATGTGGATTGGCATAGGGATCACATGCAAGCTCATCCCTATAATTCAGACATAGGCATTCTAGACCTTCTATGAGGACATCTAAAGGTATTGGCTTGTTGTGTCCCAACCCATATTTATCATATGGTAACTGATATTGTGGCTGACATGGAACATGAGTACCTTGCTCATATAACCCTAGACCATAACCATGCCAATTGTAGCGATGGAGATATCACATGGCATAGTCAGGATTTGACATGTAGTTTATATCCTTAGAGAAAGGTTCATCATCTTCTTCTTGTTGAGGAACTGGCAATGTTCCATACTCGATACCCCCATATATAAAATTCGTTTGATTGGGTGGTATACCTAGAGGCACAATGCTACCTATGGGAAGATGAGGTCTTCCCATATCTTGCACTATCTCTATGGATGGAACTATTGTGACATTTCTCACTAAGTATTCTCCTATCCCTGTACTAGACATCTGGATTGTAACCTGGGATGGTGAAGGTGTAGGGGATGGAAGTGAGGCTTGAGATGACTCAATGTGTACCTCCTAAGATGGTTCCTCATCTTCTAGACAAGGAATCTCTTTTATAGATATGGTGGAAATTATGGGAGGGATTTCATCGATTGGCCTCTTCGACATGTTCCTCTATGGAGGATTGGATGATGATGAAGGTATTTCTAATGTTGCCAATGATGATGATGGTATGGATGAAGATGGTATTGGTGTAATGGAAGATGATGGAGGGGGAAGTGGACTCTGAATGGATGTGTTCAGTTGGAAGTCCACATGAGTCGATGGTAATGTCGACTCGAGGAATTGTTGCACCATGTTACAATACTTAAAGGGCTCTAGATCTGCAGAGACTACGTGCACCTACCCTTCATAAGTATATTTGAGATATTGATGAGCAATGGATGGGATACACTTCATGTCCCGAATCCAAGGTCTACCTAGAAATATGTTATAGGCCATTACACCCTCTAAAACATGACACAGTGTCGATATAGTTTTGCATCCCACCTAGATGGGTAGGACTATAGTACCGACTATGGAGCAAATTGTATCATTGAATGCTCGAAGGGTGTATGTGGATGCAACAACATGAGATGCTGGGAGTCCTAGGTATTTAAGAGCACTAGTGGTTATTATGTTGCTTGATGAACTAGTGTCTATTAGAACTCTCTTATATGGTATATCATTCACACATGCAATGATGTGCAAAGGAGGGTCAACCACATCACTTGCTATGGGTTTGAGTTCATGCTCATGGAATGTGATCACTGGTTCCTTACATTATTGCACATGCCCCACAAAATCAATGAAGGAGTTAGACTCCTGGGGCTGCAACTCTATTGACTTAAGAATATCCATTAGAGCTTCTCTATGAGGAGGAGATTGTTGAATGAGCTCATAAATGGACAATCTAGCCGATGTGGTCCTCAAGCTTTGTGCAAGCTTACTTTTTATTATTACTGTTGGCCTAGGTGGAAGGCTCTGTACTAGAGGTGGGGAAGGTTGTGATGTAGATGGAACATCACTTGAAGCTATAAGTGGTGCAACTTGACTTGGGTAGCATCTATTCCTAGTCACAATACTTATCATCCCGACATACCCCTGTAAAGGAGGTGCCATATTGACCTCATTCATTGGTTTTGTAGGAGCTACCTATACCTCATGAGTAGGTAAGGGGTCTTTGAAAACCCCCATCTATTGATTATTTGGGGTGAGAGGATTATCCACTTGGAGCTCATTCCTCTCTATCATGTCTTGCACTATGTTTTTGAAACCATAGCATGTAGGCAAGTCATGGCCATTCTGCCAATGATATCGATAAAATTGGTCTTCTCGACATCCCATAGGCTTTGGTTTACCTGTATTCGGGTCTATAGGCTTGATTTTTGGTAAATTAACTAGTTTGGCAGCCCACAAATGATCGAATAGGGAGTCCATTGACTCAACAAAGGGTGTAAACTATTGCCTAGGGCGACGTTGCTGATTTTGACCCTAATTCACTTGAGTATTATTATTATAACTCGTAGGAGGAGGTTGGGCCTGATAATTTACCTTTTGAGGAGGTATCATTTATGTAGGCCTAGGACATTAATGGCCACTTGATTGACCACTTCCAGCTTTGATGGCATCAAATTGCTCTTTGGATTCTTTGTCCACTCCTTACGAGGTTTAGCTATCTCCCCCTCTTGGATTTTGATCTCTTCTATGGTTCTAGCTTGTGCTAGAGCATCCTCAAGAGTGGGATATTGCTGGAGTTGTAACAATAAAGATATTGGTTTCAAATAACTCTTTGATAACATCCGAGTCAACTTGGTCATTGGAAATAGATAGGGTAGCTTAGCTAAGAGCGTTCACCACCTATTTCCATAGTCAGTGATAGACTCATCATCATATTATTTCAACCTTGTAAGGTTAGTTAGGGTCACCTTTATCTTGGTATTGAAGGCGAAACATTCCAAGAACGCATCTACAAACTATTCAAATGTATAGATGCTATGCCTTGGAAGTTGGTTAAACCACTCAACAGCTAGGCCAGAGAGGGTAATTAAAAATATCCTCAAGAGTAATGCATCATTCTCCTGTATGTTGAAGCACTGATTCATGAATCTCATGATGTGCTCTTGAGCATCTTATTCCCCTTTAAACTTGTCCAATTTGGGCATTTTAAAATGCTTAGGATATGTAGGGGAACAGATAGATAGGTGCAATGGTTGATTGCACAACTAGCACAAGGTGGGTTTTTGAAGCCCATTCCTAGCTATCTTACCCTCTACAATTTCTAAGCATTCAAGAAATGCTTGATATGTATTAGAGGATTTAATATCCTCTTCTTTATTTTGGATCCACGTAGGGGGATGAGGAATATTAAGCATATATTGAGGTGGTTGATTTTCATCACCCATGCCTCCAAAATGTGCTTCTAAGTAATCCTTATTTTGTTCCAAATCATCATAAGCCCCATAAGGTGTTTTAGGAATGGGCCTACAAGGAGGAATGAAAGCTGATGTAAATCACGTTACACTAACAACACCAAAAAAATGATACACAGGTGTTTTTCCTTTGAAATAGTCATAGAATCCAACCTTTCATTACTTTCATGCCAAAATCAGGATACAAGAGAAGAAGCCCCTTTACAATTTTGAAAATCCCCTCAAATACCCTATTTTCCCTTTTTCCCACCTAAAACCATTCAAATTGAAATTTGAATTTTGGGGGCAACTTGTCGAGGTCATAACTTCGCACTCATTGAACCGAGTGACTATTACAACATGTTTTTGAAAACGACATGAAACGGGCTAAGGGGTTTAGACCTTGGCTCTTCGCACCAAGGCTTGTGTCTAGCCAAAAATCCTCAAATTCGACCTCTAAGACCTTCAAAAATCTCCTGCAAGTTAAACTAGTTTTACTAGTTTTAGAAAATAAAATAAAATAAAATTACAATTTTTTTTTTTTCGGGTGATGCAAGATCACTCTTACACCACTGGATGCTCCTGCATCAGACACCCAGGGTAATTTTGAGAGGTGACCTTCACTTATCTATTGTTGTAAGAAAACCAAGGCATTCAAACTCAACCTTTGACAACCAAGATGAATCTTCAACAGGTCTGCCTTTCCACTTAACCAGATATTCTGCATACTGCCTATTTTTGGTACTTTTGCCGATGCATGTATCCAGGATCTCTTCTATCTCTTTTGTATCTGGAGTAGATGTTGTAATATTCCACAATTCTGCTACTGGTCCCTCACCATTGTCTCCTTCATGGCATTCTATCAAATATGAAATGTTAAAAATAGGTGATATGTTAAGCCCACTTGGCAATTCCACTTCATATGCATTGCTTGAATCCTGTTTTGTCTATGATTTTGCATGGTCCAAACTTCTTCATCTTCAAATTGTTATAGGTTTTAGCAGGAAACCTTTCTTTTCTCAAATGGACCATAACTTCATCTCCCACTTCAAATTCCTTAAACCATCGCTTTTGGTCTGCCCTTGTCTTATATTGAGTATTCATCTTAGTAATATGCTTCTTCACTTCTTCATGCAAGCTCTTCAGATGCTCTGCAAAGTCCTCGCCTTCGACACTACACTTTTCCCCTGTATCCATCCTCCTCAACTTAGAAGCATTTCTTGGACTGCTCCCATATATTATCTGATGGAGATTTTTTAGTACTCCTATTGATAGAATTGTTGTATGCAAATTCCACCTATGGCAAAACCAAATTCCATCCCTTGGGCTTATTTCCTATCAAGCATCTCAATAGATTACCTAGACTTCTATTCACCACCTCTGTTTGTCCATCAGTCTGTGGGTGGTATGGAGAACTAAATTTCAAATTTGTTTTCAATTTCTTCCACAAGGTTCTCCAGAAATACCCAACAAACTTGGTATCTCTATCAAAAACTATACTCTTTGGTAGACCATGAAGTCGTACCACTTCTTTGAAAAATAAACCTGCAACATGAACTACATCATTAGTTTTCTGGTAGGGAATAAAATGTGCCATCTTTGAAAACCTGTCAACCACCACAAATATGGAGTCATTTCCCCTCTATATCCTTGGTAGGCCAAGAACAAAATCCATCTTTGCCGATGTCCTCCCATGGTCTCTCTGGTACAGGTAATGGTTGATATAATCCAGTGTTCTATCTCACACCCTTCGCCATATGGCATACTCTACAACTTTGCATAAACCTCCTCACATCTTGTTGCAACTATGGCCAATAGTATTTCTCACTAAAAAGGGCAATGGTCTTATCCCGACCAAAGTGTCCAACCAACCCTCCACTATGTTTCTCCTTGACTAGATTCTCCCTCATTGAACTTCTTGGAATGCATAATTGATTTTCTCTAAACAACATTCCATCTTGGATCAGAAAATCCAACCACTTAGTCCTATCCAAAGTAACAGGTGCCAAGCAAGCCCTCCAAGCCTCTGCAAAATTAGGATCTTCAGGGTACAAACCCTTAAGTTTGTCAAACCCTACAACTTCCACCTTCATTTCTATCAACAAACATTACCTTCTACTTAAGGCATCTGCAACTCTATTTGACTTTCCACTCCTATGCTTCAACACAAAGGTATAACCCTGTAGAAACTCAACCCACTTCAAGTGCCTCTCGATTTAGCTTCCCTTGGCTATTAATATCTTGTAAGGCCTCGATGATCAGGTATATAGAACAAACTCTTTTGGCAAAAAATAATACCTCCACTTCTTTAGAGCCTGAACTATAGCATAAAACTCTTGATCATAAACTAAATACTTCTTCCTAGCATCATTGAGTTTCTCACTAAAATAAGCAACAGGTTTACCTTCTTGACTCAATATAGCTCCTATGGCACTACCACTAGCATCACAATCTACCTGAAATACCTTATTAAAATCTGAAAGTGCCAAAACAGGTTGCTCTATGACCTTCTTCAACATATCAAAGCTCTTATCTGCTCCTAAGGTCCACTTAAATTCTTTCTTATCCCCTCTCATTGTTTCTGTCAAGGGTGCACAAATACTGCTGAAATTTCTAATGAATTTTTTGTAAAAACTTGCTAGACCATGAAATGATCTTACCTCAGTTATGCTTCTTGGAGTAGGCCATTCAATGATAGCCCTCACCTTTTTTGGGTCCATTTTTAGACCTTCTACTGAGATGACAAATCCCAAATACACTAACTCCTTCACAAAACTACACTTCTTCAAATTAATCAACAACCGCTCCTCCCTTAGCTTCTCAAAAACCCTTCTAATATGCATCAGGTGCTCTTCCAGGGTCCTACTAAATATTAAAATGTCATCCAAATAGACAATGACAAATTTTCCTAAAAACTCCTTCAATACCTCATTCATCAGCTGCATGAATGTGCTTGGCGCATTGGTTAGCCCAAATGGCATGACCAACCACTCATACAAACCCTCTCTGGTCTTGAAGGTTGTCTTCCACTCATATCCTTCTCTAACATGAATTTGATGGTACCCACTCTTCAGGTCAATCTTTGTGAAGTACTTGGCTCCACTCAAACAATCCATAATATCATCCATCCTTGGCAATGGAAATCTATATTTTATGGTGATCTTGTTAATAGATCGAGAGTCTGTACACATTCTCCACTCTCCATATTTCTTTGGTGCTAGTACTACGTGTCGCACATGGACTCAAGCTCTCCTGAATCAGTCCCTTTTTCAACAAATCTTGGACTTGCCTGTTTAGCTCCTTAATTTCTACAGGAGTCATTCTATGGGCTGCCTTATTGGGTAAACTAGATCTTGGTACCAAATCTATATGGTGACTGATCTTCCTCACTGGTGGTAAACCCTCGGGCACATTATCTGATATAATATCTAGAAATTCTTCTAACAAACCTAAGACTTCTACTGGGGTATCTTTGCATTCTTCTTCCCTAACTCTAGGAATTAATGCATAGCACATATGCACATGCTTCAAACCATCCAAAAATGTTCTTCCTTCAACTAAACAGATTATAGCACTTCTACATACCTTTTCATCCACCTCCTTCAGGGGTTTCAGCTTATGTCGCACTCCATTCTTTGTCAAGGAGTAAGTGTTGGCATGACCATCATGCACTGCACACCGATCAAACTACCATGGCCTTCCCAACAACAAATGGCAAACATCCATAGGTAGGATGTCACACAGGACCTCATCACGGTAATTCCCAATATTAAATTTTACCAAGCATTGCTCACTGACCAAAGCCCTATGGTCCTTATGTAACCACGTAATTCGATATGGATGTGGGTGTCTCTTCCTCTCTAATTGCAATTTGATAACCATTCCTTTTGAAACTAGGTTATATGTGCTACCATTGTCTATGATAATATTACAGATCTTACCCGCACATTTAAACCTTGTGTGAAATAAGCTCTTCCTCTGATCTGGGTCTCTCTCCTCATTCAACAAGGATCTCCTTGTGATGAGCACTTCTCTTTCTGCTTCTTCAGAGTGCTCAGATTTAGCACCTTCATCAATGACCGTAGCTCGGGCATTACCTTCAAGCCTCCTATTTGTCCTCTCTTGGTGTTGTGGACACTCGTATGCTCGATGTCCTTCTTCGCCATAGTGGAAATAGGTTCCATGAAATCCTCCTCTTCCAAACCCTCGTCCAGACCTTCCTCTTCCTCTCTGGTAACCATTGTTCTGATCACGGGGGCGGTAAGCATTATCTCCCTTTTGGTCTTGACTACTGCTAGCTTCTCCATTCTTCTTATAATATTCATTTCATCCTCCATTTTTTCTTCCACCAGTTCTTCCACCACGACCTCTTCCTCTTTGCTTTCTCTCAAACCTTCTGTTCAGATTCTCTTCAACCCTCAAGGCAAACTGGTAAGCATCCTCTATGGTGGTCATCCTGGCCAGACTTAACTCCTCTTGAATACTTGCTCATAACCCATTAATATAACGGGCTACCTTCTCCTTGTTGGTCTCTGAATGGCCTATTCTAATTACAATTTTATAAAACTCCTCCGTGTATTCTTTAACAGACTTACTTGATTGCCTCAAACATTCCATTTTCTTTAGCAGATCCAACTCATAGTCACCTGGGATGAACTGCCTCTTCAACTTCTCCAATATTTGCTCCCATTTTGTTATCCTTTATTTTCCTATTTTATTTTTGTCTAGTTGCACTCCCTTCCACCATATGCTAGCATGACCCTTCAGCTTGGTCTTACCAAACTTGACCCTATCAAGATCTTCAACCTCATCATACTCAAAGTATTCTTCCAAATCATTGATCCAGTAAATCAACTCCTCTAGATCAATATTTCTATAATATGTAGAAACCTCCATCTTCAGTCTCTTTCCAATCTAAGATATGGCTTTGTATAACCTAGCTTGTGTAGGATCTACTGCCTCTTCTTCTTCCTCAAACTGGTCCTCTTCCTCTTCAACTTCATCTTCACTACCTTCTTCTCTCCTTGGATCAAACCCTCTACGTAGATCCTCTTGCAGAGCCTGAACTTGCATTTGCAAAGCTCTGAAATCATCCTCTAGCACCATATTTCTCCCACCACCACGGTTTCTTCATGGAGGCATTCTGCTCACTTCTCTCACAAACCCTAACCACAGATCCTGGTGTAAACTACCTCACATCCGATGATCTATTTACACACTCAGGAACTCCCGCTTTGATACCACTTGATGTAAATCATGTTACACTAACAACACCAAACAAATGATACATAGGTGTTTTTCCTTTGAACTAGTCAGAGAATCCAACCTTTCATTACTTTCATGCCAAAATCAGGATACAAGAGAAGAAGCCCCTTTACAATTTCGAAAATCCCCTCAAATACCCTATTTTCCCTTTTTCCCACCTAAAACCATTCAAATTGAAATTTGAATTTTGGGGGCAACTTGTCGAGGTCATAACTTCGCACTTGTTGACCCGAGTGACTATTACAGCATGTTTTCAAAAATGACATGAAACGAGCTAAGTGGTGCAGACCTTGGCTCTTCACGCCAAGGCTCATGTCTAGCCAAAAATCCTCAAATTTGACCTCTAAGACCTTCAAAAATATCCTGCAAGTTAAACTAGTTTTACTAGTTTTAGAAAATAAAATAAAATAAAATTACAATTTTTTTTTTCGGGTGATGCAAGATCACTCTTACACCACTGGATGCTCCTACGTCAAAATCCTGCTATAGGAAATCTATATTAGGCCTAGTAGGTAAGTTCTAATCAGGCCTATGAGGTCAAGGAGGTAACATTTGATTAGGTCTAGGAGACATATTTTGATGGAAAGTGGGTTGCCTTTGTCTAGCCTCCTATATATGCATGCTTGGAGTAGGAACTCCATTAAGTAATATTTATTAAATCTGCTATTCAAGTATTTATCTTTCTTATTGTTGTCATTGCTCTAGGATATCCAAGCGTTGTTTATCAGACTGGAGTTGATTAAAATTAGCTTAACGATCATCATACTTTTTGACTAATTGGTTTATTTGATTAGCTATATTAGGCCTATGTGCCCTAGCACTATTACCTTGATACCTATCATTTTCAGAAGGATATGTGATATCTACTATGAGTTTCCCTCGACTGAGAGAAGTCACATTTACTTGATGTTCTTTCCTAAACATATGTTCTTGATATTCTGGTAGTGTAGAGGCACATCATGCGTACATGGAATAGTGCAAGTGAGGATAATCAGGATCTTCCTTAGGTCTTTCCTCAAAAAAATGAATGGTAGGGCAGAATTGGCTCACCCATTGTGATGAGTATCATACTCATCTAGGTTTTGGTACCTTAGGGAAGGGTGATTTGAAATAATAAGATGATCATTTAACCCTACTCTATGTGTATGGTCTTGCACATGCACACCAACGTACGGAGTAGATCGAGCAGGAACATGAATGCATGGTTTTGATCTATATATAGGTGCCTCAATGCGCTGTTGTATTTATTGAAGGAAGGAATTTGAATTATCTATACTTGGGAGGTAATTTCCTAGAATGTAGGAGTTCCTTGTAGGATAGGTCCCTTCTCTGATACTCTAGGACTAACCATCCATTCATCTACCATTCGACAATTTTAGAGAGTAGGTGGCCACCAAGGACGTATAACCATATCCTTGGGATCAAATTAGAGATGATCCATGTCTCCTCGCCCGCTCCCCATAGTGTTCATCCTTAAGTGGGCTTGGCTACGAGTATATACTATAACTACTTACTCTAAACCTCTATATGATTATCGCCTTTACAATTTTTATGGATTTAAACACACAATCAATAGAAACACACAAGAATACAAATGATTATATCTTTTAAATATTATGTGTTCCTAAACTATTTGATGTGTTTCAAAATTTTTTCTTTTGTAAAGAATCTCTTTCACATGTTTTGAATGTTGATGTAATTCTCAATTGTTTAAATTTTTTCACCTATATACTCGTAGCTCGATAACCAACAATGAAATTTTGGTCACATGAACCAATCAAAGTATGGAGATGAAATCCATACCCAATCAGGGAGCATAGGTCCTACAAGTCCTCACCCAGTACTCACTTGGTCAGCGTTATACCCTCCAAAGAGAAATACATGAAAATTTTCCAAGCTACGTCGGATCTTGGAGCTGGCTTTGGCCAAAAATATAGGGTACATGGGATTTGAGTGAACGGATGGAGATAAAACCCATTGTAATTCAACTCTATCAGTGGTTGGGGATGAATTCCAACTCACTAACATTAAAAAAAGAAGCATGGTGTGTGTGGTTCCTTTTAAAATGATTGAAAGTAAACAAGATAGCATTCAATTATTATTCACTAAATGCATGAAATTACATTTCACTTTCAGAATCATAAGCATATATGTAAAAGAAAACTACAAAATTTGTAAACTATATGAAAACCTAACCCTTAGGTAGGTCACACACAAGCAAACCAAACAAATGCATTTTGAAAGGTTGTTCTTTTTCCTATTTTTATTCAATTTTGTTAATGCAAAATATAAAAATATGAAATATAATTTTAAATTACAGACAAAAGACAAGAAAAACTAAAATTTAATATTTTTGAAACAACATAGATGTAAATTGAAGATTTGGAAGGTTACATTTTCTGTTTTGAAAATTACTATTTCTGGAAATTTTTAAAGAAACCCCCTGGTTTGGTGGCCATCACTGGGTGGGATGATTGCAAATTTTGGGGCCATACCTGGTAGGGATGTTTATAGTGGCCATCCCTAGCAATTCCAACTAGGAATTCTATAATTTTTCCTGCTCATAACAGCTAGAACCTGCAACACACAAAACACAAAAAGGATGTCAAAAACTACAAAACTGAAAGGGAACAAGGGAAAAGGGTCCCACTGTGATTTCCATTGAATAAGCATGAAAAATGGTATACCTAGATGATTGAAACTGAAATGCAATCTAGCATTTATGATCAAGCATGTAAAGGAAAGATGCAAAAGATGTAAACTATTGAAATGAAGAATAATTTATAGTAAAAAGGGAGGTTTCTCCTTGTATTTATAAATTCATCAATTTAAAAAGGTTACAATACATCCCCTTTGAGGGCTTATCATTTTGATACATTTAATATTATAAATTACTAGGTAATGAATCCCTCCATGAGGTTAATGGTGTGTTTCAATGTTCTTCTCGCAACCCACACTTGAGATCAAATCTTGGGATTATTTTAATCTACCTCTTAGCTCCTCCCTCATCCCTAGAATACTTTCATCTACACACAAGAGATTGAAAAAAATTAATAGCATATGCATTTTATATTGAAAAACTTGAAAAAAAATGTAATAGAGAAAGTAAAACTTATTTACGACAAATCAAAACAACTCCAAATGACTTGCAAATATAATATGATGTTATTAAGATGATTTTGGAAGGATATGAGCATAAATTAGAGTGCAATTGTGATCAAAACTTGTGGCTATCCCTAGTATGAATAATTAATATTAAAATAAAAAACATAAATTGACCCATCAAATCTACTCAAAACTTAAACAAAAATGAATAGAAGGCTAATATAATGCTTTAGAATTGATTTGCGATGAAATTTCATCAAAATTGTTAGCCATTTTGTGGTAGTTCTTGGCAAGTGCAAATAGGACTGTTATCCATCCCTAGTAGGTACGATCCCCAAACTAGGTGGTTTTTACCACCAATTTCAAGGGGATTTGGCTTAGAATCCTCCTAAATGTGTTGTCATAAAATTTAGTCAAATAACTCTAAGTTTTGATGGGTTTTGGAACCAATTTTGTATATTTTGGGATACCCCTAAAAGCGCCTTCAAATGAAGATGTCTTCAAGGAAAATACGTGTGCAAATGTTGAGGAAAAATATGAGTAAAACTTCATTGAGCAATGATTATTATTGTATCCCTTTGAAATTGGATAGGAATACCTCAACTTATAGCCAAACTAGGGCAAATATGGAAAGGGGCAAGTTTTGGCATGCAAAGCAAGTGTTACCACTTGTCAATGCCCTTACCATGCACAAGGTGGGAAAGCTTGGCCATTTGGGGCCTTCAACTTGTAGGCCTTGATTTTTATGATAGCCTACCAATCAATTTTGAGTGATTGGGTGGGATAAATGGTAGGAATTGATTACCATTTATCCTACCCTTTGAATTTTGGGGGGTCTAGTGCATGGTAGTCCCACCCAGGGATGACTACATGTGGTTGTCCTTGGGTGGGATGGCCATGAACTATGGCCATCCTAGGGTGGGATGACCATGGCTAAATGGCCCAAAACCTCCCAAAAAGTGGGGTAAACCCTCCAAAAAGTGGTTGGGAGCCCTAATTAACCCATGATGGTTGTCCAATGGGACCATATGATGTCGATAAGAATGGTGCATAGTAGTCTTATCCAATTTACATGATTTTAGTATCTACATGTAGACTTACTAAAATATTTTTTCGATCAAATAACCATAGAAGCCATAGCTTATTCTAGTAATTTCCATGTTAATTTTATGGCAATTGCTGCATCTCTCATCCCTCTAGAATTTGAGGATGAATAAGTTGCTATTATTATAAGGTCGATCGATGAACCTTCTGAAATAGAGTCATGCTTACTACCCCTTAACATATGTAACATTGAAACATCTATATCTCAAGCACCCTAGTACCAAGATATTTTCAATTTCCTCAAGGAAGGAATATTCCCTAAATGATTTAACTCTAAAAAATATAGATAATTTAGGCTAAGAGCTTGTAGATATTTCATCATTGGAGATATTTTATATTGATGTTCATTTGGTGGTAGTTATTGGCAAGTACAAATAGGACTATTATCCATCCCTAGTAGGTACGGTCCCAAAACTAGGTGGTTTTTACCACCAATTTCAAGGGGATTTGGCTTAGAATCCTCCTAAATGTGTTGTCATCAAATTTAGTCAAATAACTCTCAGTTTTGATGGGTTTTGGAACCAATTTTGCGTATTTTGGGATACCCCTAAAAGTGCCTTCAAATGAAGAGGTTTTCAAGGAAAATACGTGTGCAAATGTTGAGGAAAAATATGAGTAACACTTCGTTGAGCAATGATTGTTATTGTATCCCTTTGAAATTGGATAGGAATACCTCAATTTATAGCCAAACTAGGGCAAATATGCAAAGGGGCAAGTTTTGGCATGCAAAGCAAGTGTTACCACTTGTCAATGCCCTTACCATGCACAAGGTGGGAAAGCTTGGCCATTTGGGGCCTTCAATTTGTAGGCCTTGATTTTTATGATAGCCTACCAATCAATTTGAGTGATTAGGTGGGATAAATGGTAGGAATTGATTACCATTTATCCTACCCTTTGACTTTTTGGGGGTCTGGTGCATGGTAGTCCCACCCAGGGATGACTACATGTGGTTGTCCTTGGGTGGGATGGCCATGAACTATGGCCATCCTAGGGTGGGATGACCATGACTAAATGGCCCAAAACCTCCAAAAAGTGGGGTAAAACCTCCAAAAAGTGGCTGGGAGCCCTAATTAACCCGTGATGGATGTCCAATGGGACCATATGATGTCGATAAGAGTGGTGCATAGTAGTCTTATCCAATTTACATGATTTTAGTATCTACATGTAGACTTACTAAAAGCTTTTTTCAATCAAATAACCATAGAAGCCATAGCCTGTTCTAGTAATTTCCATGTCAATTTTATGGCAATAGCTGCATCTCTCATCCCTCTAGAATTTGAGGATGAAGAAGTTGCTATTATTATAAGGTCGATCGATGAACCTTCTAAAATAGAGTCATGCTTACTACCCCTTAACATATGTAACATTGAAACATCTATATCTCAAGCACCCTAGTACCAAGATATTTTCAATTTCCTCAAGGAAGGAGTATTCCCTAAATGATTTAACTCTAAAAAATATAGATAATTTAGGCTAAGAGCTTGTAGACATTTCATCATTGGAGATATTTTATATTGATGTTCCTTTGATGGTATACTTCTCATATGCATACACTTATATGAAGCACAAACTGTCATAAAATAATCCCATGATGGATCATGTGGTGGTCTCTTTAGCAGGCTAGCCATAGCCAAAAAGATCCTTAGGATGGGCTACTACTGGTCCTCCATGGAAAAAATACTCCTAGCTATGTTAAGAAATGTGACAAATATCAATGACATGACAACCTTGTCCATGCTCCATCTCCAGAACTTCAGCCTATAACATCCTATTGGCCTTTCTCCTCCTGGGATTGGATATCATAGGTAATATAAACCCTCAATCATTCAATAGACATAAATTTATTATTACAACTACAAAATAATTTACTAAATGGGATGAGGAAATACATGTATCCTCTTCCATAGGAATTCAAGTATCAAAATTTATCCTAAATCAAGTCATCAGCTGATATGGTATCCCCTCAACCATAGTCATAGATAATGGTACCCCATTTAAGAATAAATAGGTCACCAAAATATGCATCAAATACAAAATTCAATAAAAAAACTACACCTTACTACCTGCAAGGAAACAGACAAGCAGAGTCCTCCAAAAAAACACTAATCAAAATCCCTAAGAATCTAGTCAATAAAAATGGTCGAGATTGGAACTTACAACTCTCTCTTGCCTTATGGGCATATCATACAAGTGTGTAGACTCTGACTGGGGAAATGCCATATGCATTGGTTTACAGTACCGAAGTGGTCTTTCCATTCAAAATTGAAATCCTCTCTTTAAGAGTCTTATTACAAGACTCTTTAGTAGGAGATGAATACATTTCAAGCCGCTTACAACAATTATAAATCCTAGAATAAAAATGCATCAATGCCTTAGAACACCTCAAAATATACCATAATAAGCTTTGATGAGCTTACAACAAGAAAGTGCCTCATAGATATTTTGAAGTTGGGAACTTATTACTCAAATAAAATCAAAAGAACACCAATTCCGACATAAATATTAAAGGAAAATTCAAGCCCAATTGGTTAGTAGCCTTTATTATCACATCTAAATTTGGATCAAGAGCCTACCGCCTAGCCATATTGGATGGCCAAGAACATAAGGAACCAATTAACATAATTCATATTAAGTGATGTTATGAATAAAGAACATCAAGTCAACGACTTGCTCATTTGATTGATACATGGCAAGAATCACCATATAATCATACACACTCCACCCCTTGCATGTTTGCATTGTTTGCTTGATTATACAATCAAATATGGAGGGTTTACTATGATTCAAAGGCCAATTATTACTATAAATACATTTGCATCGCATCCACCTAGGCTAACTAATATGTTGAGTAAACTCTCTTAGTCCAAAAATCTTATCCACCACTATCTTCCTCTATATCCCGATTAGTTACTTTTATCCTTCTCTTTTTATCGCTCTCTTGGGTTAAGTGATGTATGACATGATCATCTGTGACCTTGATGACCCAATATTTTCCCTTTCTTCTATCCCAATCTTGGAAGCAATCAAAAAACAAGTAACAATCAACTTCATATCTATCTCACTTCCTCTCTTTTAAAAATAAACATAATGTACAACTTACCTTTTTCTGTATTACACATAAGTCAAATCATTAATTTCAACAACATTTTACAAAAATTGTCAAATAATACATATCCATAATAATTATCAACAAAAGAACTTTTATATTCTATCAAAATTCATGATTATTCTATAGACTACTCAAAGGCATCTCTTTCTCTTCTAAAATACAAAAGGATGTATTGTATAAGATAATTTAAGAGTAGTCTATCAAATGTATCATGGCATCTACTCATCATACTCTCTTCATCAACTATTTGCCTAGTAACCCATTGGATCGAAAAAACCTCATTTCCAATTGGCTTATTATGCAAAGATACAATAAATATCTAATATCAAAATATATCTATCAATATGGATAGATATACTCTATCTATTTGTACAAAATGTCAATCGAGAGATAGAGGACTTCCTACATCTTGATATGACACAAATTAACACTTTGTATTCTATTCAAAACAAAAACATCCATATTGACCTAGGAGCCATCACGAGTGATATATTTTCTCATACAGTAGGATCCTTTAGATTATGGTACAATGCTATCATATGGATCTCCTAGTAGGCACACAAAGAATTACCTTCAATCTAAAATATTTTATTCTCAAATCTTCCAACACAGTAGATGTGGCAACAAGTATTAAGTCCACTTTCTCACGTACATGTAATTTTTTTACATATGCGTTAGGTTAAAAACTTATATACCATTGTTACCCTCTCTCTGTTCTAAGATATTTAGTAACATCAAATATTTATTCTTTTAAATCAATCTACTTTAAAGAGCAAAGGAACAAAAAATTATTTTGCAAGTCCTTTTGCAAACATTTACAACCACCTCAAAATTATTGTAGTACATTACAATAGCAAAAATAGAATATCTCAGCATTGTTACATCACAAACACCAACATCATATTTCATGAATAGCAATTATCATTGCAATAACAAAATAGCTTACAAATTGCAAGCATCGATAACATTACATTACCGTGCATCCTATAAAAACATTTACCAAAGCATTTCTCTACTTTGCAAAACATTTGCAAAATCCATTCTATTACTTTACAAGACGTGTAAATATCATTTTCCATCACTTTATAAAACATTTGCAAAGAACACACAATCAAATCATAAAAGCATTTCACTGCTTTACAAAACATTTGCAAAAAAAATTCTATCACTTTACAAGACATTTGTAAAGATCATTTTTCATTACTTTGCAAAAATATTTGTAAATAATGCACAATAAAATCATAAAATCATTTCACTACTTTGCAAAACATTTGCAAAAAATCATTCTATCATTTTACAAGACATTTGTAAAGATCATTTTCCATCACTTTGCACAAATATTTGTAAAGAACACACAATCAAATCATAAAATCATTTCACTACTTTGCATAAACACTATGCAATAATCATTCTATCTTTACAAAAGCATTTTTAAAGATCACTCTTTTTCCTTTTTCAAAAACTTTTGCAAAAATTTCTAAGTCAATCACGAAGGCGTTCTTTTTGCAGAACACTTGCAAATATATTTCCATCAATTTGCAAGACATTGCAAAAAACATAGAAGTGAAACATCTCACAATCATTGCAATCAACATCAAAAACATTCATATCAAAGCTTTGCAAAAGGCTTGCACAATAAAACTCTTATACACACAGTCAAATGTTTCATAAAGAATAACATTTAAACATGGATGAGAAGCTATCAATCTAAATCTTATCTACGTAGTCAAATATTTCATAGAGAAAGGAATTTTAGCATTGATAAAAATCTATCTAAATATTTAATCTACACAACTAAGTATTTAATAAAGAATGGCACTTAGAAATTGATGAAAATCACACTATCCTTCATCTATGTAATAAAATGTTACATAAAGAATGGTATCTGAACATTGATGAAGAGCAAAATTATTATCTACACAACCAAATATTTCATTGAGAATGGCATTTGAACAGTGATAAGAAGCATAATATTTTTATCTACATAGTCAAGTGTTTCATAGAGAATTGCACTTGAACATTGGTGAAAATCCCATATCTTATCTACGTAGTCAAATGTTTGTAGAGAACAGTATTTGAACATTGATAAGAATCAAAATCTACCTTGTCTATGCAGTCAAATTCTTGCATAGAGCAACATTTAAACATTGAAAAGAATAAAAATTTATCTTGTCTATGCAGTAAAATATTTGCATAGAGCAGCATTTGAACACTGACAAGGATTAAATATATCTTATCTACACAGTCAAATATTTGTAGAGAGCAACATTTTAACATTGATAAGAATCAAAATATACCTTGTCTATGCAGTCAAATATTTGCATAGAGTAGCATTTGAACATTGATAAGAATCAAATATATCTTATCTGCATAGTCAAATGTTTGCAGAGAGTAGCATTTAAACATTGATAAGAATCAAAAGATACCTTATCTACATAGTCAAATGTTTACAGAGAGTAGCATTTGAAACTGATAAGGTTTATTTTTTTTTTTTTGGTGTGTAGTTATGTGTGTGGGGGTAGTAGATGATCTTTTTTAGGGTTTAAAATAGTTTGTTGGAAGAAAATATACAAAGAACAACATTTGAACACTGATAAAATTTAAAATTTATCTTATCCATGCAGTAAAATGTTTGTAGAGAGCAGTATTTGAACACTGATAAGGATCAAATCTACCTTGTCTATGTAGTCAAATGTTCACAGAGAGAAAAATTTGAACACTGATAAGGATCATACCATAGGTATCTCATCTACACAGTCAAGTTTTCATAAATAATGGCACTTGAAAACTGATGAGAAGAAAATATATGCATTATAATTCATGTAAATATGATATGTACCTCATCTACGCAATCAAATATTATTAGAGAATGGCATTTGAATATTGATGAGAATAAATATTTTCAAAATATATATACTCTATTTTTACTGGTACCTCATATACACAGTCAAGTGTTCATAAATAATGGCACTTGAACATTAATGAGAAGAAATATTATCAAAAACAAATATACTTGTGAAGACAAAAATGAAACATCGGATATAACTAACTAAAAATGAATAAACCAAATAATACAAGAAATTGCATAATGAAATAGATATGATATTATTATTGTTGGGGGATCTGAGTACAATCAAATGTGATCCCAAATAGGGTTTTTACACATTTATTTAGATACAATGAATACAACAATGCTAGGGTTCTCTAAAACCCTAGCTAGCAATGCTTGTGGTGTCTGTAAACTCCTTCTTGCTCCCAACATAGTTAAGTGGGCTTCAGATATCTGTTAAACCAAGCCACTCCAGCTTAAACAATTGTCCAAAGTCGATGAATCTCCAAACCTACACACATAAGAATAATAATAGGGAGTTAGTAATAGTTGCAAGGGCTCCACTATTTGAGACCCTCAGATATCAATAAAACCCTAGATATTGACAAATGAAATAAAATGCAAATTTAAAGATATTGAAATGAAATAAAAGAGATTGATTTACCTTATTTATTGTTTTTGTCCATAAATGATTGGATATATTGTATTTCAATGATGTAGATGTGCCCTAGCATCATGTGAAGGTAGGAGGATTTCATAAGGGCTTATGTAAAACACCTACGGGTACCTAATAGCTACAAAAAATACTTGTGGGCACTTGGTAGCTATAGAAAAAACCCATGGACACTCAGGACTGGTAGGTAGGTGCCCAAAGGTGTCTGGTGTTGACAAAAAGTGCCCAAAGGTAACTAGAATATGAGGGAGGATTCTATAGAAGTAGATTAGGTGAGGGTACAGGATGCAACGATGATGATGACGAGCGAGGGGGCAAAGAATATGGTGGATGGAATGGGATTACGACACAATATGATTGGTTGGAGAATTAGGGATTTAGGAACTCAAAGGGTTTGGAAAATCCCAAGCAATTTGAAGGCACTTAGAAAATCTAGGGTTTAAGCCATCAAAATAGTTCCTATTTATAATCTAACCTAGGATATGCTAGGGTTTCAACGACACTAATCGTGTGGCTGAGATTAAAGCACATATAAGGATAGATATTAAATTTAGGGTGTGGCATGGATTGAGGGAAGTGGATGGATGAGATTAAATGAAATCAGATGGTTGGGATTAATTTATTTATATAAATATATATTTATTAAATAAAATAATATATATATATATATATATATATATATATATATATATATATATATATATTAAATATATATAAATAATGGTCAAAAATGGTGAGAAATATAGGATTAAGGGTAAGTGAATAGGTTTTGGTGGTGGAAATGGTGGGAAAGCATGTATGGATGGAAAGTGGCTAGATTTAGGTGTCTACAATACTTCATTGTACATATTACAGGTACCTCATCTATGCAGTCAAGTTTTCATAGAGAATGACACTTGAACATTGATGAGAAGAAATATTTTCAAAACAAATATACTTCATTGTACATATTATAGGTACCTCATTATGCTTGAAATGATATCATGAATATGACATCATAGGACACCATTTAAACATAATGAGATCATGTTTTGACCTATGGGAATGCAATGAAAGGCATAACATTTACCTCTAAAAGAAAATGAGTGTTCTCCTATATCAGGTCTAGAGACCATCACTCACATATAAATATTTTAGGATGGTCATCCATCATCCAATATACTCAACACATATATCAAATTGGGCATCTACCCTCATCTACATCTAATCATAAAAACTATTACTAAAGCAAATCAATCAAGATTACAACTACTTAGTCAACTGCATTACATCAAAGCATCATCGCATCAAAGAATCAAAGTATCATATTTTCAATAATCAACATGATTCAACATCATACAATCAATACATCAATACAATAAAATCAAATCAGCATATCATCCATTGAGTACATTTTTCCCCCATGGGGTAACTTTATCAACGACAATCCACCATAGTGTCAAAATTGAGTTTTACCACTTAGCTTTTGATGCAATCCCATAGGCATCACATCAAAACTAGAACAAAATGTAGACACCCAATTTTGACACACCTAGTAAACAACACCTTCTCAGGGCATCTTAACATTATCAAATTAGGCATCAAAATTGGCATATTTTATCAAATTTTGATCCATCATAACTCATTAATTTCCTTGTCTGCATAAGCCTTTTGATTAAGCAAACAAATCAATCATCCTCATACCTAAATTTAAGGTTTTTATAAACCTAAAAGGTAAGGTCATATTTACAATATATATTGATCTAGCAAATCATCTCCAAATTTCACAATACCACAACCATTGGATAGCCCTCGAAAAGAGATTTCTGGAAAGTCCTATATTTGGAATCATATCGATGCTAAAAAATGCAAAACAAAAAATGTTATCCATAATCAAATTCGCCACTTAAAAATAAAATTCACTAACCCTGTGGCAAATTTGGTAAACATCCAAATTTCAAAATTTGAAAAGTTGAACTTTGTCTCCTTATCAAATTCACCACTTAGAACCAAATTTGCCACCCCTATGGCTAATATGGCCAGTAATAAATTTGGAAACCTTTTCAAAATTCAAACTGTCCCAAATATGATTTGATTTATTACAAAATTTACCACTTAGAACCAAATTCACCACACATGTGGAGAATTTTGAAAACAATGGTGAATTTGGAAAAATGGTTGAGAAAATTCCACATGAACCAGCTAGCCTTGTATCAAGCATCCTTTCATTTGCACCATCGATCCCACATGCTCCAAGAAGGTCCAAGATGAATTTGTTTTAATTTATCCTTATCCATTCCTCCCTTCAAGTCCCCTCCCAAATCCTATTTAATGAGGCCATGGGGCAAGAATTTGGTAAGGCAATTCACTGTAGCAAAGCTCTACCTATATTATTCTAGGCATTAAAATTTATTTTCTCAAGCATTACATAGGTTTTTCTAAGCATTTGAGCATCCTTTGTGAGCTTTGAGAGCAAGTCAAGCAAGGCAAGGAGGACTTGGGAGCAAGGATGTCACCATTGGAGGCAATACAGAGAGCTCTCCTAACTTCTTTTTTCTCTCCTCTCACCTTGGCTTCATAGAATTTTGTCTTCTAGGTTATAGCCTTGCTAAATTATCAAGCTTGTTTTTCATTTTATCCTTTATATTCTAATTTCTCTTGCAATATTTTTATCTTTCTCTTTGGGAGATCCTAACTCTATTTTTGCAAAATATTTAATAGTTTTTTTCAGAATTCGTATTCATTTTAGCATCCCTATTATCATATCTAACATCCTTTTTGCAGGTTTATCCTAATTTGCATTTACATTTCTTTCACATCTTATCTTTAATCCTCTATTTTACAAGATTTTTACTATATTCTTATTTACTAGTTTTGAGAAAAATTCTTACTAACTCTTTTGCCTACAACTTAGACACGTTGACTACAATATACTAATATATTATGCTTTCTTCCATGCTATTTTTATTTCATATATCAAGCATTTCTACATTTTGTTCTCCCTTTGTGCAAGCATTTTGACAACATTTCCTTCATTTTATGAGCTCTCTTTTTATGTAAATTTCTTGCTATTTGAGTGATAATTTGCTTTTTACTTAGTTATATTAGTTCTCTATTGTATTTCATAATATTTAGTATTGGATTTTATATTATTTATGCGACTGCTATATTAAATTTTAGTTCTATTTATTCATAATTACATATTGTTCATTTCCTTTCATTTTTGAGCAACTTCTTGGCATAATATACTAAATTATCCCATATATAATTATAAATTTGTTAATGAAATATTGTTGTATGGTATATCAACTCTATTACGACATCTCATAACCTTATTATTGCATACCATAACATTTTATAGCTTCAATTTGAAAAACTTGTAGACCCCTAGGGGGATTTTATACTTTTCTTTCACAATTAAAATTTTAGTTCTCCAATTATTTTTTTTATAATCTTAATATTAGGATTTTCTTGTACAAATATATTATAAAATATATTTGGATCCTTACCTATCAATTTTAGCCAAAACACCCTTTAGATTAGTCTAAAATCTGACTTGAAACTTCAAAAATCCTACCCAAAACCAAATTCACCACCCCTATGGTGAATTTGATAAAACCAATTTTTTAATGTTCAATACTATGATTTTGTAACTCACAAAACTTATACATCATAGTAGGACCATCCTCAAAAAAATTTAGATCAAAATTACACTCAGATTTGCCACCCTTGTTGTGAATTTGGAAACTAGAGTCATATAACCAATTAACCACTCAGAACAAATTCTCCAGTGGTGAATTTGGTAGAACATATGGCAAATTTTCTAAAAATTCCAACAATCCATTCCAGGAGTTAATCATACTCATTTTTCATAAAAAATGGGTCTAATCAGCAGAAGACATAGCCTATCAATCACCTCACTACCCTCAGATAGACCCCCCAAAGTAGAAAATCTATTTGTTTTTAGTTCTTGTGCAGGATTTCCCAAATTTACCATCCTTGTGGTAAATTTGACATTAGTGGTGAATTTGACACTGTTCTATGGAGAATTTGATAGACATACTCTAGTAAAGGTAATATGGCCACCTGGCCCTTCCCTAGCTCAGTAATTTTATTTTCTCTATGTTTTGCTTTTGATTTTCTACTGTTTTGAAACATAATAACACACATATTTTGGAAAATTAATGAATCCTAGCTAGAAAACACAAATTATTTACAAAACCTTGATATTTATTTATAAAATATTATAGTTTCTTTACAAAACACTAAAAGACTAATCAATTAAGGAACCCTAGGCTTGGTTTTAGCATATATTTTACATTCAAGTACTTAGGCAAATCAAGAAGCATATAGTTGCATTTAGGCTAGTTTGCTTGATTGCATCCTTCCTTGTTTGCCTTGAAATTGAAATCTCCTTAGTATAGTGCATTCAAAATTTGAAGTGCATGTAGGTTAGATCTTGTTTGCTTGCATTTGTGTGAACTAAAATAAGCATTGCATTTTAGATGGTTCTAACGATTTAGGTTCAAATTACCATTAAGGCTCGATAAAGAGTCAATATTAATAGAGATCCAAAACTTTTAGGTGTTTGTCTTAACTGAATTCCTAAACACCACAAAAAAAGCATTACGTCAACCTCATACAACCATAGTAAAAAGCATAAAATTAGGGTTCTAGTTGTGTTGAGGATTTTCACATCCTCAAGATCTCCTTTGGAAAGAGATCCTCATGTGGGGAAGCAAAGATTCTAATGAATCTCCCCCATGCACACTTGACATTTAATTAGATCTAAAAGGGAAAAGAACACGAGGTTTTCCCATTGCCTACAAAAATAAAATTGAATTGATTGAATAATTGTAGGAATTTAATTATTTAAAAATTGAAAGAATTATTAATGAGAGATATAAGAATATTTGAAATTTGAATTTGATATTTGAAATTAAAATTGACGAAAAAATTAAAGATAAATAAGAATAATTGATTGAATAAAAATTGAAGAGATTAAAATTGCAGGAAAATAAAATCTCATGAATGAAAATTAAAATACAAAGAAATTGAAATTGAAAGAAAAGAAGATATTGAAGATGGATAAAATTGAAAGGAGATATAAGAAGAAAAATATTATGAAAATTTTCAAAATTTGAAATTATTTGAAGGAAAGGAATAAAATTTGAAGAAATAAAAATTGAATTGAAATCAAAGAAAACTTATTGAATTAAAATTTTTGAGATACAAGGATTTCTACAAAACTAAAAGAGGAAAATATTGAAGAAAATTGATGATTGAATATCAAATTTTAAAATTGAAAAATTAAATTTGGGAGCAATAAGGAATTCCACATCAAAGAAAACAAAAATAAATTTGTATTGATTGAAAGAAAATGAGTACATAAAAATAGTCATACAAGTTTAAAGAACAAAACTTCATGAGACTAAACTTTCAAAACTAGATATATTTTTGTAGACGTGTTAAGATATAAAAAGCCACAAGAAATTCAATAAAAAACAAAAATATGAAGATAATTCATGGTACATTCAAGAGCAAGCTAGCATATGATAGGAAATATATATTGGTTTGCTTCAATTCAAGTAAAATAAATATACCAATGAAGATAAAAAATGATAAAATGTACAAGGATCAATAAGTGTCACCCTTAGTATATTGTATTCTAAATGTACCTTGGAAAATTTGTTTTATGTTCCTAGAATTGTAAATAATATTACTTTAGTATCACAATTTCTAGATAAAGGAAGAATGATAGAATTATAAAACAATAATGAAAATAAGATTTTTATCATAAAGATAATAAATAAAATTGAAGCCATGGGATACAAAAAAAGTTGGATATTTTCCTTGGATGTAATTGAAATTGCATAAAAGCATTTGAATCATTTTTTTCCAAGAGAACAATTTAAAAATAAGCACTATATTAAACACAAGAATTTTATGAAAAAAGACATGACAATGTATTATTTGATGAATTCTTAAAAAATATAGTTAATAGAGATAGATACATTGATAGGACCTGATGCAGTACAAAAATAAGCATTCACGAAGAAGAAATCACATGAAAGAAAAAGGTCTTCATACAAAATAATATAATACGAGGGGGTGTTAGAGGTATTTTATTATTTAGAACCTTCATAAATAATTAAATTATTGTATGTGTTTGATATTGTTGTTTATAGGATGTCACAAATTATTGAGTCAGAGTATGTATCATGTAATTAAGTGTGAGAGGTGTCTACTTAGCAAGTGATATTTATATGTGTGGTGTGTCAAGTTTAGAAGTAGGTGTTGGTTGTTTAGCCAAATTATCATAGGTCCCAAATATTCAAGATCTCATGCATTCTCAAATGTAAGAGAAATTTAATATTGGTGGCTAATAACAATGAACATAACATTCATGAAAATAACAATAATAAAAAAATAAATGGCCAATATCATTCATGCAATAACATAAAGAAAAATTATAATAATATTCCTGTAAATTCTATACAAGCTTGAATATGATTCTTTTATCTTCGGTACATCTCATGGAGATTTATCTTCAGAATATAACCTTAGAGATGACTCTTGGAATATTTGACTTTTAATCTCCTCACATATTTGGGATATGCAACCTTTCCTATTTCATGAATAAGATAAATATAGAATGGCTTCTCATATTGCCACTTGTATATGACACTTGAATTTCTATTTACTCTTGCAAACTTTATTTTATGACACTTGTGTACACAGTTGTACACATTATTACATGACACTTGTGCATATGCTACACATAAATACATACATAAGGAAAAATTAATCACACTCCTAAACTATAGACTCAAAACCTATTCTAATATTTACAATTGTACCATAAGGTACCACAGGGGTACAATAACATGTGCCAAATAATGTAATATTCTTCAACACCCCCTGTATTACATTATTTTGGTTATTGAAGACTTTAGTATTCAATATTTATCTATTAGGCAATTTTGTATTGTGCCCATTCATATTATTGTTCTTCTTTCTTTGAATATTTGGTTTATTCTTTTATAACTTGTTATTTGGATTGCTTGAGGTTATTCATTATGGTCTTGATATTGATCTTGATGTTGTCTTGTAGATACTCAATATACACTTAGTGAATCATAATAAAATTCTAGATTCGATGAGATTTTATTTTCACACTCACTGACATATGTTGAATGTAATAAAATTTCATTACATTATTTATATAGATCCTAAAATGTATGATATAACTCACTTGTATCATGACAAATTTATTTTATTATTGATCTTCATTTTAGAGTTTTAACCAACTCTTCTTGCTTTCAACTTTTATTTTTATAGATTTCAAGTGTGAGTAATGCCATATACATTACACTACCTATATCAAGAGGTATTACAATATCATATTAGAACTTTCAAGTTATTCCATAAGCTTTGAGTGCAAATAATATTCAAATATTTTAAAGTTTTCATCTACAGTTTATCTATAAATAAATCTCATTGCTACGTCTTTCTTTCCATTAGAAATTTTTGTCAATTGTTGTATGCCTATTTTTAAGGATTCCAATAATTTCTTTCATATTATACCCTTGATAATATTTTCTTCCATGATAATTGCTTAGAAGTTGAAATCCTCATAACTCCAAAATTTTAAATTTAAGAGCAATTATTTTTCAAAAATCAATTTTGCAAATTCTTCAATCAATCAAATCTTTAAATTTTTAATTTTCTTTTCCGATTAGAAAACCTTGTCTCTCCAAACTTAAGAATTTCAAATTTTCAAAAACCAAGTTTTTGAAATAAACAAATTCTACTATATGTATAATTCCTTTTGACTCCCTAATTTCTAGTTTTTAATTTTCAAAAAATAAAACTTTGAAATCTATTTTCCTTATAAATCTAATTAGTTAATTTTTTTTTTCAAAATACTTTATAAAACCTTATTGCTCCCCTTTATTAAAAAATTCAATGCCATTTGAATCTAACTAAAGTGCAGACCCAATATAGAAATATTTTAAACCATAGCTCATGAAAACATAGTGCTTTATTCTCTGGATGTTGTCAAATGCATCAATATGTTTCTAAATTTCCAAGGCACTCACAAATCATAGCTACCCAACCATCTTCTTCATTATTCCAACTTTGGACGAATATTTTGATGTTTCACTTCCTCCAAAAATGTTATGAATGCAACAAGCATTAAGGTCTCACAAATACTCATAGAATGATATGGTTAGGGTAATGCATAAGGGGTTGGCCTTAAAATTTACTTGTAAAAAAATGGTGAATCCTAATTAAAATCAATGCGAATCATGGTGAATCTTAAGCAAATAAAATCAATCATCTTCACTCAAAAATTTGGGGCATTTGAAGCCCTAAAATGTAAGGTAATATTTAGGATAAATTTTGACCTATTAAATCAACTTATAACTTCATAAAAATACCACCATTATATCAGGATCAAAAAGAGCTTTCCAACGAGTACACATATGCCTATGTTTGGAAATATATTGTGGTAAATTAACCCTAAGAAAAACTTGGTCCTGAAAATTTTAGGTGAATGGGCCGACGTCGAAGGTCCTCATATTCACCAATTTCCAATTTTGAAAATCCTAATATTCACCCAATTTGTGAATATTTACCACTATACATAACCCTAGATATGGTGTGTAGGGTGCTTCAAGCATTGCAATGATGCTCAAATATGTTTGGTGCTTGATCTTGTCTAGAGATTTAATCTACTCTGGAACTCAATCTTCTAGTTGCTTCTACTATACAATGGAAATAAAGTGAATGCAATGGAACTCAAGCATTCAATATTTTCTTTGGATGAATTTTAGCCTCCAACTCTATTCTAAATTGCTTTCAAACTTATTTGATGAATTTATATTCATTGGTTTTCCAACTTTTCATTATAATAGATGCTCTCAAATTTGTCTTAATCATAGGGATTTTTCCTTCTTCACAATTTTTTTTATTATCTCTTTAATAAATAGATTTGGGATGATTCAATGGATTCCTTCCTTCTATCCATACTATTTTTCTAGATATGTTTCATTTTTTATCTTTTCAATATGTAAATTTGGGATACTTTAGTGGCTCCCTTCCTTATATCCATTCTCTTCTATTAGATATCTCATAACTTGGGAAAATTGCCATGGAAACCTCTCTATTTTGGTTATTTCCCAACTTAGTTAGCTCTCCATGGCTCCCTACTCTATATACTTGATGTCTTCTAATTTCATTTATTTTCCATAGATCTCTCTCTATTTTATCTTTCATGAAATCTTCTACTCATAGCAGCATGAGCTTGTTTTGCAAGTTTCATTTCCTTTGTCCTTAAAGTATTTCTCAAAGATATATTATGCTAGAACATTTCCTTTCTTTGGTTTTGCCTCCAATAACTAGTGCAAATAAATTAACCCATGCTCTTCCAATGGCTTTAATGGATGCTATATTTTATACCTACACAATATCAATCTTCATTTTTTTTATAAATTAAGGGTAATAAATAACCCAAAATCTATCTTGTCATATCCTTCATGTCACTATTCCAAATTCACACGAAAGTTTTTATTTGATGCTAGTTGTGCAATATTTCAATCCAAATAAAATATTTACACCAAAAAATATGTTTGGTGCTACATTTAAAAACTACTCAAAGTAGCTCTCAATATTATCTCTCTAATTTATTTAAATATTCACATCATATTTTTTATGCTAGCAATAGAGACTACTCGAAGTTGCTCTAATAAAGTCTACATAATGTAGATCTAATATCATTGTTGTATTTTTAGCCAAATAATCATGTCTTAATCATTCAAGATCTCAAGTAATCTAACATATTAGAGCAATTTAATACTAATGGCCAATATCAATGAATATAACATTCATGAAAATAAAAATAATAAAGAAATAAATAGCCAATGTTATTCATGAAATAAAATGAAGAAAACTTACAATAATATTCATCTAAATTGTATACAAGCTTATATATGATTCTTTAATATTTTATGTATCTCATGGAGATTTATCCCCATAATATAACCTTAGAAATATGACTATTTGACTATGATCTTCTCACATATTTGAGATATGCAACCTTTCCTATTCCATGCATAAGACAAGCCTCACATACCTCTTGTCTTCTCATATTTCCACTTGTATATATGGCTCTTTATTTTCTATTTACTATTGCATTCTTTATTCTATGGAACTTGTATGCTTTACTATATGAAACTTGTGTACACACTTGCACATATTATTACATGACATGTGCACTTTCTCACTCTACACACTTGCACACATTATTACATGACACTTGTGCACATCCTACACATAAATACATACATAATGAGGAATATAAACCATACTCCTAGAATATAGACTCAAATCCTATTCTAATATTTACAATTATACCATAAGGTACCATGTGGGTACATTAGCATCTACTAAATAATATAATATTCCCCAATAGTAGGGAGTTACGTGCAATCATGAGAGCCTTTATATTTATGTAATATGTGAGATTTATTGTGTAAGAGAGAAATATAAAAATTTGGTCCCCTTGTGAGTTTGAGGAGAGCAAAGGTCAAGAGTCATGTAATGTGAAGAGTCTCATGTATCTATATATTAAATACAAATCCATGTAATATGTAACTCAAGGAAGCTTTGCATTTATGCATTGATTTAGTAGTTTCACTAAATATTTATGTGAGATTATTATTCATTTGGTGTATTCATGTTATTGATGTTATTTATGATCCTAGAGATTGATTAACCTATGAATACTATAGTATTTTTATAATAGTGAAGGGCACATTACTCTTTGGGTTTAAACAAAGTGAGAGTTCCCATATTAGGGTCTACATGTCTTATAGGTAGTAATTCTATAATTTTGACTTCTAAAAATTGGTTGAGAATAGCTACAAGGGTTGATTGATGATAGTGACCTCATATTTACTATATACTAAGAAACATTGGATGAAATTCTCAATTAGTTTATTAAAGAATTTGATACAATGTCAGGATATCTAATAAAACTATTCTAGGGCCAACCCTTTAAGCATATGGGGAAAGAGCTTGATGAGTAATATATTTTACTACATGATGCCATTACATGGAGTATATAAAATTCTAAGGTGTTCAATGGGATCTTATTTTCCCTAGTATATATCAAATTTAGGAATCTCAAAGTTTGGTGTACAAGGGTGACTAGTTCACTATAGAATTTAGAGGATCATATAAATCTATATAAGACTATATGTGGGAAGATGATCGATCTTGAATAGAGCCATTTTGGCATGTCAGTTGCTTTAATTATGAGTTAATGGTTTGGAATTCAAGAGGAATATGTGTTGTTGATTAAGAAAATAATGGGCATTGGTTACTAAATAAAGGATAGGATTGAGATATGGAGGCATATGATGTTGGAATAATATAAAATTTTCCAAAATTATTTAATATAATATTATTTGAATCTATGGGATTAAAAATTATGGGTGTAGAGTTTCAAGCAAACCCTATACTCATGCTTGGAATGGGAGGAATATTATGAATAATGAATTAGGATATTGGGGTATTATTGAATATTTCAAAGTGTTGGATTTGAGTAGAACTTGAGGGTTGATAAATAGGGAATATGGTGTTAATCCTAAGTAGATATGCAATATAATATAATAAAGGATGATGTATTGGAGAGGATGGGTCATTTGGTGCCCTACCTCATATAGAAGTTGTAACAATAGGACAGTTTGAACTTGTGTGGTTAAGATTTGATGTGTTAAACTCAACATATAAAGATGACCTAGGCTATTGTGGATGGGTCAAAATGGATCTTTCTCCAATGGAAGCTAAGTGTTCTTCATTCGTTATTAATATGGTTTCAATGGTTTTTTTATTACCCCTTAAGAAGAAATTCATATGTTCCATGGACCTAAAGACTATTTCCCCTTTTTAATAGGGGATAAGTAAATTGAAGGAGGGATTATTCCTCCTCATATTCAAATATGGGATTTTCAAATGTGATTTGATCCCCTTGAACCTCAAGGAAGGAAGGCTAGGAGTTAGGATTTTTATCCAATTGGTGGGAAACATGTTGGGTATGATAATGATGTTCATACATAGTTAGGAAGGAGGGATTAAATTTTATTCAAGTTTTGATTCAAGTATTGTTTAGAAGAAGAAGAAGAAGTTTTTTATTCCATTATATCACCTTCTCTCTACATACCTGATCTGAATGAAAGAAGTTGATCCGCTCGATATACGTGGTCATATAGGATAGAGAATCTGAAGTATTGAAAGAGAAAAATACTAAGGATTGCCATAGCTAGATACATGGCCCAAGATCGATATGTGAGAGTTAATAAATATGTTTTCTTATGAATCTCATTACCACATAGGACTAACCTTTGGTTAGGTACTTGTTAATATTCATTAATCTATTCTAAATATACAAACAATTTAAGTGTTGCATTAATTTTAGTTTTATTTAAGGTTTTTGTAAATGATAGATAAATGTTTACACCCATGTGGTGCTCACATCATGTTCACCAAATATGTGGGAGAAAAAAAATCATGCACACCCACTCTCAATATTTTTGAATCTCTTAGAGTGTGACCTACCAATATAAGTTTTTTTTTTTAATACACCAAAGGTTCAAAATCTTATTCTATCCTTGATGCAATGCTAGGAAAATGGGTGAAATGCAAGAATAAAAGTTCATAGATCTATATGCTTTTCACTTTCAATATTTGCAAGAAATGAAAATTCTTCTCTTTTCCTCTCATAAAAAAAATATCAAGTAATATGCATGCAAAAGCTATAAAACTAGCCTAGGATGTAGGCTACATGCATTTGTATTTAGTACCTAAAGTTTTAAATAGAAAACCAAGACTTGGCTTGTACTATGGATTTTTCAAAAGGAATCCAATGCTTACAAATTAATACAATTATGCATAAAGAAAGTCCTAAATTTACATCCTATTTCACTTTCAATGCTTGTGAGAAATGAGAAGTTCTCTTTGTGCAAATGGTATATGAAAAAAAAATGCAATAGTACAAGCCTAAGCTACGTGATTTTATTCTATGAATGTCCTTTTAAAAAAAATAAATACTTTTCCCTTTCATTATGCAAGGATTAAGAATATGTGTAGGGAAATTAAAATCATCCTAAAATGCTACTATATTCCTATAATTACAAATGAAGGAAAATAAATAACTCTATAGAATCTCTCAATTTCCTAATTTTCATTAGAAAACTAGTTACCAAACATAATAAGGAATTACAAAACCTTAAAATTGATGAGACCAGTTCATAAATTTAGCGATATCTAATGAGAATGCAATAATTTTTTAATCATATTTTATTATTTTGTAACTAAATTGTAAATATAATATTTTTTGAAAATCAATTTATTAAAATACCTAAAATTATTACAAAACTAAATAAATGATATAAGTATACTATTATAGAACAAAAAATATAAAAATGAACAATGTAGAAATAGAATAGACACTGGAAAATATACCAAGTCAATAATTACTACAAAAGCACTATTACTGATAAAAGGGCCAAATAGATAGATGTGCCATATGGGATAAGAGAACCATATGGTATAAAAGAACCAGTTGGGATAGAGGCACAAAATGAGACTGAATAACTATATGGGATAAAAGAACTAGATGGGATAGGAGTGCTATATGTGATAGAAGCATTGAATGATACCAAACAATTCTTATGTAATATTGTAGCACTAGCATTATGTACCTACAAACATAGAATTTGTAAAACAAAAAGGAATTAAACAATTATTAGTGAAGAGGGGCTTCTCCAAATCTCTCCCAATAATTTATTATTCTTAATAGAGGTGTCAAGCCCCTTTGACCTTTCATGGTGGTTTTCTAAAATTATAAATGATAATTTGACAAAATTATATTATGAAAATTCTCAAAATATGTTGAAAGGAAGAAAGTAAAAAAGGAAATTAAAAGGAAGAATAATGAATGTCAGCCCAAAATTAGAGATCTACCCTAATTTATTGTCAACCGATGATGAGTGAGGATTGTCTAATGCTATTTTAGATGTCTCTTCTTGATTTTATATTTGAAATATTTTTGACAGAACTTCAACCATAAAGGACCTATCATAATAGCATTTACCTACAAAACATAAGTGAAGATCTAGTGTGCAAGAAGGATAGTATCAATATTGTAGCAACATAATAGTTCAAAAGCTAATATTGATAATGTATGCCTACAAAACAACAATGTATATCCAAAGAAAAATAATATCCCTTTTTTATTCCTCTAAGGGTGGTTTTATATAACACCCAAGCCCTTGGAGAATCCATTATAGGATTGCATGTGAAAGATGAGATGTCCAATTTTTCAAGGTGAGTGTCTAGTTTTGTAGGGTGAGATGTCTAGTGTTGCAGTATGATGCAATGATTTTGTGAAAGTTAGAGGAGGTAAATCATCAATAAAAGATAGGTGCATGGATTTAACTAGTTGAATTGCTAGTTACATGTAATGATTAGGTAGTTAAATTACTTTATTGATAATTAAGTTCTTTGATTTCTTTGATTGAAACTCAATATTTACATTGAATGAGGCAAAAGGAAAAAATTACAAGAAATTTATGGTGACACATAGTCAGACCATCAAAACTTGAGTCTAGTGGTCACTATATGGAAGTGCTAAATGGTGACAAAAGTGTTAAAAAAAAAGAATTGGATATAAAAAATTATCATGCAGACCATACAACTCTATCATCAATGACAAAACTATTATATAAACCATATAATCTCTAGGATTTATATGTGTCTAACCTTGGACAAACATAGGTAAGTTTATACTCCTCAAAAATATCTTTTTGAGAACTATCCAATGGTACCACTTTTGTGAAATTTATGTGTTTTTATAATAACAAAAGGAGATGTCATATTTTCAAAAAATTCTAGTCCAGAAGGGTCAATTTTTCTTAATTCGTAAAAAGAGATGTTAAAATATGTAGTTGGTATGTAGGAAGTGTGCAAGTTTGGGTGTCTACAAATTCAAGGCTTCAAATTATATATCTAGAATATAGTATTTAGTTTATTATTTTCTACACATTATAGACATCTACATGGATATAACTTTAAGCATCAATGAGTCTATCCCAATTTTTTATGAAAACAATAAAGCTTAGATCATTTTGACTCTTTTAGAAATACTAGCACTTTTTTAGGATAATCTAACTTGATCTATTCATTAGTTTTTGTATGTTTTATGTTTCAATAATAGAGATATAGCATCAATGCTTTTTAAAAACTCAAAAAATGAATAAAAATACATCTCTAAGCCATACCTAAGTTATGGTAAGGATCTATAATCTCAGCAGAAGGTTGGATATTGTAATAGGTTTTGGGTTAACCTGCAAAACCCGGTAATTAATGAAGACTTTTATTTACCATAAAAAAATAGTCCATTCTTATGTATTGCTTATATGAAAAATTTGTAGTTAAAACTAACAAGGGGGTAAACTTAAATCTATATTTTAAACAATCAAGTTAAATATTATAAAATTTACTAACCCATTCTTCATGATCTATTATTTGCTCATTCCATGTTATAAAAATGATATGTATCATCAAATCACTCCCTAGATGAATTAGATTCCTATGGGGATACAAAAAAATCTTAATATTATAGAAAATAAATAATAAAAAAAAAAATTGTAGAGAGGGTTACTCTCATTTACATAAAAATAAACATTAAATATAGTGATTTTTTTATAATTAGAAATAAATGAATTATGTATGAAGTTTGGAGAAATGGATATTTGAAGACATTTGTATTTTACTTATTCATTAAGTGTTTTGTATCTAATTGAGGTTTTTAATATATGAACTAGAAAATAATAATAGTTTTCAATGAAAGATCTAAGAATTAATTAAATGGAATCAAGAAAAATACATAATAATGAAAAAATATATGGAAAATCCTAACAATGAATTCATGTGTTATTTATGCATATATAATTAATAGTAACTAAGGAACATATTATAAGAGTTTTCATTTATAGGTAAAAAACTATGTCCAAATAGGTTTTCTAAGATGTGTAATATTAAACTAAGATAATGATAAAATTAGTTTAAAATTTGTCTATATTTACTCAAAACATAAACATGATTATTGAAATCATTAGATTTACACCTAAATCTAATTCACTATGGCCTTATCTCTATTTCCTTCATTGTTATGTATAAAATTCATCCAACCAACCAATTTAGATTCTAATTAATGAAGTTCATTTATTTATCCTTCCTCAAGCGTTAATATCTTGAATCATCCATATGCCTTTTTTCATATTAAGGAATTTACAATCTCTAATTTTGAAACATAGGATCTAAAATTCAGAAATGATATGGTAGAAAATATATTAAATTAATTATAGCTTAAATTATTTTATTTTTTCTCTAGAAAAAGGGACTGTAGTTGGGCCTCCCACCCTTGACAAATTATAACTCTCTTATTTTGAGCTTGATAGTTTGCAAAAATATTCAATTATCATCTAAATTTAGTTATTATAGCTTGATATATATATATTTTTCATAAAAAGTCTAAAGTCTTGATATTCATTTTAAGGACCACCTTTAATTTTCTTTGTAAATACAAATATTCTAGAAATTAGCATCCCTTTGTTGATATTTGTTTTCAACAACATTAAGAATACCAAAAATCCACCTCTACTATATACACAATGCATATTAGTATAGTAATATTTCTAAAACTCCATATTATCATATTCACTTTACTATCTCTATACTACTAGTTTCCTTTCTAATGCATAAGTGCAATGACAAGAATTGTAACAAATAGTTTTCTAGTCTCAAAACATTAAAAAATTATGATTAAATATTATCAAGGAATATATGCATAAATGAAAAACTATGAGTCATTATATAATACAAGTGGAATTCATTTTAATCCCAAATAACCAAGTGAATAAACATTTAATCATTTTATAAATTTTCTGGAACTTTATTTTCTTCTAGATTGAAGCTATGATAATATTGCACTACTATCTTTATGGATACTACTTTATATAATTCCATTGTGGGGATCTTATCTACCTTACTCATGTTATTATAGATATTGCACATTCAATCAATTGTTATTGTAGGTACATACAACCACCTTGTTAGAGTCATTAGACAATAGCCAAGTATATTCTTTGGTACATTAGAGGTGCATACTATATGGGTGCTCACTATGTTTTTAGAGATCCTCTAATTTTTGTATGTTTATCATATGCAAATTTGGTTAGTATTTTGGACCAATGGCACTCCACTAATGGGTTTACCCTCTATCTTGGTTCTAGCCTAGTCTCTTGGAGTTGTAGATGATAGACCACTATATATCTGTATTTTATGCAAGCTAAATGTTATGCTACCAATAAGGCTATCAAGAACCTTTAAATGATTTTAATGATCTTGAATAAAATTAATATTTCACAATATTATCCAATAATACCTTGTGATAGTTAGAGAACCATAAATATTATATATTATATAGTGTTTTATGATCACCCTATATTATATTAAATTAAAGGCTTGAGTAGGAATGTCTACTCCAAAAGCTTCATATGGTTTGAGCATGGGATGTGGTGTGGAGGGAGTCCAAATTCAACTTGATACTAATGCTTCATGGACTCATGTTAAGTGAAATAAAAAACTCCCTATTGGGAATTTCATCCTAAACCTAGAAGGTGACCAAATTGTGGTGCCAAATAAACTTTCTAAAATGGTCATCACTTAGGATGAGCACTACTTGGTTAAAAATTTAATGGGTGTACACCTAGAGGTTTATGTGATAAGAAGATGAGAATTTAAAAAATGGAGACCATCAGGACAAATGGATATTGTTGTTATGTGAAGGAGTTTCTTCCTAGTTTTCCTCAGTTGTGAAGAATATTTAGACCATATATTTCGTCAAGGACCCTAGTTATTTGGGAGGTAGGATTTATTTTTAAAAATATGGAAAACAAATTTTTATTTGCGTACCTAGAGGATCAATCAAGCTCTATTTTGGATCATAATTTTGGGCCTATAATTATAGTTTTGGCCTGAAGACATATTTTTAGGGACTGGGCAATGTTTGTGTCACTTGATGGCTATTGAATCTAAAAATTTTGCTATATCATGACTTTCGCATGCAAGGATTTGTGTGAACATAGATATGGATAAAATGCCTATGAAGGCAATTGAATTTATCTCATTGTTTGGAACCTAGAAAAAAGTTATCAAATATGAAAATATTCTTGTTAAATGTAGCAAAAAAGGCACCTTAATAGGTATTACCCTTAGAAAAATCCTAATTCTAGTGATGGCAATAAAATTGGAATAGAGGGAAAAAAGGAGAAACCAATGAAGGATGCAAGAAACACTATCCCAGAGAATATAACCTCATCAAATCGGGAAGGTCGAGAAGAAGAAACAATTATGAAGGAAATCCCTTAAGTAAGAAATACTCTTGAATATCATCATATTTTTTCCACTGAAGTAGTGATTCAAAATCAATTTGATTATTTAAAAAATACCTTAGAAGACTTAGAATTGGATGTGCTAGTTTTTGAAGATGAGCATGAGCAAAAAATTCCCTAAAATGAGCATTAGTTTAAAAACAAACCCTCCCTACTGAGAAGGAACACAATGAGACTCATGATAACTCACCTAAAACAATAGAATTAAGAAAGGAGCATGGGAGACAAAATAGAATCACTAGGAGTTCAAGGAAAATAAATGTAAATGTTAGAAAACATAAAAAATAGGTTAGACCATCCCAACATAAAATTAGGGAAAGGGAGACAACAAAAGAAGTGGTGAATATAACTCAATTGACCCTAAAAATAGGTGGGGAAAAGCTCCCAAGAAAATCTAAAAAATGAGAACTATTTCATGGAATGTAAGGGGTCTCAATACCCCTCTAAAAATTGGTTAGTGTGTTCTTTTATAAATAACCTCAAACCCTAAATTTTGTTATTGAAATAAACCAAATTGGATAACCATAAACTAGATTGAACCATGATATGTGTTTAGAAAGTGGATTAATGTTTTTCCATTGCATTTGTGGCTGCCTCGAGAGGGCTCCTGTGTATGTGGGATGATAACTTGGTGGAAGGATGAGTTTTATCTTCATGGCATAGACTAACTAGTATTTTCTTCTATAGAAAGGATACAAAAATTAGTTGGGTTTTGACTAATATTTATGCCCCAAATTCCTACTCTAGATGGAGGTAACTTTGGAATGAACTAGCCCCAATGAGAAAAGCATTCCACAAACTGATCTAGAACCTTATAGGATATTTTAGCACTCCTCTATATCCTTCTAACAACAAAGGTGGAAACACCAACTTCTCTAAAGGCATGAATGAATTTGAATACTTTGTTAATAAGAATGGGTTGATGGATGTTAACCTTATGAGTGTAAAATGTAATTGAATAAATAGAAGACTCAAAATCTAATTGATCCATATAATACTTGACATATTTTTGATCTCATAAGATTGGATGAACAATGTTGGAGATGCCAATCTAACCATTTTTCCAAAGTTGGATCAGATCACAATCCTCTAGTGTTTGAATTCGAAATGGACAAAAGGATATTTTATAATCGCTTCATATTTGAAGTAATATATCTCATAAATGAAGGCCTATAATAGTCAATTAAGGAATGGTGGGAGACATGATTTACTAGTCCCTTAATAGCCCAAATAGCTTAGAAGCTTAGATTCATTAAACACAAACTTAAGAATTGAAATACAAATATTTTTAGGTACCTATTTTAGAGAAAATATAATATGAGATAGTAGCTTAGGGGAATTGAGGCTAGAAACTTATTTTAGGAAATTCAAGATAAGGAAATACAACTCCTTTGTGACTATAATACTCTAGCTTATGAGGAAACATTCAAGAGGCAAAAATCTAGGGCTTTGTGGCTCAAGAAAGGAGACTAAAATACAAAATATTTCCATGTTACTACTCTAAGACATTTTAGCCTTAGTAATATTAAAGAAATCCTAAAATATGATGATCCCTATATTGATAATATAGTTGAAATAAGAGAGGAAGTGATCAAATTTTTTACCAACCTCATTGGAAAGTAAAAAATGTGGATGATGAGGTTGTAAATATTCTCGTTTAGAAAATTCCTCCTATGTCTCAATAGATCACAATGCTTATCTAATCAGGCCATTTAAAGAAGATGATATCAAGAGAGTTGTGTTTGCAATGGCAGGAGAGAAGGCTCTATGACATGATAATTGCCTCACCATTTTCTTCTAAGTATTTTGGTATATTGTGGGTGTGAAGGTGTGTGCATTTGTCGATGAGATTCAAAGAACTCACCACATTCCCTAGGATGTTAACTCTAGTTTCTTGGAATTCATCCCCAAAGTGGAGGTTTCTAAGGACTTAAAATATTTTAGGCCAATAAGCCTATGCAACACCTTGTACAAAATTCTCACCATGGTAATGGACACCAAGATCAAAGTTTTACTACCTTTCATCATTGATTCTATTCAAGGGAGCTTTGTCATCGGGAGACAAATCTTGGATGGGATTATTATAGTTCATGCGGTAATCCATTCAATTGACAAGAGTGGCAAGGCTAGTCTTTTGTTAAAATTAAATATGAACAAATCCTATGATAAGGTATTGTGGGAGTTCTTACTCCAAGTCATGAGTAAGTTTGGGTTCCATTAATGCTAGATTAAATTAACCAAGGAATGCATCTCTTCTACTAGGTTTTTAGTATTGGTGAATGGAGCAGCAACATAATATTTTAAGAGAATAGTAGATGAAGGCAAGAATATTCCCTTTCCCCTTACCTTTTTATAATTATAATGGAATCTCTAGGAAGGGTAATCTCTTCTACCACTTTATGTGGCTCCATTGATGGTATTAGGCCCTCTATTACTCTGTACCCTATGTCACATTAGCAATTTGTTGATGACACTATCTTAACCACCCCCTCTTTGGTCCCCCAAGATAAGGATATCAAATCCCTACTTTTTTGTTATTAAAATGTAGTAGGTCAAATATTTAATTTTTCAAAGATTAAAGTATTCTTCCTCAATAATCACCCTAGAAGGTAAGGCAGAATAGTAAGAATATTTTGTAGTGAATAGGGGAGTTTCCTTCTACCTACCTAGGAATGCCCCTTTTCAAAGGGAGTATGAAGATCAAATTATGAGATCCTATGATTGAAAGGATTAGGAGAAAATAGGAAGGATTGAAATAAGCCCTCCTAATCCAAAATTGGAGAGCCTAGCTAGTCAAGTATGTGCTCCAAAGCATCTCTATATATTTCACATCCCTCTTCAAAATGCCCATCAAAACCAATGATAAAATTGAGCAAATATAGAAATCTATTCTTTGGTTTAGAATGGAAGAAAAGTGAAGGTTAGCTCTAATTTATTGGGATCAAGTTTGTTTGTGAAAGGAAGTAGGGATTTTTAGCTTTAGGAAGTTACATAGGATGAATTAGTCCCTTCTATAAAATATAGGGTGGAAACTGCTTACTAAAACTAAGGCCGAATGGACCCAAATTCTTAGAGCTAAATACATTAGGGATGGGTAAAATATTATGGAAGAACAAAATATTCTCAAAGGTTCCTACCTTTGGAACCACCTACATAAAACCAAATCCATTATATTAAAATATATGATATGGAAGGTGGGGGATGGGAGAAAGATAACTTTTTTAAAGTACTATTGGCTATAGAAAGTTCCTCTAATTGATATCAAAAATTTGGCTCCCTTGGAGCCTCTTATTTCCTAGTACTTTGGTAATCAAGTATTTAAATTTATATTAGAGGATGAAAATGGAAGGAGTTGGAAACCAATCCATATTCATGGATTGAATCAATAGGGGAGGGAAGTTCTTTCAGAAATTAACAAAATATTACGATTCATGATCCTAAGTCTAGAGAGAAGTAGGATTCCCTTATATCAAGATGGTGATAAACTTTACCAAAGTTATGATCAAGATCATATGGTGTAGGCCAAGCCCAAAATCTAACATGTGAGGTGGTAACAACTATCAAGGCTTGAGTTGTTGGTGGATGACTCAAACAATCTACCATTGTGTTTTTTTTTCACTTCTTATAATTGATCACCAAATGAAATTATGGCAAGTATGTGGTCAATTTCAAATACCTATATTTCTAAATCTTGTTTTGGGATTTGATAAAATTAAGAGGTATATGATATGAGTGTAAAATTTTTTCCTTACCCAAAATGTAATACCTCGAATACTTAATTTCTTGCACCAAAGCATACAAATGTTTATCATATGTAGAGTAGTTCCTCTTAGCAATTAAAAATATCTCAAAATTATATGCCATAGGATGACCATTTTGCTTCAAAATGACTACCAATATAAACTATGATGCATCCATATATATCTCAAAGGGGTGAGAGAGGTCTAGAAAGACAAGAATATGGATAGCACACAATTTGTATTTCAATGAATCAAGGGCACAAGCATGGTACTTTATCCAATGAAAATATACTTTGGCTTTAGTGATATTATGCAAAGCTACTGCTAAAAGTCCAAGGAAGCTCCTACGTTCAATCATTGTAGATGGATTTGGCCAATGTTGAAGGAATTATAACTTAACAGGATCTATGTGGATACCTTGTTATAATAAATCTAAGATAGGAGATGAATGTTAGAGAAAATGAGCATTTTGAAAGGTTGGAATAAAGTTGGTTCTTTTGAAGGGTATGGAGAACCTGATCTAGGTGTTCTAGATGTACCTTAAAAGTATAATACACAAGTATGTCATCCAATAATATGAAAATGTTATCCAGGTTATCCCTGAACCCTTTGTTCATCAACATCATGAAGGTTGTAGGAGCATTTGTGATACCAAAGGGCATGACCAACAATTCAAAAATCTTAAAATTAGTCTTGAATTTTGTTTTCCATGTATCTTTTGCTTCAACCTAGACCTAATGGTATCCACTCTTGAGGTGAATTTGTGTTCCTTGTAATTGATCCAACAAGTCAGCAATCCTTATAATATAATATCTACTCTTTATGGTGATCATATTCAAAGCATGGAAATCAATACATGGTCTCCAAGAACCATCATTTTTTAGTTTCAAAATGATGGGAGAGGCACAAGGAGAAGTGCTTGGTTTGATGAACCCTTTTTCCAACAAATCACGAGTTTATCTCTTGATCTCATCAATATATATGGTTGATTATCTATACATAGGTGAAATTGGGAGAGAGGCACATGGAATTATTTATATGCTATGATTAATATCCCTCTCAAGAGGAAGAGTGGTGGGTTCCTTAAGCACATACTCATATGATTAAAATTTTTTAAGTGAATTTTAATTTTTGTGATTCTTAAGAGGTGCTTGGTCTTCATTATTTGTGGGCCTTATAAATATAAGAGATAATTCTTATGTCTGACTAATGATGCGTAGTCGTTATACCATCATTAATTCTCAATGAATTTGTCAATCCAGGGCTGTGTACAAGGCTATCTATGGAAGAAGAAGTGAAACAACTATAACTTAGGTCAATCTAGAGCAACAAGTCTTATTGGTGGAACCGGTTGTGTGGGGGGTTTTAGGACATTCCTATCTCTAATTGCATAAATTAAACCTTAATCTAATTGCAGAAATGGAAACTAATCATTAACTACAGAAATGAAATCCTGATTTACAATTGCAGAATGAGACCTAATTATGTTGCAAAAATAACAGTTGCAGAATTGAAAGTCTGATTCTAATTGTAGAAAGGAAATCTATTTACTTTTGCAGCAATGGAAATCTAATTATAGCATGGAAAATAAAACCCTGTCAAGACTCTGTAATAGAAGGTTGTCAATCTTCTGTGCAAGGGTTGACAGCAAAACACAAAATGCAAGAAATTGCAGAAAACAACAAATTCTGGAAATAACAGTCTGAAATAAAATGGAAGCTTTGCTGAAAGTAAATATTACAGCTAAAAAATTAAGCACAAGATTAATCTAAGCATAAATAAACTAAGACTACAGATATTGTCAGTTGTTTACAAGCAATTGAAATAACAAGTTCTACAACTCATTCTGCTGCAACAAAATCAGAATAAAAACCTGCTTGTTAGTCCTCCTCCTAGGTCTGGAAGTGGCCAGCCTCCTTGTCCAGAAGAAGGTATGAGTCTCTCTCTCTCTAGATCTTAATCACACTCATTTACAAGCAATATGAAATAGAACTGGTGCACTTTATTGATTAAAGAACATGATTACAATAATTCTACTGAAAACCTATTACAGGACTGTAACAGTCAAATTCTACCTATTTTTTGCTTTCTCCTAGCTTCCTTACTCTCTCTACATATTTACTACTTACTAGGCTCAACCTGAATGGGAGCAATATTTATAGATGTCCTATGATCTAATTACAAACAAAGAATATCTCAAAAGATCTAATCCTACAATGCTGCAACAAATTCTGGTTTTATCCTAGAAGAAGATTAAAACTTGATCTTTCCCTTAATGATGGCTTTGGTCGGCAATGATGGCAAAGACAGATGGAAGATCTTTTCCTTTACCTTTTTCAACCTTTATTTCCCTTTTTCCAGCTTCAAAAATCGGTCAACAAGTCAAAAAGCACATTCTGTTTTCATTTCGAAGATAAGTGGCTTCATTTCGAAGACAATGCAATTCTCATTCCGAAGATCGCTCATTCCGAAGATACTGCAATTCTCATTTCGAAGATACTACAATTCTCATTTCGAAGATCCACTCATTTTGAAGATAATGCATTCTTCATTCCGAAGATCCGCTCATTCCGAAGACGTTGTGTTCTCTCATTCCGAAGATATCTGTTCATTCCGAAGATACTTCGGAATGAACAAATGTGTGCTTTTCCAGTGATTTCTTCTGCATCTCTCAGGTGGGTTATCTCCTAAGATCAAATTCCAATGGTCTTCATCTCTTTCCACATGTGAATTCCATGCCTTGCTATTTATGGACAGTTGGCTGGAATTTACATGGGAAAGACCAGTTTTTGCCGCACAACAACAGTTTGCTTGCACCGTTGCCAGATTTAGGTGAAATAAATGCTTGAGACAAATCAAAACATGATTAGTGAAATGCTGCTATTATTCTAAGCATATCCCATTTTAGCAAGTCATAGCAAAAAGAACACAAAACTATGCAAAAAGCTATAAAAATCAGCATATAATATTCCAAATACATTGATCATGCAAAATGGTTAATATACAACATATTGAATCAACTTAACTAACATATCGGATAAAACATAAGAGTTTATAGGCAATTTTAGTGTTCAAAACATGTTATGATTGAGGCATTTCCAGGCCTCATCATTTTCCCCCAACTTATATTAATGCATGCCCTCATGCATTCTGTTGGGCTATGGAATCACATATGTCCATGTTTAGATTCCATGACCCGTAGAATAATTTCTTGCCTATATAATACCCCCTATTTTCCTGAATGTTTCTGAGCCAGTCTTCAAACTGTTCATCAGGTTGGGCATCTTCCTCAAAGTAGAATGGAACTGGAGTAATGATGGTTGGAGGCCTAAACCTAAGACCTATCCAATTATGTTGCATGATTTCAATCAGCTGGATTACACCTTCTGCTCTTCTTCTGGACCATTCTAAGTTGATGGGGGAGATGGGTTCTCTTTTTCGCAAAGACATGGAAAGTTCAGCCCATCTGTTTCTGCACACTGACAATGCTGGGAAAAAATTGTGATCACAAAAATTGTTGAATCTGGCCACACAGTCCCTTAAGTTGTTCAAGTACATCCTCTTTACATCATCCCTGTTCATCATTGAGAAGTGTTGTCTGGTGATAACTGGGTGGTTTGGCTGGATTGCTCTGACTAACAACTCAGCCCTTGTTTCAATCTCTTTATTCTGCTTTTTCTCTTGATCCCAGTAAAGCTGATTCTGCAAAGTAGACATAAATGCTCTCAACTGAACATCTCCAATGTAGATTTGAGGATGAAACTCTACTTCCTCTGGAATGAAGAAGCTGTGCAAAAATAGTTCACATAGGAGATTTTTTTGTTCTATGGGGCTGTCAAAATATGCCTCCAAGAAATCTGTAGTTGTGTCCAATTTATATGGGAGGTTTGAACTAATCCTCATGACCTGCCATCTGAGGTATTTCTCCTTCAAAATAAGGCTGTAAAATCTGTCTGGTCGTCTAAATTGAACTAAAAATTCAGCAATTTGGCATAAGTCAGACACCTTTTCTTTTAATGCTTGGTTTTCTGTTTCTTTTGCCTCTAGTTGTTTCCTTTCCAATTTGAATTTCTCAGTCTTAGTGGCAAGCTGCTCATATCTAATCATCCAATTGGCTATGTCTGCATTGTACTGCTCTAGAGACACAGTATTAGGTGGTCTGACTACAGGTGGAATCCTAGGTAGCAGATCAACTTGAACTCCTTTTTCTGCCACTTCTACTGGTTGATTATCTACCAATAATTCTACCTGTACCCCCTTATTTGCTATTTCTATTGGGTTGTCATCAGATAGTAATTCTACTTGTACCCCCTTATCTGTTGAAAGTGTAATAGTTTGAAATATAGGGACCTCAATAGGAGTACTTACTTGAACATTTTCTTGTTGTTGGGACTGTTCCTGTGTTGGTGGCTCATCTTCAACATCCTCTGCTATGCTCTTTACCATTTCTGAAGCATCTTCAGAACAAGAAGGCAATGCTTCAGAATGAGATGGTGCTGCTTCAGAATGAACAGGCACTTCTTCAGAATGAAGGGGTGCTACTTCAGAATGAACACCCATGTTTGTCTCAACAGAGTCATCTGCCCTTGATAGACCCAGAAGCAATTGAGCCAAATTGTCTTCATCAATGGATACAATTGGCTATTTTTTAGACTGTGACAACATTCTTCTTAATGCTGCCACTTCCTGTTGTAACTCTACAATTTTTCTTTCTTGTATCTCAATGATGCTTTCTTTCTCCTCAATCCACTTGGTTTGTGTTCTGACAACACTTCTTGCTGCCCTCAGCTGCTCTGTGATGTCTTCCACTTCTGTTTCTACCTCAGAATCTGATGCAGACAGATCAGCTACAGTTGGCTGCTCAACCATTATCTCTTCTTCTACAACAATTTGCTCTTGTTCAACAGGTTCTATGAAACTGCTTATAATTGTATCCACCATATCTGTAGCCTGTTGAACTGTAGCCTCCTCCAAATTATCCTCGCCCAGTTTTCGCCTCAGCTATCTGTTCAGGGAATTCTAGAAAGTTTTCAGAGGTCGGTTGTATTTCTGTGACATCTGGGCTGCTTTGTCCTTCTTCTTCCTCCATAACCTGTTCTGTTGTTTCTTTCAAATGGATTCTAGTGGACCTCCTAGTTCCAGATGCAAACTTCTTCTTTTTGCTCTGTTTCCTGGTGTCAGCAGGGGTTGTGGGGACAGTTTCAGATGCCTCTGTTTCCTTTGTTATTTCTTGTTCTGTCAAATCAGTAGTCACTCCAGAAAAATGAACCTTCTTTTGTTTTTTTGTTCTGCTGCCAGTTCCAGATCCTCTTTTCTTTTGTTTCTTGGTTCGTGAAGTTGAGGGTTCAGGAGCAAGGTTTTCTGTTGCTGCTGTTGGGTGTGGTTCTGTAACAGCTTCTGTGGCACCTTCTAGTTTCTTTTGCAGCATCTTCTGCAACATTTTTTGCAGCAGCTGTTTCTTCTTCTACAGCAACATTAGCAGTATCTGGTTCTTCTTCTTCCTCATCTTCATCCCTAAAAATGACATCGTTTAGGGTAGAGTAAAACCTATCAAAACTCCTAGGGTTTCCTCTAAAATGGTGTTGGCAAACTAGTTTGATGAGGCCATGGTGGCGAAGGCTTCCTTTACCCTCCTGATATCTCTTTGCCATGTTTTTTAATTCTTGATATAGATACAGGGGAAGATTTACCCTAACTTTCGGTTGTTGCTCACCATGTCTGAGATGGTTCAAAATTCGTAGATGATGCCCTGACAACAGCACATACTGCCCTTCATAGGTTAGGAATTTAATTACCTAGGTGGCTACTTCATCCCAGGGTTCCTGTAGGCTGGCCCTTTTTAACCCTTTGCATGTGTTGTTATGGGTTAAATACTCTGGCTCTCTATCATTTTCTTCTACAAATTGATTAACTACATTTGCCAATGTATTCTTGCCAGATCTAGAAATTGAAATCCCTTCTAATGGCAGCTTAGTAATCTGACTTAAAATTTTAGGGGTTACCTCAATAGTCATGTCGTTAACATGTGCTCGGTTGTTTCTGAATGTATGGGCGAACATGCCAACCAAATCTTCAGAAGACCCATTAAACTTATCCAGAAATGGCATAAACCCTCCATCTTCAAAAATCTATAGGACTGCCAGATTTTCTCGGAGGTAGGTGGTATCTGTAGGTTCCGTTCTGATCTTTCGCCCCATATTTTCTGTTTAAAAACCGTTCACTGTGTTGCTATTCCTCTGCTTGGATCTCTGGTTTTTTTATGTTGCAGATTTGTAGGGTTTTAGTTCGAAATCTTTGCTTGCCCTATTTCTCGTCTTCTTCTTCGGAATGAACCGTAACCTGAGCATTGTACTTCGCAAACACGTCTTCGAAAAGAAAGGTGGCACGCATTTCTACTATTGCACCGAACACCTGTCCGTCAATGATTGCATGGACGTCCTTGCCATCAGATCCACCTCATTTGGTTTTAATTTTTTTGTTCAGTCCATAGATTCTCACGTGCAAAATAAACCATATCCTTGCTGACACGTGTTCCTTTTTATCGTATGCAGCTAAAAGAATTTGATTTTGTCATACCTTGTCTTTCTGGATGCCACGTGGAAATGCTCTTTTCGAAGATTATAATTTCATTGCAAAAAACTTCATTCCGAAGATTATAATTTCATTCCGAAGACAGGTCTTCATTCCGAAGACAAATCCTCTTTGCAAATTTAAATCTTCATTCCAAAGATTAATCCTCATTCCGAAGATCAATCCTCATTCCGAAGATCAGGCTGTATTGCGAAGGTAAATCGTCATTCCGAAGACAGATCTTCATTTCGAAGACAGATCTTCATTCCGAAGACAGATCCTCATTCCGAAGATGATGCAACAAGTCGTCATTCCGAAGACCAAGTTTCATTCTGAAGACAAATTGTCATTCCGAAGACAAAGTTTCTTTCTGAAGACAAAGTGCAACATTCATTCTGTTGTCATTCCGAAGACAATTTCAATCCGAAGATAATACAGTACATTGTTTTTGGCATTCTTGTTTCGAAGATTAGGCAGAAATCAATATTTTCATTTTCAAAACATGTTTTAAGTATGCCAACTCTTATGAATACCTTTTATGCTAATGGTTAATTGTCATATACTATACACCAATCATTTTACAATGAAGAAATGTAAGAAATATATACCTGATAAAAAATAGTTAATGCCAGTTTTGAAGAATGACTGCCTTTGTTGATGTTCTGCTGAGATTTTCTGCAACATTTCAAAACAAGTGCACTTGGTGAATTTGTACAATGATGGTTCAGAAATTTCTCAAGGTTATGCATGCCAGAAAACTGGTTTTCATGCATACCAACCCAGTAGTGCCTTAAGAAAAGGTTTTCACTGCTGAGTTATTCATTTTTCTCTCTTTTTTTCTTGATTTTCCCTTTTTTTTTTTTTTTTACCTCTCCTTTTCTCTTTTTTTTTTTTCTTTTGATTCTGACTATGCCCATGAAGGAATTTCATGATTTCCCCTGAAACCATGCCCATGAAGGAATTCATACTCAGAATTTATTCATCTTTTTGTTTTCTATTTTTTTTTAATTTTTTTGTATTTTTTGCTTTTTCTTGAAATCCATGATCATGCTGATTGTTTTGAAGTGGAAGAGGGAATCTCTTCCACCTGTTGTGTATCCAAACTATCAAGTTGCTGCAAGAATTCTTCTTTAGTCAGAGGTGTATGGTACACTTTGAGGCGATGTCCATTTACTACCAACTTCCTTTGTGACCCATCAATAGGAGATAGACGAGCTGCTCCATTGTCAAATACCTCTTCAATCCAGTAAGGTCCCAACCATCTAGTTCTCAGTTTTCCAGGGAAGTCTTCATAGCGAGAATCAAACAGTAAAGCCCAATCTCCTTGTTGAAGTTTCCTCTATTGAATGTGACTGTCATGCCACAGCTTCCTCTGCTCCTGAATTACCTCAGTTTGGTGCAGAGCATCCAATCTAAGTTCATCCAATGCATTCAGCTCTAGAATCCTATCTGTCTATGCCTGCGACAATTCAATTCCAATTTCCAATGTTGTGCGCAATGTTAGTAGCTCAAATTCAATAGGTAAGAGAGGCTTTTTACCAAAGACTAGTTCATAAGGTGTGAATCCAGTAGTGGACTTCCAAGTAGTATTGTAGGCCCAAACTGCTTCAGGTAATTTATCTAGCCAATTTCTCCTATGAAAAGCTACTATTTTTGTCAAGATGCATTCTAGTTCCCTGTTTGTTACCTCAACCTGGCCATTTGCTTGTGGGTGGTAAGGTGATGATTTCCTATGTTTGATTTCATACAATTCTGTAAATGCCTTTATGACTTTGGATGCAAATTGGGGTCCTTGGTCTGTGGTGATAGACCGTGGAGCTCCAAATCTCTAAAAAATCTGAGTATACAAGAAATCAACGACCTTCTCTTCACGAGCATGTTTGAAAGCATGCACCTCTACCCACTTTGTCAGGTAATCAGTGCATACTAGAATATGCACCTTTCCTTGAGAAGGTGGATCAATAGGTCCTACAAAATCAAGCCCCCACCTCTCAAATGGTTCTAAAACCATTTGAGGCTGCAGTGGCATCTCATTTGTATGAGTGGGTTTCCCCATTCTTTGGCATGCATCACAATGCCTGATGTACTTTTTTACATCCTTGTGAAGAGATGGCCAATAATATCCTATCCCTAAGATTTTCCTAACTGTGCTTTTTATAGAATAGTGTCCACCTGAGGGTTCATCATGACAAGCTCTAAGGATATCATACACTTCATCCTTTCGGATGCACCTACGTAACACATGGTCGGACTGCACTTAAAAAGCATACCCTTAATCCATTCAAAAGAAGAACTCTGTTTGATCAATTGTTTTTTCTGTTTTGAAGTGAAATGTGGAGGAACTTTCCCTGTGACCAAATAATTGGCTATATCTGCAAACCAAGGTGATTGGACTGATATAGCAAATAGTTTTTCATCAAGAAAAGTGTCATCAACTAATTCCCCTTCATCTGTGTTCTGCAACCTAGACAAGAAATCTGCCACAACATTAGCTTTCCCTGGTTTGTTGATTATAGTGATATCAAATTCTTGCAGCAATAGCAACCAACGAATAATTCTTGCACTTACCATAGGTTTATTCATCAAATACTTAATGGTTGTATGATCTGTGTGAATAAATATTTGATAACCTGTGATGTAATGCCTGAATTTGTTGATGGCATAAATTACTGCTAGGAATTCCTTCTCAGTTGTTGTATAATTTTTCTCGGCTCCTGTCAAGTTCTTGCTAATGTTGTAGATGGTATAGTGTTCACCATTGTCAATTTGTCCTAATGCTGCTCCAATTGCTGTATTGGAGGCATCAGTCTATATGTGAAATGGTAATGTCCAATTAGGTCCTCTGAGCACAGGTGGAGTTATTAATTTCTCTTTCAGAGCTTCAAATGATTCCTGACACCTTGCAGTCTAGGAGAATTTAGAATCTTTAGTCAATAGGGCAAACATAGGACTGGCTATTGTACTAAAGTTGGGAATAAACCTGTGGTAAAAACCAATGTGTCCTAGGAAGCTTCTGACATTAGTCTGAGTTTTAGGAGGAAGGAGATTCTTGATAATTTCCACCTTCTTTGGATCAACTTGGATCCCTTCAGGAGAGATGTGATGACCAAGAACTATCCCTTCCTTCATCATCATGAAGCATTTTTCTAGATTCAAGGATAACTGGTATGTTTCACAGCGAGTTAAGACTTTGTCAAGATTTTCCAATGTAAAATCAAAAGTCTGTCCACATACTGTGAAATCATCCATGTATATTTCAACACTTTTGGTGGTCAGATCAGCAAAAATTGCTAGGACTGCTTACTGAAAAGTTGTTGGGGCATTACACAAACCAAAAGGTAAAACCCTATAGGCAAATGTTCCCCATGGACATGTAAAAGTTGTTTTCTCTTGATCTTCAAGTGCAATCTGAATTTGATTATATCCACTAAATCCATCAAGAAAACAAAAGTATCTTTTTCCAACAAGAGTATCTAACACCTGATCTATGAAAGGTAATGGAAAATGGTCTTTGTATGTTACCTTATTCAATTCTCTATAATCTACACATACTCTTATTTTTCCATTTTTCTTAGGAACTATTACCAATGGAGAAACCCATTGGCTATCAAAAATTGGGTAAATGAATCCTACTTCCAAAAGTTTTTCAATTTCTTCTTTCACAATATCTCTTAAGGCAGGATTTAATATTCTCTGGGGTTGTCTAACTGGCTTGAATTATTCAATATAGATTCTGTGGGTACATATATCAGGATGAACTCCTGACATATCTTTGTAGTTCCAAGCAAAAGCATGAACATGCTTCTGCAAGACAACTATCAAATTTTCTTCCTCTTCCCTAGTAAGTAAAGAAATTAACGAAGCAATAGTTCCTTCACATTCATTCCAATTATAAAGATTACAAATATGGTTCCAAGTTGGTTGAACTAATTCGGTGGTTACATAACCAAAAAATAGAGAGCGCCTACGTGCGCTATTTTTTGGTTATACCAATAATGAAATATAAACTTTATTCTAACATCCCCCCTTATTACATTATTGGCAAATTCCAATTGTATCTCGAAACTTTTCATATTTGATACGTCCAAGTGCTTTGGTAAAGATATCTGCAACTTGCGCATCAGTAGGAATGTAGTGAAGCTGTATATGGTGCTTTGGAACTTCATCTCGAATAAAATGACATCTGGTATCAACATGTTTGGTACGTTCATGAAAAATTGGGTTTTTGACAAGATTCAAAACACCTTGGTTGTCGCAAAACAAATGAAGAGGAAGATTCTTTGGAAGGCCCATGTTTGTAAGAATGCGACTTAACCACATTATCTCGCAGACTGCTTCACTGGTTGCACGATATTCTACTTCTGTAGAAGATAAAGCAACCACATGTTGTTTCTTACTGTGCCAGGAGATAGGTCCAGATCCTAGATGAAAAACATATCCGGAGGTTGATTTACGATCATCAAGGGATCCAAGCATAATCTGAGTCTGTGTATCCCAGTAAGAAGAAATTATTATTCTGTCTATATTCCAGACCATAGTTTGTAGTACCATGAACATAATGAAGAACTCTTTTTGCTGCTTTCCAGTGACTCAGCTTAGGCTCTTGCATGAACCTTGAAAGATATCCTACAACAAAACTGAGATCTGGTCTGGTATTTGTCAGATATAGGAGACTCCCAATCAACTGGCGATAGAGAGTACCATCTACCTGAGGTGACTCATCATATCGAGATAACTTAAGTCCTTGCTCCATTGGAGTTGCTTTTGACTTACAGTTAGTCATCCGATATTTTTCTACTAAAGTCTTGGCATATTTCTTTTGTGTTACTCTAATATGAAATTTTTGTTGAGTAACTTCTAAACCAAGACAATAGTGCAGAAGTCCTAGATCTGTCATCTCAAATGATTGTTTCAAGTCATTTTTCACTAAGTCAATCATTTTTTCTGAGCTTCCTGTGATGATCAGATCGTCAACATAAAGTACAAGAATCACTATATCAGAACCATTTTTCTTAATATAGAGATTCGCATCTGAAGGACTTCTTATGAAACCATGCTGCACAAGGTGACTGTCTATCTTGATATACCAAGCTCGAGGAGCTTGTTTTAGCCCATACAAGGATTTGATCAATTTGCATACTTTTTGTTCTTGCCCCTCAGCCACAAATCCTTCTGGTTGAGTCATGTATACTTCTTCTTGTAAGTCACCATTCAAGAAGGCACTTTTAACATCCATCTGATGCAATTTCCACCCAAACTGAGCTCCCATGGCAAAAAGTACATGAATGGTAGTCATTTTTGCAGTAGGAGCGAAAGTCTCTTCATAATCTATGCCTTCTTTCTGAGCATATCCCTTTGCAACAAGTCGGGCTTTATGCTTATCAATAGATCCATCTGCTTTATACTTTACTTTGAATACCCATTTGCAGCCTATGGGTTTCTTTCCTGTTGGCAGATCGACTAACTTCCAAGTATTATTTTTAAGAAGAGATTTATGTTCTACATCCATTGCCTCTTTCCACTGTGGTTGATCAAGTGCAGATTGAACCGTTGTGGGTTCATTTGTATTCAATGTAGACATATAAAGTTTTTCTCCATCCTCATTTTCTTCCCTGTCATATTCTGTATCCACTGACAAATCATCAAAGTGTTGACAAAGTTCATCAACCTCTGAAGTAGATTCTTCTGCTCTCATCTGTTGAGTCATACTGCGAGTACAGGGCCTATCAAGAGATAGATCTGGAAGGGATTTCAACTTAGCATCTCTCAAAGTGCTTGTATACCATTTTGGAATCTTTTGTTTTTGCTGTGGAAGTTGAACCTCCTTCTTAGGTTCTTCTTCATCTATGTATACAGTTGTGGATGTGTCTTTCGATGTGAGGGCTTCATCAAATACAACATCTCTACTTATATGTGTTTTCTTGGTCTTAGGATCAATCAATCGATAACCTTTTGAGTACTCATCATAGCCAAGAAAGATACACTGCAGGGTTTTCTCATCCAGCTTCCTCCTTTTCTGTTTTGGAATGTGCATGAATGCTTTACATCCAAACACCTTCAAATGAGATATGGAAGGTTTCTTACCACTCCATGCTCCTTGTGGAGTCTTTCCTTGTAGAGCTCTAGTGGGTGCTCTATTTAGGAGGTATGATGCTGTGTTTACTGCTTCTGCCCAATATTGATCCTCAAGATGTGCTCCTTTTAGCATACATCGAACCATTTCCATAATGGAACGATTTCTTCTCTCTGCAACTCCATTCTGCTGAGGTGTATAGGCTGTAGTCAGTTGTCTTTTGATCCCATGTTTCTTAAGAAACTCTGAAAACTCTTCAGAGGTGTATTCCCCCCCTCGATCTGAGCGGAGGGATTTTATCAAACATCCCGACTCCTTCTCAACAAGTTTCTTGAATTGTTGGAAGTAGAGAAACGCTTCTGATTTCAACTGAAGAAAGAAAACCCACATCTTCCATGAGTAATCATCAACAAATAGTTGAAAATACCTTTTCCCACCATAGCTGGTTGGCATAGGACCACACAGATCGGTATGTACCAGCTCTAAAGGTTTTGCAGCTCGAGAGGAGCTTGCTTCAAAAGGCACTCGATGTTGCTTCCCTGCTAAGCAATCTGAGCAAACTGGTAAGATAGATGAGATTGGTGGAAGACCTTTCACCATCCCATATTTGTATAATTCAAGCAAATATCCAGAACTGAGGTGCCCATAACGTCGATGCCAGAGAGAGGTGGCCTCCTTTGTAGTGGCAGCCAAAGCAACATGCGGAGTTGAAAGGGCATCAAGAATGAACAAGCCATGCTTGTAGGATCCGGTTGCAATATGTTTACCACTGTGTGTGATGAAACATCTCTTCTTGCCTTTAACCACTCTAAACACGACATCCATGTTTTTATCCAACATTTGTGTGACTGAAAGCAGATTATTGGCTAAGCCTGGAACATAGAGAACCTTCTCAATTTGACAATTACCATCAGCAAGGGACACAGAAACATCTCCTTCTCCCTTTACTTGATATACTTGATTGTCAGCAATTGTAACCGGCTTACCCTCTTTCTCCACAAAGGTATCAAACCATGATTTGTCCCCAGTCATGTGTTTGCTAGCTCTTGAATCAATATACCATACAACATCTATCTGGGAAGACGAAGTATGAGTCATGAGCACCTTGTGTGCTCTTTCAGAGTCAGAATCTGAATCGGACCCAGGAGGATCTGAGTCGGAGTTGGAGTCAGCATGAGCAACATGGCCTTTAGACTGCTTATGCTTATTGTATTTCTGCTTGTTCTTGCCCTTCTTCTGAGAGCCTTTATCATTGGGTTGCTTGTTTTTGAACCAACACCTGTTGGTATCATGGTTATTCATATCACAAATTTTGCAATATTTTGCATCTGTTTGCTGATTTTGCTTCCCTTTTCCTTTGGAAGAAGCACTTCCTTTTTGAAACTGACCTTGTTTTTTACCACTTTGTTGTGTGGAAAGAGCATTATCTGGCATATCATCTTTCTGGATCTGAGTTGCCTCCTCAGTCTGAAGCAAGTTTACCAGTTCCACAAATGATACTTGTCTACCAGAAACATTGAGGGAAGTGATCAACATCTTATAGGAATTTGGTAGTGCTCTCAAGATGACAGAATTCAAAACATCATCATCCACCGGTTTTCCCATAGCATTCAATTTTGCTTTCAAGTCAGCCACTCTGCAAAGGAATATATCAACTGTTTCCCCAGAATTCATACTGAGATTATGTAGTTGAGTTTGAAGATGGAGGATAGTGGATTGATTCTTGCCTTCATATACTGTGATCAAGGCATCCCAGGCTATCTTACTAGTTTTTGCATCACAAATATGAGGCTGCACCTCATCTGTAGTAGCAAGCAAGATAAATACAAGACTCTTCTTGTCTTTTTTATCCCAAGCATCTTGATCTGTGCCTGTTGATGAAGGACGTGTTTCAGTGCCAGTCACTACATCCCATAAATCTTCCAACTGAAGTATGGCTTTCATCTTTGTCTTCCATGGAACAAAGTTAGGACCTTTCAACAATTGTGAGTCTGAGAGGTACTTATGAATTGTGGCCATTATGAAGGTTCCTTATATCACCAATTGGTCTCCCTTTCTTTATACCTGCCAGATCATTATATTGTAACCATTCAATATATACCCGCCCTTACGTGAGGGAAACTATAGGTATATATGAACAGTATACTACTCAATATGTACTCGCCCTTACGTGAGGGAGACTATAAGTACAAATGAGAAGCACAATATTTTGAACATAGGCGATACTGAAAGGGCATCGTGTTGTTAATGACACCTACCATAGAAAGTTTTATTCCGCATGCGTGGGGCGTAACTTCCCCTAAACACTTTGGAAAAAACTTTCGTCAGGATTTACGCCTAACAACAATCACGATGTGGGTATGAAATGGAAAATAAAACAAAATTGGTTTGCCTTATCTCTCCCCGACGATTTATAGAGAACAAGCTCAGACGTCGTTGTTGCAGCTATATTAGGCGGCGAATACAGTAGTCCAAAGCACGACAGCATTACCTGTAAGTGTGGACCAGAGGTATCTCAAATACCGAACGCTGTTGTGCAATAAATTGCACAAATAGGGTATAAATTTGGGGTCTTATACTTTGTTTAATTTATGATTGTGAATGCAAGAAAACAGAATATTTAAATGCAAAAAAAACAATCATAAATGCCCACAAATTTTATCTCCTATGGAAATAAAGTTGATTTCCCCCCTTTATCTGTTAACTTTGCAAATGAATAATGTGAAGAAACTGAGATCTCCCCCCCTTTGATTTGCAAATGAGACAAGATTGGGAAAAAAATACCTAAAAACAAAGTGTTTAGGCGTCAAATCACCATGTGAAGGTGTCAAATGCACTGCAGGGCATCAAAAAAACCATCTCCGCCGTCACAAGTGCGCGCAGGGCGTCAAAAAAAAATCTCCGCCGTCACAAGTGCGCGCAGGGCATCACAATTCTTTCTCCGCCGTCACAAATGCGTGCAGGGCATCAAAACCCCTTGCCAGCCGTCAGTGGAGCGCGCAGGGTGTCAAAAAAAAACCCCGAAGGGACTGGAACCCGTAACCTCCTGGCAAACAGTCACTGCATATACCATGTGAGCCAGCGAGCCCGACGAAAAAAGATATGAACGAGGATTTATTAATAGCTTTGAAACTTGGCGAGAAGGGAAAAAAAACTTTTAGTCCCACATGGCCAAGGCGGCCACTATGGGAAGATTTTTAACCGTCGCAACTGCCATGGTTTATTCGGTTGCCTTCGGGCAACCACCCCCCTCCTTTTGCCTCCGTCGAACCGCCTCGAACCATTGCCCTCGATCTGCGTGTCCTGTTGTCATCCGCCAGTCTGTCACTGTTGTCAGGCCCGCGTCCTGTTGTCGTCCTCGTCCGCCAGTCTGTCACTGTTTGTCAGGCCCCGTCCTGTTGTCGTCTACCAGTCTATCAGTCCTACATCCATCAGTTGTCTGTCATCAGTCCTGCGTCATCTATCGTTCGTCCCAGTCCGCCAGTCCCGTCTGCGTCTTGTGCGGCCAGTCACGTCTGTGTCTCCGTGGCTCTGATGCCATAAAGAAATTAACGAAGCAATAGTTCCTTCACATTCATTCCAATTATAAAGATTACAAATATGGTTCCAAGTTGGTTGAACTAATTCGGTGGTTACATAACCAAAAAATAGAGAGCGCCTACGTGCGCTATTTTTTGGTTATACCAATAATGAAATATAAACTTTATTCTAACAGTAAGCTGGTTGTAAATGTTAAAAAATTTGCTTGGCTGGACTTCTATTTGTTTTGTATTTAGAAGGATTGAATTCACTCCTTCATACCTGGTGATTAGAGGATTAAGAGGACATTGCTGAGATGGGAGAAGAGAAGCAGTTTTTGTTTTATTGCTACTTGAGGGAAGCATATCTTGTATGGAACAGTGAGAAGGAAAAATCAGATGATGGTGCCATCCATGTGGTAGTGAAACAAAGTTTCCCTATGATAGTACAGATGGTTCATCTTTAGATTTTTTATTCTCCTCATTACTTAACAACTGTTGGATATTTGTTGCTTCCCCTTCTAAACCTTGTTCATGCAGAACATTCATTAGGATTGTTTCATTTTCTAAATTTTCTATGTCATTGAGGTCTTCTGTGTGTTCTCTTACTACTAAGGTAGCTAGTGTAGAAATGACCTCTTCTGGTTCTTCATCTGAGTCAAGAAAACCATAACTAACCTAAAAATTTGCTAGATGGTTTTGTAGGAGGATATAAAGAAATCTGTTTTAGATCAATACCATTTGAAATAGTCATATTTCTAGATCTGTAGTCTATGAAGGCTACTGCAGTTGCAAGCCAAGGTCTTCCCAAAATGATGGGATATCCATGTGTTGAATTTCTTGGCTGTAAAACCAAGAAATATGTAGGGAATTCCCAAGAAGAAACTTCTATAGGGACATATTCAATGATACCTTTAGGTTTTGCAACTGACCTATCAGCCATTTCTAAAACTATAAATGTGGGGCTGAGATGTTTGAGCTGTAATTGTTTCATTGTATCCTTGGTCATGACGTTTATTGTAGCTCCTAGATCTACTAAAACATTTGATATTGGTACTGAACCTATGGTAACTGTGATAACTAGACTTCCTGGGTCACTATACTTTGGAGGTACTATTTTTCCAGATAAGAGATAAGCTATCTTTCCTTCAACCTACACAGTCTTGGGAAATGCTTTCTTCTTTCTTCCTGTTCTTTTAATGCACAAATTTTAGACAGTACTGTTAATATCTGGTATTTCCTTAATGGCTTGTAATAAGGGCAATGATATAGTTATCTTTTTGAGTTTTTTGACCAGTTCTGACTCAGAATTTTTTGGTATTGCATTGAATATTTCAGGATATGGAATTATCCTTGGTAATTGTTCTACCTGTGGTTCTATTTTTGTGTCTTTCTCTATTGTTGGTTGAATTTTATCTAGTTCCAATTTTTCTTCTGTCTCTATTGTTGGTTGGATTCTCTCTGGTTCTGACGATTCTTGCTCTTCATTTTCTTTGATTTTATTTGAAACTGGTTCAGGTACAACTTTTCCTGAACGAAATTGGATGTTACTACAATCAAGAACATTAATTTCAACATTTTCTTTAGCTTCAGCCACATAGATAGGAGGTGTATGTCTCATACTATTTGGATTAGTGACTGGTTGAGCTGGCAGTTGATGTTGTTTCACTTACTGTGTTTGCTGCTGTTTTTCTTGAAAATTTTGATTAGGTGCGAGGCAACAAATGCTTGAGTTTGACCTTGATTCCTTTGTTGCCTTGGATAGGACTGGTATTGCTGACTCCACTATGGTTGGTTTTGCATCCAATGTGGATTAGTATGATTTTGATTCCGAGGCTAGATTGTTTTGATTCCAAGATGGGTTGTTTTGATTCCATGAGGGGTTGTTTTGATTCCGATTCCAGGCTGGGTTACTCCAATTTGCTTGTAGCCATTCTTGGGAATTTGTCCATTCAGGATAATTCCAAGGGCGTTTGGTGGTTCTGATTGTCCCCAAGGCATAGTACCAATATTATGCCCCCAATTTGTAGGAAAATGAGGGGGATTTTGGTATTGAGAGAAATTTACCCCTTGTTTCGGTCCAATATAGTTGAGTTCCTCAGTCTGATTTTCTAACACGGTTTTGAGTTGTGGTAGCAGGTGGCATTGATCAGTTGAATGCCTTTTTGAATAGATACTACAAATGGATGAGATAGATGTTTTATTCAAAGGACATTCCTACAAAGCATGTTTATTTCTACATCTTGGGCAATAAATTGCCAAAGGTTCTGTGTTTTTGCTTTTGCAGACATTTCCCCCAAAGTAGTGTTTAGGTGCACTAGAATATCAGTTTTGAAATTCGCAAGTTCCTCTATCAGGTCCTTCACATCAGTGCCATTTGTGTAGTTTTTTCTTCTTCTCTGCTTAGTGTGAGAGTAATTCCTGAAGAGATCCACAATTTCATCATTACTGAGAGTGGTTACATCCCATTTTCCCATCAAATCTAGAACTTCTCTAGATTCATCTTACAATCCTCTCAAAAAGATGGTTTTACATAATTCTGGTTCTACAAGTCCACATCTCCTTTGAACAAAGGAGAACCTATCAAGATAATCTTCCAATGATTCATCATCTTCTTGCTTAATTCTGAATAAATCATCTTTTATATTCCTTACACGACAATACTCCTGATATTTATATAAAAATACAGTTTCCATTTGATCCCAGGTTCTTATGGAATTTGGCTCTAAGCTCATGAACCAGCGTAATGCTGCATCCTTGAGTGTTGAGGGAAAAACCTTAAGTTTTTTATTATCATTTATATAATCATAGGTCTGACACACTACCTTGAACTCAAACAAAAATTGATCAAGATCTTCAGATACAATACCTCGAAAGGTTGGAAGTACTGAAGGTGAAATGGTTTTCATGGGAGAGTTTTGTGTTGGATTCATATGGATAGGATATTCAAATGTTTTGGAAGGTTGGAGCATATCCTGATCATCTCCTTCATTATGGACATAGCCATGTTGGCCATCTATATTACCTCCTTCTGCCATAGTTTCCTATTTCCTAGGAGAAGTTAAAGATTTCCAAATTGTTCTCTCAAGAGGTCCAAGCCTCTCTATTGATGATGAGTCTAATGAATTTTCTTCCTTAAGATATTTTGATGATGATAAAATTGGTGATTTTCCTTTCTCAAAATGTTCTAATGATGGTGAGACTGGTGATTTTTCTATCAATATTTTTGGTAGTTCAAACATAGGTGATTCACCCCTTAGGCGTGAAGATCTCCTTAATGGAACAAGCCAGGGATCCTTTGGGGTAGTTCTACTTTTTTCATCCCTAGACTTAGTCATTCATATTTACTCTTGAATGACATAAATTAAGTCAATAGTTTTTACCTTCCTTAGCTATTGTATTCATATTTTAACCTGAATTTTCATAGCTTAGTCTGATTATGGCTATTAGACTGTTTATTTTCTTCTGGCAACACTATTCCCCAGAAACGGTGCCAAAATTATGCATAGTCATTATACCATCATTAATTCTCAATGAATTTGTCAATCCAGGGCTGTGTACAAGGCTATCTGTGGAAGAAGAAGTGAAACAACTATAACTTAGGTCAATCTAGAGCAACAGGTCTTATTGGTGGAACCGGTTGTGTGGGGGGTTTTAGGACATTCCTATCTCTAATTGCATAAATTAAACCTTAATCTAATTGCAAAAATGGAAACTAATCATTAACTATAGAAATGAAATCCTGATTTACAATTGTAGAATGAGACCTAATTATGTTGCAAAAATAACAGTTCAGAATTGAAAGTTTGATTCTAATTGTAGAAAGGAAATCTATTTACTTTTGCAAAAATAGAAATCTAATTATAGCATTGAAAATAAAATCCTGTCAAGACTCTGTAACAGAATGTTGTCAATCTTCTATGCAGGGGTTGACAGCAAAACACAAAATGTAGGAAATTATAAAAAACAACAAATTCTAGAAATAACAGTCTGAAATAAAATGGAAGCTTTGCTGAAAGTAAATATTACAACTAAAACATTAAGCACAAGATTAATCTAAGCATAAATAAACTAAGACTACGAGATATTGTCGGTTATTTACAAGCAATTGAAATAACAAGTTCTACAACTCATTCCTTGCTACGACAAAATCGGAATAAAAACACCTTTTTAGTCCTACTCCTAGTTCTGGAAGTGGCCAGCCTCCTTGTCCAGAAGAAGGTATGAGTCTCTCTCTCTCTAGATCTTAATCACACTCATTTACAAGCAATATGAAATAGAACTAGTGCACGTTATTGATTAAAGAACATGATTACAATAATTCTACTGAAAATCTGTTACAGGACTGTAACAGTCAAATTCTACCTATTTTCTACTTTTTCCTAGCTTCCTTACTCTCTCTACATATATTACCAGCTCAACCTGAACGGGAGAAATATTTATAGATGTCCTAAGGTCTAATTACAAACAAAGAATATCTCAAAAGATCTAATCCTACAATGCTGCAACAAATTCTGGTTTTATCCTAGAAGAAGATTAAAACTTGATCTTTCCATTAATGATGGATTTGGTCGGCAATTATGGCAAAGACAGATGGGAGATATTTTCCTTTACCTTATCCAACCTTTATTTCCATTTTTCTAGGTTCAGAAATCGGTCAACAAGTCAAAAAACACATTATGTTTTCATTCCGAAGATAAGTGGCTTCATTCCGAAGACAATGCAATTCTCATTCCGAAGATCGCTCATTTCGAAGATACTACAATTCTCATTCTGAAGATACTGCAATTATCATTCCAAAGATCCGCTCATTCTAAAGATAATGCATTCTTCATTCTGAAGATCCACTCATTCCGAAGATGCTATGTTCTCTCATTTCGAAGATATCTATTCATTCCGAAGATACTTTAGAATGAACAAATGTGTGCTTTTCCAGTGATTTCTTCTGCATATCTTAGGTGGGTTATCTCCTAAGATCAAATTCCAATGGTCTTCATCTCTTTCCACATGTGAATTCCATGTCTTGCTATTTATAGATAGCTGGCTAGAATTTACATGGGAAAGACCAGTTTTTGCTGCACAGCAACAGTTTGCTTGCACTATTGCTAGATTTAGGTGAAATAAATGCTTGAGACAAATCAAAACATGATTAGTGAAATGCTTCTATTATTCTAAGCATATCCCATTTTAGCAAGTCATAGCAAAAATAACACAAAACTATGCAAAAAGTTGTAAAAATCAACATATAATATTCCAAATACATTGATCATGCAAAATGGTTAATATACAACATATTGAATCAACTTAACTAACATATCAAATAAAACATAAGAGTTTATAGGCAATTTTAGTGTTCAGAACATGTTATGATTGAGGCATTTCCAGGCCTCATCAACTAACCACCTTGCTTTTTTTTTACAACTTAGAATCAAATTTGTGGTTAGTTTAGTGTATTGCACTAGGTATGATTTATTGCACAATTTCAAGGTGTACGTGTTCTAATAGGCATTATATGTAGCTTTATTATCATATTTATTGGGTTTACCAAGCAATAAACCACAACAATCCATATATATTACATAATATATCACATTATCCATAAATTTGCTACCAAAATAAATCAAAACAGTGCATGTGTGTATGATTTTGGAAGTTGACCCATTATCCTTCCACCCAAGTGCATACGGGTGAGGATAAGGTATCAAAGGAAGATTCAACTTGTTGATAATAGACCTTGCAATTAGCTTTTTTTTTTAAACTCATTGTTAATTATAAAATCGACAAAGCAATCATGAGTTAGGTGAGATCGAGTGATGAAAAATTGTTATGACCCCATTTTGAAGCAATGTGAGACATAAGGGTGACTTTATTTAGTGTACCCTTCACTTCTAGATAAGCATTTTATTTTCCAATAGTTTCAATGGGACCATATTTTGGGTCCTCATTTGTAGACTTTACAATTAGGGATTTCTTCTTCATATTCTTGAATTTATAGCATTTCATCTTGTTATGTCTAGGTTTCTTACAAAAATCATAATACAAAGATGAAGAAGAATATTTAGAAGAAGAAGATGAAAAAATGGAATTGGATGGAGAAGGAAAAGTAGAAGAAGATGAAGAAGAGGGAGTGGATTTATTCTTGTTTTTATAGTATTTATGTTGACTTGTCCCCTTAGAATTGATTTTCTATGAAGAAGACAATGTTTTGGAATGTGCACTAACTTTATCTTCCACTAGAAGTGTATGATTAAATGCAACATCCAAAGTAGCCAAGGGAGTGAAATTCATCTTCCTAAATACCTATTCTTGCATACCACTAGAAAATTTTGTAATTATTTCCTCTGCTAGATCAATCACTTCGAGAAGAGTCCTTAACCTATTAAATTGAAAGATATAGTCTTGGAGAAACATGTTGTCGGTTTCTCCCTATCTATACCATTTTATTTTTAGATAATTGTGGTAGTTAGGTGGATATAAGGTATTTTTCAAGGATTTTATGAGGTCAATCCATTTCTTTATTAGATTTTGGCTTTGTTGCCTCTCCATGATCAAGACTTTCTCCAAACTCATGAGCTTAAGTTTAGCAAATGGAACCTGATTGTTAGCAAGATTTTTTGAATAAGAGAACAAAGTCTTCATATCCAAGATCCAACTAGATAGGACATTGGGATTACTATATCTCTCATAAGGCTTTACTTCACATTTTACCTTATTTTGAAATTCATTGTTATATATTTTTACATCACTAGGAGCAATTTGCATTGTAATATCCTATACTTTGTTAATCAAATCTCCAACTACATAAGCTACATTTATCATTTTTTCTACTAGGTCATAAGCCATTTGGAATTTGGTATTAGCCAATGTAATGACACTTAAAGTGGTTGCAAATGGATTTCTAGGAAACAATTAGGAATAATTTTAAGGGTTCTTAAATAAAAAAATTGCCTAGACTAGGAGATACAAAATTTACCTTATAATAGGGTAATTTTTAGTACTTTTCCAATGCAATTATACAACAATTTTTGGATAAAATTACAAGGATTTTTACCTTTCAAATATAAAATTTAAATGAAAAAGGTTAAAAAAAAGCACTATGTTTACAAATTTCACCCCTTAAAATGGCAAAAAGAAAGTTTTATCTCCTTGAAATGGTAAAAGAAAATTTTACCTTCTTTGGAAGCAAAAAATATGAATTTGAATTTCAAATTTTGTGGAAGATTAAAACAACATAATTCAAATTTGATGGTAAACTATATTTGGCAGTATAAAAAACTTATAAAATTTTCAATAATCAGTTATCTAGCAAATATGATACTACCAATTATCCAACATTGATAGGTCTATGGTCCCACCTCTACATGGCCAATTATATTCAATAAAGCCCGCCATTATGCATGAGCATGTGTCCAAGGTAAACCTCTTTCATGCATGTGATATGGTGACCACCACCAATGTTGGTCAACTAAGCTTTCATCTCTATCTTCTTTTAAGGAACCATACTTACCTTCCCATAGATAATATGGGATAAACAACAATAAGATTTCCATAATACAACAATATCAAACTTCCAAGACCAACTACCATGCATTCAATAGAGGGTGCACTACTAAATTTAACTTTTGGGGCTTAGGTTTTTCCAAGTGGCATGCTAAAATTTCACCATCCTAGGGCTTTTATTTTGATTACAGAAAATTCTCTCATTTCTGTGTGATCTGATTACATATGAATTTTGGATTTTGCACACCTTCACCAGAATAATAGGTAGATATATTATTTGTATCATAATTAAGAGATCAATATTAATCAAGAAATCAAAATAGCATCATTGATTTCATGTCATGATTGCATAGATTTATCAATAGTAAAAAAATCAAGCAATGACACCTTTTGAGCAAAATTTCTTTGGATGGAGTGGCCATAGGCTGGCCATTTTCTCCTTTCATGACCATGGGTGTCATGTAGCCATAGTTGACTAGGGTGGTCCTCCTCTCACCTATGGTTTTCATGTGGTCTTTGTTGGTTGGGGCCCTTTTCAAGGTCATAGATGGCTAGAGGTGGTCATGAGACCACTTGTTGGTCAAGAGTTTTCCTTTTGATCATGGGTTGGAAAAGTATGTCATGTCTGATTGGTCAGGTAGACTCCTCCTCATTACCTCAGATTGACCATATTTTACCAAGCTAGGGATATGAATCTCCTTCAAGAGTAAAAAAAAAAAAATTAGTTGTTTGTGATCCCAAACCCTTGAAGCTTTTTTAGAAAAATCCTTTGACTTATTTAGGGTAAATTTTAGCTTTTACATGGTGCACCCACATTCAATGTGATGCCATGGAGCTTTGTCTACCGTCTAAGGATTTTAATAAGGGTAGCTAGTGTAGCAGAAATTAAAAAACCTTCTACAACCTTTGAGCTTCAAACAAGGTGATACTAATTGACCTCAAATAGATCCAACATACCACCTAGCCATAAAACATGTGCTATAGTTAGAAACAATCTAAAAATAGGGATCTAAGAAGTAAATTAATTTGGTAATCTTACCACATATTCTTGTTTGACCTAGCATAGCTCTAATACCAATGATGTGGGAATTAAGAATTAACCTAGATATTTTATTATGCATAGTGCTTAAATAGCATAAAATAGAATAAAAGAGGTTGCAGGGGTTACAACCATCTATAACAAAATGCTATGAAGGGACAACCACCTGTAACAAACATGGAATTCAAATAAACAAAAATCAGCAAGAGATAAAAATATTCTAAAAAATAAATCTATTGCACCCTAACAAACTAACAAGTCATAAAAAAACATGAGAAAAAAATATTTCACGTGAATATAATACAAATAATAATTTAGGCTTAGAAATAAACCTAAATTTAAATGGTGTCCTCATCACACATGCAATCTATTTCTATTTATTTTTTAAGAAGGACCGCTAGTAGGAGTGGTGCATCAATATTTGAATTTCAAATGCTTTCTCTCAATATTCTTGCTCAACTTGCTAAAATAGTCATTTAATAGTGTCGATGACATTGATATCTGCTTAAAGGATTTTAGGAGGAATATCATAACTCTCACTCCCAAGGATGTGATGATGAGGGTAGAAAGAGTTGTAGGAGGACTAGGTTCTTCATCACCAGATTGAATCTTATTCGTTTTTTTCATGTTATGATATTTTGATGTGTTGTTATATGTTTTGTCTCTATAGTTTGAAGTGTTTTTCCTAAGAGATTACTTGTTTATATCATGTAGTCATTTTTTTTTTTTGTAATTTTCTTCTAAGTTTACCCTGATATATCTTTTAGTTGTAGAGGGGTTGGGGCCCTTTCAAAAAATTCTTCACCAATTAATAATTAAAAAAACTAAATAATGTTTTATCCATTAACAAAGGATACTATTATTTGGATACACTATGTGTGGTGGATTTACACATATGGGAATATTAATCCCATATTTGTGTTATCAATATAGTAGATAGTAAACCTCTTGACCAATATCATGCCAAAGGTACCTTTGGTGTGAATAAATAAGAAAGTGCCCCTTAAGGATAATTTTGGAATATATAGTGTTAGGCTTTATTTGAGGCCACAACTAACTTTTGTATTCTCTTTGACCCCTCATACACCTTGTAAAAGTGAATATATAGTAATATTTTATTATTTAACCTAAAGGTCAATTATTTAGCCTTGACCTAATTGTATCTTGTCATAAGGTATTTATAATCCCTTCTCCCAAAAATTTTGTTATTGGTTGGAACATAATTTTATTTTCAATAGTTAGATATTTTTATGTCTCTTCATATCATGTGTTTCACTTCTATGAGTTATAATGTACATATCTGGGCAATGTTTTGATTCTATTTCTTTTTCAAAAGTATTATGGAACCCGATATATTTTTAGGTATTTTTACTTTATTTAGGACAATGTCATATAAAATTTCCCATTAAAATATGCAAGAACTAAATATACCTAGTTAAATGTTTTCTAAAAAAAAATATAGTGCATGGGTATTTTATGTGACATGTTGAACAATAAAGAATTTGCCAAATTTGAACAATTTGATTTGAAATATAATACAAAAATGACATTCCTATGGCTTCTACCGAAAAGGTAAAACCTATGGTAGACCCCGAGGCAAATCTAGTGACAGACCGAGTGGCAGTCCCAGAGACAATGACCTAGAGACAGACCTAAAGACAGACCCAGAGAAAAAGTTCTAGAGGCATATCCAGAGGCACTGATCCAAAGGCATATTCATAGGAAAATCTCGAGATAGACCCAGAGGTACACATAAGAGGTATGCTTAGAGCCCGAACCAGAGCCATGAGGCAGAGCCAGAGACAAATACAAAGTACGAACCACTATTCTTTCATTTCTCTTCTTCTTCTTCATTGTATTGGGGCAGTTATATACTTTACCCAAATATTGTTGTATAGGGGGGATGCATATGTATTACCCAAATAATGTAATAAGGGGGGATGCTAGAGTTACTATGTTAGTAACTCTAACACTTTGACCCCTCATATACCTTGTAAAAGTGAATATATAGTAATATTTTATTATTTAACCTAAAGGTAAATTCTTTAGCCTTGACCTAATTGTATCTTGTTATAAGGTATTTATAATCCCTTCTCCCAACAATTTTGTTATTGGTTGGAACATAATTTTATTTTCAATAGTTAGATATTTTTATGTCTCTTCATATCATGTGTTTCACTTCTATGAGTTATAATGTACATATCTAGGTAATGTGTTGATTCTATTTCTTTTTCAAAAGTATTATGAAACCTGATATATTTTTAGGTATTTTTACTTTATTTAGGACAATGTCATGTAAAATTTCCCATTAAAATATGCACGAACTAAATATACCTAGTTAAATATTTTCTTAAAAAAATTATAGTGCATGGGTATTTTATGTGACATGTTGAACAATAAAGAATCTACCAAATTTAAACAATTTTATTTGAAATATAATACAAAAATGACATCCCTACCCCTAAAATAGTATTTATAGATAGCACATATTCTATTGAAGGAGGAATATCTATAAGAATTAAAAATAGTGTAAATTAATGTACAATAGCAACATGGGAAGCTTGAACTAGTTAACTACTTAAAAATATATATTGGCCCATAATCAAATCAACAATATAAGATTTTGAATGTAGAACAAGTAAAACTCTCCCATGAAAAAATATGGTAGATGAAAACTAAGGATAACGCAAAACTAAATTAGCAAGGTTTACAATAATTTATATAGAAGTAAAATTGGATATAGTTGACTAGTGTTAATGCTAATCCATAAATTCCTAAACCATTATCAAAATAGGGGTCCATCGAATAAGGCTCCATATTGCCTCAAAATCTATAAGCTTGTTGATTCAATACCATGCAATGTTATGAATAAAGTGAATTACAACCTATTAAGGGGACTCTAATATGTAAGGAATTGAACATTACACCTCTATACCAAGTGATAAATTATTTAGACCACTAGTGCATAACTATGATAGAAGGGCATGACTAGGTGAACAATGGCTCTCAACATTTTTCTTGCAAATCACTATTTTACATTACAATCTTATTTTTAATGCCATCAATACCAATACATAGCCACATATTTCCCTCTAATTCCTAGGTTCAATATACATGCACAATTGTTTAGAATGATAGTAGTTTAAATCCTTTCTAACATTACTATTTATGGTTTTTGCTAAATTGAAAATTAAATTTACTTGAGCCTTGGCCATGTAAGTAACAAGTATATGAAATTATACTCCATGTTAGTATTTATAGGTAAACCTAGTATTCTTATATGATTACTTCAATATTTGTATTTGAAGCATGAAATATTTCAAAACCACTTTGCTACTAGAAAAATGATAGCATGAGATGGATACATGATCCTTAACTAGGATTAAGAATCTTATTTTTCAACCATTTGTTTATATCAATTTTATGTGTCAAGAAAATTGACACAACAATTGTATTATGTTTTCCTATCTAAAAAGCAATCTATATAGATTAATTAGACCACAATTTCATAGCAATGATGGAATAGTAGAGGTAGGTGAAGAGTGGCTTTGAAAATTTCCTTACATAATGTTTTTTTCTTGCATTACCATGCAACTTTGCATGCCATTAGGATCCCAAGATGCCCAATTTTCTTCTTATCCCTGTAGTCCCTAACTGGCACCATATTCCCTATATGGGCCACTTTCCTCTAGAGACACAGTCACCAAAAAATTTCCTATAAAGCCAATGCATGTAAAATCCACCAAAGTATCGACAAACATAGCAAGAATGCACCTCCCAAAATGACAATAGTTCAAAACTTGTTATTAAAAATTAATGCTCAAGGGGAACCAAACCAATCCAACATTCAATTTAGATTTCCTAGGTTGCTATGTACTATGTTATACTATCTTATTACTATCCTAAAATAGGGCCTACATCACTATGAGCCCTCTTATTATTATTATGGATACAAAATAAATAATTAGTATAGGCCTAACTTTCCACTCTCATACATATAGGTATATTGTAAATATTTCTTGATAGGAGAGGTTAATTTTTTACCTCATTCAAGGTAAAAGATATCTCTTCTTCATTATTATGGGTTATCACTAGGTCTAAAAGTTCGTTATTAAAAGCATGACTCATTGCTACTTTATAAGTCTTTTGGTTTCACAGTTGGTTTCACCAATTTCTAGAAATTAACACCATATAATGTCTCTCATACCTAAAATTTAATTTTTTGTCTTTCAAATATATTTAAATATAAAATGTAATATGGTGGTTTATAGTAAATTACATAACTATATCAATTTCATTTTAATATACTAGTGTAGGGGGATGAAATTCATAAAATTAATTTCAAACATTACTAAATTATTTAACTAATCAAATAAATTAGTTATAGCCTTGTCAACACAAGTGGCAAGTACTTAGCTATACTCCACATTAATATTTATAAATAAAATTAGTATTATTAAATGATCAATTCAAGATATTTGTTTCAAGAAAGAGCCACTCTGTCACTAGAATCATCATGGCATTATATTGATACATGATCATGCATTCGGATGTGTCAAAATTAAGAAATTTTAAATATTTTTGCTTATGTCAATGGTAAGTGTTAGGCATGTTGAGAAAATTGAAGTATTAAATTCCATTGTCTAAAAATATTTTTAGATAATACAAGGATGATAAAATATGAAGGAATTATCAAATTGCAAGTGCCCCATAACAATGAAGTGATAATAAGTAGTATATTCATTGAGAAAATATAATTTTATTGATCAAAATTATCATGTTAAACTAACATGTGTAGAATAGAATAATATTCCAATCACTATATGAATAAATTTAAATGTTTTTGTAGTGTGAAGCTTATGTTAATAGGAGTTATGGAACATTTTAGAAGTTAAATATACATATAATTTTGTCCTACCTATTAATTGTGAAAAAACTTTAATTATCATAAACACCAGTTTTGACCTTTTGTTCATCCAGGTAATGTTCATAAATAGTTTCAAGAAATTATCTCTATTTGATTCAATCATGCTTCAAAATAAAATAAATAATGTTTTGGCTACATGACATGAATCTTTATTGTATATGTCAACTACTTACTATAGTTATTCATTCTTAACATTTAAATGCAAACAAAAACAAGAAAATAAATCAATCACTTTCATATAATGAATGTTGCATTAAATATGAACAAGAAAACATCAAGTATTTGCATTAATTGAACAAAAATACATTTTTACATATGTAAAACACTAATACATTTATACATATGTAAAACACTTTGTTATTTGTTTGATGTTACTACATTTGTTCACTTATTAAATGAATGAGGTTGATATGAAACCTTATATCGTTTTACTCTTTTGTTGTTCTTCATAAAATAAAATTCAAGCTATAAATTACATCCATATTATTTATATGCATTGTAATGATGCATATACAAATTTTGGGTCGACTCAAAAGCATAAAAATAACCTCCTTTACTTGAATATAACCTCATTTACTTGAATATATCATACAATGAAATATTCATTTCCAAGGTCAATACATGCTTTATGGTACCATAAAGATAATTATGTCCGTCACTCATATTTAATACCTTTAACACAAAAAAAATTGCTATGAATTTTATTTTCACTCATGTACAGGAGTAGTATATTATAATTTTGTTTGTCCACACCTTGGGGGCATTCTTGTTGTAAAGGTAGTCATTTTATTTGAATCCTCTAATATCTAGACCGATGATGATGATACGAATCTTGAGTGATTGGTGGTCCTCCTCATGTCGGGTAAACACTAACAAGATGATAATAGGCTTGTTTGGAGTAGAACCTATGGTTTGAACCCTCCTCTTAGTAGTTACTAAAATAGTGTGGATGTAACCAAATCCCCTATGTATCCAAAAAATATATTATACTTTTGTCAATGGACATGCAAAAGTATTGTTCATTGGCATGACACCAAATTAAAGTAAAAATTAGTTATTTAGAACAATTAAATCAAAGAATATATATTTTTTGATTACAATTATCCCTCTTGTTGGGAATAACTTTTCCAACTAACATTAATGAAACAAAATGCTTTTATAGTAGCAAAAAAATATTTTGTTTATTCAAATGTTTGGGCCAAAAAAGAGCAAACTATATAAAAGTAACAAGATACATATGCAAATTTATGTCTCACAGTTGTAGATTGTTATTATCCCTATGGAATTGAAAGATGACAAACAAGCCCTCTTGAATGTCATCTATAAAATAACAGTCTAAATTATTCTCTCTCCCTTATACATATATATGAGAGAAAAATATGACCAACACTAATGGAGAAAAAACAACTATATTGGCCATCAAATATTTTGTTAAATTCAAATGTTTGGCGGAAAAACCAAACAATATAAGATACCCTCTAGAATGTCATCTACAAGATAAAAATCTACATTATCCTCTCTTATATATATATATATATATATATATAGATAGTTGTGCATAACACTTATCCCTTATAGTGATGAATAGTGTTATTTTTGATAAAAGATTATAATATTAAGAAGACTTTATAGAAACGACATTTTATCATTGTTTCCTATGTCAAAGAGAAGATGACCTCAAAACACAAAAAAAAATTAAAATAAGGAGCATGGACCATTCTACTTTCTCACACAAATGAAAACCTATAAAGCCATGCAACCATAGGTCATAGTATTTGCAGCACTACAAAACATAACTTATTTATATAATTCACTATCATGAGTTCAAAGTAGAGGATGAAAAGAATACAATTCACTAAAATCTCACTTTTTTGCCCCACAAAAAAATATTTGTAAAACTTATTCTATAGGTTTATATACTTAAATGAACAAATCTTTCATTAATCATGGGTTTAATGTAGACCTATGTATTATACCTAATATTAGTTTATTTTGTTTACAGAATAATAAGTTAAAGAATACAAACTTCTCACTTATGATTGTACACTAGTTAAACTACAACAAGACCTTTCAAATATTTCAAACAAAAATAGCTAATATTGAAAAAAAATAAAACACAAAGAAGACAAATGATAGTAATAAGTAAAAGCAAAACCAAATTTCCACAAAGCAGAAATTAAAGGCATTAAGGCATAAATAAATAAAAAGTTTTCAATTAAAATAAAAATTAATTTCAAGAAAATTTAAGGCTCTTTTGTTAAATCCAAATACAAAAGATCTTTTTGATGTTTTCTTATTTATCTTACATTTAATTAAAAATTTATTGAATGATTTTTGTTGTGTGTTTGTGATGCAGTTCCAATTTTAAACCCCTTTAGAGTCCTTAGTGGTCGCTATTATCACTAGTGGTCGCTATTGTCACTATAAACCCTAGTCTACTAGGGTAAGATAAAATCAATAAGAATTAAATTAAACTAAGACAACCAATAGAAAAATACTAACCCTACTAACCAGCCTATCCTTTTGAACTGAAATCTTTTAAAAAACCAAAACCAAACAGCTTCCTAAACAAGCATACATTGTTTTTAGTGTGTACCTCTTTGTGATAGACAACTACCCACCACATTATTCTCCCCTAAACAAACGTTGAGAAACAACGCCGTTAAGAGTTCCAATATAAACATTAAATTAAAGGACAAAGATGCCATTGCTTCATTACAGGCGGTAAGGACCACTTAACGTGCCCTCGGCAGTTACACAAGCCCCTTACAGGGACTAATAGAAATAATTTAGCTGGGTAACTTTACCTATATGAAAAACATCGCAATTCGTGTACGCGGTTTGCCCTTACCTGTGTGAAAAACTTCGCAATTTGTGTAAGCGGTTTGCCCTTCACAGCAGCTTTATGAAAAGCTTCACAATTCGTATACGCGGTTTGCCCTTCGCAGCTTTATGAAAAACATTGCAATTCATGTTCGCGGCTTGCCCTTCAAACCTCGGTACCTATGTGACGCGGTTTGCCCTTCAAACCTCGGTACCTATGTGACGCGGTTTGCCTTTCAAACCTCGTACATATGTGAAAAACATCGTAATTCGTGTACGCGGTTTGCTCCAGGGCTCTTTTGTTTTTTTGTTTTTTAAACCTTTGATAATGTCCCAAGTGCGGAGCCTGACTTAGACTTCACCTTCTTCACTGCATGGGAAGGGCAAAGTGATATTTATAAAAGATAATTATAGAATCAGACATAAAACCTTCACGTCTACGCGTATGTTCTAAGGAACGCTATGGAATTTATTTATTCTTCACTTTTATAATTTTACAAACGTTTATCAATAAGATGGTTTTATACAGAATTTGTGTATAGCAATGGTTTGATATGTCGAAGTCATCTTGGTTTAAGATGCTACACATTGATTTCTTATAATTATTAGAGCTGTGATATCTTAGTTAAAGGTTTTTTTAATGGTATTATTTAAATTTTTTATTACAAAAATAAAAATAAAAATAAAAAGGAAAAAAATAAAATAAAAAGATAAAAATAAAGAGTTTGTGCAAAGCAAGGGTTTGTTTTTGCACAATTGGTAGAGTGAGGGTTTGTTTTTTCATGAATGCAAAGTGAGGGTTTGTTCTTATATGGTTGGAAGATCGAGGGTTTGTATAGAGTAAGAGTCTATTCTTGCATGGTTGGTAAAGTATGGATTTATGTGGAACAAGGGCTGGATTTGCCAATGTCACGATAGTTCTAGTCATTGGAAATTGATTTTTGATAATTATTAGAGAGTAAAAGAAAAAACTTCTACCATGGTTGAGTTGCAAAATGATATAGATGGAAAGCGAGATAGAGCTAAAGGAGCAAAAGATCCTAGGCATAGTGGTGATAGCAATTAGGTTTATGGGAGGTGTGGGCAAGGAAGATGTAAAGGCAAATATTTTTTCTAAGGAGGGCAAGAACTTGGTAAGGGCAAGATGAAAAGAGAACACAAGTTGGAAAGATTACACTCAAGGCAAGAAGAAAGTGGTGGAGTAGAAAGATTAGCATCTAGTTATACCATCTAAGTGCAGCTTTGAGGAAGATTTTCTAAATATTTCGGATAGGTTATATGAAAGGGTGCAACACAAGCTTCATAATATCTTGATAGGGTGCAAAAAATATGTGTCTTCATGTTGGAGAATCAAAGGACATGTTGATTTCTTGTTTATGTCAAAATGGTATTTCTTAAATTCCTTCATAGTAGAAGATGATTGTCAAAAGGCTTTATTAGGAGATCATTGGTTCTTGGGTCAAGCGGGGCTAGTTTTGAAGAAGTATACCCTAGGATTCAACCTTGTAATGGAGAAAATAGATGTATCCCCTTTATGGGTCAAGCTGCCTAATCTACCCCTTGAATTCTAGGAAGAGGAGGTGTTTAAAAGGATAGCCAATACTTTCAAATATTCCTAACTAATGATTATGTTATGAAGGAAAGAGATAGTTTTTGTTTTCTATAATATGTATATTGGTTGATTCAGGGAGGGAGCTCTTGGATAACATAAAGCTAGTTTTCAAGTGGAGAACATGGTCTCGAGCCCTTAATTTTGAAATTATCTCTTTAGATGTAAAATTTATGCTAAAATAAGTCATATAGCAAGCAACTACCCAAATAAAGCAAAGAGAAATCCAAAGGGAAGACATAAAATTAATTCTAAATCTAAATAGGGTATTGATGGCAAGGTGCAAAAGAGGAAGGTTGACAACTTTGATCATCTTGAAGCAAATATCCCTATAAATAGTGTGAAGAGTAGGTAGGATGAAGTGTGTGAATTGGAGGTAGATCATGCCTTTTGTAAAGAAAATAAAATTTCTCATGTCCATGATGGTAAGAAGCATATGGAAGGTAGCCAACTATGGAATAAAATGGTAGAGCATGAATTTTGTGAAATGCAATCAAATCTTATGGGGGATAAAAGAGCTTTACAAGAAAGCATTATGGAAGGGAGTATTTAAAAAGGAAAAGAAATGAAGGAAAGGATTTGGATTCATAATCAACAGAGATGTTAGAAGTAAGGTGTATCAAAAAATCTATCTCTAATAGATTCAAAGAATAAGGAAGAAATTTGGAAGGGAGATAAGATCCAATGTGATGTAAAGCTAGATGTTGTACCATGAACCTTTAGTTTTACTTCAATATTTAAGAAAATGTATCTAGAGATTTCTTCCCTCAATGAGGGTATTCTAAAGGAAAATGAAGGATCTAATGTGTGATTAACTCATAGTTCTAAAAATAATCTTGATTTAGAAGCAAAATATGTGAAGGTAGGTAGGTTATCTTCTATAGAGAACTAAATATAAGAAACATGAAGACGATCATCTTAGGAAAACAAAATATCTTAGAGGTTGGTAAGCACAAGTCCATTAAAAAAAATTAATGAAGTTATTATCTTGGAATGTTACGAGAATAAACATCTCTAACAAACAAAGGATGGTTAGTTCTTCGATAAAAGATAACCAACCATATGTACTTCTTCTTAAAAAAGCAAAATTAAACTTATCAACTTGGAAAGCTGTTAAAATAGAAACTTGGAGAAAGGGTTTAAGTTGTCAAGTAAAATATAGAAGGGCTTTTAGTGTAATATTAACCTTATCGAACTTAGTCTTCTTTAATGGTGAAGAAATTCTAAAGGATGCAATTAGTTAACTATCATGGTAAATTTTAGATACTAAAATGTTTCTTGTCTAATTACAAATATCTACGCTCCAAATTCAAGTAAAGGGAGGAAGGAGTTATGGAAGGGTTTGGAAAAGACTAGTCAATATGCTAAATGGTCAAGATGGGTAGTGGCTAGATATTTTAACACATCCTTAATACCAAGAGAAAATAAAGGAGGTTCTGAAGGCTTTATGGATAGTATAGAAGATCTTAGTAGTTGTATTTTAATATTTGGACTTTTTTATGGGGAGCTAAATCGGGTAAATTTTACCTATAGAATATTAGGGAATAGTTTGATACAAGTGAGGTTGGATAGAGTACTTCTCTCACTAGAATTGTTTGGAATTCATTAGTTTCGCTACCAAAGATAGGTTGAAGACATAACCCTTCATTATTTTACCACAACCTAAGGTCATAAGAAAAAGTACTTACTTCAAATTTGAATTCATGTGGCTACAACATCTTAATATCTACGAGGTAATGGGAAAATGGTGGAATCACCCTATTCAAGGCTCCAATATTTCATTAGAAGGAGATACAAATTTGGAATAAGATTATTTTTTAAAACATGTTCTGACAAAAGTACACCTTCAGGTAGTAACTTATCTAGTTATAGGAGGAAATCAATAAGAATCTAATGGAGGCTCAATTTTTTAAGAAATATCAAGAACTTCAATTTGAATTGAGTAGTGTGATAGCAAGCGGAGAAACTTTTTGGCAGCAAAAATTCTAGAAATAAATGGCTCATAGAAGGAGATAGAAACACAAGGTTTTTCATGTTTCTACTCTCAAGCATAGGAGTGTAGCTAAAATAACTAAAATTTTATAGGATAATGGGGATATAGCTAAGGGATAATTCTAGATTAACCAAGTAGTTCATGCTCAAACATTTTATAAGCGGGGCATTGCATCCATTTCTGAATTCTATTCCAGAGAGAGCAGGGACTGGATTCCTTGGCATGAGTTCAAAAGGTTGTTCAGTTTAAACAACACTGATAAGGCTACTTATGATATTGTTCTCGACCATACTCCCTTTTCCTTATGGCAAAAACTTGGAGTCAGGTCTTAGAAGCCCTAGTGGAAATACTGGGCTTGGTATAAAAGCACTTCGTTGTGCAATTACTCTACCAAGCAAGGCTATCAATGGCTTTCACCAACTGCTCCCACAGTGTCTAAGCTCAATGTTAAATGGGATCTGATCTCCATGCCCTCTTGATGGAAAACTCAGTTGTTTCTTGGGCATCGTATCTAGAGCCAAAGAGAGCCTTTTTTACCTAGAGCTTGTTGTATCAAGGCGTACCCCTTGGAAACAGGCTCTCTTATATGGGGGTTCCTGATCCTTGCTATGCCTTCTGTCATGAGCCCGAATCTTGTCTACATTTGTTTTGGGCCTGTAGGGGGCTACTCTTGCTTGGAGCTGGGTTGGCTCCTTCTTTGCTCCCTTCATGTCTCTGCCCCTTACTTGGCATCATGTTTTTTTGGGGTATTCTATCCAGTTCTCTTTCCCGTTGAGGGAGGTGTGGCACATTTTTAGATTTAGCCTTCTGCTCCACATTTGAAAAGCCAAAAATAATATTATCTTCTAGCAGGTGGATCTGTCTCAACTTTTTTCTTTTTCTAATAAACTTGAAGTGTTTAATGATGTTTGGTTTCATGTTTGTGATCAAGCAAAAAAAATAGTGATGGGGTTGGACCATTTGCAGGCGCTGTTGAAGTATTGGGGTGAAGCCCCTTGTGCTATTAGTAGGGAGGCCTCTAAGCACTCACCTCCTCACCCTATCCGCTCTCGCTCGCATCGATTCCTGAAATGTGCATGATGACAGGCTCCACGGAGCAGGTCCTAAGATCATGGTGGCACACTACAATGGTCAGTTTTGGGCACTTCTCAACTTGGCCCATCGATGTTCACTCAGTAGCCCACGCTTGGGCCTTTCGATGGATTGGGGGCCTCGGGTAGTCATGATCACCATTCTGGCTGGTCTCAGCCCTCTTCCTCCACCACTCATGTTTTTGGGTGGGATGTGGATCAACTTGATGGATGGGGAAAGCCCTCCACTGTTGAGGATAATATTTGGCATGCCAAAGACCTCTGTCCTTAAGGTCTTGCCAACTATAAAGGGTTTCTAAGCTTTACGGGGTGTTAGGTGTTTTTGTTTTTGTGCTCTTGGTTTTCCTTATCCGCTATTAGGATAAGTTTGTAGCTTTTGGGGTGTGATTCCTTTCTCCACCCACTCATTTTTTGGCTATAAAGGATTGTTTCTTCTATTTAATATAAGCGGCCTTTCAATCAAAAAAATTATGGGGAGGATGATGATGAAGCTATGTGTAGTATGTTGCAAAACATATCAAAATGAATGACTATGGATAATAATGAACAAGTTATTGAGGAAGAAGTCAAAGATGATATTTTCTCTTTGATAAAGGAAAAGGCACTAGAGCCAGATGGATTCCAAGTAGTTTTTTTTTTTTAATTTTTGGCATATAGTAAAAAATGAGGTAGTGTCTTCAGTTCAAGAGTATCAAGTTGAAGGAAATATTCTTAAGGAGTACAATAACACATTTTTGGTCTTAATTCCTAAGAATAGGGCTTGAAAAGCTTCAAGAACGTTAGACTAATTAGCCTCAAAAATGCTATTTACAAAATCATTTGTAATTGTGTTAAGATTGAAGATTATCCTTCCAGAAAATAAGAGCAAAGCAAAAATGAGGTTTTGCAAAAAAGGGGCATATTTTAGATGGGGTTATAACTTTGCATGAAACATTGCATTTTGTGGACAAAAGCCTCTAAACTAAACAAAAAATTTAATGAAAAACAAAAACATGGATCATTCTACTTTCTCATACAAATGAAAACTTATAAAACCATGCAACCATAGGTTATGTTATTTGCAACAATTCAAAACATAAATTATTTATATAATCCACTATCATGAGTGTAGAGTAATACATGGTATTGTAGAATGCCATTAGAGGATGAAAAGAATGCAATTTAAATTTAAAATTTTCATTTTTTTAGGTTGCCCAAAAAAAATTTGGATAACTTATATTATAAGTTTGTACACTTAAATGGACCAAGCTTTCATTCTTTAAGGGCTTTCTACAACAACCTAACTACAACAAAACCTTCCAAATATTTTAAACAAGATTAACTAAAATTAGAAAAAATATATATTTATAAGTAAAAGCAAAAACAAATTTCCACAAAACACAAAGTAAAAGTATTAAGACAAGAAATTTTCAATCCAAAAAAATATAATTCCAAGAAAATTCAACCATTCAACCATCCTTTGTTAAATCCAAACTCAAAAGCTCTTTTCGACCTCTCCATAATTTTTATCTTACATTCAGTTAAAAATTCACTAATTAATTAAGCTGGTGATAATGCAATACAAGCTAAAACTTTTATTTTGCATTCAGTTAAAAATTCACTAATTACTTAAAGTGGTAATAATATAATTTTAAAAACGGTTTCAATTTTATATAACTTGTTGAGAAAAAAAACAATCTTCATATAACTTGTTGAAAAAAAAAACAATCTTCATTATTTTTATAATACTTCAAAAAAAATTCTATTGGTTAAAGTGTATCTGAGTTATCCACAACATTATTTTCCTTCAACAACCGGACAGTCAAGAAAGAACTCCGAAAGAGTAAAAGTTCCAATATAAACATTATATTATAGAACAAGATGCCATTGCCATTGCTTGTTAAATTCACAGAGGATGTGAATCGTCTTGAGGGCTGTGTAATGGAGTTGGTTTCCTTGAAATTAAACGCTTCTACTAATATTTAGATACTGTCCTGAAAATTGTTTTTTCGATTTATTATTTGTTCCTGTGTAAGCTTTGTTAAAGTCAAATTAGTTGACAATCCTCGTTAGGATTTTCGTACCTTTTCTCTCTCAAAACCTTCATTCCTTAATACCACTTAATGCCCTTAGCAGTTACACACGCCACATACAGGAATTAATAGAAGTAATTTAAATGGGTAACTTACTTAGAAAATCTGCACCAAGTATTTAATTGGTAAGTTTTTTGGATGAGACACTTTTCGTGGAATGAAAAGTCCTGACCCCTAGGAATACAGGGGCATTTCTTTAATTAAGGTTTAGTCGAGGACATAGGCCTTAGCTTTTCGGAAGTCCAAAGTCCACACACTTAGGCGTGGACAAGTGTCCGAATGGGTGAGTGTGTGTTAAATTCATTATTATGAATGAATGAAAGATTTTAATTACGTCCGCGAGACCAAAATAAGCATAGCTCTCAGCTTTACAAGAAATCATAGTTTAAAGGACACTACTCAATCTTTTGCATTGGTTGGTAGTAAAATTTCTCCTTAACAAAAAAAATTATAGTTAGAAAGACACTACTCAACCTTTTGCATTGGTTGATGGTAAAGTTTCTACAAATCTTAAAAAAACTTACCTGTATGTGAAAGCACGAGATTCCGGGCAAAGGAAACACCAAGTGCGATTGCATTCAAAATTAAGTATGCTTAAGTCCTAGAAATGTAAATTGCATGAAATGGAAAAGAAACACATTAGAAGAGACACAAGCAAATAGAGAAAACATAGCCCTTTCATTAATATCCCTTGCTCTATGTTACAATGGCGTCTCCTCCCTTTTCAGGGGCTAGGAGCGCAAATAGATTTTGATTACAATCACTGAATGATTCCTCTTTCCGCGTGCCCACGATTGCAATGAGCGGGCCAAGATGATGTCGTCGCTGATGTCGATGTGCTCTTCGCCTCTGCTGCTTCTCCTGCGAACAAAGAAATGACCAAGACGTCAGTAGCACCTGCTGCGAATGAAAAGCGTTTGCTCTCTAAAACTAACGAAATATGCATGTAAATATTTGCACGAAGCAGTGAATACGATGAAATCCAAATTGCTTCAAAACTTGACGAGAAGGTAAGAAAAGTTACCGGAAGGCCACGCTATCGAGGCAGCTGGCCAATCCACCTTCAAGCTGGAATTCATCCTCAGGCGGGACGAATTCGAGCTGCAGTCGTCCCTGGGTGGGACGAATTCTTCTGTGTTGAGGAAATCGACCTGTTGCTGCTCCAATGTTGGATCCCGAGACCTGCAAAACGCCTACAAACAGGGGGGTTATGTAATTGGGGCCATTTTGAGACGACCCAGATGGTCGGATTTTCCCAATTTGGCCTCCACCATTGGGAATTTGACCTCGATACCTGCAAGTTAGCGAGACGACAAAGCAATACAAAACATCCTAAAATTTGACCAAAAGTTACAAAATTGCAGCTATGGATTTATCAGACCTAATAACATAAAATGCAATCTGAAAAATGATCTAAAATGCTAAAAAACTAAAAATAGGACTTGGGAGGTGCGGGGGTGCCCAAGTGGGCCTCCCACCATTGGCCCTCGATTTTGGAGCCAATCCACCAGGGATGGACCCAAAACACTTTAGGATTGGGGGGTCGGCGAATTGGTAGGTTCAGGTGTCCATGCGTTGGATTTGGGTAAGGTTCGAGCTTCCAAAGGCCACCCAACAACCTCCCTTGCAAAAGAGATTGGTGGATGTGGGAAGGTGAACCAAGAGGGATGCAAGTGGGTCTTCAATTCGGCAGCACTTCGTTTCTTGAAAACTCCTTCAACCTGTCTTCTTTTGGGTGAGAAAAGTCCCACCTTTTATAGACTCATGGGGTCTCTTTTGGGAGGGAAGCACAAATGCCATGTGTTGGCCATAGGCGCCATGTGGCAGTCTTGTCTTCCCATGAGGGAGGGGGAGTCCTCCATTGACTTGAGCTTTGATAAATGCTTTTTGTAACGATCTTCTAACAACCCCTCTGTCCACTTACACATGCGTGCAAGGCGGGAGCCCTTAAGCGACTGTTACGGGCTGCCACTTGGCACCCTTTGCCTTTTTCTGTTAAGCTTAGAATTCGTCCCACCCAGGGACGGATTCAGAATTCGTCCTGGGGTGGGACGGATTCTATTTTGAATTCGTCCCTGGGTGAGACGAATACTAGGCAAAGTGTCCAAGTGTGCCAAATTGCTTCTTGACCTTACAAAATTGCTATGAAAGTGGTTAAGACCATTGTTTAACCTCTGAGGGCTGCCCTGGGGGCTGTGTTTGTCAAAGCGATCAATGTTTGCAGTCACATAATCGGATTGGTGTTGTTTTGGTGTCTACAGATGCCCCTTTTTGGGAAGCGCTGCGGGTGACGCAGTGCTGAGCAAAAATAGATAACCAAAGCACTAATGATTAGGTTTTCTTGGTAACCTAACCAACTTTTGATGGCCCAAGTATGGAAAGGGCATGCATTCTTGAATCCTTTCTTCTAACGAGCTAAGGAATTTGATTTCAAGTATTAACCTGTTTTGGTGAGGTGTGACTTGAACTCAGACATTGATCGATCATGAACAAGTGAAGGGCATTTTTATCCTCAGGGGGAACCTTGTGTTCATGATTCACGAAATGCCAAGTGTTTGATTGATTTGATTGTTGCTTTTTTACTGCCCCAAGCAGGAGCGTGATTGTCTTTGTCAATGATTCTTTGAATGCATGTCATTTTCCTTAATTGGGTGTGTGATTGTTGATTGGTGACTAAGTGTGAAAGTGTGACTACCCCCTCAAGCGACGAATTGATGAGGGAACGACCTTCGTGAGAGAAGCGACGAGTCGCTTGACCCAAGATGACTTGTGCAGGGGTGCCTTAAAGGTTTTACCATTAAGTGTGTGCAATTTTTCCAACTTTTGGACCTGTTTTTGGTGGGTGTTAACCCTTTTGGTGATGTCATAATGAGGTGAAATCGTCGAAAACCTATTTCCCGTGGAGAGGTCCGGCTATGATAGCCTTCTTGGGGAATTAGGAGAGCGATAATTTGGACCTCGACATCGATTTTATTTTCTTAGAGGCTAAGTGCGAGAGCACTTGTGTCCGACATTCTTTTTGCTGTGTTTTTGTTGAATTTTGTACTATTTTTGTTGTTTTTGTGACACCATTTGGTGATTGAATTGTCGGCAATCCGACCTCCCGTGGAGCGGTCCGGCTATGATAGCGTTCTTCGGGAGTAGGATAGTGACAATGCAAACCCCGACATCAATTTTGCTATGCCAGGAGGTTAAGTGCAAGAGCACTTGTGTCTGGCAATGTTTATTGTTTTTTTTTTGTGTTGCATTTTTGTTGTTTTGTTGTTTTTTGTGACACCATTTTGGGATTAAATTGTCAAAAATATGTCTTCCCTTGGAGCGGTCCGACTATGGTAGCCTTCTTAGGGAGTAGGATAGTGATAATTTGTGACCCCGATGTCGATTTTGTATGCCCATGTTGTCAGGTACATTTACAATCCTGTCAGGCAATTTTATTGTCTGTTTTTAGTGTATTTTTAGTCATTTTTGTTGATTTTTTTTTGTGCTGGCCTGAATTCGTCCGTGGGTGGGACGAGCGCTGATCAAAGCGCTCGTCCCAGTCAAGGACGAATTCCAGTGCAAAGGGCCTATTTAAGGGCCAAAACTTGATTTTGGGCTCATTTGTGTCATTTTTTTTCTTGCGATTTTGGAGCTCTAGGAGGAGGAGGTAATTCTGCGAAGCGAAGCGCTGCTGGAATTCTCTTTGCCATCATGAGTGCATAAACTGGTTCGAGCGGCGGAGCCAATGCGAGACCTGTAAGTGACCCTAGGGTTATTTTGCTTTTATTTAATGCTTTGTTTTTGTGTTGACGCTTTTCAAAACTTTAAGATTTTTTGTGATGTTTTTGTTTAACAGTTAAGGTTAGAAACCCTAGAACTGAAAATTTGATGTGTTATGTTTATTTTTTTTTTTGTGCTTGCAGGTTGTTAGGATCCGGTACCATGTACCCGCTGCATTTACTGAGGCATGGTTGGCATTGACCGATGATGACTAGGAATGGCTTGATGCCCTTGGGCTCAAGCAGGTGGCTTGACTGGAGCCTGTGGTTTCAGATCAGGCCCATCTGATGGCCCTGATCAAGCTTTGGGATCCGCGAACTAATACTTTCCATCTCCCGACAAGGGAGATGACTGTGACTCTTGAGGATGTCTATCGGTTGCTTCGGATTCCGATAGATGGTCTGCCTATTAGGACATCTCCATTTGATCAACGAACTGCTATTCTTACGAGATGTTTTGGGCATGGGGGGGAGCTGGGTGTAGCAGACCCAGTGGAGACAGCCGAGGTGGATTTCCGGGCTGGCGGGATTTTGGTTAGTTGGTGGAAGGAGAGGGGGGTGTTAGGAGTGAGGCACGCATTCTTGATGGGCCTAATTTCTAACATTATTCTCCCTGATTTGTCAGGCACGAGGTTCCCGTGGAACCTGTTGGATTTGGTGTGGCAGTTGGCAGAGTGCCCGATAGAGGCACCATTGATTCTGAGATGGGGACAGACTTTGTTGGCATAGCTTTACGGGGAGCTGTACGGGGTCCACTGTCGATAGCAGAAGGGTGTCAGTTGCAATTTTTTGTTGCAGTGCTGGGGTTGGCAGCACATAGCTGTTGAGAGGCCTACCGGGTTACCGTGGACGACTTGGGCGACGATGGAGGATGAGGAGATTGGTTATGCAACTTTGTGGCAACGGTCTGCAGAGCAGGGGCAGAGTCGACGATGGGCAGATGCAGTTGAGCACTACATTGATGCCTTTTCGTGGCTCACTCCAGGGGAGGTGTTTTGGCGCCCCTATCGGGACTGTCCAACTTGGCTCGAGGCTGGAGAGTGGCTCTGATGGGTACGGAGGGAGCGATGGTTGACTGTGCGGAACGAGACGGAGCATGAGTTTTTTCCATACCACTGGGTTACACGACAGTTTGGGGTGCGCCAGGGGTTGCCTGGTGAACCCGTAGGCTATCGGTGTCGGGGAGATGAGAGGGATCTGGAGCCACCAGTCCTTGTGCCATTGGATGAGGAATCAAATGCGGTGATTGAGGTGTTGGATGTTGATGACATCGGTACTACCACTGAGTATGACTCGTGGTGGGTATTGCGGCGCTGGAGAGGAGAGGGTCCACTGGGGGGCACGGAGGCGTCAGTGGAGGATGCTGAGGCGGTAGGTGGTGATTGGGGGGGGCCATTGGATGATGCAGACATGGTGGATGTGGGAGATGAGGATGTGGACTTTGGTGTTCCGGAGCAGCCAGACATGCGGGATGTGGAGGAACATTTGGAGCCTGAGCAAGCTACTGTCCCCGCGAGTCCTATGCATCCGGCAGTTACAGAGGAGGTGGGGTCGGATGTATGCGATGAGGTTGCACAACTTACAGAGTTGCTGCGGATGCGAGATCTGGAGAGGGATCTTCTGCAAGCTCAGTTGGCAGAGCGGGATAGAGTTTTGGCGCAGCGCGATGATGCATTGTCTATCTATCATCGGTGGGAGGCAGAGTGGTGTCTGTACCAGATATACTTGGAGAGGGAGGTCATCCGCCTTGGCGGGCAGCTCCCTGAGCATTTGATCAGTAGATATTCTCGACGGACGAGGGATAGTTTGACTGAGCAGTCCAGCATCATCTCGTCGCAGGTGGTTAGATGAGGGGGGTGGTAGTAGGCATGATGCGGGGGCTAGCAGTAGCCGCCCTGCAAGGTCCCGTAGGACCCATACCATGGGGGGTAGTTCCCGTCGCACCGATCCTGTGTGATCATGGTGGTCGATGCCTTAGGTTGGGTTTTGGATATGCTTGCGGGGTCTGAGGACCGGTTTTGTAGCCTGCAGGCATCTTTTTGACGATATATATATATATATATATACCTGTTTTATTTTTGGATTTGTACATGTGATGATGTGATTTTTGTTATGCATGTTTATTCATTTTGATGAATGCAGATGTTATGATGAATGCAAATGTTTTAAATGTCTATGTGATATGCAAATTGAAATGGATGAATGATATTTGTGGTGATTGCACTGTAGGCTTTTTAAGAAGCTCTTTATTTATCTGGTTTTTCTGTTTTTGTATTTTTTGATGTTATCTTAAGGATGATAAGTAGCGCAAATGGTTTTGGAATGTATGTAAGATTTTTTGAGATTCAGACAGTTTTAACTCATTATTCATGACTATACTTTATCTTACAAGACTTTTGAACAAGGTATGAATTGGACCTGTTTTAACCGAGTTATTTAACATCCCTGTGTGTGCAATTGAGTTCATTTAGTGGTATTTGTTAGGATACCGCCAGTGCCAGGTGGGCTTTCAACCGAACCTGTACTGAGGATCACCTAATTAGCTCCACGAATTCCTTGTTGTATGTACTAAGATTAATATGCGTGTAATCCAGGATGCCATAAGCTAGCTCATCCACATGCAAACATTGATCTGTACATAAGTTAATGTGATAGATATATCGTCATGCGGGAGGTTTACTTCTGTTATCGATAGGCTATCAACCAAATTGGTACAAAAGCTTGCCTTATGACCTACAGAATCTTTGAGAGTTCCGAGGATTCAAGGTCAACTCCCTTCTTTTTTTTTCAATTGTATTTGGATACTTGCTCTTTTGTAGTGGTAATATCACTGTTTATTTTGATTTGTTTTTCTTTTGAGCAAGGGATTAGGGATATGGAGTGATGAAAATCACTGTTGTTTGTGCCTTTTTATGTGTGCACTATATTTGTCAAATTTGGAGTTTTGACATTTTGCAAATTTTTGTGTTTTGCAACTGTTGAGAACTTTAGGGATTCTTAGGGAATTGGGTAGGGAGGAAGCTTGTCCTTTTTCCAACTCTCAGCATTCTATGGGTCATTCGCACAGGGGGATGAGCAAGATAACCGTTTCACTTGTAGTGACTTAGATTATTTTGCAGGTTTCATCTTTCGTTCACACAATTTTGGGAATTTTAGTGTTTTGATTTGTGTTGGGATGTTACATAACAAGGTGTGTTTCAAGTATGACTCTACCTTTGTAAAATCTGTTCGACTTGGTACACTACATGGCTAAAGAGGAAAATGATGACTGAATCACTGAAACTCTTGGTACATTCCCAGACCACTGACTGTAGTGTGGTAAAATTTATGCATGGTGGTTTTGTTGATGTTTTTGATGAATTCGAGTATGCCTAAAATTGAGATGCAAATCTTTGTTGTCTTTGATGATTTTTGTTGTTTTGTTTTTGTTGAATTTTTTTTTTTTTTTTGTTTTTTTTTTGACCAAACGATTGCGATAATCGTTGGAGCTTTTTGGGTTGACCAAGATATTGCGATAATTCTTGGAGCTTTTAAGTTGACCAAGAGATTGCGATAATCCTTGGAGATTTTTGTATTGACCAAGAGATTGCGATAATCCTTGGAGGTTTTTGTATTGACCAAGAGATTGCGATAATCCTTGGAGCTTTTAGGGTGACCAAGAGATTGCGATAATCCTTGGAGATTTTTAGGTGACCAAGAGATTGCGATAATCCTTGGAGCTTTTAGGTTGACCAAGAGATTGCGATAATCCTTGGAGCTTTTTAGGTGACCAAGAGATTGCGATAATCCTTGGAGCTTTTTGTTTGTTTGTTTTTGTTTTTTTTTTTTTTTTGGTACATGGCTTTCTTAGATATGAAATGGTCGCAAATGACTGATATTCAAGGGTTATGTTTCCTTGATACCATCAAGAGAAGCTAGCATGTACGTTCCTGGTCCTATTTTGCTATCAATGAAATAAGGACTTGGCCAATTTGCCATGAATTTGTCCCTCATATGGGACGACAAATTAGAGTTTTGGTGGTTTTCCTTCAGAACCAGATCACCAACCCGAAAGTTTCTTAGATGAACTTTCATGTTGTAAGCTCTCTTAAGCCGCTCTTGATAGATACGTAATTGCTCGAGAGCATTAACGTGTCTTTTGTCAAGCAACGTAAGTTGGTCTAACCGGACCTGCCGTGCAGTGTCATCATCGATGAATTTTTGCATTGATATGCGGACGGAAGGAATTTCCAACTCGAGAGGCATTACTGCCTCTGAGCCATACACTAGTGAGAACGGAGTTGCCCCAGTGGGCGTCCGAATGCTAGTGCGATAAGCCCAAAGGGCAAGTGGGATTTGTATGTGCCAATCCTTATGACTGTCTGCGACGGTCTTTTTAAGGATGGTGACTAGCGTTTTGTTTGACGCCTCTGCTTGCCCATTTGCTTGGGGATAATAGGGTGTTGAAAAGTTGTGCTGAATTTTGTACTCTTTGGTTAAAGCATGCACGTCTTTGTTCTTGAATGATGGCCCATTATCCGAGATTATTTTGGATGGAATACCAGAACGACATATTATGTACTGCAAAATGAACTCCGCAATGCGGGGTCCTGTCGTAGAGGTTAACGAAATTTCTTCCACCCATTTGGTAAAATATTCTGTGGCCATTATGATAAACGTGTGACTGCTCGACGATGCGGGGAGATCTTTTTGATTAGATCGAGGCCCCACTACGAAAATGGCCAAGCAGACTGGACTGTCTGTAGGGCCTGGGAAGGTACGTGCATTAAATTGGCATGATGTTGACATTTTATGCACCTCTTGACATACGCGCAACAATCTCACTCTAAAGATGGCCAATAATAGCCCATGCAAAGAATGCACTTTGCAATGGCCATACCACTGAAGTGGCCGCAACATGTACCGTCATGCGCTTGGGTGACTGCCCAAGTGGACTCATGCTGGTCCAAGCAACGAAGAAGAATTCCGTCATAGCTGCGATGATACAAAATGTCTCCTATCAAGACATATTTTGCCGCTTTTTGTTTGAATGCTCGTTTTGCGGCATGCGTCAATCCAAAGGGTAGATTACCTAACTTGAGGTATTCTCTTATGGGTAAATACCAGTCCTGTTGATCGGATACCTCGACAGTTTGAACAGCCAATCCCTTTTGGAGTTCTTCCCTAACAAATGCTGATTGGGATAGAACTTGTAAGAATATCGTTGTGTTGCTATTAATGGGAGTGGGGGAGAACAAAGACCCCCAGTTAGCCTGTTTCAAATGGTCTCGGATTCGATAGAACTTATCCGAAGATGGTTCGATCTGGATCATGTGGATTCTTGGCGTCAAGTCTGAGCTTGCGCGCTCCATCACAGGTTGCGATAAGGTTTTGACCTGAATGGTTGTTACATCACCGAAAAGGTCTTGCGGGATTAGTGACCCCAAGGAGGCCATTGTGTTCGCAAAACAATTCGATGATCGAGGGAGTGCCTCGATGTCATACCACTCAATTTTTGCCAGGAATTTATCCACGAGGGCTTTATAGGCCTTCAGAACTGGGCATTTGCATTGATATATTCCCTTGAATTGATTAACGATTAACAGCGAATCGCCAAAGATGTTCAGTCTTTTGATGTTCATGGCGATTGCTGTCTGAAGACCTAGGAGCAAGGCTTCATATTCTACATTGTTGTTGGTGCACTAGAAGTTTAATTTAAATGACAGGGGCATTGGAGCGCCCTACGGTGTGAAGAATACAATTCCTGCGCCACCACCTTGCTCGCATTTAGAACCATCGAAAAATAAGGTTATGTTGGCCTGAGACTCAGGCTCTTCAGAATCTGGCGATTCTGAGACATGGAAGACCTCATCATCGGATAGTTCTATGACTAGAGGCTGATCGTCTTCAAGAGGAGCCTCTGCTAGTTGATCGACTATGATTTGTCCTTTTATATATTTTTTCCCAATAAACTCAATGTCAAATTCCGTCAACAACATGATCCATTTTGTCGTGCGACTACTATGATAAGTACGACTCATCATGTATCACAATGGATTCTCCTTAGACACAAAATACGTCGTGTTGCTCAGCATGTAATGGCGTAGCCTCTTTGTAGCAAACACCACTGCCAAGCCGAGTTTCTCAACGTATGCATAGTTAAGTTCGTAGCCGACCGGGTGCGGCTAAGATAGTAAGTAGCCTGTTCTTTGTGAAGTTCATTCTTTTGGGCTAGCATTGCGCCCAGTGCCAGCTTAGTAGCTGAGATGTATAAGTAGAATGGCAAACCTGGTCTAGGCGGTGCCAATACTGGTGACGAAGCCAAGTATTGTTTGATTTCGTCAAAGGTTGATTGGCACTCGTCATCCCAATGAAATGTGACCCCCTTGTGCAATAGTTTGTTCATTGGTCGGCATTTGTCAGATAATTGCGCTATGAAGCATTTAATCAACGCGACCTTTCCTTGCAGACTTCTGAGCTGCTTGATAGTGGTTGGGGGAGCCATTTCAAGGATTGCCTTGACTTTGTTTGGGTCTACTTCGATGCCTCTCTTGGAGACTATAAAACCCAAGAGTTTTCCAGATGTGATGCCGAACATGCACTTCTTGGGATTCGATCGACCTTATGCTCTATGAGGCGATCGAGAATCTTGCTTAAGTCACCGAGATGATCTGAGCGCAAGAGAGACTTGGCTAACAAATCATCCATGTAATCTTCCAAAGTTTTGTGCATGTAATCGTGGAAGATATATGTCATAGCACGTTGGTATGTAGCGCCAGCATTTTTAAGGCCAAAAGGCATGACCTTATAACAAAATGTCCCCCAAGGCGTTGTGAATGCCGTTTTGAGTTGGTCTTCAGGATTGATACGAATTTGATTGTATCCTGAGAAACTATCCATTAGGGAGAGCATTTCGTGACCTGCTGTAGCATCTACCAATGCGTCGATGCTTGGCAAGGGGAAATCATCCTTAGGACTCACTTTGTTTAGGTCTCGAAAGTCGGTGCATATGCGAATCCTCCCGTCGAGCTTCTTGACGGGAACCATGTTGGACAACCATGGCGGATAATCCACGCAGATGACAAATTGTGCATCCAACAATTTTTGCAATTCGTCTTTGACCATCAAGGCCACTGTTGGGTGCATTTTTCTTAGTTTTTGCTTTACTGGCTTGATTTTAGGCTCAAGCGTTAAATTGTGCATGACTAGCTGCGGGTCTAGTCCTGGCATATCTTTGTACGACCATGCAAAAACTTCCTTCTTATCTTTGAGAAGGGCAATATATTCGTCTTGCTCTTCGGTTGAAAGGCTTACCCCCAGCTTGAGAATCCTTGGATTCATTGGATCTGTGCCGATGTCTACGTCAGTCGTCTCTTCGACTGACATGTGAGATCCGTCCTCCAACTGGTGTGGAGTTGGGATTAAATAGATATCATCAGCTGAGTTAAGATCTACGTTTGGGACCTCGTGTCCCTCTTCAGCTTGAAAAATATCTTGAGTTGTCCTTGGGGTAAAATGAAGCATTTCACCGAAAGGCTAGTACTCTGATGGTGACAATGGTGAATTGACACGATCCCAGTCAATGGCATCCATGTTTAGATGCAATGACCATGATGGATCGGTCGGATTGCGGATGGGTGTGGTCAAATCAATGGAGATCATGTGGATGGAATGAATTTGGTCTCCAGAACCACGGGTGTGATGACTTGATTCTTTTAGCTGTTCCCTATACTCTGGATCTGGATCTAAGGGAACAGGCACGAATGGATCCTCTCTAGGTGCAAATTTTGTGAAAAGGAGGGCGGGGTCTTCCCTCGGCACTGCTGTCATGATGGGATCTCGAGGTGGACGATGCTCATTTTGAATTTGGAGCCATAGGCCTAACACTTGGTCCCACCTCGCTGGGTCTACGTGCCATTCATGTCCTAACCGTATACCCATTTTTCCCATTAGATCTTCATGAGTTAGAGCACGGTGATGTCGTCGCGGATGTCTGAGATAGTCCATTTCAGTTTCGTCTTCTGAATCGCTTTCATAGATCCAAAATTGTTCATCCTCTTCAGCATCTGTTGCTTGTGACATTGAGGACTCTTCCTATTCTAGTGAATTAATCTGGTCCCATTGCGGTTGTTCCACTCTTAGTGGAGGGACCTAATTCTTTTGAGACTGTGTTATTTCATCTGGAACCTCTAAGGGGAACAGTTTCAAAAAAATGTCTGGCAACCATTGTTGTTCTCTTTGAGGATTGCTCTCTGAACTTTCACCTATCTCTAGCAAAGGAGAGGGATTATTGCTATTTCCAGGGGTGTTTGTATACCATGGGAGATAATCCCCTAATGTGTATTCTATGTTTGGATTGGCGTACGGGTCTTGTGCCAATCCCCCCACGTTGCCTATTTCTAGGCCTTGCATATTTTCAACCAAGATGTCTAATGGCGGGGGATGGTTGAACCCTACCCCGACTTGTCATATGGCATCCGATATCTTGGTTGGCAAAGGATCCGCATCCCTTGCTCATATCTCGCCTAGCCCATACCCATGCCAATTGCATTGTTCGAGATATTTTAGGGCAAATTCTGGGTTCGACGGATAATTGATGTTTTCGACAAAAGGTTCTTCATCTGTTTCCTTTTGTTCGCATGGTTCAAAACCATGATCAAGGCCCCCATACACAAAATTCGTTTGGTTCGGTGGGTAGCCTAGAGGGACGATTGTTCCAATGGGAAGGTGAGGTCTTCCCATGTCTTGTACTGACTCCAGTGTGGGGGTTGCCACAACATTTTGCACTAAGTACTCCCCCAAGCCCGTACTTGCCATCTCAACAGTGATTGTTGATGATTGGGTAAGAGGAAACGGTAGTCCTTCCTGAGTCCATTCCATGTTTGGTGGTTCAGGAATCTTGGTTTTCGTTGCGTTGGGCGCTTCCTCTGTTGATATGGTTGAAATCGTGGGCAACCCCTCTTTTAGAGGCTTAACCTCTTCCATGATTTGCTTTCCCTTGTTTTTCTGTTGGGCCATGATAGGTGGCGTTGATGATGAAGGAGCCGATGATGAAGTCTCACCTGGCTGGGATTTTGCCTTATTTGCCACTAGTGGTGCCTGCGGTATCGGACCCTGTTTAGATGGATTTAATTGGAAATCCAAATGCGTTGATGGGAGGGTCGATTGAGGTATGAATTGTACTGCATTGCAATACTTGAAGGGCTCTAAGTCCATTGGGACTACATGTATTTGCCCTTCATAGGCATACTTCAAGCACTGGTGTGCGATCGAGGGGACACACTTCATGTCCCTAATCCAAGGCCGCCCTAGCAGTATATTATAAGCCATTTCACCTTCCAGCACATGGCACAGTGTAGGTATTGACTTTTGTCCTACCCGCATTGGCGGAACAACTCGTGCTTGATTGTCGAGCATATTGCATCGTTAAAAGCTCGCAGTGTGTACATGGAAGCGATGATGTGAGAGGCTAGCAGTTTTAAATGCTTTAACGCTGTAGTGGTTATAATGTTACTGGACGAGCCAGTATCTATCAGCACTCTCTTTTACGGGATCCCGTTGACCCGTGCGATAACGTGCAGGGGTGGATCCGGCATGTCATTTGATATCGTTTTGACCTCATTTTCTTTGAATGTGATGACAGGCTCCGTACATTGTTTCACATGTCCCACGAAGGCATTGAAAGAATTTGCTTCGTGGGGTTGTACTTCAATGGATTTTAAAATGTCCATAAGAGCTTCTCTATGTGGAGCTGATTGTTGAATAAGCTCGTAGATGGACAGCCTAGCCGACGTGGTCTGCAAACTCTACATGATTTTGGTTTGTATCGTGACCTCAGGTCTAGGTGGAGGTAACTGCATTGGGCGCTGTTGAGGCTACGATGTCGACGAAACTTCCCTCGTAGCTACCTCGGGGGCAACTGCTGGGTATTTTATATTCCTTGTTACAATGTTAATCATTCCCACAAATCCTTGCGCGGGAAGATCTTGTTGCACCTCGTTAATCTGGAGCGGTTTTGTCTATGCCTCGTGGGCAGGCAAGGGGTCCTTGAATACCCCCATTTGTTGGTTGTTTGGTGCAATGGGGTTGTCCATGACAAATGTTCGATTGTCGATCAAATCTTGGACTAGTTCTTTCAATTTCCAGCACCCATTTAGGACATGTCCTTTGTGCCTATGGAATCTGCAATACAATTCCTCCCTACACCCCCTAGGCTTGGGAATTTTAGGGTCAAAAATTTGGATTTCTGGCAGAGTAACTAAATTTTCCGTCGACAAGCGATCAAATAAGGAGTCCCTAGACTCCACATACAGGGTGAATTGTCGCCTAGGGTGACGCTGTTGATACTGCTCCTGTCTTCTGTTATCTCTTTCGTAAGTAGGAGGCACTGCCTGGTAGTTAGCCTTTTGAGGCTGCGTTACTTGCACAGGCGCGGGAACATTTATCGCAACTTGGTTTACTGTAGCATGTTGTGGTTGCGTTGTCCCAGTTTTAGTGGTTTTATTCCACTCTTTCTTCTTAGGCTTGGCAATTGCGCCTTCGCCTATCTTAATCTCTTCTATGACTCTGGCTTGCGCCAAAGCTTCTTCTAAGCTATCGTATTGTCGCAACAACAATAGACCAGAGATTGATTTTAAGCAACTTTTTGTGAACATTTGCGTGAGATCCGACATGGGAGGACGGTAGGGTAACTTAGAAAGCAAAGCTCTCCATCGGTTCCCGTACGCTGCCATTGTTTCCTCCTCAAATTGTTTAAGGCTAGCAAGATCACTAAGTGATGCCTTCTTCCTTGTGTTGAAGGTGAAACGTTCAAGAAACGCATCTACTAGCTGATCTAAGCTGCTTATGTTGTGTTTGGGCAGCTGTGTGAACCAATCCGAGGTAGGGCCTACGAATGTGGTTATGAATGTTCTAAGCAATAATGCGTCATTATCTTGAATGCCGAAGCATTGGCTTAGAAATCGTGTAACATGTTCCTGTGCATCCTCTTCACCTTTAAAAACTGCCAATTGAGGCAACTTGAAGTGTTCGGGGTAAAGAGGTGTAGGCACTGAGGGATGCACCGGATTGTTGCATAGTAGACGTAATGTGGGTTTTTGATGCCCAACAGCTTTTGTCTCCACAGACTCCAAACGCTCCTATAGCGCTTGGTATGCATCGGAATATTTTATTTCTTCCTCTCTTGTTTGCTCTTGTTGCAAGTTACGGTAAACTGGAGGCCTATGGAGGGGTGGCCGAATGGCATCCTTCCTGCCTTAATGGGGAGTTTCAATATATTCCCCTTCTGGTTCATACTCATAAAATTCTTGAGGAGTCTCTGGGCGAAACCTGTGACCCTGATCAAGTTCTTGCTGAAGGTACCCATCATTATTTCGGGGAGTTGCCTCTCTCTCGAATCTATGGGGTCTTGGAGGCAGAGCTTGACGAGGTCATGGTGAAAGCACGAGATTCCGGTCAAAGGAAACACCAAGTGCAATTGCATTCAAAATTAAGCACGCCTAAGTCCTAGGAATGTAAATTGCATGAAACGAAAAGAGACATGTTGTAAGAGACGCAATCGGATAAAGAAAAACAGCCCTTTCATTAATTTCTTTCGATCTCTGTTACAATAATGCCTCCTCCCTTTTCAGGGGCTAGGAGCGCAAATAAGGTTTGATTACAATCGTTGAATGGTTCCTCCTTCCGCGTGCCCACGATTGCACCGGGCGGGCTAAGATGATGCCGCCGCCGATGTTGATGGGTTCTTCGCCTCTGCTTGCTTCTCCTGCAAACAAAGAAATGATCAAGACGTTAGTAGCACCTGTTGCAAATGAAAATCATTCTCTCTCTAAAACTAACAAAATATGCATACGAATATTTGCCTGAAACCATGAAAACAGTGAATCCAAATTGCTTCAAAATCTGACAGAAGGTAAGAACAGTCACCAGAAGGCCACTGCCACTGAGGCAGCTGGCCAATTCACCTTAAACTGGAATTCGTCCCTGGGCAGGACGAATTCTGACTGTAATTCGTCCCTGGGTGGGACGAATTCTTCTGAATAGGAGAAATCGACCTTCTGCTGCTCCAATGTCGGATCTCGGGACCTGCAAAACTCCTGCAAACAGGGGGGTTAGGTAATTGGGGCCATTTTGGGACGACCCAGATGGTCGGATTTTCCCAATTTGGCCTCCTCCCTCGGGAATTTAACCTTGACACCTGCAAGTTAGCGAAACGATAAAGCAATACAAAACACCCTAAACTCTGACCAAAAGCTACAAAATTGCAATTATAGACTAATCAGACCTAGTAACACAGAATGCAATCTAAAAATTAATCTAAAGTGCTCAAAAACTGAAATTAGAACTTGGGGGTGCGGGGGTGCCCAAGTGGGCCTCCCACCGTTGGCCCTCGATTTTGGAGCCAATCCACCAAGGATGGGCCCAAAACCTTTTAGGATTGGGGGTCGGCGAATTGGTAGGTTCAGATGTCCATGCGTCGGATTTGAGTAAGGTTCGAGCTTCCAAAGGCCACCCAACAACCTCCCTTGCAAAAGAGATTGATGGATGTAGGAAGGTGAACAAAGGGGGATGCAAATGAGTCTTCGATTCGGAAGCACTTCGTTGCTTGAACACTCCTTCCACCTGCCTATTTTGGGTGAGAAAAGTCCCACCTTTTATAGACCCAAGGGGTCTCTTTTGGGAGGGAAGCACAAAAGCCAAGTGTTGGCCATGGGCGCCATGTGGCAGTCTTGTCTTCCCATGAGGGAGGGGAGTCCTCAATTGACTTGAACTTTGATAAATGCTTCTTGTAACAGTCCTCTAACGGCCCCTCTGTCCACTTACACATGCGTGCAAGGTAGGAGCCCTTAACTGATTGTTTTGGGCTGCCACTTGGCACCATTTGCCTTTTTGCCCGTTAAGCTTAGAATTCGTCCCACCCGGGGACGGATTCGGAATTCGTCCTGGGGTGGGACGGATTCTATTTTGAATTCGTCCCGGGGTGAGACGAGTACTGGGCAAAGTGTCCAAGTGTGCCAAATTGCTTCTTGACCTTACAAAATTGCTATGAAAGTGGTTAGGACCACTGTTTAACCTCTGAGGGCTGCCCTGGGGGCTGTGTTTGCCAAAGCGATCAGTGTTTGCAGTCACATAATCGGATTGGTGCTGTTTTGGTGTCTACAGATGCCCCTTTTTGGGAAGCGCTGCGGGTGATGCAGTGCTGAGCAAAAATAGATAACCAAAGCACTAATGATTAGGGTTTCTTGGTAACCTAACCAACTTTTGATGCCCCAAGTATGGAAAGGGCATGCATTCTTGAATCCTTGCTTCGACGAGCTAAGGAATTTGATTTCAAGTATTAACCTGTTTTGGTGAGGTGTGACTTGAACTTGGACATCGATCGATCATGAACAAGTGAAGGGCGTTTTTATCCTCGGGGGAACCTTGTTTCATTTCACAATTTACTTGTTTCCTGAACAAGTGGCTTTTTATCCTCAGGGGGAACCTTGTGTTCATGATTCACGAAATGCCAAGTGTTTGATTGATTTGATTGTTGCTTGTTTACTGCCCCAAGCAGGAGCGTGATTGTCTTTGTCAATGATTCTTTGAATGCATGTCATTTTCCTTAATTGGGTGTGTGATTGTTGGTTGGTGACTAAGTGTGAAAGCACGAGATTCCGGTCAAAGGAAACACCAAGTGCAATTGCATTCAAAATTAATCACGCTTAAGTCCTAGGAATGTACATTGCATGAAACGAAAAGAGACATGTTGTAAGAGACGCAATCAGATAAAGAAAAACAGCCCTTTCATTAATTTCTTTCGATCTCTGTTACAATAATGCCTCCTCCCTTTTCAGGGGCTAGGAGCGCAAATAAGGTTTGATTACAATCGTTGAATGGTTCCTCCTTCCGCGTGCCCACGATTGCACTGGGCGGGCTAAGATGATGCCGCCGCTGATGTTGATGGGTTCTTCGCCTCTGCTGCTTCTCCTGCAAACAAAGAAATGATCAAGACGTTAGTAGCACCTGTTGCAAATGAAAATCATTCTCTCTCTAAAACTAACAAAATATGCATACGAATATTTGCCTGAAACCATGAAAACAGTGAATCCAAATTGCTTCAAAATCTGACAGAAGGTAAGAACAGTCACCAGAAGGCCACTGCCACTGAGGCAGCTGGCCAATTCACCTTAAACTGGAATTCGTCCACCGGCAGGACGACTTCGATCGTAATTCATCCCTGGGTGGGACGAATTCTTCTGAATAGGAGAAATCGACCTGCTGCTTGCTCCAATGTCGGATCCCGGGACTCGCAAAACTCCCGCAAACAGGGGGTTAGGTAATTGGGGCCATTTTGGGACGACCCAGATGGTCGGATTTTCCCAATTTGGCCTCCTCCCTCGGGAATTTGACCTTGACACCTGCAAGTTAGCGAAACGATAAAGCAATACAAAACACCCTAAACTCTGACCAAAAGCTACAAAATTGCAATTATAGACTAATCAGACCTAGTAACACAGAATGCAATCTAAAAATTAATCTAAAGTGCTCAAAAACTGAAATTAGAACTTGGGGGTGCGGGGGTGCCCAAGTGGGCCTCCCACCGTTGGCCCTCGATTTTGGAGCCAATCCACCAAGGATGGGCCCAAAACCTTTTAGGATTGGGGGGTCGGCGAATTGGTAGGTTCAGATGTCCATGCGTCGGATTTGAGTAAGGTTCGAGCTTCCAAAGGCCACCCAACAACCTCCCTTGCAAAAGAGATTGATGGATGTAGGAAGGTGAACAAAGGGGGATGCAAATGAGTCTTCGATTCGGCAGCACTTCGTTGCTTGAACACTCCTTCCACCTGCATGTTTTGGGTGAGAAAAGTCCCACCTTTTATAGACCCAAGGGGTCTCTTTTGGGAGGGAAGCACAAAAGCCAAGTGTTGGCCATGGGCGCCATGTGGCAGTCTTGTCTTCCCATGAGGGAGGGGAGTCCTCAATTGACTTGAACTTTGATAAATGCTTCTTGTAACAGTCCTCTAACGGCCCCTCTGTCCACTTACACATGCGTGCAAGGTAGGAGCCCTTAACTGACTGTTATGGGCTGCCACTTGGCACCATTTGCCTTTTTGCCCGTTAAGCTTAGAATTCGTCCTGGGGTGGGACAGATTCTATTTTGAATTCGTCCCGGGGTGAGACGAGTATTGGGTAAAGTGTCCAAGTGTGCCAAATTGCTCCTTGACCTTACAAAATTGCTATGAAAGTGGTTAAGACCACTTGTTTAACCTCCGAGGGCTGCCCCGGGGGCTGTGTTTGTCAAAGCGATCGGTGTTTGCAGTCACATAATCGGATTGGTGCTGTTTTGGTGTCTACGAGATGCCCCTTTTTGGGAAGCGCTACGGGTGACGCGAGTCTTGAGCAAAAATAGATAACCAAAGCACTAATGATTAGGGTTTCTTGGTAACCTAACCAACTTTTGATGCCCCAAGTATGGAAAGGGCATGCATTCTTGAATCCTTGCTTCGACGAGCTAAGGAATTTGATTTCAAGTATTAACTCTGTTTTGGTGAGGTGTGACTTGAACTCGGACATCGATCATCATGAACAAGTGAAGGGCGTTTTATCCTCGGGGGAACCTTGTGTTCATGATTCAAAACTTGAACTTAGACATTGATCAATCATGAACAAGTGAAGGGCGTTTTTATCCTCAGGGGGAACCTTGTGTTCATGATTCACGAAATGCCAAGTGTTTGATTGATTTGATTGTTGCTTGTTTACCGCCCCAAGCGGGAGCGTGATTGTCTTTGTCAATGATTCTTTGAATGCATGTCATTTTCCTTAATTGGGTGTGTGATTGTTGATTGGTGACTAAGTGTGACTACCCCCTCAAGCGACGAATCGATGAGGGAATGACCTTCGTGAGAGAAGCGACGAGTCGCTTGACCCAAGATGACTTGTGCAAGGTTTGCCTTTAGAGGGTTTACCGTTAAGCGTGTGCAATTTTTCCAACATATGGACCTATTTTTGGTGGGTGTTAACCCTTTTGGTGATGTCATAATGAGGTGAAATCGTCGAAAACCTATTTCCCGTGGAGCGGTCCGGCTATGATAGCCTTCTTGGGGAACTAGGAGAGCGATAATTTGGACCTCGACATCGATTTTCTTTGCCTAGAGGTTAAGTGCATGAGCACTTATGCCCGACAATGTTTTTGTTGTGTTTTTGTTGAATTTTGTACTGTTTTTGTTGTTTTTGTGACACCATTTGGTGATTGAATTGTCGGCAATCCGTCCTCCCGTGGAGCGGTCCGGCTATGGTAGCCTTCTTCGGGAGTAGGATAGTGACAATGCAAACCCCGACATCAATTTTTCTATGCCAAGAGGTTAAGTGCAAGAGCACTTGTGTCTGGCAATGTTTATTGCTTGTTTTGTGTTGCATTTTTTTGTTGTTTTTTGTGACACCATTTTGGGATTAAATTGTCAAAATCTGTCTTCCCGTGGAGCGGTCCGGCTATGGTAGCCTTCTTAGGGAGTAGGATAGTGATAATTTGTGACCCTGATGTCGATTTTGCTATGCCAAGAGGTTAAGTGCAAGAGCACTTGTGTCTGGCAATGTTTATTGTTGTTTTTTGTGTTTTTTTTTTTGTTGTTTTTTGTGAGTTTGGGGATGAAATTGTAAAATCGTCTTCCGTGGAGCGGTCGGCTATGGTAGCCTTCTTAGGGAGTAGGATAGTGACAATGTGACCCGACATCAGTTTTTCTATGCAAGAGGTTAAGTGCAAGAGCACTTGTGTCTGGCAATGTTTATTGTTTTGTTTGTGTTGTTGTTTTGATTTTCTTGTTGTTTTTGAGTGGGCTTTGACCCTTTTGTGATGTCATTTGGGGATGAAATTGTCGAAAATCCGTCTTCCCGTGGAGCGGTCCGGCTATGGTAGCCTTCTTAGGGAGTAGGATAGCGACAATGTAGACCCTGACATTAGTTTTGTTATGCCAAGAGGTTAAGTGCAAGAGCACTTGTGTCTGGCAATGTTTATTGCTTTTGTTGTTTGTGGATATTTGCTATTTTTGTTGTTTTGATTTTCTTGTTGTTTTTGAGTGGGCTTTGACCCTTTTGTGATGTCGTTTGGGGATGAAATTATCGAAAATCCGTCTTCCCGTGGAGCGGTCCGGCTATGGTAGCCTTCTTAGGGAGTAGGATAACAACAATGTAGACCCCGACATTAGTTTTGTTATGCCAAGAGGTAAAGTGCAAGAGCACTTGTGTCTGGCAATGTTTATTGCTTGTTGTTTTTGTGTTGCATTTATTTGTTGTTTTTTGTTGTTTTGATTTTCTTTGATCTTGTGCATGATGGTTGATGAATATGGATGTATGCATGTTGATTTATTTTGATGGATGCATATGCTATGATGAATGCAAATGGTTTTGATTTATATGTGATATGCAGATATGAAATGGATGAATGGGGTTTGTGATGTTTGGCTATGGCACCATAGACTATTTAGAGCTCTGTTATTTTGTTTTTAGGCGATTGTTGTGATGTATGCCTCTACATGTATACATGGTTTTTCTATTTTTGTATTTTTTGATGGTATTTGCAAAGATGAAAAGTAGCGCAGTTGGTTTAGAAATGTAGCTAAGGTTTTCTGAGACTCAGACGGTTTTAACTCACTAGCCAATATTGTACTTTATCTTACAAGACTTTTAAACAAGGTATGAATCGGACTTGTTTTTGACCAAGTTATTTCACATCCTTGTGTGTGCAATTGATTTCATTTAGTGGTATTTGTTAGGATACCGCCGATTGCCGATGGGCTTTCAACCGAACCTGTCATTGAGGATCACCTAATTAGCTCCACGAATTCCTTTGTTGTATGTACTAAGATTAATCTGCGTTGTAATCCAGGATGCCATAAGCTAGCTCATCCACATGCAAACATTGATCTGTACGCAAGTTAATGTGACAGATATATCGTCATGCGGGAGGTTTACTTCTGTTACCAATAGGCTATCAACCAAATTGGTACTGAAGCTTGCCTTATGACCTACGAGAATCTTGAGAGTTCCGAGGATTCAAGGTCAACTCCCTTCTTTTCTTCAATTGTATTGGGATACTTGCTCTTTTGTAGTGATGAGATCACTTGTTTATTTTGATTTGTTTTTCTTTTGAGCAAGGGATTGGGGATATGGAGTGATGAAAATCACTGTTGTTTGTGCCTTTTGATGTGTGCACTTGTAGTTTGTCAAATTTGGAGTTTTGACATTTTGCAAATTTTTGTGTTTTGCAACTATTGAGAACTTTAGGGATTCTTAGGGAATTGGGTAGGGAGGATGCTTGTCCTTTTGCCAACTCTCGGCATTCTAGGGGTCATTCGCACGGGGGGATGAGCAAGATAACCGTTTCGCTTGTGGTGACCTAGATTATTTTGCGGGTTTCGTCTTTCGTTCACACAATTTTGGGAATTTTAGTGTTTTGATTTGTGTTGGGATGTTACGTAACAAGGTGTATTTCAAGTATGACTCTACCTTCGTAAAATCCTGTTCGACTTGATACACTACATGGCTAAAGAGGAAAATGATGACTGAATCACTGAAACTCTTGGTACATTCCCAGACCACTGAGTGTAGTGTGGTAAAAGTTATGCTTGGTGTTTTTGTTGTTTTTGTAACATGAGACAATGTGGAACAAGATGGTCTATTAGAGCAATTACAGCCTATGGTGCCTTTGACCTATATGACCACAAATATGCAATGTATGGATGCAATGCTTAATGCAGCTATATATTTTTGTATTTTTGATGGATTGTTTTTGGTGAAGGTGAAGATGAGGTGCGAGAATATGAATTTTTTTTGATGAATTTGAGTATGCCTAGAATTGAGATGCAAATCTTTGTTGTTTTTGATGATTTTTGTTGTTTTTTGAATTTCTTGATTTTTTTGACCAAGCGATTGCGATAATCGTTGGAGCTTTTTGGGTTGACCAAGAGATTGCGATAATCCTTGGAGCTTTTTGGGATTGACCAAGAGATTGCGATAATCCTTGGAGCTTTTTTGGTTGACCAAGAGATTGCGATAATCCTTGGAGCTTTTGGAGTGACCAAGAGATTGCGATAATCCTTGGAGCTTTTTGGTGACCAAGAGATTGCGATAATCCTTGGAGCTTTTTGGGTGACCAAGAGATTGCGATAATCCTTGGAGCTTTTTGGATTGACCAAGAGATTGCGATAATCCTTGGAGCTTTTTGGGGTGACCAAGAGATTGCGATAATCCTTGGAGCTTTTTGGGTGACCAAGAGATTGCGATAATCCTTGGAGCTTTTGGGTTGACCAAGAGATTGCGATAATCCTTGGAGCTTTTTGGGTGACCAAGAGATTGCGATAATCCTTGGAGCTTTTTGGGTGACCAAGAGATTGCGATAATCCTTGGAGATTTTTGGTTTGGATTATGGTTCTTCAGGGGATAGAGGTACCCCCAGCTTGATGGTCTTTGCACTCCGGATCTGGCTCTAGAGGTATGGGCATGAATGGATCGGCCCTATGCACGGAGATGAGGACAGGGTCCGCCCGTGGCACTGATGTTGCTATGATGTCTCTTGGTGGAAGTTGCTCTTTGTGTGCCCAAAGTTGTGGATGTAATGCTTGGTCCCACTGTGGTGGGTTAACACGCCACTCATGCCCTAGTATTATGTTTATCTGTTGACATGCTTCCTCAAATTTTATGGGATGCCGATGTTGTCGCATGTGATTGTTGTGGGCTATCTCTGTTTCATCCTCACCTTTGGACAATGTGTATAGCTCATCAGAATCTGTAGATTCCGAGACATGGAGGACTGCATCATCAGGTAGCCCTATGGTTAAAGGTTGATCCTCTTCGAAAGGAGCCTTATGTAAGTTGGGCCTTGGGAGCTCCAAAATCTTGGTCTCTACCAACTCTAAGTGCTCTAGTGCTTTGCATGTATCGGGAGATTTGAACTCCTCCTCTTTGGTTGGTTCTTGTTGAGGAACTTGGGGCTTATGGAGGGGTGGCCAGATGGCACCCCCATGCCTTGGTAGGGCCAGTTCATCCCGCTCTTCTTCGCGCTCTGATTCCTTAGAGGCTTCTTGATGAATTTCTAAGGGTGGCTCATAAGCCTGGGTGGATGTCTGAGGAAGGCACCCATCATTGGTTATAGGAGCGGCCTCCCATTCATGTCTAGGAGGCGTCGGGGGTGGTGCTTCAGGAATCGGGAGAGTAGCTTCCCGCTCCTGTCTAGGAGGTGTTGGGGGTAGCTTTTGATGAGGTCGCGATGACCTATCTTCCCCCATGGGTTGTGCCACTCAAAATACTTTGTCTTATGCATGTGAGGGGTTGGAGTCTTCTCTTGCATAGTGTGTTGGAACAGCTCATCCTTCTGGCACTGAAGGTGCTCTTCGTTAATATGGTACGGTTCCTCTAACGGTAGTCGTTCGAGCTCAAGTTGCGTGAGTTGCTTGAGATGTGTGATATATTCGACAGATTCTATGATAGTTGGTCCCACCGCCTCATGTCTAGAAGGCCTAGACGCCTCTCTTAGATAAAAATCTTGGTCGTAGTGATCCAAGATCTCTATAGGACACATCCCTCTGTTAGGGGTAGCAGCATTCTCTCGGGGCTTTGGCCTCAGTGATTGGTCCTGATAGATAGCAGGTGCGAAGGCATATTGCTCTCGCATTGTATATTGCTCTCGAGGAAGGTAGAGGTCTTCCTCGTGCTCTCTTTCATAAGTGAAAAAGGGATGGACGGAGCTATCTCGCCTTGCCCAAAGAGCCTTGTGCTCTGGATTTGTCTTTGTAGTTATGGCAACTAGAGGGGGTGAAGGAGGGATAATGTAATCATGTGGTTCCTCCCATCGAACCCTATGTTGACTTAGCACTTCATCGCGCGATGACCGCTCATAGCGAGCATCTAAGGGAGCTCTCATTGCTTCATGTCTAGAAGGCCTAGATGCCTCTTCTAGATATCTATCTCGGTCGTAGTGATCCAATATCTCTATAGGCGACCTCCCTCTATTGGGGGTAACAAAATTCCCTCGAGGCTTTGGCCTCGGTGAGTGTTCTTGATAGATAGCAGGTGCGGAGGCATATTGCTCTCGCATTGTATATTGCTCTCGAGGAAGGTAGAGGTCTTCCTCGTGCTCTCTTTCATAAATGAAAAAGGAACGGGTGGAGTTGGCCCGCCCCGCCTGAGGAGCCTTGTGCTCTGGATTTGTCTTTGTAGTCCTGACAACTAGAGGGGGTGAAGGACGGGTAGTGTAATGATGTGGTTCCTCCCGTCGAACCCTATGTTGACCTAGCGCTTCATCGCGCGGTGACCGCTCATAGCGATCATCTAAGGGAGCTCTCCTATGACTGTACCCCTCATGGAAGGGTGTGTGATGAGTGCTATGTTGAACAGGAGTGCTCCTCGAAGAGGTGTCCCTGTAGTCTCTTTCCTTTAAGGTGTGGAGGGGACTGCATTGTGTGTTAGGTCGCCAAGGTGGTATGACCAAATCCTTGGGATTGTAATGGAGGTGACTCGTGCCTCCTTGGATATTCCCCATAGCCTCCGCCCGTGATTGGGCTTGGCTATGGGTGAGCACCATGACGATGTCTCTCTAAAAAGCCCTAAAATTGAAAATGAGTCAGATGGGGCCCAAAATTGGTGTGCGCATCCCTCTTATAGTAGATAAGACAAAAATGAAGTTTCAAGTCCTAGCTCTAAATACATTAGGAGATATTGACATCCGAACAGCTCAAAAAGTGCATAGAATTGCGTGTCCAATTTTAAAACCTAATTTCGGGGCACTAGATGATGGAATTTGGCCCCGAAAACTGACTTTTCTGGGCAAATAGGTTTCTTGGGTTTTGTTTTTGTTTAAAATTATCCCCCCCCTTATTCAAGTCAATCGGAGCTACGGTTGAGAAGTTATGGCCCCGACAAGATGCACTAAAATTTAGGGAAAAATGTAAGATTTCCCATATTTTGTTGGATGGTCCTGCATCACTTATGGGCACATTTGGGGTGATTTTGGGTTGACCAAAGGGTTCATGGACACCTTTGGGGCATTTTGGAGTGACCAAGCGATTACGGGAATCCTTGGAGCTTTTTGGAGAAAATGACAAAATGCGTAGATTTTTTTATCTTTGTTTTTAATGATTTTTTTTTGTCTACACTAAACAGAATTAAACACACACATTCACAAAACCGTGATTATCTCTTTTAAGGATTCTTGGTGTGCCCTAGACTGGTTTAGTGCATTTTGATGTTTTGTTTTGTTTTTGTAGGTTTTGTAGAACGTTTAAATGCATCATGTAGGCTCTTATAACTCCAAAAAGGTCGCCCCTTCAATATACCAACCAGGCCGATATACCAACCTCTCTATATACCCGCCCTTACGAGAGGGAGACTATAGGTACGTGAGAGGAGAAGGTACGTGGTACGTAGGCGGTACGGAAGGGGGATTGTCCTGTTAATGGCACCTACCATAGAAAACTTATCCTCGCGCGCATGGGAATCACCCCGGCTACGCTCGGTCTGTCTTCGTCAGGATTTACGCCTAACAACAGTTGACAATCGGGAAATGGATGCAAATCAAGCCAAGGTGGTGATTAAATCCACCAATGGTCTTGATCAAGGGCTGGGGTCTTACGACCAGCTCCTTGGTTTAAAATTGTTTCGTGATGTGTGTGGGATTCGTTTTATCCAACAAAATGAAACTAGCATACATGACTTTTCCTAATGCAATGCAGGATTAAATGAAAACAATTAAAGAAACAGAAACAGAAACAGAAAAAATATAACAGAGATCATGAAAATCCCTACCTCTTCTCTCGCTGCTCCTGTTGTCTCTGAATTTCTGCTCTGAAAATCCGTAGACAGGAATTCGTCCCTCTGGGAGACGAATTGCAGAACAAAATTCGTCCCACCCAGAGACGAATTTGAATTCGTCTCAGGGTCAGACGAATTGCAGAAAAGGATTCGTCCCCTGTCAGAGACGAATAGCAGTCTGCAACAAAAAAAGATGTACCTGTCAAGCACAAACACAAAACTTTGATCAGTTTCTGTGATTTCAAAAACCAGGGAACAGGGTCCCACCGTGATCGCCACTGAAAGCACGAGATTCCGGTCAAAGGAAACACCAAGTGCAATTGCATTCAAAGTTAAGCACGCTTAAGTCCTAGGAATGTACATTGCATGAAACGAAAAGAGACATGTTGTAAGAGACGCAATCGGATAAAGAAAAACAGCCCTTTCATTAATTTCTTTCGATCTCTGTTACAATAATGCCTCCTCCCTTTTCAGGGGCTAGGAGCGCAAATAAGGTTTGATTACAATCGTTGAATGGTTCCTCCTTCCGCGTGCCCACGATTGCACTGGGCGGGCTAAGATGATGCCGCCGCTGATGTTGATGGGTTCTTCGCCTCTGCTTGCTTCTCCCGCAAACAAAGAAATGATCAAGACGTTAGTAGCACTCGTTGCAAATGAAAAGCATTCTCTCTCTAAAACTAACAAAATATGCATACGAATATTTGCCTGAAACCATGAAAACAGTGAATCCAAATTGCTTCAAAATCTGACAGAAGGTAAGAACAGTCACCAGAAGGCCACTGCCACTGAGGCAGCTGGCCAATCCACCTTAAACTAGAATTCGTCCCTGGGCAGGACGAATTCTGACTGTAATTCGTCCCTGGGTGGGACGAATTCTTCTGAATAGGAGAAATCGACCTGCTGCTGCTCCAATGTCGGATCCCGGGACCTGCAAAACTCCTGCAAATAGGGGGTTAGGTAATTGGGGCCATTTTGGGACGACCCAGATGGTCGGATTTTCCCAATTTGGCCTCCTCCCTCGGGAATTTGACCTTGACACCTGCAAGTTAGCGAAACGATAAAGCAATACAAAACACCCTAAACTCTGACCAAAAGCTACAAAATTGCAATTATAGACTAATCGAGACCTAGTAACACGAGAATGCAATCTAAAAATTAATCTAAAGTGCTCAAAAACTGAAATTAGAACTTGGGGGTGCGGGGGTGCCCAAGTGGGCCTCCCACCGTTGGCCCTCGATTTTGGAGCCAATCCACCAAGGATGGGCCCAAAACCTTTTAGGATTGGGGGGTCGGCGAATTGGTAGGTTGAGATGTCCATGCGTCGGATTTGAGTAAGGTTCGAGCTTCCAAAGGCCACCCAACAACCTCCCTTGCAAAAGAGATTGATGGATGTAGGAAGGTGAACAAAGGGGGATGCAAATGAGTCTTCGATTCGGCAGCACTTCGTTGCTTGAACACTCCTTCCACCTGCCTATTTTGGGTGAGAAAAGTCCCACCTTTTATAGACCCAAGGGGTCTCTTTTGGGAGGGAAGCACAAAAGCCAAGTGTTGGCCATGGGCGCCATGTGGCAGTCTTGTCTTCCCATGAGGGAGGGGAGTCCTCAATTGACTTGAACTTTGATAAATGCTTCTTGTAACAGTCCTCTAACGGCCCCTCTGTCCACTTACACATGCGTGCAAGGTAGGAGCCCTTAACTGACTGTTATGGGCTGCCACTTGGCACCATTTGCCTTTTTGCCCGTTAAGCTTAGAATTCGTCCCACCCAGGGACGGATTCAGAATTCGTCCTGGGGTGGGACGGATTCTATTTTGAATTCGTCCCTGGGTGAGACGAATACTGGGCAAAGTGTCCAAGTGTGCCAAATTGCTCCTTGACCTTACAAAATTGCTATGAAAGTGGTTAAGACCACTGTTTAACCTCTGAGGGCTGCCCTAGGGGCTGTGTTTGTCAAAGCGATCAGTGTTTGCAGTCACATAATCGGATTGGTGCTGTTTTGGTGTCTACACATGGAGACCTGTCCTACACCAACGGATTACGCCTCTCATACTGTTCAGCTCTTTGGATGTGAGGGGTTGGCCCCCTCTCAGGTATTTCATAGCATAACTCATCCGCTTCGCGTTACATGCGTTCTTTATCCAAGCGGTATTGATACTCTATCTCTTGCTAACTTTGTTTAAGCTGCATGATTTGGGCTTGACGGATGGTATATCTGGCGACAACCGGGTCAATTTGATGTGCCCTATTTTGTTCAGAAGGTTCAAATGTTCCTCCTACGGGTTTACCTCGGTTTTGATGCTCTAAAATCTGAAGGGGTCGCTTCCCTCTGTCGAGGTAGGCAGTATGTGCTCAAGGTTCTGGCCTCAAGGGGTGATCATGATATCCTGCTGGTGCGGAAATGCAAGGTTCCCGCATTGTTTGTTGCCCTCGAGGAATGTTATGATTTTCCTCATACTCCCTTTCACGGGTGTAAATGGGATGGGTGGAGTTAGGTCGCCCTATGTAAGGAGCCCTGCACTCCGGATTTGGTCTCTTTGTTCTGATGATAGGTAAAGAAGGGACGCCATATCCACGTTGCCCCTCCAAATGGACGGTGTACTCGTTTAACGCTTCATCACGCGGTGGCCACTCATGCCTAAATTCAAGAGGTGATTCTCTATTTATGTCAAGGTCTACATGTGAGGCATCTTCCCGAAAGGGGCTGCTTTGAATAGGCATACCCCACCAAGGATTATGAATTGGATTCTTTTGTAGGTTTGACCTATAAGGCGGTATGACCAAATCCTCAGGACTGAAGTGAAGGCGACTTGTGCCTACTTTTTGTGTACCTTTCGGAGCTTCTGCCCTTGATTGGGCTTGACTGCGGGTGTACACCATTGCGGTGCTTCTATGCTATCTAAATAAGTTTTTATCTTGTTTTTATGATTTTTTTTTTTGTCTACACTAAGCAGAATTAAACACACACATTCACAAAACCGTGATTATCTCTTTTAAGGATTTTTGGTGTGTCCTAAAATGGTTTAGTGCATTTTGATGTTTTGTTTTGTTTTTGTAGGTTTTGTAGAACGTTTAAATGCATCATGTAGGCTCTTATAACTCCAAAAAGGTCGCCTCTTCAATATACCAGCCAGGCCGATATACCAACCTCTCTATATACCCGCCCTTACGAGAGGGAGACTATAGGTACGTGAGAGCAGAAGGTACGTGGTACATAGGCGGTATGGAAGGGGGATTGTCCTGTTAATGGCACCTACCATAGAAAACTTATCCTCGCGCGCATGGGAATCACCCCAGCTACGCTCGGTCTATCTTCGTCAGGATTTATGCCTAACAACAGTTGACAATCGGGAAATGGATGCAAATCAAGCCAAGGTGGTGATTAAATTCACTAATGGTCTTGATCAAGGGCTGGGGTCTTACGACCAGCTCCTTGGTTTAAGATTATTTCGTGATGTGTGTGGGATTCGTTTTATTCAACAAAATGAAACTAGCATACATGACTTTTCCTAATGCAATGCAGGATTAAATGAAAACAATTAAAGAAAAAGAAACAGGAACAAAAAATATATAACAGAGATCATGAAAATCCCTACCTCTTCTCTACCTGCTCCTGTTGTCTCTGAATTTCTACTCTAAAAATCCGTAGACAGGAATTCGTCCCTCTGGGAGACGAATTGCAGAACAGAATTCATCCCTCCCAGAGACGAATTTGAATTCGTCTCAGGGTCAGACGAATTACGATTAAGAATTCGTAGCGATCGAGAGACGAATAGCGATCCGCAACAAAAAAAATGTACTGTCAAGCACAAACACAAAACTTTGATCGGTTTTGTGATTTCAAAAACCAGGGAACAGAGTCCCACCGTGATCGCCACTGAAAGCACGAGATTCCGAGCAAAGGAAACACCAAGTGCGATTGCATTCAAAATTAAGTACGCTTAAGTCCTAGAAATGTAAATTGCATGAAATGGAAAAGAAACACATTGGAAGAGACACAAGCAAATAGAGAAAACACAACCCTTTCATTAATATCCCTTGCTCTCTGTTACAATGGCGTCTCCTCCCTTTTCAGGGGCTAGGAGCGCAAATAGAGTTTGATTACAATCACTGAATGATTCCTCTTTCCGCATGCCCATGATTGCAATGAGCGGGCCAAGATGATGTCGTCGCTGATGTCGATGTGCTCTTCGCCTCTGCTGCTTCTCCTACGAACAAATAAATGACAAAGACGTCAGTAGCACCTGCTGCGAATGAAAAGCGTTTGTTCTCTAAAACTAACGAAATATGCATGTAAATATTTGCCTGAAATAGTGAACACAGTAAATCCAAATTGCTTCAAAACTTGACAGAAGGTAAGAAAAGTTACCAGAAGGCCATCGCCATCGAGGCAGCTGGCCAATCCACCTTCAACCGGAATTCGTCCCCAGGCGGGACAAATTCGATCGCAATTCGTCCCTGGGTGGGACGAATTCTTCTGTGTTGAGGAAATTGACCTGCTGCTGCTCCAATGTCAGATCCCGAGACCTGCAAAATGCCTGCAAATAGGGGGGTTATGTAATTGGGGCCATTTTGGGACGACCCAGATGGTCGGATTTTCCCAATTTGGCCTCCACCCTTGGGAATTTGACCTCGACACCTGCAAGTTAGCGAGACGACAAAGCAATACAAAACATCCTAAAATTTGACCAAAAGTTACAAAATTGCAGCTATGGATTTATCAGACCTAATAACATAAAATGCAATCTGAAAAATGATCTAAAATGCTCAAAAAATAAAAATAGGACTTGGGAGGTGCGGGGGTGCCCAAGTGGGCCTCCCATCGTTGGCCCTCGATTTTGGAGCCAATCCACCGGGGATGGGCCCAAAACCTTTTAGGATTGGGGGGTCGGCGAATTGGTAGGTTCAAGTGTCCATGCGTTGGATTTGGGTAAGGTTCGAGCTTCCAAAGGCCACCCAACAACCTCCCTTGCAAAAGAGATTGGTGGATGTGGGAAGGTGAACCAAGAGGGATGCAAGTGGGTCTTCAATTCAGCAGCACTTCGTTGCTTGAAAACTCCTTCAACCTGTCTTCTTTTGGGTGAGAAAAGTCCCACCTTTTATAGACGCATGGGGTCTCTTTTGGGAGGGAAGCACAAATGCCATGTGTTGGCCATAGGCGCCATGTGGCAGTCTTGTCTTCCCATGAGGGAGGGGAGTCCTCCATTGACTTGAGCTTTGATAAATGCTTTTTGTAACAGTCTTCTAAAGGCCCCTCTGTCCACTTACACATGCGTGCAAGGCAGGAGCCCTTAACTGACTGTTCTGGGCTGCCACTTGGCACCCTTTGCCTTTTTGCCCGTTAAGCTTAGAATTCGTCCCACCCAGGGATGGATTCTATTTTGAATTCGTCCCTGGGTGAGACGAATACTAGGCAAAGTGTCCAAGTGTGCCAAATTGCTTCTTGACCTTACAAAATTGCTATGAAAGTGGTTAAGACCATTGTTTAACCTCTCAGGGCTGCCCTGGGGGCTGTGTTTGTCAAAGCGATCAGTGTTTGCAGTCACATAATCGGATTGGTGTTGTTTTGGTGTCTACAGTATGCTGTATGCGTTTTGCCTTTCGCCGTACATGTATGAAAAACTTCGCAATTTGTGTACGCGGTTTGCCCTTCCCCGTACATGTATGAAAAACTTCGCAATTTGCTGCATGAAAAGCTTCACAATTCGTTTACGCGGTTTGCCCTTCACAGCAGCTTTATGGAAAACATTGCAATTCGTGTACGCGGTTTACCCATGTGAAAAACATCACAATTCGTGCACGCGGTTGCTCCAAGGCTCTTTTGTCCTTTGTATTAAATCTTTGATAAGGTCTCGAGTGCGGAGCCTAACTAGATTTCATCTTCTTCCCTGCATGGGAAAGGGCAAAAAATTATATATATAAAGCATAATTATAGAACCAGACATAAAAGATACGGATAGAATATTACCTTTAAAATAATACGAAAACACCAAATCCCACCGGCAGCATGTCACCCTCCTTCGCAGTGATGCATATCCTGAGTAGGCTTTTGCTTGGACGTGTCTTCTTCGAAAGCCGTGAAACTTAGCGAAAAGAAGTTCAGAACAGCACTGAAAATAAATTGAATTTATGAAAATCATGCTTGTGATAATTTGGCATATAGTCATGTTAATTCATCGGCTGCGCTAATGATCGTGGTAATTTATGGACAAGGTTTGCGTGGTAATACATAACAATGTTTTTTACGCATCCTTAACGTTTTATGTGATAAAATGTATGACGTATTACAATCATATATGTCGTGCCCTCTGATATTTCCGTATTGGTTGCTGTTCAGTAATTGTTTAGGTTATGATACGGCTATGAAACAGTCTTTTAAGGAAACCTTCTACTTACCTTAAAGCAAAAGTTGTCTTTTAAATATATGGCCATAGGCCTTTTGGAACTATTTTGATTGTAATGTTTTTATGTAATGCGTGTATCTAAGCATATTAGGTTTTGTAATATTTCTCGGCCAGACTTAAACCTAAGAAAAATATTTAATATTTATTTTAGTTTTTATATTAAAATATTAAATTATATATATTTTAATTTTTTAATATATTATTATAAAACAAAATGAAATATACCTCTAAAAAAAATTCAATATCCTAAAAATAATCTCCAAAAACAACTTATTATGAAATTGGAATTTAACAAGAACTCTTATTTCACAATATATATGTTTTTCCAATTAATGCACATTTGAAATTATAATATAAGTTATTTTATTTAATTGAGTAAATACTTCTTATATATACATATCCGTTGTGGGATTGAACCCATGTTATTTTATTTATTTATTTAATTAAATAAATTATGTTTTGTTTTCTAATATTATTTTTTTCATTTTTATAATTATGAAGGTTTTGTAGAATGTGCAGAGATTGTGTAGAGCAAGAGTTTGATATATTGATGTCATGCTAGTTTTAAATTCTACAAACTGATTTTGATAATTATTAGAGATATGATATCTCTGAAGCTTGATTAAAGATTGTTGTGCTTCTATTTTTATGGGTGGAATTGAAGAAAATGACGAAGCAATTTGAACATTCTGATTGATATCCATATAAAGGTTACAATGCGGTTATGAGTTGGTTTATCTAACCAACTTGGTGGTTAATAAACCAACCTAGAGAGCGCCTACGAGCGCTACCATTTTGCCAAAATGTATTACAATGACATATATGACATATATGCTAACATCCCCCCTTATTACATTATTGGCAAATTCCAATAGTATCTCAAAACTTTTCATATTTGATACGCCCAAGGGCTTTGGTAAAAATATCTACAACTTGCGCATCAGTAGGAATGTATTGAAGTTGTATATGGTGCTTGGGAACTTCATCTCGAATGAAATGACATCTGGTATCAACATGTTTGGTACGTTCATGAAAATTTGGATTTTTGACAAGATTCAAAACACCTTGATTGTCGCAAAACAAATGAAGAGGAAGATTCTTTGGAAGACCCATGTTTGTAAGAATGTGACTTAACCACATTATCTCATAGACTGCTTCACTTGTTGCACGATATTCTACTTCTGTAGAAGATAAAGCAACCACTTGCTGCTTCTTACTGTGCCATGAAATAGGTCCAGATCCGAGATGAAAAACATATCCAGAAGTAGATTTACGATCATCAAGGGATCCAGCATAATCCGAGTCCATGTAACCTAGTAAGAAAAACTTATTATTCTTTTTGTATTCCAGACCATAATTTGTACTGCCATGAACATAATGAAGAACTCTTTTTGCTACTTTCCAATGACTCATCTTAGGCTCTTGCATGAACCTTGAAAGATATCCCACAACAAAATTGAGATCTGGCCTGGTATTTGTCAGATATAGGAGACTCCCAATCAACTGGCGATAGAGAGTACCATCTACCTGAGGTGATTCATCATATCGGGATAACTTAAGTCCTTGCTCCATTGGAGTTGCTTTTGACTTACAGTTAGTCATCCGATATTTTTCTACTAAAGTCTTGGCATATTTCTTTTGTGTTACTCTGATATGAAATCTTTCTTGAGTAACTTCTAAACCAAGACAATAGTGCAGAAGTCCTAGATCTGTCATTTCAAATGATTGCTTCAAATCATTTTTTACTAAGTCAATCATTCTTTCCGAGCTTCCTGTTATGATCAGATCGTCTACATAAAGTACAAGGATCACCCTATATCTGAAACCATTTTTCTTAATATAGAGATTTGCATCAGAAGGACTTCTTTTGAATCCATGCTGCACAAGGTGACTGTCTATCTTGATATACCAAGCTCGAGGAGCTTGTTTTAGCCCATACAAGGATTTGATCAACTTGCATACTTTTTGTTCTTGCCCCTCGACCATGAATCCTTCTGGTTGAGTCATGTATACTTCTTCCTGTAAGTCACCATTCAAGAAGGCACTTTTAACATCCATCTGATGCAACTTCCACCCAAACTGAGCTCCCATGGCACAAAGTACTCGAATGGTAGTCATTTTTGCAGTAGGGGCAAAAGTCTCTTCATAGTCTATACCTTCTTTCTGAGCATAACCCTTTGCAACAAGTCGGGCTTTATGCTTATCAATAGATCCATCTGCCTTATACTTCACTTTGAACACCCATTTGCAGCCTATGGGTTTCTTTCCTGTTGGCAGATCGACTAACTTCCAAGTATTATTTTTTATGAGAGATTTATGTTCTACATCCATGGCCTTTTTCCATTGTGGTTTATCAAGTGCAGATTGAACCGTTGTGGGTTCATTTTCATTCAATGTAGACATATAAATCTTTTCGTCATCCTCATCTTCTTCTCTATCATTTTTTGTACCCACTGACAAATCATCAAAGTGTTGACAAAGTTCGTCAACCTCTGAAGTAGATTCCTCTGCTCTCATTTGTTGAGTCATACTATGAGTACATGGCCTATCTAGAGATAGATCTGGAAGAGAATTCAACTTAGCATCTCTCAAAGTGCTAGTGTACCATTTTGGAACTTTCTGTTGTTGTTGTGGAAGTTGAACCTCCTTCTTAGGTTCTTCTTCATCTAGATATACAGTTGTGGATGTGTCTTTTGATGTGAAAGCTTCATCAAATATAACATCTCTACTCACGTGTGTCTTCTTGGTCTTAGTATCAATCAATCGATACCCTTTTGAATACTCATCATAGCCAAGAAAGATACACTGCAGGGTTTTCTCATCCAATTTCCTCCTTTTCTATTTTGGAATGTGCATGAATGCTTTACATCCAAACACCCTTAGATGAGAAATGGAAGGTTTCTTACCACTCCAAGCTTATTGTGGTGTTTTCCCTTGTAGATCTTTAGTGGGTGCTCTATTTAGGAGGTATAATGTTGTGTTTACTACTTCTGCCCAATATTGATCCTCAAGATGTGCTCCCTTTAGCATACATCGAACCATTTCCATAATGGAATGATTTCTCCTTTCTGCAACTCCATTATGCTGAGGTGTATAGGCTGTAGTCAGTTGTCTTTTGATCCCATGCTTCTTAAGAAATTCTGAAAACTCTTCAGAGGTGTATTCCCCCCCCCGATCTGAGCGGAGGGTTTTTATCAAACAACCTGACTCCTTCTCGACAAGTTTCTTGAACTGTTGAAAGTAGAGGAATGCTTCTGATTTCAACCAAAGAAAGAAAACCCACATCTTTCATGAGTAATCATCAAAAAATAGTTGAAAATACTTCTTCCCACCATAGCTGGATGGCATAGGACCACACAGATCGGTATGTACCAACTCTAAAGGTTTTGTAGCTCGAGAGGAGCTTGCTTCAAAAGGTACTCTGTGTTGCTTCCCTGCTAAGCAATCCGAGCAAACTGGTAAGATAGACGAGAGTGGGGGTAGACCTGTCACCATCCCATATTTGTATAATTCAAGCAAATATCCAGAACTGAGGTGCCCATAACGTCTATGCCAGAGAGAGGTGGCCTCCTTTGTAGTTGCAGCCAGAGCAACATGAGGAGTTGAAAGGGCATCTAGAATGAACAAACCATGTTTGTAGGATCCGGTTGCAACATGTTTACCACTGTGGGTGATAAAACATCTCTTCTTGCCTTTGACAACTCGAAACATGACAGCCATATTTCTATCCAACATTTGTGTGACTGAAAGTAGATTATTGGCTAAACCTGGAACATAGAGTACTTTCTCAATTTGACAATCACCATCAGGAAGAGACACAGAAATATCCCCTTCTCCCTTTACTTGATAGACTTGATTGTCAACAATTGTGACTGGCTTACCCTCTTTCTCCACAAAAGTATCAAACCATGATTTGTCCCCAGTCATGTGTTTGCTAGCTCCTGAATCAATATACCATACAACATCTATATGGGAAGACGAAGTATGGGTCATGAGCACCTTGTGTGCTCTTTCGGAGTCAAAATTTGAATCGGACCCAGGAGAATCTGAGTCTGAATTGGAGTCAACATAAGCAACATGGCCTTTAGATTGCTTATGTTTGTTGTATTTCTGTTTGTTTTTGCCCTTCTTCTGAGGACCTCTATCATTTTGTTGCTTGTTTTTGAACCAACACCTGTTGGTGTCATGGTTATTCATATCACAAATCTTGCAATATTTTGTATCCTTCTACTGATTTTGCTTCCCTTTGCCTTTGGAAGAAGGACCCCCTTTTTGAAACTGTCCTTGTTTTTTACCACTTTGTTGTGTGGAAAGAGCATTATCTGGTACATCATCTTTCTGGATCTGAGTTGCCTCCTCAGTCTGAAGCAAATTTACCAGCTCCACAAATGATACTTGTCTACCAGAAACATTGAGAGAAGTGATCAACATCTTGTAGGAATTTGGTAATGCTCTCAAGATAACAGAGTTCAAGACATCATCATCCACTGGTTTTCCCATAGCATTCAATTTGGCTTTCAAGTCAGCCACTCGGCAAAGGAATATATCAACTATTTCCCCAGAATTCATACTGAGATTATGTAGTTGAGTTTGAAGATGTAGAATAGTGGATTGATTATTTCCTTCATATACTGTGATCAAGGCATCCCAAGCTATCTTACTAGTTTTTGCATCACAAATATGAGGTTGCACCTCATCTGTAGTAGCAAGCAAGATAAACACAAGACTCTTCTTATCTTTCTTATCCCAAGCATCTTGATCTGTTCCTATTGTCTGAGGGCATTTTGCAGTGCCAATCACTACATCCCATAGATCTTCCAACTAAAGAATAGCTTTCATCTTTGTCTTCCATGGAACAAAATTAGGACCTTTCAACAATTGTGAATCTGAAAGATACTTATGAATTGTGGCCATTATGAAGGTTCCTTATATCACCAATTGGTCTCCCTTTCTTTATACCTTCCAGATATTTATATCATAACCATTCAATATATACCTGCCCTTACGTGAGGGAGACTATAGGTATATAGGAACAATATACTACTCAATATGTACCCGCCCTTACGTGAGGGAGACTATAAGTACATATGAGAAGCACAATATATTGAACATAGGCGATACTGAAAGGGCATCGTGTTGTTAATGACACCTACCATAGAAAGTTTTATTCCTCATGCGTGGGGCGTAACTTCCCCTAAACACTTTGGAAAAAAATTTCGTCAGGATTTACGCCTAACAACAATCACGATGTGGGTATGAAATGGGAAAAAAAACTGGTTTGCCTTATTTCTCCCCGACGATTAATAGAGAACAAGCTCAGACGTCATTGTTGCAGCTATATTAGGCGGCGAATATAGTAGTCCAAAGCACGACAACATTACCTATAAGTGTGGACCAGAGGTATCTCAAATACCGAACACTACTGTGCAATAAATTGCACAAATAGGGTATAAATTTGGGGTCTTATATTTTTTTTGAATTTATGATTGTTAATGCAAGAAAAAAAGATATTTAAATGCAAAAGAAACAATCACAAATGCCCACAAATTTAAACACCTATTACAAATTTAGCAATTATTCTGCCAAATGATTGGTTTTCCCCCCTTTATCTTACAATTTTGCAAATGAATCATGTGAAGACCTGAGATCTCTCCCCCGTCAATTTGCAAAATAGAAAAGGAGTGAAAAAAAATGGTACCTAAACACCCAAAAATTTTTTGGAGCCATCAAGGCATCATTTGGACTGTGCAGGCATCAAAAAACCACGTTCGGGCATCAATTGGGCATTTCGGGCATCAAACAGGCGACCCACCATCAAAAACAGGTGATCCGCCGTCAAAAAAAATTGCAGGGCGTCAAAAAATTTCACCCGCCATCACAATGCATGCAGAGGGAATGGAAACTGCGACCTACCACCAAACAACCACCGCACTTACCACGGGAGCCAGAGGGCCCGATGTGAACAAGGAGGAACTAGGCCAGTGTTAACAGCATCGAGGCCGGAGAAGAGGGAAAAAAAATAATCCCACATGGCCTGTGCTGCCACTGTGGGGATCTTTAAAGTGGCAAAAAGCTACTATAGCTTTCGGTTGCCTTCGGGCAACCACCCCGCCCTTTTGCCTCCGCAACCGTGCACCATCGACCCACGTGCCCGATCCACCCTATCTGTGCCTCATGTGTCCTCTATTTGCATTGCATGCCTCTATCTGTTTGTGTGCCTCTGTGTGCCTCACGTGTCCTATTGGCAGAGTTAGAACATCCTCTATCTGTGTTCGTCAGCCTCTATGTGCCTCACATGTCCTGTTGGTGGGGTTAGTCCATCCTCTGTCTACGTTCGTCAGTCTCGCATCCGTTAGGGTCCGTCCGTTGTCTGCGTTCGTCAGTCTCCCATCCGTCAGGGTCCTCCAGTCTCGTTGGTTGGTAGTCTTGTCTGCGTCTGGCTCACGTCCGTCAGGATCCGTAGTCTGTCTGCATCCGTAGCTCTAATGCCATGAAGAAAATGATGAAGCAATTTGAACATTCTGATTGATATCCATATAAAGGTTACAATGTGGTTATGAGTTGGTTTATCTAACCAACTTGGTGGTTAATAAACCAACCTAGAGAGCGCCTACGAGCGCTACCATTTTGCCAAAATGTATTACAATGACATAAATGACATATATGCTAACAGGAATGGTATTCTCTAAATTTTCTATAATAGAAAAAACAAAAAAACAAAGAAGTAAAAAGAAAAGAAAAAACAAAAAAAAGTGGTTTGTAGAGAGAAAGAGTTTATTCTTGCATGATTTACAAAGTGATGGTTTGGGTTTGTGTATAGCAAGGCTTTGTTCTTCTATAATTAGTAGAGTAAGGGTTTGTATGGAGCAAGGATTTGTTCTTACATAGTTGGTAGAGTAAGGGTTTGTTCTTACATGGTTGGCAAAGTAAAAATTTGTGCAAATAGAGGGATTTTGCAAAGTGAAGGTTTGTTCCTACATAGTTAGAAAGTGAGATTTTGTGGGGAACAATGGTATATTCTTATATGATTGGCAAAGTGAGGAATTCTATAGAGCAAGGGTTTGATCTGCCATGATGATTTCAAATATTGCATATTTATTTCTAATAACTATTAGAGAGTTAAAGGGAATTCCTACCATGATTAAACTATAATATTATATAGATGAGAAGGCAAATAGATATGAAGGAGCAAAATATCCTAGGCTTAGTGGTGAGATCAATCATGGTGTGTGGGAGTCATGGGAAAGGAGGATGTAGAGGGAGATGATTTTTCTAAGGACAAGAACTCACGAAGCGAAGGAGGAAAATAAAACATAAGCTTAGAATATTATACTAAGTTAAGAAGAAAGTGATGGAGAAGAAATAACAACATCTAGTTATACCATCTGAGTCCAACTTTGATGGAGTTTTTTACTATTTCAAATAAAATATTTGAATGGGTGCAAAAAAAACTTCATAATAGCTTGATAGGAAAATTTATAGGCTTCTACCCATATATGGAGCAAGTAAAAAATGAGCATTTTCCTATTGGAAAATCAAAGGAGAAGATGACCTCAAAGCAAGGTTTTATAAAAATGACACTTTATCATTGTTTCCTATGTCGAGGAGAAGATGACCTTAAAGCAAAAAATAAAATAAAATTAAAATTAAATAAAATTTATGGGTCATTCTACTTTCTCGCACAGATGAAAACCTATAAAGCCATGCAACCATAGGTCATGGTATTTGTAACACTACAAAACATAACTTATTTATATAATCCATTGTCATGAGTGCAAAGTAGAGGATGAAAAGAATACAACTTAAATTTAAAATTCTCACTTTTTGCCCTCTATAGGTTTATATACTTAAATGAACATGATGCAGGCCTATGTATTGCACCTAATCTTAGTTTATTTTGTTCAAATAAAAATAGATTATATGTGACCCAAGTTCAATCCCCATGGTAGATGTGTATAAGAAGTATTACTCAAAAAAAAGGAATAAATTAAAGAATGCAAATTTCTCACTCATAATTGTACACTATCCAAACTACAACAAGACCTTCCAGATATTTTAAACAAAAATATCTAATATTAAAAAAAACAAAACAAAAGGAGGTAAAAGACATTAATAAGTAAAAGAAAAACCAAATTTCCATAAAGCACAAATTAAAGGCATTAAAGAATAAATAAATAAGAAATTTTCACTTAAAGGCATTAAAACATAAATAAATAAGAAATTTTCAATTCAAAAAAATAATTTTAGGAAAATTCAAGCCTCTTTTGTTAAATCCAAATACAAAGGCTCTTTTTAGATTCTTGATGTTTTTTTTATTTATCTTACATTTAATTAAAAATTTATTGAATGATTTACGCTGAGTGTTTGTTAGGCAGTTCCAATTTTAAGCCCCTTTGGAGTCCTTAGTGGTCACTATTGTCATTATAAACTCTAGTCGAGGTAAGATTAAATCAACATGAATTAAATTGAAATTAAATTGAATTAAAACAACCAATTAGAAAACACTCAACCCTATTAGCCAGTCTATCCCCTTTTAAACCGAAATCTTTTAAAAAACTCAAAACCTTAACCACTTTCTAAACAAACATACACTATTTTTCTATTAAAAATTTTAGACAACTATCCACCACATTATTCTTCCCTACACAAACGTTGAGAAACAACGCCGTTAAGAGTTCCAATATAAACAGTAAATTAAAGGAGAAAGATGCCATTGCTTCATTACAGGCGGTAAGGACCACTTAATGTGCCCTCGGCAGTTACACAAGCCCCTTACAGGGACTAATAGAAATAATTTAACTGGGTAATTTTACCTATGTGAAAAACATCGCAATTCGTGTACGCGGTTTGCCCGTGCCTGTGTGAAAAACTTCGCAATTTGTGTAAGCGGTTTGCCCTTCGCAGCAGCTTTATGAAAAGCTTCACAATTCGTATACGCGGTTTACCCTTCGCAGCAGCTTTATCAAAAAGATTGCAATTCGTGTACGCGGTTTGCCCTTCAAACCTCGGTACCTATGTGACGCGGTTTGCCCTTCAAACCTCGGTACCTATTTGAAAAACATCGTAATTCGTGTACGCGGTTGCTCGAGGGCTCTTTTGTCTTTTGTTTTGAACATTTGATAATGTCCCAAATGCGGAGCCTGACTTAGACTTCACCTTCTTCACTGCATGCGAAGGGCAAAGAGATATTTATAAAAGAGAATTAGAATCAGACATAAAAGATACGATTAAAATATTACCTTCACGCCTCCGCGTATGTTATAAGGAACGCTATGGAATTTTTTTATTCTTCACTTTTATAATTTCACAAATGTTTATCAATAAGAAGGTTTTGTACAGAATTTGTGTATAGCAAGGGTTTGATATGTCGAAGTCATCCTGGTTTAAGATGCTACACATTGATTTTTAATAATTATTAGAGCTGTGATATCTTTTAACTGGTTTTATGTTTTGTTTGAAATAGTATTATTTAATTTTTTTATCAAAAAAAACAAAAATAAAGAGTTTATGCAAAGTAAGGGTTTGTTCTTGTACAATTGGTAGAGTGAGGGTTTGTTTTTGCATGATTGACATAGCAAGGTTTATGAAAAGTGAGGGTTTGTTCTTGCATGGTTGGTAGAGCAAGGGGTTGTTTTTGTACAATTGACAAAGCTAGGTTTTGTTCTTATGTAGTTGGAAGACCGAGGGTTTGTATAGAGTAAGGGTCTATTCTTGCATGGTTGGTAGAGCATGGGTTTATGTGGAACAAGGGCTTGATCTACCAATGTCATGCTAGTTCTAGTGATTGGAAATTGATTTCAGATAATTATTAGAGAGTAAAAGAAAAAACTTCTACCATGATTAAGTTCCAAAATGATACAGATGGAAATAAAGATAGATTTAAAGGAGCAAAAGATCCTAGGCATAGTGGTGAGATCAATCAGAGCTATGGGAGGTGTGGGCAAGGAAAATGTAGAGGCAAATTATTTTTCTAAGGAGGGCAAGAACTTGGTAAGGGCTGGATGAAAAGAGAACATAAGTTGGGAAGATTACACTCAAGGTAAGAAGAAAGTGGTCGAGTAAAAAGACTAGCATCTAGTTATACCATCTAAGTCCAACTTCGAGGGAGATTTTCTAAATATTTAGGATAGGATATTTGAAATGGTGCAACAAAATTTTCATAATAGCTTGGTAGGGAAATTTATAGGTTTTTTTCCATATTTTGAAGAGATTAAAAAAATATGTCTTCATGTTGGAGAATCAAAGGACATGTTGATTTCTTGTTTATGTCAAAAGGGTATTTATTAACTTCTTTCATAGTAGAAGACGATTGTCAAAAGAGTTTATTAGGAGATATTTGGTTCTTGGGTCAAGCGGGGCTATTTTTGAAGAACTATACCCTAGGATTCAACCTTGTAATGGAGAAAATAGATGTATCCCCTTTATGGGTCAAGCTGCCTAATATATCCCTTTAATTCTAGGAAGAGGAGGTGTTTAAAAGTATATCAAACACTTTCAAAGATTCCTAACTATTCATTATGCCCTTGGAAGAAGATCTTGGATAACATAAAGCTAGTTTTCAAATGGTGAACTTGGTCTCGAGCCCTTATTTTTGAAATTATCTCTTTAGCTGTAAAATTTGTTTTAAAATAAGCCATATAGCAAGCAAATACCCAAATAAAGCAAATAGAAATACAAAGGGAAGACATAAAATTAATTATAATTCTAAATAGGGTATTGATGGCAAGGTGCAAAAGAGGAAGGTTGACAACTTTGATCATCTTGAAGCAAATATCCTAGTAAATATTGTGAAGAGTAGGTAGGATGAAGTATGTGAATTGGAGGTAGATCATGCTTTTAATAAAGAAAATAAATTTTGCCACGTCCATGATGGTAAGAAGCATATGGAAGGTAGTCAAATGTGGAATAAAATGGTAGAGGATGAAATTTGTGAAATGCAATGAAATCCTATGGGGGATAATAGAGCTTTACAAAGAAGCTTCTTGGAAGGGAGTATTTAAAAGGGAAAAGAAATGAAGGAAAGGATTTCGATTCATAACCAATAGAGATGTTAGAAGTACGTTGTAGCAAAAAATATATCTCTAACAAATTCAAAGAATAAGGAAGAAATATGGAAGGGAGTTGAGATCCAATGTGATGTAAAGCTAGATGTTGTACCATGAACCTTTAGTTTTACTTCAATATTGAAGAAAATGAAGCTAGAGATTTCTTTCCTCAATGAGGATATTCTAAAGGAAAATGAATGATCTAATGTGTGATTAAATCATAGTGCTAAGAAGAATCTTGATTTGGAAGCAAAATTTGTGAATGTAGGTAGGTTATATAATATAGAGAAATAAATATATGAAATAGAAAGAAGATCATCTTAGGGAAACAAAATATCTAAGATGTTGGTGGGCACAAGTCCATGAAAAACCATTACTGAAGTTATTATCTTGGAATGTTAGGAGAATAAACATCTCTAACAAAAAATGTATGGTTAGTTCTTTGATAAAAGATAACCAACCATATGTACTTCTTAAAGAAACAAAATTAAACTTATCAACTTGGAAAGGTGTTAAATTAGAAACTCGAAGAAAGGGTCTAAGTTGTCAAGTAAAATCTAGAATGGCTTTTAGTGGAATTTTAACCTTATGGAACTCAATCTTCTTTGATGGTGAAGAAATTTCCAAAGGAGAAAATTAGTTAACTATCATGGTAACTTCTAAATCCTCAAACTTTTCTTGTCTAATTACAAATATCTATGCTCCAAATTCAAGTAAAGGGAGGAAGGAGTTATGGAAGGGTTTAGAAAAGACTAGTCAATATGCTAAATGGTCAAGATGGGTAATGACTAGATATTTTAACACACCCTTAATGCCGAGAGAAAAGTAAGGAGGTTCTCAATGCTTTATGGATAATATAGAAGATCTTAGTAGTTTTATTTTAAGATTTGGACTTTTTGATGTGGAGCTAAATTAGGTAAAATTTACCTAGATTAGTAGAATATTAGGGAATAGTTTGATACAAGTGAGGTTGGATAGAGTACTTCTCTCACTAGAATTATCTGATGGAAACTATGAGCATTCATTAGTTTCTCCACCAAAGATAGGTTGAATCCATAACCCTTTATTGTTTTACCACAACCTAAGGTCATAAGAAAAAGTAGTTACTTCAAATTTGAATTCATGTGGCTAGAACATCCTAATATCTACGAGGTAATGGGAAAATGGTGGAATCACCCTATTCAAGACTCCAAGATGTTCATTATGGTAAGTAATATTAAGCATGTGAAGAAGGAGATCAAAATTTGGAATAAGCTTATTTTTTATAACATGTTCTAACAAAAGTACACCTTCATGTAATAACTTATCTAGTTATAGGAGGAAATCAATAAGAATGGGATGGATTCTCAATTTTTTAAGAAATATCAAGTCAATTTGAATTGCGTAGTGTGATATCAAGGGAAGAAAAATTTTGGAAGCAAAAATCTAGAAATAAATGGCTCATAGAGGGGTATAGAAACATAGGTTTTTTCATGTTTCTACTCTCAAGCATAGGAGTGTAGCTAAAATAACTATAATTTTATAGGATAATGAGGATATAGCTAAGGTAGAAGTCTAGATTAAGAAAGCAATAGTTAATTATTTCAAGTCTCTATTATCTAAAGATGGGGGTGATGATGAAGCTATGTGCATTATGTTGCAACACATATCAAAATGAATGACTATGGATAATAATGAGCAAGTTATTTAGGAAGAAGTCAAAGATGATATTTTCTCTTTGATAAAGGAAAAGGTACTAGGGCCAAATGGATTCCAAGTATATATATATTTTTTAACTTTTTGGCATATAGTAAAAAAATATGTGGTGTATTTGGTTCAAGAGTCTCATCTTGAAGGAAATATTCTTAAGGAGTACAATAACATATTTTTGGTCTTAATTCCTAAGAATAAGGCTTGAAAAACTTCAATAACGTTAGATTAATTAGCCTTAGTAATGCTATTTACAAAATCATTTGTAATTGTGTTAAGATTGAAGATTATCCTTCCTAGAATAAAATCAAAGCAACAAGGAGGTTTTGTAAAAGGGAGATATATTTTAGATGGGGTTATAACTTTGCATGAAACATTGCATTTTTAGGGGAAAAGACTTGAATCTAAACAAAAAATTCAATGAAAAATAAAAGCATGGGTCATTCCACTTTCTCATACAAATGAAAACCTATAAAATCATGCAACCATAGGTTATGGTATTTGCAACAATACAAAACATAAATTATTTATATAATCCACTATCATGAGTGTAGAGTAATACATGGTATTGTAGAATGCCATTAGAGGATGAAAAATAATTCAATTTAAATTTAAAATTTTCATTTTTTTTGGTTCCCCAAAAACGATTTGGATAACTTATATTATAATTTTGTACACTTAAATGGACCAACCTTTCATTCTTTATGGGTTTTCTACAATAACCTAACTACAACAAAACCTTCCAAATTATTTAAAGAAGAATAACTAAAATTAGAATATATATATATATATATATAAGTAAGAGCAAAAGCAAAAACAAATTTCCACAAAACACACATTAAAAGTATAGTATTAAGACAAAAGAAGTTTTCAATCCAAAAAATATAATTCTAAGAAAATTCAAGCATCCTTTGTTAAGTCCAAACTCTTTTCAACCTCTCCAAAATTTTTATCTTGCATTCAATTAAAAATTCACCAATTACTTAAGGTGGTCACAATGTAATACATGCTAAAACTTTTATCTTACATTCAATTAAAAAAATTCATTAATTACTTAAAGTGATAATAATGTAATTCTAAAACATTTAAATTCCATATAACCTATTAAAAAAAAATCTACCTATACTAATATTTTTTTCTAAAATTCAAACCTCTAAATATTCACAATGTGCACTGTTTATTTAAAATACTTCCAAAAAATATATTTGTATTGGTTAGAGTCTATCTCATTGATAGACAACTATCCACAACATTATTCCCCTCAACAATCGGAGAGTCAAGAAAGAACTCCAAAAGAGTAAAAGTTCCAATATAAACATTATATTATAAAACAAGATGCCATTGCTTTTTGTTAAATTCATAGAGAATGTGAATCGTCTTCAGGGCTATGAAATGAAGTTGGTTTCTTTGGAACTGAACGTTTTTACTAATATTTGTTGAAAAAATTAAACCAAATCATATGCCCGCAAGCGCTTTGCCGCGAAGCACTAATATTTTGCCTTCGAAATGTGCTTCGACATGAAGCAAAATTAACACCTCCCTTAAAATCACTTCGTCGCGAAGCACAAATCATTTGCCTCATGAAAGTGCTTCGCTACGAAGCAGCAAACATTTGCCCCCTGAAAATGCTTCGTCGTGAAGCAACATCATTTCGGCACTTCGCACTTCAAATTGCAGAAGCGAGAATCAGGCATGGAAATCGGGGCATTAATTTTCCAAGCGTGTGAGTAGTTGGGGTTGCTTGATGATTGGTTGAAAACTCCCTTCAATATTTATTTTTTGTCAGTCGGCTGGTGAATTTATCCCACCTCTTGTCCTCATCCCTCATCTATAAATATCGGGCCTTTTGTCATTTTGTGTATGCGGGAGAAGAGGAGCAGTGAAGGGAATATTGAGCATAGAATAGCTGTAGCAGTTAGGGTTTTGACCAGCAGAGTAGCAGAAGAATGAAACCAGCATTCGCCAACTGTCGGAGAGTGTAGCAGTAGTCTCCAAGGAAAATCTGTGTTTATCCTACAGTTTTTATATTGCAGAAGTTTGTAACCGCTTCAGAAAGAAGCTCTGTAAATCTGAAATTATTTCAATATATAAAATATTTATTCTATAAATTTGGATCTCTATGTATTTTTTCTCTATCTCGAAGTACTGTTAAATTCGCAAAAAAACTTCAGTGAGGTTTTGCCCTAAAGTGGTAAAACACCCATTTGATCCAGAAGGGAAACTTGTTTATTTGTGTCGAAGAAGCATTTTGGGACTTTGTCTCCCCAAAGTGGGACCCTGGAGACACTTTGTCGAAGCTACCAAATTGCCAGAAACTGTCGTGCTTCGTAGATTTCCTGTCTGAAGCAGTTACTTCGGCTTGAAAATTCTCGAAGTGATTTTACTTTGGAAGCAAATTGTGCGAAGCAGCTACTTCGCTTGGAAATTTCCCGAAGCAGTTTTACTTCGGCATTTTATCCCCCGAAGTGGTTACTTCGGGAGTATTTTCTATGAAGCTTCTCCCTCGTTGAAAACATCGTCAAAGCATCTACTTCCATGATGATTTAGATTTAGATTTTAATTTTCTTTCCTTCAAATTGGTATCAGATCTTTTTGTGCCGTGACGCTGAAGATAGAAGCATGGCTTCCAAAAACAATTCCCTGTTGTTGTAGATCCTACGATTTAATGGTAATAACTACGATTACTGGAGCATCCAGATGAATATTTTGTTTGGGTCTAAGGATTTGTGGGACTTTGTTGAGAATGGGTACCCAGAACTAGCAGATGCAGCAGCACTAGCCACCCTCTCCCAAGTTGACAAAGACCTTCTGAAGGAGAATCAGAAGAAAGACCAAAAAACCCTATTCTATATCATTCAAGCAGTTGAGGAAACTATCTTCTTGTGGATTGCATCAGCCACCAAGGCCAAGTAGGCCTAGGATATTTTGGCCAGCTCATACCAGGGCACCAACAAAGTAAAGTTGGTAAAACTGTAGATGCTCAAGAGGGATTTCGAGAACCTGTAGATGAGTGAGTCTGAGTCGATGAGCGATTTCTTCACCCAGATGATAGATGTCATCAACCAGATGTGGTTGAATGGTGAAATTGTGCAAAACCAAAGGATTATGGAGAAAATTCTATGGAGTCTGCCAGCAAATTTTGACTCTTTGGTAATTGCAATAGAGGAGTCAAGGGATTTGACAACCCTCTTAGTGGATGAACTCATGGGGTTTCTACAGACACATGAGCAGAGGCTGAGCCGCTCAACTCAGTCTTCTTTGGAGCAAGCTTTCAAGGCGCAAGTCTATGTCTGAGACAGCGACAGACAAGACTCGCACCATGGTACCTCTAGTTCTCAAGGTGGAAGAGGCAGAAGCAGACATGGGAAAAGTAACAAGGAAGGAGGGAGATCAAACCCTAACAACAATGAGCCCAGCTGCAACTTTCATTAGCAAGGAGGAAGAGGCATTGGAAAAAATAAGCAAAGTGGATCTTATCAAAAGAAAGACAAATCTAAGGTCCAATGCTATTATTGCAAAAAGTTCAGCCATTATATTTCACAATGTAGAAATAGGATGGCGAACGAGAATCAACAGCAAGCCCATTATACGGATGAAGTCGGAAATGCGATAGGAGGAAATATGTTGCTGACTTGCAGTGTTGAGGAGGAGAGCAAGAAAAACATTTGGTATCTTGACAGTGGGTGCAACAACCACATGACTAGGAACAAAAAGATGTTCTCACAACTGGATGAAACAGTCCAGTCCAAAGTCAAGATGAGGAACAAAAGCAAGGTTCCCATGATGGGGAAAGGAAAAATCCTCATCCACACCTGACACAGAGAAAGAAAAAAAATTATGATGTGTATTATGTGCCTTGGTTGAAACACAATTTGCTAAGTGTTGGACAACTTGTGCAGAAGGGGCACACTGTTCAGTTCAAATATGGTGTCTGTACCATCAAAGACAAAGTGCATGGACAAATCACAACCATGTCCATGACGAAAAACAAATTTTTTTTGTTGTAGATTCAAAATGAATCATTAATGTCTCTGAGTGCAGTTGTGAAGGATGCTACCTGGCTGTGGCATCTCAGATTTGGTCATCTGAGCTTCAATAGCCTAAATTTGCTGCACAAGAAGCAAATGGTGAAGGGTTTACCCCTTATTGAGCAACCAAACCAAGTTTGTGAAGGTTGCATGGTCGGTAAGCAACACAGGGATGCATTCCCTATAGGATAGTCTTGGAGAGCATCTCAACCATTGGAGCTGGTGCACTCAGACATTTGTGGTCCCATGTAGACCAACTCATATGCTGGCAGCAAATATTTCTTGACTTTCATTCATGACTTTAGCTGGAAGACCTAGGTTTATCCCATTAAGCTGAAGTCAGAGGCATTTGCAAAGTTTAAGGAGTTCAAGGCTCTGGTTTAGAAATAGAGCGGGTATTACGTGAAGACTCTTAGGATAGACGGTGGAGGAGAATACATCTCCAACAAATTCCACAACTTCTATAAGCAGCATGGAATTCGAAAGCAGTTGGCTGCAAAATACACACCGCAACAGAATGGTGTAGCTGAAAGGAAGAACATAACTCTCATGGAGATGGCACGGAGTGTAGACACCAAAATAGCACCAATCCGATTATGTGACTACAAACACTGATCACATTGGCACACAGCCCCCAGGGTAGCCCCTAGAGGTTAAATAGTGGTCCTAACCACTCTCATAGCAGTTTTTGAAGGTCATAAATCATTTTGGCACCTTCAGGCACTTTGCTCAATATTCGTTCCACCCAGGGACAAATTCAAATTGGGATTCGCTCCGCCTAGGGATGAATTCATAATTTGCTCCAGGGTGGTGTAAATTGCAGGTTATGAAGCCCCTAATCAGGGAGGAATCTTCCCTCCCCTTGAAGGGCATGGCTGCCAAGTGGTGCCCCTGCATGCTCATCCCAAGAGACCTCCAGGTCTATAAATTGGTGGGTTTTCTCACCCTAAAAGAGAGGAGAGGAAGAGAATTTTTGAGCAACGAAGTGCTGCCATTTTATTTCCCCATACACCCTTGTGTGATTTGTGCCCTTCACATCCTTGATCTCTTTTAGAGAGGAGGTCATTGAGTGACTATTGGAAGGACAAATCTTGAGCCCAAAACCCGACATTTGACCACAGTATACCACCCAATTTTCTGTCAACTCCTTGTAAGATATTTTGGACCCATCCCAAGTGGATTGGTGTCAAAATGAGGCCCCAAATGGTGGGCGGCCTGCCCGGGCGCCCCCGCACTGCTGCAGGCCTAATCTTCCCTTTTATGAGCGATTGGGAATCTGTAGCAGATTTTTATTTCTATAATTTTAATTTTTTGCATTCAATTCTATGATGCTTAGATATGTTTTCATTTAAATCTCGTCTTGTTTTGAACAATTTTGATCATGTTTCTATATTCGTTCGCTTTTACTAACTTGCAGGTAGCATCATCAGATTCCCATTGACAAAGGTCAAATTAGGAAAATATAACCATCTGGGTCTTCCCAAAATACCCCCAATTAGCTAACCCCAAATTTTTAAATATTTTGGAGCTTCCTAGGTAGGAAATTTGGGACAATACCTTTTCGACGTTTTGTTGCAGATGAATTCGTCCCGCCCCGAAACGAATTCAAATTGGCAAGGAATTTCTTGACTGTTATTTTTGTAGTACCCTCCTGGTGATGTCATGATACCCCTATAAAATTTTTAGAGCATTTGGATTCATTTTAGTCACAGTTTAATTCATTTTTCTCATTCATTTATCGTAGGCTTGGGGATTGTATGCTTTGTTTTATCCATAGGTGCTATTGACTATATTTTGTTTCCTTGAATGCAGGACTGGGATAGCGGAGGAGCATCCAAGAATCAACATTCGTAGACACAAGCGATGATGACATTTTGGTCCACCCATCTTACATGTTGGCACGCAAAAGAAGGAAGGCAATCCATGAATGTAACCAAGAGATGAATTTAATGCTCCTTGCCCCTAAAAATGGAGGATGCGAATTGTAACCGAATTGTGAAATACATCAATAAAATAGAAGGGCTGTTATTTCATTTGGGTTTCAATTCATGCTTTCTCCATTTCATGCATTTTTAATTCGTAGGATTTAGCGTTGAGTTTAATTCCATTTTTGCATCGTGCTTGGAGTTTTTCCTTTTTTGTTTATGTATCCTTGTGCTTTCAGTGGTGATCACGATGGGACTCTATCATATACTTTTTTGGATCAGAAATCTGATCAAAATTTTCCTTGCTTGCAGGTATCTCTTTTTTTTGGAACGCAGGACTGCTGTTCATTCCAATCTGTGGCGAACACAGAACTATAATTCGTCTCATCCAGGGACGAATGGGAATGCTCCCCACCCTGTGATGAATCCAGTTATGTTATTCATCTGACCCAGGGATTAGTAGCTCTCTACACATTTTTAGGATAGAGACTCAGGATCAGAAGGTCTGGGCATAGAAGAGGTAAGGATTCTACATTTTCTTTGTCATTTGCTATTTTTATTGTTTCTGTTTTTGGATTATTTGTTTGCTTAGGGAAAGTTTTCCTTTTGTTGTTTGCTTGTTTCCTTTTGTGAAATAAAAAGAACCACACACACCACGTGGCAAATTAAAAACCAAGGCACTGGTCGTAAAACCCCAGCCCTTGATCAAGACCAACGGTGGATTTCATCACCACCTTGGCTTGATTTTTGCATTCATTACCCCAATCGCAACTATTGCTAGACGTAAATCCTGACGAAAGCTGACCGAGTGTAGCTGGGGTGATTCCCAGTGCACGAGGATAAGTCTTCTATGGTAGGTGTCATAAATAGGGCAATCCCCCTTCCGTACCGCCTATGTTCCACGTACCATCTGCTCTCATGTACCTATAGTTTCCCTCACATAAGGGCAGGTATATAGAGAGGTTGGTATATCGGTCTGGCAATGGTATATCGAAGGGGCGACCATTTCTTGGGAGCCATAAGAGCCATCATTTTGCATTTAAACATTCTTTAAAACCTTCAAAACTAAAACAAAACAAAAAAAAATCAAAACACACTAAACCAGGTCTAGGACACACGTTCAATATTTAAACGAGATAATCACTGCTTGTGTGTGTGTATGATATTTTATGTTTACTATAGCATAAAAAATCATAAAAGAGATAAAAACCTACATAGCTTATAGAGATTTACCACCATGGTGTGCACCTGTAGCCAAGCCCAATCATGGGCGGATGCTGCGAAGAGTGTACAAGGGGGCACAAGTCACCTCTGCTACAGCACCAAGGACTTGGTCATACCACCGTGGCGACATGACCCATGAGAGAGTTCGCATCGTCCCATTTTAGAATGGGACTATAGAGGCACCCCTTTGCGGGACACGCCCATTCATCATAGCCCATTTCAATAGGATTACTTACACGTGGCACTCAACATAGATAAGAAGGCTCCCTTAGAAGATCGATATGAGTGGCCATCATGCAACGAAGTGCTAGAGCGGCATAGTGTCCATGAGGAGAGGCCACATGATTATGGCATCCCTCCTTTGCCCCCCATCACTGTTAGAACCAATAGATAAAATACAGAGCGTGAGGCTCTTCAAACTGGGTGAGCTAACTCTGCCCACCCCTTTCACACATAGGAAAGGGAGCACGAGGAAGATTATTACATTCATCAAGAGCAATATACAGCATGGGGGCCATGCGCCTTTGCACCATCTAGATACCATGATCACCCATTGAGGCCAGAGCCTTGGGTAAATGTCACCAACCTCGATAGGGGGAAGCGACCTATTGAGATCTTGGATCATCACGACCGAGGTAAGTGCATAGGAGAGGCATCTAGGCCTCCTAGGCTCAAGATGGCAGAACAAATCGATCTAGCAGTCGCCAAACATGCCACCTGCCAAGCATAGATCATGCAGCTTGAGCAAGACCAACAACAGCTAGAGCATTTATATCACCTTAGCAAAGAGCGCATTAGGCGCCAAACAGACGAGTTGCTACATAACTCAGTGCCTGAGAGGGTTCCAACCTCACGCACCCAAAGAGCGGAACCATATGAGAGGCCCAACCCCTTGGTGCGAGATAGGTCTTCGTGACCTTACCAAGTGCCACCTTCGAGACCTCCTAGACTTGAGCGGGAGACCACTCCCCAGAAAAATGATGGGTACCCTCCGCAGGGACCCACCCTAGGTCATAGGTCTTTCCCAAAGACTCCTCAAGAATCTTACAAGGAGTATGAGCAAGAAGATGAGCGGGATAAAACGCCCTACCTAGGCAGAGGAGTTGCCATCCGACCACCCCTTCATAGGCCTCAAGTCTCTCACAACCCACAACGGGAGCAAACCAAAGGGGAAGAAATTAAAGCCTCAGATGCATATAAAGTGCTACTAGAGCGTCTGGAGTCTGTGGAAACCAAAACTTCTGGGCCCCAAAAGCCCACTTTACACTAGCTCCGCAGTCATCCTATGCATCCGTCAGTGCCAACACCTCCTTACCCTGAGCACTTTAAGATGCCTCAGTTGGCAACCTTTAGAGGTGAGGAATATACCCAAGAGCATGTGACGAGATTCCTGAGCCAATGCTTTGGCATTCAGGACAATGATGCTTTGTTATTAAGAAAATTCATAACCACATTCATAGGCCCTACCTTAGACCGGTTTACCCAATTACCAAAGCACAGCATCAAAAACTTAAATCAGTTAGTGGATGTGTTCCTCGAATGCTTTGCCTTCAATACCAAGAAGAAGGCATCACTAAGTGACTTAGCCAGCCTCAGGCAGTATGAGGAAGAGACCATGGTGGCCTACGAGAATCGATGGAGGATGTTGCTTTCGAAGTTGCCCTACCTCCCTCCTATGTCCGACCTCACTCAAATGTTCTCTAAAAGTTGTTTGAGATTGATCTTTGTGCTATTGCAGCTGCAACAATATGCCACCTTAGAATAATCTCTAGCGCAAGCCAGGATCATTGAAGAGATCAAAATACAGGATGGCGAGATAGCCAAACCTAAGAAAAAAGAGTGGATTAAAAACACTAAAGCTGGGACCACGCAAAAAAAACCCACTGTGGTTAACCAAGTTGCAATCAACATCCCTAAGCCTACACAAGCAAATCAACCTCAAAAGGTTAATTATCAGGCAGTGCCTCCCAACAACTATGATAGAGAAAATCAGAGGCAAGAGCAGAATCAGCAGCGTTGCCCTAGGTGACAATACACACCCTACACAGAGTCCAGGGACTCCTTGTTTGACCACTTGTTAGCGGCAAACCTGATCAACTTGAAAAATATTTAGACTATAGATCCCAACGCACCCAAGCCTAAGGGGTATAGAGAGGACTTGTACTACAGGTTCCATAGGTGGCAGGGACATGACCTAAATGCCTGTTGGAAATTTAAGGGCTTGGTGCAAGACCTGATTGATAACAAGACACTGGCAGTGGATAATCCCGTCGTACCAAGCAATCAACAAATGGAGGTCTTCAAAGACCCCTTGCCTGCCCATGCTCCGCAGGGAAAGAACCTACAAGTTAACGAGGTCACACAGAACTGCCCCATGCAGGGGTATGTAGGGATGATAAGTATAGTGGCTCATAACAGGAGGTATCCGAGCACGAATACTCCTGCGACAGCTACAAGAGAGGTGCCAACAGCATCCCAACCACAATAGCACCTTGCACAACCTCCTCTACCTATACTAGTTGCCACACTTCGGACCAAACTCACTCAGAGTTTTAGGACCACATCGGCTAGGCTCTCCATATACAAGATTATACAATAATCTAGACCCCATCGGGAAGCTCTAATGGAGATATTGAAAGCCATCGAGTTGCAGCCCCATGAGAAAAATTCTTTCAACAACTTCGTGGGGCATGTCAAGCGATGCACTGAGCCGATCATCACATTTCGAGAAGACGAATTGAGATTAGTGACTAATGACGTGGCAAATCCACCCCTGCACGTTATCGCGTGGGTCAATGAGATCCCATACAAGAGGGTGTTGATAGACACTGGCTCATCCAGTAATATCATCACAACTACGGACCTAAAGCATCTAAAGTTACCCGCATCTCACATCACAGCTTCCACCTACACTCTACGAGCATTCAATGATGCAATCTGCTAGACAGTTGGTACAATAGTCCTGCCAATCCAAGTGGGACAAAAGACCATACCTACATTATGCCACATATTGGATGGTGAGATGGCCTACAACATCTTTTTGGGCCGGCCATGGATCAGGGACATGAAGTGTGTCCCTTAGATAGCTCACCAATGTTTAAAGTATACATTTGAAGGGGAGGTGCATGTAATCCCGGTGGACTTAGAACCCTTCAAGTATTGTAATGCAGTGCAACTCATGCCGCAATTGAACCTGTCATCGACGCATTTGGATTTCCAGTTAAATCCATCTAAATAGGGTTCGATTCCGTAGGCATTCTCGTTAGAAAGTTCTTCAAAACCCTAGCCGGGTTCATCTTTATCGTCTGGTCCTCCACCAACGACACCATCTATGGGGACCAAACAGAAGGACAAAGGGAATAAACCCCTAGAAGAGGCAAAACCTTTGGAAGAGACACTGCCATCAGTATCAACTATCTCTACAGAGGAAATGCCTAGCCGAATGGAATTCGAGGCTCCTAGTCCACCCGACATGGAGTGCACTCAAGGAGAACTTCCATTCCCTCCCCATCAACCACCAACGATCAACATTGAAATTGCCAATACGGGCCTAGGAGAGTATCTGGTGCAAAATATTGTAGCAACACCTGCACTAGAGTCCATGCAGGACATGGGGAGACCTCGCCTTCCCATTGGCACTATTGTTCCCCTAGGCTACCCGTCGAACCAAAAAAAATTTGTGTATGGGGGCCTTGATCATGGCATTGCACCATGCACGCAAGAGGACGAGGATGAAGAGCCTTTTGTTGAAAATGTCAATTATTTGTCTAACCCAGAATTTGCTCTGAGATACCTTGGCCAATGCAATTGGCACGGATATGGGTTAGGCAGATATGAGCAAGGGGTACGTGTTCTTTGCCAACCAAGATACCAAATTCCGTATGACAATTCAGGAGTAGGGTTCAACCACCCCCTACCCTTGGACATCTTTGTAGAGAACATGCAAGGCCTAGGGATAGGCAACAAGGGGGGATTGGCATCAAATCTATATGCCAACCCTAATACCACATATGCATTGAGGGATTATCTCCCATTAACGACAATCAACCTTGTTGGCCCTAGCAATCCCTTCCCTTCATTCAAGAGAGGAGAGAGCTCGAGAGCTCATTTTTAGGGAGGGTCTAGACAATGGCAAGAAGGATCCTCAGAAGATGAATTGGAATATGAGGTACCACCATGGGACCCATTCGAATCAGATAGAAATCACTCACAGGTGATCCCCATGGGTGATTATCAAGAAAACTTCTTAACAATGTTCCCTTTAGATGCTCCAATCGAGCAGGCACCACTCCAAGGAAATCAGGCCCCACCGTAGAGAGTGGAACAACCCTAATGGGGCCAGATCAATTTACTTAAGCAAGGTGATCCTTTAATGCTACAAGCAGTTGGATCCAACGGAGGCCTTTGGATCTTCGATAGTGATTATGAAGACAAAACTGAGATGACATATCTTAATCACATGTGGCAAATGCGACGACCATACCCCTTGGAGATTAACGACATGTTCGAACAATTAAACATAAGGCTTGGGCATGAGTGGTACGTAGACCCAACGCGGTGGGACCAAGTGTTGGATCTGCTACTTTGGGCATACAAAGCATACCTTCCACCTAGAGACCCTATAGTGCCATTCGTGCCGAGGGCAAACCTTATCTTCCTATCTGCACATAGGGCCGATCCATTCGTGTCCGTCCCTCTAGAGCCAGATCTAGAGCATAGAGAGCATCCAGGATGTCCAAGAACCCACACCCGCGGTAATGGAGACCAAAATAATTCCATCAACATGATCTCAATTGACTTAACTGCCCCCATCCGCAATCTGGCGGATCCAACACAGTCATTGTCTCTCAATATCGATGCCATATACTGGGATCACGTCAATTCCCCTCCATCCCCATATGAGTATTGGCCTTTCGGTGAAATGCTTCATTTTACACCTGGGCCAACTCAGGATATCTTCCATGCTGAAGAGGAGCCCGAGGTTCCTAACGATGATCTTAACTCAGCAAATGATAGCCACTTGATCCCAACTCCACATCATTTGGAGGACGGATCCCACATGTTAGTCGAGGTGACGACTGACATAGACATTGGCTCAGACCCAATGAATCAACAGATTATCAAGTTGGGGGTAAGTTTATCCCCCGAAGAACGAGTCAATACATTTCCCTTATCAAAGAGAAGGAGGTTTTTGCATGGTCATACAAAGACATGCCGAGACTAGACCTGCAGCTAGTCATGCATAATCTAACGCTTGATCCGACAGTCAAGCCAATTAAGCAAAAACTATGCAAGATGCACCCAATAGTGGCCTTAATGTTCAAAGACGAATTGCAAAAGCTATTGGATGCACAGTTTGTCATCTGCGTGGATTATCCACCATGGCTGTCCAATATGGTGCCCGTCAAGAAGCCGGACGAGAGGATTCGCATATGCACTGATTTTTGAGATCTAAACAAAGTGAGTCCTAAGGATGATTTTCCCTTGTCGAGCATCGACGCATTGGTAGATGCTACAACGGGTCATGAAATGCCTTCCCTCATGGATGGTTTCTTGGGATATAATCAGATTTGTATCAATCCCGAGGACTAGCTAAAAACGACGTTCACAATGCCTTGGGGAACATTTTGTTATAAGGTCATGCATTTTGGCCTTAAAAATGCTGGTGCCACCTACCAACGTGCCATGACATACATCTTCCATGACTACATGCACAAGACTTTGGAAGATTACATGGATGATTTGTTGGCCAAATCTCTTTTACACCCAGATCATATCGATGACTTCAGCAAGATCCTCGATCGCCTCATGGAGCATAGAGTCAGACTAAATCCCAAGAAGTGCGTTTTTGGCATCACATCTGGAAAACTCTTGGGCTTCATAGTCTCAAAATGAGGTATCGATGTGGACCCAAACAAAGTCAAGGCAATCCTTGAAATGCTTCCCCCAACTACCATCAAGTAGCTCAGAAGCCTACAGGGAAAGGTCGCTTTAATCAAGCACTTCATAGCGCAGCTATCTGACAAGTGCCGACCAATGAACAAGTTGTTGCACAAGGGGGTAGCATTTCACTAGGATGACGAGTGCCAGTTAGCCTTTGACGACATTAAACAATACTTGGCTTCACCACAAGTATTGGCACCACCTAGACCAAGAGTGTCGTTCTACATATACATATTAGCTACTGAGGTGGCATTGGGAGCCATGTTAGCCCAGAAGAACGAAATTCATAGAGAACAGGATACTTACTATCTCAGCCGCACCCTGGTCAGCTATGAACTTAACTATGCATACGTTGAAAAACTCTACTTGGAAGTGGTGTTTGCTACCAAAAATTTGCACCATTACATGCTGAGCAACAAGACGTATGTTGTGTCTAAGGAGAATCCATTGCGATACATGATGAGTCGTACTTATCATAATAGCCGCATGGCGAAATGGATCATGTTGTTGACGAAATTTGACATAGAGTTTATTGGACAGAAATACATAAAAGGTCAAGTCATAGCCGATCAACTAGTAGAGGCTCCTCTCGAAGACGATCAGCCTCTGGTCATATAACTACCCGATGATGGGGTCTTCCATGTCTCAGAATAACCAGATTCTAACGAGCTTGAGTCACAGGCTGACATAACCCTATTTTTCGATGGTTCTAAATGTGAGCAAGGTGGTGGCATGGGAATAGTATTATTCACACCGCAGGGCGCTCCAATGCCCTTGTCATTTAAATTAAATTTCCCATGCACCAAAAACAATGCAGAGTATGAAGCCTTGCTCATAGGTCTTCAGACAGCAATCACCATGAACATTAAACGATTGAACATCTTTGGGGATTCACTGTTAATCATCAACCAAGTCAAAGGGGTATTCCAATGCAAATGCCTAGTTCTGCTGGCCTACAAAGCCCTAGTGGACAAATTCCTAGAAAATATTGAATGGTATGACATCGAGGCACTCCCTCGATCATCGAATCGTTTTGCAGACACTATGGCCTCCTTAGGGTCCTTAATCCCATAAGACATTTCTGGTGAAATGACAACCATTCAAGTCAAAACATTATCGCAATTAGCGATGGAGCGAGCAAGCTCTGATTTAATGTCAGGGATCCACTTGATCCAGATTGAGTCGTCCATGGACAGGTTCTCTCGAATTTGCGATCATTTGAATCACGCCAACTGGGGGTCCTTGTTCTCCCTTACTCCCATTAATAGCAATACAACGCTATTCTTGCAAGTTCTTTCCCGCTCAGCTTTTTCTAGGGATAAAATTTAAGAGGGATTGGCCGTTCAGACTATCGAGGTTTTTGATCAGAAGGATTGGTATACACCCATCAGGGACTACCTCAAGTTAGGTAACCTCCCGCTTGGATTGACACATACCGCACAACGATCATTCAAACAAAAACTGACAAAGCATGTCTTGTTAGGAGACATTTTGTACCATCGAAGCTACAAAGGGATTCTCCTCTGTTGCTTGGACCAGCAGGTTTCCGCTTTGGCAATCACCCAAGCACACGACGGTACATGCGATGGCCACTTCAGTGGTATGGCCATCGCAAAGCGCATTCTTTGCATGGGCTATTATTGGCCATATTTAGAGCGAGATTGTTGCGCATATGTCAGGAAGTGCATGAAGTGTCAACATCATGCCAATTTGACACACATACCTACCTAGGCCTTGCAGTCGATCTAGTCGGCTTGGCTGTTTTCATAGTGGGGCTTATATCTCATCAGAAAGATCTCCCCTGCATCGTCCAATCATCACACATTTATCATAACAGCCATAGAGTACTTCACCAAGTGGGTGGAAGTGGTTTCGCTAACCTCTACGACTGGACCCCGCATTGTGGAGTTTATGTCATTTTTGTATTCCATCCAAGATAATCTCGGATAATGGGATGTCATTCAAGAAAAAAGATGTGCGTGCTTTGACCACAAAGTACAAAATTTAGCACAATTTTTTGACACTCTATTATCCATAGGCAAATGGGCAAGTGGAGGCGTCAAACAAAATGCTAGTCGCCATCCTCAAAAATACAGTCACAGATAACCATAAGGATTGGCACATTTAGATCCCACTTGCCCTGTGGGCCTATCGCACTAGCATTCGGACACCCACTGGGGCAACTCCATTTTTGCTGGTGTATGGCTCCGAGGCAGTCATGCCTCTCGAGTTGGAAATTCCTTCCCCGTGCATATCAATGCACGAGTTCATCGATGATGACACTACGTGGCAGGCCTGGTTAGACCATCTTACGTTGCTTGATGAATGACGCGTTAACGCCCTTGAGCATTTACGTATCTATCAAGAGCGACTTAAGAAAGCATACAACATGAAATTTCACCTACGGGACTTTCAGGTTGGTAACATGAAAGTTCACCTACGAGACTTTCAGGTTGGTGACTTGGTTTTGAAAGAGAACCAATGAAACTCTAATTTGCCGCCTCATTTAAGGGACAAGTTCACGGTAAGCTGGTTAGGTCCTTATGTCGTTGATAGCAAAATAGGACCTGGAACATACCGGCTAGCCTCTCTTGATAGAATCAAGGAACTAGAACCCTTGAACATCAGTCATTTGCGGCCCTTCCACATTTAAACGAGCCATAACCCAAAAAGCTCCAAGGATTCCCACAATCGCTTGGTCAACCCAAAAAGCTCCAAGGATTCCCGTAATCGCTTGGTCAACCCAAAAATCTCCAAGGATTTCTGTAATCGCTTGGTCAACCCAAAAGGCCCCAAGGATTCCCGTAATCGCTTGGTCAACCCAAAAGGCCCCAAGGATTTCCGCAATCGCTTGGTCAACCCCAAAGGCCCCAAGGATTCCCGCAATCGCTTGGTCAACCCCAAAGGCCCCAAGGATTCTTGCAATCACTTGGTCAACCCCAAACACTCCAAGGATTCCCACAATCGCTTGGTCAACCCCAAAGGCCCCAAGGATTCCCGTAATCGCTTGGTCAACCCCAAAGGCCCCAAGGATTCCTGCAATCGCTTGGTCAACCCCAAAGGCCCCAAGGATTCTTGCAATCGCTTGGTCAACCCCAAAGGCCCCAAGGATTCCCATAATCGCTTGGTCAACCCAAAATGCCCCAAGGATTCCCGTAATCGCTTGGTCAACCCCTAAGGCCCCAAGGATTCCCGCAATAGACTGGTCAACCCCAAAGGCTCCAAGGATTCCCGTAATCATTTGGTCAACCCAAAAAGCTCCAAGGATTCCCGTAATCACTCGGTCAACCCAAAAAGCTCCAAGGACTTCCATAATCGCTTGGTGAACCCAAAAAGCTCCAAGGATTTCCATAATCGCTTGGTCAACCCAAAAAGCTCCAAGGATTTCCGTAATCGCTTGGTCAACCCAAAACGCTCCAAGGATTCCTATAATCGCTTGGTCAACCCAACAAGCCCCAAGGATTTCCATAATCACTTGGTCAAACCAAAGGCTCCAAAGATTCTTTAATTGCTTGGTCAAAAAATAAGAAAATTCAAAAACAATAAAATCATCAAAAACAGACATTGCCAAACGAAGGTGCCTTCGCGCCTGACATTCTTGGCATCCAAAACAGACATTGGGGTTATAAATTGTCACCATCCTACTCCCTAAGAAGGCCACCATGGCTGGACCGCTCCACGGGAAGACGGATTTTTGATAATTTTAGCTCCAAAAAGGCGTCACCAAAAGGGTTAAAACCCACCAAAAACAGGTCTAAATGTCGGGAAAACTGCACACACATTCAAAGATCAAACATCTGAAGGCACCCTTACCTAAGTCATCTTGGGTCATGCAACTCGTCACTTTTCTCATGTTGGTCATTCCCTCATCGATTCGTCGCTTGAGGGGGTAGTCACACTTAGTCACCAATCAGCAAATACACACCCAATCATGGAAATGGCATGCATTCGAAGAATCATTGACAAAGACAATCACGTTCCTGCTTGGGGCAGTAAACAAGCAATAATCACAAGCTGATCAAACACTTGGCATTCGTGAATCATGAACTCAAGGTTTTCACAGACAAAAGGTTGCACCCTTTGCCTATTCATGACTGATCAATGTCCAAGCTCAAGTAACACCTCACCGAAAAAGGTTAACACTTGAATTGAGTTCCTTCGCTCGTCAGAAGCAAGGATTCAAGAATGCATGCCCTCTTCATACTTGGGGCATAAAAAGTTGGTTAGGTTACCAAGAAACCCTAATCATTAGTGTTTTGGTTATCTATTTTTTGCTCGGCACTGTGCCTTGCACAATGCATCCCAAAAAGGGGCATCTGTAGACACCAAAACAACACCAATCCGATTATGTGACTACAAACACTGATCACATTGGCACACACAGCCCCCAGAGGTTAAACAGTGATCCTAACCACTCTCATAGTAGTTTTGGAAGGTCAAAAATCATTTTGGCACCTTCAGGCACTTTGCTCAATATCTGTTCCACCTAGGGATGAATTCAAATTGGGATTCGCTCTGCCTAGGGATGAATTCATAATTCACTCCAAGGTGGGGCGAATTGCAGGTTTGATGGGCAAAAAGTCAAATCTTGAAAAATGGCAGCTCATATCCGCCACTTAACACCTCCTTCATTTCATGGGAGCATGGGTGAGCGTTTTTGAGCGTTAGAGGCTGTTACAAGGGCAGTCATGAAGCCCCTAATCAGGGAGGAATCTTCCCTCCCCTGGAAGGGCATGGCTGCCAAGTGGCACCCATGCATGCTCATCCCAAGAGACCTCCAGGTCTATAAATTGGTAGGTTTTCTCACCCCAAAAGAGAGGATAGGAAGAGCATTTTTGAGCAACGAAGTGCTGCCGTTTTATTTCCCCATACACCCTTGTGTGATTTGTGCCCTTCACATCCTTGATCTCTTTTAGAGAGGAGGTCATTGGGTGACTATTGGAAGGACGAATCTTGAGCTCAAAACCCGAAATTTGACCATATTATACCACCCAATTTGTTGACAACTCCTTGTAAGATATTTTGGACCCATCCCAAGTGGATTGGTGTCGAAATCGGGCCCCAAACGGTGGGCGGCCCGCTCGAGTGCCCCCGCACTGCTGTAGGCCTAATCATCCCTTTTAGGAGCGATTGGGAATTTGTAGCAGATTTTGATTTCTGTCATTTTTGTTTTTTGCATTCAATTCTATGATGCTTAGATAGGTTTTCATTTAAATCTCGTCTCGTTTTGAACAATTTTGATCATGTTTCTATATTCGTTCGCTTTTACTAACTTGCAAGTAGCATCATCAGATACCCATTGATGAACGCCAAATTGGGAAAATCCGACCATCTGGGTATTCCCAAAATGCCACCAATTAGCTAACCCCAAATTTGAAGATCTTTTGGAGCTTCCTAGGTAGGACATTTGGGACAGTACATTTTCAGAGTTTTGTTGCAGGTAAATTCGTCCTGCCCTGGAACGAATTCAAATCGGCGAGGAATTTCCCGACTGTTCTTTTTGTAGTGCCCTCCTTGTGATGTCTTGATGCCCCTGTCAAATTTTTAGAGCATTTGGATTCATTTTAGTCACAGTTTAATTCATTTTTCTCATTCATTTATCGTAGGCTTGGGGATTGCATGCTTTGTTTTATCCGCAGGTGCTATTGACTATCTTTTGTTTCCTTGAACGCATGACCGGGATAGCAGAGGAGCATCCAAGAATCAACATTCACAGATACAAGCGGTGAGGATGTTTTGGTCCACCCATCTTACATGTGGGCACGCGGAAGAAGGAAGGCGATCCATGGATGTAACCAAGAGATGAATTTAACGCTCCTCGCACCTGAAAAGGGAGGATGCGAATTGTAACCGAATTGCAAAATACATCAATAAAAGAGAAGGGCTGTTATTTCATTTGGGTTTCAATTCATGCTTTCTCCATTTCATGCATTTTTAATTCGTAGGATTTAGCGTTGAGTTTAATTCTGTTTTTGCATCGTGCTTGGAGTTTTTCCTTTTTTGTTTTCGTATCCTCGTGCTTTCACGGAGCATGTTGAAGGCGAAAAGTTTGCCACATGAGTTTTGGGCAGAAGCTGTGTCATGTGTAGTCTATCTATTGAACAAATGTCCCACCAAGAGTGTGAAGGATAAAATTCCGGAGGAAGCCTGGAGTAATCTGAAGCCAAGTGTGGCTCATTTGCGAGTTTTCGGGTGCATTGCATATGCACATGTTCCAGATGAGAAAAGGCAAAAGCTGGATGACAAAGCTGAAAAATGCATTTTCATGGGGTACAGCGAACAAGCAAAGGCATACAAGTTGTACAATGTGATGACAAAGAAACTTGTCATCAGCCGAGATGTGAAGTTCTTGGAGGATGAAGCCTAGAACTAGAAGTCAAAGACTGGTCAGCTTGAACCAGTAATTATTGAACCTGTAAACTTGGAGGAAGATAGTGTGCAGCCACCTGTACCTTCAAGCAGTAACAGTGGTGCCAGTAGCAGCACAGCCTCATCATCCCGATCACCTCCACTTGCAAGAAGAATTCCAAACTTGAGGACACTTGTGAAGACTCGAAGCTTGCAAGACATTTATGAGGTAACCCATAATCAGACAGATGAAGAATATTCTAATTTTGCTTTATTTACTGAGTGTGATCCAATGGAGTTTGAAGAGGCAAGTCAGAATCACAAATGGGTGAATGCAATGGATGAAGAGATAGCAACCATTGAGAAGAATGAGACATGGCAGCTGATAGATCTTCTAGCAAGAAAGAAGACCATTGGGGTCAAGTGGGTGTATAAAACGAAGTTCAACGCCCAAGGAGAAATTGACAGGCATAAAGCCAGATTGGTGGCGAAAGGCTACAAGTAGAATTCAGGAGTTGACTATCATGAGGTGTATGCACCTATAGCCCGAATTGCAACAGTTAGAATGATTCTGGCCCTAGCAGCTTAGAAATGCTGGAGTGTGTACCAGATGGATGTCAAGTCTGCCTTCTTGAACGGAGTGTTGGAAGAAGAGGTCTACATAGACTAGCCACCCGAATATGAAATACAAGGGCAAGAAGACAAGGTCCTAAAGCTAAAGAAGGCCCTGTATGGGCTGAAGCAAGCACCCCGGGCATGGTACAGCCGAATTGATGACTACTTTCAGGAGAATAGGTTTCAAAAATGCCCATATGAGCACACCCTATATCTAAAGACAAACACAAAGGGTGAAATGATAATCTTCTGCTTGTACGTGGATGATCTGATATATACTGGAAATAGCAGTCGTCTATTTGAGGAGTTCAGAACAACCATGAAGACCAAGTTTGAAATGACAGACATGGGGCTGATGAAATTCTTTCTTGGCATTGAAGTTGACCAATCAGTATATGACATCTTCATTTCTCAGGGCAAGTATGCAAAGGATGTCCTGAAGTGTTTTAAGATGGAGGACAGCAAACCTGCCATCACTCCAGTAGCCACTGGTTTGAAGTTGAGGAAGACTGACAACAACAGAAGCGTTGATCCAACTCTCTATAAAAGGTTAGTTGTAAGCCTAATGTACTTGACAGCAACTAGGCCAGATTTGATGTTTGTCGTGAGTCTAATCAGTCAGTTTATGGAGTCACCCAAAGACACTCACTGGCAAGCAGACAAGAGAATTCTACGATATGTCAATGACACGAGAAACCACTGACTCCACTATTCCAGACAAGACCAGCTAGAGTTGATTGGCTACACTGATAGCGATTGGGCTGGTAGCATAGAGATCGGAAGAGCACTTCTGGATATGCCTTCCATTTTGGATCCGGAGTTGTCTCTTGGTCCTTGAAGAAGCAACCAATTGTTGCTTTATCTACGATAGAGGTAGAGTACGTTGTCGCCACCTCGCCGCTTACCGAGCGATCTGGTTGAGAAGAGTTCTAAGTGAACTACATCATTCTCCGGAAGCAGCAACAACAATATTTTGTGACAATAACTCTGCCATCGCACTCTCGAAGGACCCAGTATTCCATGGTCGGATGAAGCACATTGATATCCAGTATCATTTCATCAGATAGTTGGTGAAATTCAGCGAAGTACAATTGCAGTTTTGCAAGTTGAAGGAGCAAGTTGCTGACATCTTCACAAAACCCTTGAAGGAGGAGGACTTCTCCAGACTGCGAGAAATGTTGGGCGTCAGAGAACTCATGAAATTTGGTTTAAAGGAGGGTGTTGAAAAAATTAAACCAAATCACACGCCCGCAAGCGCTTCGCCGCGAAGCACTAATATTTTGCCTTCGGAAGGTGCTTCGTCGCGAAGCAAAATTAACACGCCCCTTAAAATCACTTCGTCGCGAAGCACAAATCATTTGCCTCCGGAAAGTGCTTCGCTGCGAAGCAGCAAACATTTGCCCCCAAAAATGCTTCGCCGCGAAGCAACATCATTTCGGCACTTCGCACTTCAAATTGCCGAAGCGAAAATCAGGCATGGAAATCGGGGCATTAATTTTCCAAGCGTGCGAGTAGTTGGGGTTGCTCGACGATTGGTTGAAAACTCCCTTCGGCATTTATTTTCTGTCAGTCGGTTGGTGAATTTATCCCGCATTTTGTCCTCATCCCTCGTCTATAAATACCGGGCATTTTGTCATTTTGTGTATGCGGGAGAAGAGGAGCAGCGAAGGGAATAGAGAGCACAGAGCAGCTGCAGCAGTTAGGGTTTCGACCAGCAGAGTAGCAGAAGAGTGAAACCAGCAGCCGCCAACTGCCGGAGAGTGGAGCAGCAGTCTCCAAGGAAAATCCGTGTGTTTATCCTGCAATTTTTATCTTGCAGAAGTTTGTAACCGCTTCAGAAAGAAGCTCTGTAAATCCGGCATTATTTCAATATATAAAATATTTATTCTGAAATTTGGGTTTCTGTGTATTTGTTCTCTGTCTCGAAGTACTGTTAAATCTGCAGACAAACTTCAGTGAGGGTTTGCCCCGAAGTGGTAAAACACCCGTTCGATCCAGAAGGGAAACTTGTTTATTTGTGCCGAAGAAGCATTTCGGGACTTTGTCTCCCCGAAGTGGGACCCTGGAGCCACTTCGCCGAAGCTGCCAAATTGCCGGAAACTGCCGTGCTTCGCAGCTTTCCTATCCGAAGCAGTCACTTCGGCTTGAAAATTCCCGAAGTGATTTTACTTCGGAAGCAAACTGTGCGAAGCAGCTGCTTCGCTTGGAAATTTCCCGAAGCAGTTTTACTTCGGCATTTTATCCCCCGAAGTGCTTACTTCGGGAGTATTTTCTGCGAAGCTCCTCCCTCGCTGAAAACATCTGCAAAGCGTCTATTTCCACGGCGATTTAGATTTAGATTTTAATTTTAATTTTCTTTCCTTCACTATTGAGATACGGCGATTTTAGATTTTAATTTTAATTTTCTTTCCTTAAATATTGAGATACTGTTTTGAGAATTGTTTTTTTTATTTATTGTTTGTTTTTGTGTAAGTTTTGTTAAGGTAGATTAGCTGACAATTACAGAAGTGATGTATTTAATTGTAGGTTCCTCTCAAAATTTTTATTTTTTAAAAATAAAAAATGTTATCATTTCATTATAGGTGGTAAGGATCATTTAATGCCTTAACAGTTACACAAGTCACATAGACGAATTAATAAAAATAATTTAACTCGATAACTTACCTGTTCCTTCAATTTTCGAAAAAGGTTTGGGGTTTAAGCATGTTTTATATGATATACCAGATGGCAGAGACCTTGTGGAATGGAAAGTTCTGATCCCTGACCTTTAGGGATTTCTTTAAATAAAGTTTAGTTTCAGACAGCGCAACATTTCGGATCTTGGCTCTTCAGAAACCCAAAGTTCAACATGGACGAAAGTGGGAGGGGTAAGTATGTGTTAAATTCGTTATTAATAAACATAGCTTTAACTTTTTAAAAAAATTATGATTAAAAAAAAAAAACTAGTTTCTCACACTTACCAAATTTATATAAAACTTACTATATGAAACGCGTGCGTGGTTTGCCATGAAAAACTTCGCAATTTGTGTACGCGGTTTGCCCTTCACCGCACACGCACATGTATGAAAAACATCGCAATTTGTGTACGCAGCTGCATGAAAAGCTTCACAATTATTTTACGCGGTTTGCCCCTCGCAGCAGCTTTATGAAAAACATTGCAATTCGTGTACGCGGTTTACTCATGTGAAAAACATCACCATTCGTGCACGCGGTTGCTCGAGGGCTCTTTTGTCCTTTGCATTGAATCTTTGATAAAGTCTCGAGTGCGGAGCCTAACTAGATTTCATCTTCTTCCCAAAGGTAAAAATATATATATATATAAAACATAATTATAAAACCAGACATAAAAGAAATATATATATATATATATATAAAACATAATTATAGAACCAGACATAAAAGATACGGATAGAATACTACCTTCACGTCTACGCGGTGTATTGTTACGAACGGTATGGAATTCTTAACGAAAACACCAAATCCCACCGGCAGCATATCTCCCTCCTTCGCAGTGATGCATATCCTGAGTAGGATTTTGCTTGAACGTGCCCTCTTGGAAAGCCGTGAAACATAGCGAAAAGAAGTTCAGAACAGCACTAAGAATAAATTGAATTTATGAAAATCATGTGCTTGTGATAATTTGGCATATAGTCATGTTAATTCATCGGCTGCGCTAATGATGATGGTAATGGTAATTTGTGGACAAGGTTTGCGTGGTAATACATAACAATGTTTTCTACGCATCCTTGTAGCTACAAAGCATTACGTTTTATGTGATAAAATTTATGACGTAATACAATCATACATGTCGTGCCCTGTGATATTTCCGTATTGGTTGACCGTTCTATTGGTTGCCCGTTCAGTAATTGTTTAGGCTATGAAACAGTCTTTTAAGAAAACCTTCTACTTAGGTTAAAGAAAAAGTCGTCTTTTATATTTATAAAGCCATAGGCCTTTTGGAATTTTATTTATTTTTTAACTATTTTGATTATAATGTTTTATCTAAGGTTGTGTAATATTTCTGGTAAGAGTTTTTTTTTTTATTTACATGGTGGAATCGGTAGCTGCCACGAATCCGGTATGCTATCCGTCACAGTATTTATTGTCGGTGTCACACAGATCTTCGCGGAGTCTGCCCTTATAACCACAATGCCACAATCATTTTAAACCTTTTACGCCGCTGAAAACACCAGCAAAGGGACAAACATTCAGTCCGACCAAGATTTGAAGACTGAGTAAAAGTTAAACCTTAAATTTTTATTTAAAATCTTAAAAAAAATATATTAATATACATGGTAGTTTTTATATTAAAATATTAAATTATAAATAACTCATTTTTTAATATATTATTATAAAACAAAACGAAGTAGACCTCTAGAAACAACTTAATGCCATAAAAATAATCTCCACAAATAATTTACTATGAAATTGGAATTGAACAAGTACACTTATTTCACAATATATATGTTTTTCGAATTAATGCACATTTGAAATTATAATACGTGTTATTTTATTTACTTTTATTCTATTTAATAACTTATGTTTTATTTTATAATTTAATTTTTTTCATATTTAAGAAGGTTTTAGAGAATATGCAGAGCGATTGTGTAGAACACGAGTTTGATATGTTGATTTCATGCTAGTTTTAGATGCTACAAACTGATTTTTGATAATTATTAGAGATATGATATCTATGAAGCTTGATTAAAGATGTATTGTGCTTCTATTTTTATTGGTGGAATAGTATTCTCTAAAATTTTCATCATAGAACAAAAAACAAAGAAGTAAAAGGAAAAGAAAAGACAAAAAAAAAAGTGTTTTGTGGAGAGCAAGAGTTTATTCTTGCATGATTTACAACGTGAGGGTTTGTGTAGAGCAAGGTTTTGTTCTTCTAAAATTAGTAGAGTAATGGTTTGTGTGGAGCAAGGGTTTGTTCTTGCATAGTTGGTAGAGTGAGGGTTTGTGTAGAGCAAGATTTTGTTCTTCTACAATTATTAGAGTAAGGGTTTGTTTAGACCAAGAGTTTGTTCTTGAATAGTTGGTAGAGTGACGGTTTGTGCAGAGTAATGGTTTGTATAGAGCAAGGGTTTGTTCTTACATGGTTGACAAAGTGAAAATTTGTGCAAACTGAGGGTTTGTGCAAAGTGAGAGTTTGTTCTTGCATAATTGGCAAAGTGAGCTTTTGTGGAGAGAAATGGTATATTCTTGCATGATTGTCAAAGCGAGGTTTTGTGTAGAGAAAGGGTTTTACTAGTGTCATGCTAGGTTCAAATATTTCATATTTATTTCTAATAACTATTAGAGAGTTAAAGATAAAATTCCTACTATGATTGAACTATAAAATGATATAGATGAGAAGGAAAATATGTATGAAGGAGCAAAATATCCTAGGCCTAGTGGTGAGATCAATCATGGTGTGTGGGAGGCATGGGAAAGGAATATGTAGAGGGAGATGGTTTTCCTGAGGACAAGAACTCAAGAAGGGAAGGAGGAAAATAGAACATAAGATTGGAATCTTATACTCAAGTTAAGAAGAAAGTGATGGAGAACAAAAATCAACATCTAGTTATACCATCTGAGTACAACTTTGATGGATTTTTTTTACTATTTTGAATATAATAATTGAAAGGGTGCAACAAAAACTTTGTAATTGCTTGATAGAATAATTTATAAGCTTCTACCAATATTTGGAGTAATTAAAAATGGGCATATTTCTATTGTAAATTAAAAGGACATGTTGATTTCTTTTTAATGCCAAAATGGTATTGCTTGACTTTTTTTAAAGTAGAAGAGAATCATCAAAAGATTGTATTACGAGGTCCTTGGTTCCTAGGTTGATCGGGGCTATCTATGAAGGAATATGCCCTAGGATTCAACCCTGTAGTGGAAAAACTAGATGTAACCCCTTTATGGGTGAGAATTCATAGTCCACCCCTTGAATTATGGGAAGAGAGCATGTTTGAAAGTATAGCCAACACTTTTAAAAGATGTCTAGCTATTGATTATGTTACAAAGAAATGAAAAATAGTTTTATTTGCTAGAATGTGTATATTGGTTGAGTCAAGGAGGGAGATCCTCAATAACATAAAACTAGTTTCCAAGTGGACAAATTAGTATCAAACCCATATATTTTAAAATGATATCTCTAGCTACAATACCTAAAAAATATAAGATAGTGTTAGAGGTATTGCATTATTTGGTCACATTGTAAATATTTATATTAGGGTGTAAGTTTGATATTTATGTATATATTATGTGTCAAGCTAGTAGGTGTGAGCATGTGTGATGTAATTTAATGAATAAGGTGTTTAGTTAGCAAGTGAGAGTTATGTGTGTGATGAATTTTAGAAGTAGGGAGTTATGTGTAATCGTGAGAGACTTTATCTTTATCTAATATGTGATATTTATTATGTAAGAGAATAATATAAAAAGTTAAGTTTTCCTATGAGTTTGAGGAGAGCAAAGGCCAAGAGTCATGTAATGTAAAGAGTCTCATGTAACTTTATATTGGAGATAAATCCATGTAATATGTAATTCAAATAATCTTTTCTTTATGCATGCTTGAGTTTTTATCAATAAAGCTTTTAGTTTGATTTATGTGAGATTGGTGTTCATTTGATATACTTTTATTGATGTGATTTATTGATCCTGGAATTCATTAACCTATGATAATAAAATTATTTTTCTAATAGTAGTATTAGAGCCACCTTGGGTGAGCTTGGATTAAGCTATGTTCAGTGAAATAACTACAGGAAGAGATAATTGTAAATATTGGAGAAGGAACATGAGAGAGATTGTTGATTACTAGATTGAAGAAGGAACACGAATGAGTTTATTGATTGCAATGTTGGAGAAAGAACATGAGAGAGATGTTTGATTGCTAAAGGAAAAACTACAATTTTGGATAAGGAAGGACCATAGAAGGAGATATAAGTAGGAATAATATAAAGGCTGACATCAAGGTTGAAAGCTATAAAATTGATAAATCATGTGGAAGGGGAGGATTAAATAATAGAGAGGACATTTGAAACCTATGAATATTGTGAGAATGATTGAGCACTTGCAATATACAAATCTTGTGGAAAAGTACTATAGACATAAAGGAAAATTTTAGAACTAGAGAAAAGTTTTGGCATAGAGGAGGATCAAGCATTTGAAGTTGCACCTAAGATAAGTACAAATATTTGAGATTTTAAAGCAAGTATTGAGACCTAAGAATAAAGAGGAGAATTAAAGCCTGGTCTATGAACATTTGAGATATCAAGCAAGTGTTGAAACCTGATTATGAAGAGGAGAGTTGAAGCTAGGTTTGTGGACATTGGAGTTGAGAAGAAACTTACTTTATCATTTTCAGTTCATATTCGAGTTCGAAACTCTTAAATTTCAAAAAAATTCGACATGTTTAAAAATTCAACATAAAATTCGATTATTATAAATGCACATATATTTTTTGAAATAATTTTATTTTTATATAAAATTTAAAAATCAAAGATACAAAATTATAATATTTCATTTTAATAATTTTTTTTCAAATATATACTTTAAAATATTTTTAAAAATATAAACATTTTTATAACTTTATATAAATATAGTAATTTTTTAACATATCAAAATATTTTCAATCATTTAAATTAATAAAAAATTTAAAAGATATAAATTATAAGTTTTCTATCAATTATAATAAAAAATCACGTGATAAATTCATTCTAAAAAAGATCATGCATATTAACACAGAACTATCATTGTTGTCCATTCTCCTCTCAAGTGATAATAAAGAACTAAATAAAATAGATTGAAAATGGTTCCATGCATAATTTGTGCAAGACATGGATCTAGATTTTTTTCTTTTGTAACACTTTCACACTGTGATATATATTTTACATTTTAGAGGTAAGAGATTTTACCATTTTGTAACTTTGCTTGAACTTTCTATTGGGTTTTATTTTTAACTCACTGATTTTAGGGTTTTTATACCTCTTTTATGTTTAGTTTTTTTTGGGGGAAATTTGAAGTTTATTCGTCGAATTTATTCGTTAAAGTTTTGAATTCAATGAATTTCAAAATTTATATAAAAAATTCGACAAATTTGATAACTAAGAGAAGAAATATTTTGACTTGAACCATATTTAGACCTACTAGAGAATAAAATGATGCTAGATAAGTGAAAGGTGATTGGTGTAATAGGCTTCGTAACACCCTACCAGTAGATATTAATGGAAGCATAATTAAGGTAGTCAAAGAGAAGACAAAAGACTAGAAATAGCACAAGCATAATTAAGGTAGTCAAAGAGAAGACAAAAGACTAGAAATAGCACCCTATAAGGTCATTTATGGCACATGTCTTAGGTGATTTATTTTAACTTTATTTGATTTGAAGTGGAGTGATAAGAATATAAATCATAAATTGATTTTTAAATGAATGATAGGGAGTTAGAAGTAGAATAAATTAATTATATGATTGGAAGAAATTAATTCATTGGAGAGTTAAATTAATGATTGAAGAATTTGATTTGATGAATTGGTTTAATGAAATGAGATTGAGTTTATTTTAAGAATTGAATTATTGAAAGGGGGACATAATAAAAAACAAATTATTGAATTGTTGATGAATTAATGAATTGAAGAACAAAATAAATTGATTTGATTGAATTGAATTTGAAGAATTGAATTATTGTGAAATTGATTGATTAATTGGAAGATATAAGAAGAAAGAATTTGATATTTGAAATTGAAATTGAATTGATTTGATAAAATTAAAATTGAAGGGAGTTATAAGAAGTTAATAAAATTGATTTAAGAAATTTATTTAATTGAAGAAGAAGAAGAATTGATTGAATGAAAAATTAAAATTAAATAAATTGATGAAGTGAATATTGAAATTGAATAGTTAAAAATATAATTTTGGTTATAAAAGGACTTCTACAAAATTAAATAAAAATAATATTATAAAATTAAAGGAGGGAAATTAAAGAATTGAATAATATTGAATTCAATTTGGGAGCAATAAGAAGTTCCACATCAAAGGAATTTATATTTATTGAAAGAAAATGAGTACATAAAAAATGCCATACAAATTTAAAGGTCCAAAATTCAAACATCAAAAAAAATATTTCCATAAACATGTACTAAGATATAATAATCCATAAGAAATCCAATCAAAATAAAAAATTAAATACGATAATAATTCATGGTACATTGATTTAGGGGTAACCACCATATGACAAGGAATATTTACTGGTTTGATTCTATTCAAGTAAAAACATACATACCAATGAGGAGTGTAGATTATAAAATTTATCATGTTCAATGATCAAGAAATGTCACTCTTAGTTTATGATATTCTAAATATACATTGGAAAATGTACTTTATGTTCCTAGCATAAGAAGTAATCTTATTTATGTGTCACAATTAGTAGACAAATGAAGAAAAATTGAGTTCAAATACATTAATGGCAATAATAAATGTCTCATTAAGAGAAAAAATAAAATTCAAGCCATGGTATCTTATCAAAGTGGCATATTTGCCTTAGATGTAGTTGAAATTACCCAAAATCATTTAGATCAACTATTACCATGAGAACAATATTAGAAGAAGTATTGCATTGAACACAAGATATTTATAGCAAAAGATTATGATAATGAATTCTTTAGTAACTTCTACAAAGATATATATGATGACCTGACATAGTACTAGATCCAACAAGCATGAAAGACAAGAGAGAGATTGAAATATTGAAGAAAAAAGTATTTGTACCAAATAATATAATATGGGAGTTGTTGAAGGTATTACATTATTTAGTCCCATTATAAATATTTATATTAGGGTGTGAGTTTGGTATGTATATATAATATGCGTCAAGATAATAGGTGTGAGCAGGTGTCATGTAATTGAGTAAGGTGTTTAGTTAGCAGGTGAGAGTTATAAATGTGATGTGTCAATTTTAGAGGTCGAAAGTTATGTGTAATCATGAGAGACTCTGTATTTATGTAATATGTGATATTTATTATGTAAAATAGGGATATAAAAAGTTAAGTTCAGCTGTGATTTTGAGGATAGCAAAGGACAAGAGTCATGTAATGTGAAGAGTCCCATGTATATATTGGAGATAAATCCATATAATATGTAACTTAAAAAATATTTACTTTATGAATTGCTTGAGTTTTTATCAATAAAGCTTTAAATTTGATTTATGTGAGATTGGTGTTCATTTGATATATTGATATTGATGTGATTCATTGATCATAGAATTATTTAACTTGTGAGAATAACATTATTTTTCTAATAGATAAATCCAAAGGGAAGATAAAATTAGTTCCAAAACTAAAGAGAGTATTGATGTCAAGGTGTGGAATAGGAAGGTTGACAACTTTGATCACCTTCAAGCAAATATCCCTATAAATATTGTCAACATTAGGTAGGAAGAAGTATATCAATTGGAGTTATATCATGTTATTGATAAATAAGAGGATTTTTCTCATGTCCTTGACGGTAAAAAGTATATGGAAGGTAGTTAGATGTGGAGTAAAATGATCTAAGATAAAATTTATGAAAAACAATCACATCCTATGGGGGATAGTAGAGCTTTACAAGGGAACATCTTGGAAGGGATTTTAAAAAAAAAAAAGGTAAATATTTGGATACAAAACTAACATAAAGATGTTAGAAGCAAGTTTCAACAGAAAATATATCTCCATTAAATTCATAGAATACGGAATAACAATGGAAGAGAGTTGATCTCCAAGGTGATGTAGAGCCAAAGGTTCTACCATGAAGCTATTTTTTTACTCCAAGATTTAAGAATATGGAGTTCAATATTTCTTCCCTCGATGAGGTTATTCAAAAGGAATATGAAGGATATAATATGTGATTAACTTAGAGTTGTAAAAAGAATATTTATTTGGGAGAAAAAATTATAAATAAGGTAGGCCGATTTTCTTCTATAAAGGAACAACTAAAAGAAATTGAAAGAATATCATCTTAGGAAAATATTCCATCATAAGAATTGTACCCAAAATACAACTCTTGAGAAGCACTCTTCAATCCATCCTTGTGTGTCTCCTTTTAGTGTTTAAAATTCTTGGTAAGATTACAAACATAGTGGAGAGTATTCAAAAAAGTTTCCTATGGTTGAGATTAAAATAAAAGAATAGACTACCTCTTATGGCATGGGAAATATCTTGTAAGCCTTAATAAAATGGGGGACTAGGTCTAAGGAATATCTAGAATTTGAGTAAGGTCTTAGTTAAAAAAACAGGATGATCATTAAGAAAGGGGATTAACTATGGGTAAGAATTCTAAAGGATGAGTACTTGGATAATCAAGATGCATAATTTTTTTTTACTACCTTAGACCCTTGTAGAGGCTCATATTTATGGAATCACTATGTAAGAAGTAGATATGTGCTTTGGAAGGGTGTCATATGGAAAGTAGGTAAAGGAACAAAAGTTCACTTTTGGAAGGATGCTTGGCTAGAAAACCATCCACTTTGTAAGGATAACGAAATATCCAAAATCAAGAAGGGATTAGAGAATGAATATGATAGTTTGGTTTATGGTTACATAGGAAAAAAGAAATGAGGGGTGGGATGGAAGAAATTAAAATTTAATTATAGAATGTAGAGGTTGTTGATAAACTCAATGATAAATTGAGAGGGTATAATGTGTGCTCATCCTTGGCGGAAGATTTATTTATTTGAGGTCGTATCCCTATTAGGAGTTAATACATCATGTATAATGTGTATTTAAGTTGAGTAACCACTCAATATATGGTTTGTAAGGTTCACTAAGCGACAATGATACTTGTAAGTTGTTATGCCATATTTGGGCATACATTGTATTTAAATACCCTTTCACTTTTATAATGCAATCATTTGAAGCATTAAGATCTAACATGTGGTTTTAGAGTAGGGATAACAAAAAAATAATTCTTCTAATCCTCCTATAGATTCAACATAGATAAAGCCAAACATGCACTTTGTTTGAGAAAAAATCAAGTTTAAGAAAAGATGTTTCAAGTTTGAGAAAAGTAGTTTCAAGAATAGAATTACCTTCTATATAATTGTCATTGTGAAGCAAAATTTCATTATAGATTTAAAAAAAATTAGCATGGAAAACCATTTCAAAAGGCAAAAGCCTAAAAGTAAACAACTAGACCAATCAAGGCAAGAAAGTAATCCATATAAGTTCCTTAAAGATCACAAGAAAAGTAAGCCATAAAATCTCCTTAAAATTGTAAGAAAGGAAGCCATAAGAAGCTTCTCAATTTTTTTTAAAGAAAATATAGAAGCCATCAAATCTTCTTAGAAGTTTACAAAAATATAACCATAAAATATTAGCTTTTGATGTAATGAAAGAATAATATGAAATATAGCAATCACAAGATGCAAAGTAATATGAAAGAAAGTAAATCTACTAGATGACTGAACTATGCAATAAATAGAAATGATATAAAATAATATAATGTAGCTATGGAGGAAATGAAAACTCCATTATAAATATAATAAACTACATTATACCCATCACCAATGGATGGTGATACACATAAAAATATGCTAAGCACTAAGCTACACTATCAGACTATGTCCCCCAACTCTATTTCTATCTAATAATGAGGCCTTTTTTATATAGGTAAAATAGGATACTTGTCAAACACTCTACCTAGTTGTGCAAGGGATAACTTGCACATGTACAACTTGCACATTGACACTTGTGCATTTATTACATTGCATAAAGTAACTAAATAACTTGCCCCTAAAGTAATCTAAGTATGTATCTTGGAAGATAAATTTACATAACACAAATGATGGAATAAAATCTATTTCTAACACCCCCTATATTACAATATTTAGGTATTGAAGAATTTAGTCTTCAATATGAATCTTCTTCTTCTTCATCCTGAACTTTATATTCTTCCTATGAATTCTTTGTGTTCAGGTTCAACAAGTAATCTGTGTCTTCATATATTCATATGATGCAAAGTAAGATGGAGCTAAGGCTTCTTCTTTCAATTGAATTTGCATTGTATTCCTCTTTTATTTGCCATGTCTTCTTATTTATCTTTGGATTTTCCTTTTATTCTGGTTTTAGTGTTCTCACAGGAGGTTGAGTTGCTACTTGGTTCTTGTGAGGAAGATTCTCCTTTACTATATTTAATATATACATAAGTTTCTGAACAACCACTTAAGGTATCATGATAAGATTTTGAATTAGTAGAACAAGAAGTATTGATGTTGCATGAGGATTGAAACAACTTTTCTAGATATGATTCATCAAGTTCTAACTTCTTTATGAGCAATTCTATCAATCCTTCTTGTTCTTCATTTTTTCCTTATAGTGTTTATATGTGAGTAGTGCCATGTATAATATTCTTTCAAAGTCTAAGGAAAGTAAAATATCATTTTTTATTGTCAATTGCTTCATTGAGATGGGTTTGAATATAGCATTCCATAGTATCAAAATAATATTCTAAGGCTTCACTATAGATTACTTTTGAAGCTAGATCTAACCTTATGATTTCTAAAGTAGATTCATGATCCCAAGTTTTATGGCATTAGATTTTTCCTTTCTAAAGCACTTATTGGTATTTTGATAAGTAGACATCCTTATAGCTCCCTAGTCTTAGGATATGTGCTCCTTAATTGAAGTATATAAGCTTGATTTGATGAAACCTTTATTAATCCTTAGGTTGTAGTCTTCCTTATGTCTCCCTAGGTATGAATACCTAATTTTAGGTTTTTTTTTTTTTTTTTAAGAAAGTTTATATCTTCCCAACTTGACAATATTTGATGGATATTATTATCAAGTTTTGTATAATCCCTTATGACTCCCTAATGTTATGGAGTATGATATAGTGATTTTGTAATATATAGTTTAAATTTTGGTTGATTTTGTATAAATTTTGTAAGGATCAAAAATCAACTTCTTAACTCCTTATTACTCCTATTGAACTAAGCACTTTTCAATTTTTGAAGAGGTTTTAATATTGGATTTCTTTTGTCCCTTTTGAGAATTTTTTTGAGACAAGAATATAAATTTCCAATTTTGAATAAAAGATCTTAATAACCCTTTTTTTAAACCCTTATAATTTTATTCAAGTGGTTCTAATTTCCAAAAAAATAGTTTGATGTTGTAACCCTTATCACTCCTAAATTTGGAAAACGAGAACACATTAATATTTGCAAACATTAAATGGATTAATTCCAAGTAGTATCCCTTATTTCTCCTAACTTGTAACTTGAAAATATTATATTAATTTCCCTGATTTTTGCTTTTAAACAAATATTGATTTCATTTAATATCTCAACCTTATCTTATAACCTTATAACTCCCTTTTTAAAATGAAAGCAAATTAGATGAGAAAATTTTGTTAAGGGTTTGTACCTTTATGAAGCTAGATGAATATGACAGTAATATGTCCTTCTTGAGCATGAATTTATCAAGGTAATTTTTGGATTCAATGCTCTCATTTAATGTTGGTTGATCGAGAGTGTTTTCTACTACTCTTGACTTGCTTCGGATCACTGCCGAATTGCTATCGAAATACCACCAATATTTTACCATTGACATGTTGAACTACCATCAAAAAACTATTGAGTAGCTTCCAAAATGTTGCCTGTATCACTTTTAACCTATTGATTTTTCTTTACAATGTGTAGGTGGTGGGAAAACCTCGTGTTCTTTTCACTTTTAGATCTAATTAATTTCAAGTGTGCATGGGGGATATTCATTAGAATATTTTCTTCCCAACTTGAGGACCTCTTTCCAAAGAAAACCCTGAGTTGTGCAAGGGATAACTTGCACATGTACAACTTGCACATTGACACTTGTGCATTTATTACATTGCATAAAGTAACTAGAAAACTTACCCCTAAAGTAATATAAGTATGTATCTTAGAAGATAGATTTACATAACCTAAATGATGTAATAGACTCTATTTCTAACACCCCCTTGTATTACATTATTTAGGTATTAAATACTTTAGTATTCAATATGAATCTTCTTCTTCTTCATCCTAAAATTTGTATTCTTCCTCTACAATCTGTGTGTTCAGGTTCAGCAGGTAATCTATGTCTTCATATATTCATATGATGTAGAGTAAGCTAGATCTAAGACTTATTCTTTCAATTGACTTTGCATTGTAGTCCTCCTTTATTTGCTATGTATTCTTCTTCATATATGACTTTGCCTTTGAATCCGGTTTCAGTGTTCTCATAGGAGTTTGAGCTGCTACTTGGTTCTTATGAGGAAGATTCTCCTTTCTTGTATTTAATCTGTATAGAAGTTTTTGAACAACAACTTAAGGCATCATGATAAGATTTTAAGTTAGTAGAACAATAAGTGTTGATGCTGCATGAGGATTGAAATAACTTTTCTAAATATGATTCATCAAGTTCTGAATTCTTTCTGAGTAATTCTATCAATCATCTATGTTCTTCATTTTCTACCTTGTAGTGTTTATATGTGAGTAATGCCATGTATAATATGCTTGCAAAGTCTAAGGAAAGTAAAATATCATTTTTTCATTGTCAATTTCTTCATTGATATGGGTTTGAAGATAGCATTCCATAGTATCAAAATAATATTCTAAGGCTTTACTATGGATTAAATTTGAAGCTAGACCTAACCTTCCTTATGATTTCTTAAGTAGATTCATGATCCCAAGTTTTATGGCATTGGATTTTTTCTTTCTGAAGCACTTATTGGTATTTTGAGAAGTAAACAAATATTGATTTCATTTAATATCTCAACCTTATCTTATAACCTTATAACCCCATTTTTAAAATGAAAGCAAATTAGATGAGAAAATTTGATTAAGGGTTTGTACCTTTATGAAGCTAGATGAATATGACAGTAATATGTCCTTCTTGAGCATGAATTTATCAAGGTAAGCTTAGGATTCAATGCTCTCATTTAATGTTGGTTGATTGAGAGTGTTTTCTACTACTCTTGACTTGCCTCGGATTATTGCTGAATTGCTATCGAAATACCACCAATATTTTACCATTGATCTATTGAACTACCATCAAACTGTTACTGAGTAGCTTCCAAAATGTTGCTTGTATCACTTTCAAACTGTTGCTTTTTCTTTACAAGGTGTAGGTGGTGGGAAAACCTTGTGTTCTTTTCACTTTTAAATCTAATTAATTTCAAGTGTGCATGGGGGATATTCGTTAGAATATTTTCTTCCCCACTTGAGGATCTCTTTCCAAAGAAAACCCTGAGTCATGCAAGGGATAAATTGCACATGTACAACTTGCACATTGACACTTGTGCATTTATTACATTGCATAAAGTAACTAGAAAACTTACCCCTAAAGTAATATAAGTATGTATCTTAGAAGATACATTTACATAACCTAAATGATTTAATAGACTCTATTTCTAACACCCCCTTGTATTACATTATTTAGGTATTGAAGACTTTAGTCTTCAATATGAATCTTATTCTTCTTCATCCTAAAATTTGTATTCTTCCCCTGCAATCTGTGTGTTCAGGTTCAAAAGGTAATCTGTGTCTTCATATATTCATATGATGCAGAGTAAGCTAAATCTAAGGTTTCTTCTTTCAATTGACTTTACATTGTATTCCTCCTTTATTTGCTATGTATTCTTCTTCATATATGAATTTGCCTTTGAATATGGTTTCAGTGTTCTCATAGGAGGTTGAGCTGCTACTTGGTTCTTATGAGGAAGATTCTCATTTCTTGTCTTTAATCTGTATAGAAGTTTTTGAACAACAACTTAAGGCATCATGATAATATTTTGAGTTAGTAGAACAAGAAGTGTTGATGCTGCATGAGGATTGAAACAATTTTTCTAGATATGATTCATCAAGTTCTGACTTCTTTCTGAGTAATTCTATCAATCCTCTATGTTCTTCATTTTCTACCTTGTAGTGTTTATATGTGAGTACTGCCATGTATAATATGCTTGCAAAGTCTAAGGAAAGTAAAATATCAAATTTTCATTGTCAATTTCTTCATTGAGATGGGTTTGAAGATAGCATTCCATAGTATCAAAATAATATTCAAGGGATTTACTATGGATTACGTTTGAAGCTAGACCTAACCTTCATTACGATTTCTTAAGTAGACTCATGATCCCAAGTTTTATGGCATTGGTTTTTTTCTTTCTGAAGCACTTATTGGTATTTTGATAAGTAAACAAATATTGATTTCATTTAATATCTCAACCTTATATTATAACCTTATAACTCCCTTTTTAAAATGAAAGCAAATTATATGAGAAAATTTGATTAAGGGTTTGTACCTTTATGAAGCTGGACGAATATGATAGTAATATGTCCTTCTTGAGCATGAATTTATCAAGGTAAGCTTTGGATTAAACGCTCTCATTTAATGTTGGTTGATTGAGAGTGTTTTCTACTCCTCTTGACTTGCTTCGGATCACTGCCGAATTCCTATCGAAATACCACCAATATTTTACCATTTATTTGTTGAACTACCATCAAAATGCTACTGAGTAGCTTCCAAAATGTTTCCTGTATCACTTTCAAACTTTTGTTTTTTATTTACAAGGTGTAGGTGGTGGGAAAACCTCATGTTATTTTCACTTTTATAGCTAATTAATTTCAAGTGTGCATGGGGGATATTCGTTAGAATATTTTCTTCCCCACTTGAGGACCTCTTTCCAAATAAAACCCTGAGTTGTGCAAGGGATAACTTGCACATGTACAACTTGCACATTGACACTTGTGCATTTATTACATTGCATAAAGTAACTAGAAAACTTACCCCTAAAGTAATATAAGTATGTATCTTAGAAGATACATTTACATAACCTAAATGATGTAATAGACTCTATTTCTAACACCCCCTTGTATTACATTATTTAGGTATTGAAGACTTTAGTCTTCAATATGAATCTTCTTCTTCTTCATCCTAAAATTTGTATTCTTCCTCTGCAATTTGTGTGTTCAGGTTCAGTAGGTAATCTGTTTCCTCATATATTCATATGATGCAGAGTAAGCTAGAACTAAGGTTTCTTATTTCAATTGACTTTGCATTGTGTTCTTCATTTATTTGCTATGTATTCTTCTTCATATATGACTTTGCCTTTGAATCTAGTTTCAGTATTCTCATAGGAGGTTGAGCTGCTACTTGGTTCTTATGAGGAAGATTCTCCTTTCTTGTCTTTAATCTGTATAGAAATTTTTGAACAACAACTTAAGCCATCATGATAAGATTTTAAGTTAGTAGAACAAGAAGTGTTGATGCTGCATGAGGATTGAAACAAATTTTCTAGATATGATTCATCAAGTTCTGACTTCTTTTTGAGTAATTCTATCAATCCTCTATGTTCTTCATTTTCTACCTTGTAGTGTTTATATGTGAGTATTGCCATGTATAATATGCTTGCAAAGTCTAAGGAAAGTAAAATATCATTTTTTCATTGTCAATTTCTTCATTGAGATGGGTTTGAAGATAGCATTCCATAGTATCAAAATAATATTCAAAGGCTTTACTATGGATTACGTTTGAAGCTAGACCTAACCTTCCTTACGATTCTTAAGTAGATTCATGATCCCAAGTTTTATGGCATTGGATTTTTTCTTTCTGAAGCACTTATTGGTATTTTGAGAAGTAAACATCCTTATAGCTCCGCAGTCTTAGTATATGTGCTCCTTAATTGAAGTATATAAGCTTGATTTGATGAAAACTTAATTAATCCTTAGGTTGTAGGCTTCCTTATGTCTCCCTAGGTATGAATACCTAATTTAGGTTTTTTTTGAAGAAAGTTTATATCTTCCCAACTTGACAATATTTTATGGATATTATTATCAAGTTTTGTAGAATCCCTTATGAATCCATAATGTTATGGAGTATGATATAGTTCTTTTGTAAAATATACTTCAATTTTAGTTTATTTTGTATAAATTTTGTAAAGATAAAAAATCAACTTCTTTACTCATTATTACTCCTATTGAACTAAGCACTTTTGAATTTTTGAAGAGGTTTTAATGTTGGATTTCTTTTGTCCCTTTTGAGAAATATTTTGAAATAGGAATATAAATTTCCAAATTTGAATACAAGATTTAAATAACTCCTTTTTTTTAAACCCTTAGGATTTTATTCAAGTGGTTCTAATTTCCAAAAAACTATTTTGATGTTGTAACCCTTATCACTCCTAAATTTGGAAAACTAGAACACATTAATATTTGCAAATATTAGATGGATTAATTCCAAGTAGTATCCCTTATTTCTCTTAAATTTTATTTTGAAAATATTATATTAATTTCCCTAAGTTTTGCTTTCAAACAAGATTGATTTCATTTAATATATCAACCTTATCTTATAACCTTATAACTCCCTTTTTTAAATGAAATCAAATTAGATAAGAAATTTTGATTAAGGGTTTGTACCTTTATGAAACTAGATGAATATGACAGTAATATGTCCTTCTTGAGCATGAATTTCCCAAGGTAATCTTTGGCTTTAATGATCTAATTTAATGTTGGTTGATTGAGAGTGTTTTCTACTACTCTTGACTTGCTTTGGATCACTGTCGAACTGCCACCAAGCTTCTACCATCGATTTGTTGAACTGCTATCAAACCGCTACCAAGTAGCTTCCAAATTGTTGCATGTATCTCTTTCAAACTATTGTTTTTTTTACAAGGTGTAGCTAGTTGGAAAACCTCGTATTCTTTTTACTTTTAAATATAATTAGTTTCAAGTGTCCATGGGGGAGATTCATTAGAATCTATCCTTCCCCACTTGAGGGCCTCTTTCTAAAGGAGACAACGAGGATGTGAAAATCCTCAACACAACTAGACCCGTACGGTTTATGTTTTATCAAGGTTGTAAAAAGATTGATTTAATGCTTGTTTTGTGGTGCTTATTTGTTCAAATGGGAAAATCACCTATAAGTTTTGGATCTCTATTAATCTTGACTCTTTATCGAGCCTCTTAACAATTATTTGAACCTAAATCATCAAAAATAATTTAAAATGAAATGCTTAGATTAATCCACACAAATGCAAGCAAACAAGAGCTAACCTAAATGCACTTCAAGTTTTAAATGCACTAGTCTAAGGAGATTTGGATTTAAGGGCAAACAAGGAAGGATGCAATCGAACAAGTTAGCCTAAATGCATATATATGCTAATTGATTTCTTGCCTAAATGCTTAAATATGAAAGATATGCTAAAAATGAGCCTAAAATTTCTTGATTGAATTATATTTTAATGTTTTGTAAAGAAATTATTGCGTTTTGTAAATATTTATCAAGGTTTTGTGAATATTTTGTGTTATCTAACTAGATTCCTAAATTTTCCAAAGTTAATGCATTGTTTTGGTTTCAGAATAACAAACAATTAGAAACAAAACACACATAAATATAATAATAGAGCTAGGGAAGGGCAAAGTGGTTGGGTTACCTCTTTTAGATCTTGTATACAAAATTTACCATAGCACATAGCCAAATTTACCACAAAAGCCAAATTCACCACAGGGGTGGCGAATTTGATAAAATCTACACCAAAACTGAAAAAATTAGTTTTTCTATTTTTGGGGGCCTATCTGAGGGTAGTGAGGTTGATAAGCTATCGTTGCTACTAATCAGTTCCCCTGTTTTGTAAAAAACATGAGTCTGATTGCCTTCCTAGGGTGTCTTTTGATCTATTACCAAATTTACCACTAAGTCTTGTCAAATTCGCCACTAGCAAATTTGGTCTGAGTGGTAAATCTGGTTTTGTAAAAAAGTCTACCAAATTTACCATAGAGGTGTTGAATTTGGTCCTAGGCAAAAAAAAAAAGGTTTTTGGGGTTGATTTTAGTAGGCTTTATCAATGTTTTCGAGCTGAAAGTTTGTCAAGGAGTCCTTACTATGGTCGAGAAGGCCTGTGAGTATAAAAATCAAATAACAAAGTCTCTAAATTAGGGTTTTATCAAATTCACCATAGGAATGGTATATTTGGTCCTAGACAAGGTTTTTTAACTTTTAGATCCAATTAAAGGTATACTTGGACAAGTTATGAATAGAGATTGACAAGGAAGGATTGTAATGTAATCCCAAAGGTCTATGTGCAAAGAAATCAGGGGGTTAAGCTTTCAAATTAGATAATTAATAGACTGAGATTTCATTAACAATGGAAAAATGATGAAATCCCTAAAGGGGAATCTACAAATATAAAAAATTATACTTGTAACAGATTATGGAATGAGAGTAGAGGTTTAAGAAATGCTATATTAGGGTAAAAAACACTTCTTAACAATATTCTAAGGGTGTATTAGAGGAATTATTTGAGAAATTAAAAAAATATGTTGAGAAATTGATCAAAGTAAATATACAATAATAAGTGAATGTGAAAGCATGAAACTGAAATTAGATTGAATAGAAGCACAAATGCATATAAAATTAGATGTTATGTAATAAGAAATGCTAATTCCAATCAACTCAAATGAGAAGACAAGTTATCCTTTTAAAAAAGTAAGAGATTTTACATGTAAAATAGAAGGAAATGTTATGTAAATGCTTGAATTAAAAGATACAGTATGTAAGAATGCTAAATATATGAAAATAAAGTAGCATGGAAGGAAAAAAAGGATTAGTATGCTATAGATAGGATAAAAAAATTGTAAAAAAATTATTATAAAAGATCTTGTACAAATATGTAAGTAGGAATATGGCAAAAACGTTGCAAAATAGAGGATTAGAGCTAAAAATAAGTCAAAAGGAATAGCAAACTAAGATAGCCTATAAGAGAAAGGTTGGATATAAAAATAAGAATGCAAATATTGGACAAGAAAAGCAGTCCAAAACACTCTTAGAGATAATATGATGAAATATTTATCATATGAAATAGAATGCATAAAAAAAAAGTGTTAAGCTATCAAGGCTACAACCATAGGGGACAAAATGATGTGGAATCAAGGTGAAAGGAGAGAAGAAGGAAGACAAGAGAGCTTCCCTTATTGCCTCCAATGGTGACCTTCTTGCTCCCAAGTCCTCCCTAGCTTTGCTTGGCTTGCCTCCAATGTTTATAAAAGACACTCTAATGCTTGATAAAGCCTATGCTATTGCTTGAGAAGAGCTAAGAGAAGAGATGAAAATGCTAAAGTAAAGTGGACAGAGCTTTGCTATAGTAATTTTCCTTGGAAAATGCCTACCGAAGGGGGTCCTTAAATGGGATTTGGAGGAGGGGTTGGAGGGAGAATTGGATAAACATGAATTCAAACCAAAAAATATTAGACCTTGCTGGAGCATGTGGAATTGATGGTGGAGGTAAAAAGATGCTTGATCCATGGCTACCTAGTTTGTATAGAATATTATCGATTGTTTTGCTAAATTTTCCATAGGTGTGGTGAATTTGGTTCAAAGTGGTGAATCTGGTGACAAGTCAGATTGAATTTTGAATTTTTGAATTTCAAAAAAGGGCTACCAAATTTACCACTAGCCAAATTCGCCATAGGGGTGGCAAATTTGGCAAAACTGACATTTTGGTTAGAAAAACCTCATTTTGCAATTTTGCCAAATTTGTCACTCAGTTTGCCAAATTTGGTCGAAGTGGTTAATTGGTTAAGGTGCTTTTAGGCCTCTAAAGTGATGGGAAATGCTGATTTTGAAGCTATGTGAAGGTTAGGCCATGTTTTGCAAGTTTTGGAGTGTTTGTGATTAATTTTGGAATGTCACAATAAGCATATCAAAATTGGGTGTCTACATTTTGCCCTAGTTTTGACGTGATATCTAAGATGTTACGTCAAAATTTAAGTTGTGATACTCAATTTTTATGTTGTATTGCATTGGAGTGATGGTTGATTGATTTGTAAAATCGATTGAATACTTTAAATTATTCGAAAGGTTTTGTATATATATGCCTCGTTTTGTGTGCCCTAATTTTTGGGGAAGATTGCTAGGTCTTATGAAATTTTCTTGCTTAGGAAACATGATTGTTGAGACTCACATGCTTGATTGCAGGTCTTGGTGTAGATTTTTTGAGATATGGTGTACCTTGTATCGGATAGGATTTTAGGATTTAAAAAGCTAAGGAAAGGTGAAAGCGACCTCATTTGCACTCTTACCTATTATAGAAAATTGGAGAGGATGAAGTGGATCTATTAGAGGAGATGGTGCATATCCTAGGATGGGTACATCATTTTGACATGATTCGAGGGACTGTCAAGGTGTCAGAGAAAGTTTGAGAGGTAGTCTCTAACCTCGATGCCAAATTTTCACACCTAGGGTACATTTTTTGCAAATTTTTGAGACTTGTGGTGAATTTGGCACTAGTGGCAATTTGGTAAAGGTGCCATTGGTAATTTTGGTCCCAATGGTGAATTTGGAACTAAATAATTTGGTACCAGTGGCGAATTTGGTCAAAACAACCCAATTTGTTTTATAACTTTTAAATCTGATTATACATGCAAATATAGTCATATTTATACTTACCAAAAAGTTCTCTTCGGGAGCTATCCAATGGTGGTGGTTTTTAGAAGTTTTGGAATAGTTTGATGCTCTTTATAACTTATTATTTTGGGATGGTTTTTGATAGGATATGAGGATTTTGATGAGTCGAGAGTGTCATCCTAAGTGCTTGGGGAGCATCTTAGGGGGTGACTGGAGGATCACAAATATTAAACTTTTGATAGTGGTGGGGATGTAATATGTCAGCTTCATGCCCAAGTTGGATTTTGATCATTCATTGCTGACAACTCTCATAGAGAGGTGGTATCCATCAACTAATACTTTTAGATTACCAATGGGTGATATGGCAGTTACCTTAGAGGATGTATGTCACATTCTCAAGGTGCTAGTTTAGAGAGTCCTTATTTGTGTGGGGATGAATTTTTCCACAGGGAGATTAACATTCTCAGAATATGGTGACTTCTTAGGTATGCCAAAGGGGTTGAGGATTAATGATGCTTATGTTGGAGGACATATTTATAGGAGCATGAAACTTCTGATTATAGTAGTATCTGGGTTGATGATGAGTGACATTAATAGGATTTTTATGCCATAGGGATGGGGGTGTATTATAGCATGGATGAGGGATAACAAAATAGTCTATGCCTGGGCTCCAACTATCTTAGCTAGGTTAAATCATACCTTGTATAGAGTAGTTTATCGATAAGGTTATAGCTTGACTACATATACTATACTCCAAGTTTGGGCTTGGGAACATATAGCTATTTGGTGGCCTATAGTGGTGACAAGGAGGATTGATCACAAGCTACCTATAGTCTATTGATGGGATAGGAGAATTCACCCTTCGTCCTATAATCTAACTTGGATGAGACATATTATTAGTGACATGCAAGTGGCACATGTTACATGGTAGCCTTGGAGATGGGTGTACGCATGGTTTGAGGATCACCATGAGTTGTCTAGAGTGAGATGAGTTCAGTGGTTAGACAATGGGAACAAGGATTCCAAGTTGTATCATTATGATTAGATGAATTATCAGTATAGAGAGGTACAGGTGATACCGAATGAGGGGGGGTTTGGATATGATGAGTGCATCACAAGACTTGGTGGGATCCTATGGATCCTCTTACTTTTTTGAAGGTTGATGAGGATGATCCTATGGTCTTGAATCATGTATTGCATGATGTAGGTGTGATAGCAAGGTATGATGCTTGGTATAGGTGATTCAGACCACATAAATTGACTACAGGTCTACCACCAAGGGATCAAAGGTAGATATTATTAGACATGTTGAGTGCCCTATGGGTGACTAGGCGTCGTATTAGGAGAGAGATATGGTAGCAGAGGATGGACATACAGAGAGTGAGGAGATCATCTTCTCTAGATTTCACTCCCCAAACTGCTACTCCCCTCTTATGTGACCTAGCTAGTGAAGGGGCATTGAGTCCAATTGGGCAACATACTAGTGGGGTAGGGCCAATTTTTTTTGGAGATGTTAGCTTGAGCAGGACATATGTGGATGTTACAATGGTAGATTTGAGGGTACTTGGTGACACTTTTGAGGGTGTGTGGGGTTATCTAGTGGCCTCGTATAATCTACAATTGATAAAGGTGTCCCAACTTAGAGATGAGGTGGCCTAGGTATAGACGGATAGTGGGGAGGCTATTTCGAGGCTTCAGTCATCCTTGGACCATGTTGTAATTGAGTGTACCATTGATTATATGATCATTATTAGCATTAGGTCTAATCTAGAGTGGTAGATGAGGGAGAGGGACAAGGCTCGTGATGCGATGCGAAAACATTTGGATAGGAAAGTGGTGACCATTATTACGGAGCCACCCGAGCGAGAGGTAGTAGTTTATAGGGCCTTGTTGGAGAGCATGAGGATAGATTTTATGGAGCAGATGCATCACTTATCTATTAGAGTTGAGAGGGCATATAGTAGGGTTGTACATTACTATGATTTATATCATGCAATGGTACATGTGGAGCAATGGGTTCCGTCTCCTTTATGTTCACAATTGAAGGCTACAACGATGAGTGGTATGTGGGGGACTACTAGCTTCCAGCCACCACACCCTCCTCCTGAAGTAGAGTATTTTAGATACATTGAGACCTCGAGTTAGAGGATTTTTAGGGATTTTTTAGGAGTGAATGCATGAATTATGTGATTGTAGTGCATCCTCCTATGATTTGAGTGCATCATTTTATCTTTTTGTGATGTACCTTCTTTGTCAACTTGTATGTTATGAGGCACATATATATATGATGATGATATTTTGTTGTCTTTGTATTATGATGAGGTGTTTTTGTTTTCATGTGATGTGAATGCTTTGATTTTGATGTAGTATAATGATGTTTAGATAGGATGTCATGAATGAGGGGAGATACCCCAAATTGAGATATGTTGAGTGATTCCGATGATAAATGAATCATCTTGGCATACTTGTATTCCAGTGATGGTCTTTAGACCTTATATAGGATAGCAATCATTTTTTATAGAAGGCAATACTTACCATAATGTTCCCATGGGCAGGGATATGATCTCATTACGTCTAAATGGTGGCTTATAATGTCATATTTGTGATATCGTTTAAAACATAATGAGGTACCTATAACATATAAGAAAATCTTCTCATCAATATTCAAATGTCGCTCTCTATGAACATTTGACTGCATGGATGAGGTACCTATAACATATAAGAAAATCTTCTCATCAATGTTCAAATTTTTCTCTCTACAAATATTTTACTGCGTAGATGAGGTACCTGTAATATTGTAATATTTACATGAGATGTAACATTTAAAAAAAAATCTCTTCTCATTAGTGTTCAATTTTTGCTCTCTACAAATATTTTACTGTGTATATAAGGTACCTATAATATGTTGAAGTGATTTAATTTTTTTTCTTCTCATCAGTGTTCAAATATTGCTCTCTACAAACATTCGATAGCATAGATGATGTACCTGTAATATGTACATGAGATGTAATATTTTAAAAAATTTATTTTCTCATGAGTTTTCAAATGCTACTTTCTGTGAACATTTGACTACATAGATGAGGTAATTTTTATTCTTATCATTATTCGAATGCTTCTCTCTAGGATAATTTGACTACGTAGATATGATAGATTTGATACTATATGTGTTTGAATGCTACTATTTACGAACATTCAACTGCGTAGATAGAATAGATTTGATTCCTATCAATATTCAAATGTTGTTCTATGAAAATTCGACTGTGTAGATAGGATAGATGATAATTCTTATCAATGTTTGTGTGAAGCAAAAATACAACACTAAAATAAATATGAAAGTAAAATAACCCAATGAACAAGAGATTGCACAAAATATGATTTTATTCAATAAATGGGGGGAGCTAAGAAAATCCTTTGTTACAATCGATCTATTCAACAAAATTATTTTGATACAACAATTACAGGTGCTAGGGTTCTCCGAAACCCTAGCTACAAAACAAGTAGTGTCTTCAATGTATCTTTCTTCCAATAGGGTGATTGGGCTTTTGGTTATCCATAATCGGGCCACTCTAGATTTAGCAACTACTCAACAATCCTTGATGAATGCTACCTAATATTACACACATTACAAACATTAAATCGTTAGCAAACACAATTAGGGTTCCATAGTATGAATCCTCAAAAATTTAAACTAAAAACCCTATATCTGAGTGAATAAAACATGCAAAATCTAAATAACACCAAATAACAAAATGCACAAAATACATACTTTGATGTTCTATTGCTCCGTTGTAGATTTATGGCAAGGTGTCTCGATGGCACCTGATGATCTTGTGTAGCAAAATTTTGTCTATGGCTGAAGGGATGATAGGCATTCTACTACGCTTGCAGAAGGTGGTAGGCATGTTGCTATGCTTGTGGGATGAGGCAAGCATTCGACTGCACCTGTGGATTAGGGTTGGATCTACAAAAGTATATCAAGGGGATTCGAAGGACTCATATGATGAACGACAATGGTAGTGATGGAAGTGAGATGAAAAGGTGGCTGGAATATGAAAATCCTAGAGCAAGCTAGGATTTTTGGGGAAGGATAGGCTAGGGCACAACTTACTCACAAGAAACTAGCTCTCATCAAGGTTAGATCTCACAAGTAAATTAAAGCTCCAGTGTTCAAGTTTGCTAAGGGTTGAGCATTGAGAATGCTCCTATTTATTACCAAGCCTAGGGTTTTCTTAAGGTTTTAGCTTGATACTTTTGATCATGTGGCTAATATTAAAGTGGATTCAAATACTGATATTAAACTTTAGGTGTGACATGGATTAAGGAATATGGACGACTTAAATTAGATCAGATCAGACGGTTGAGGTTAATTTGACTTATAAATATATATTTTATAATAAATATATTAAAATATAATATAAAATATTATATTTAAATATAAATAATATAAAATAAACATAAATAAGTCAAATAGGGGTCGAAAAATGGTAGGAAAAGGCTAAAGTGGGCCATTGGATGGCGAGAAATGTATGGAATGGTCAATTGAATGGAGGGAAAGGGGGATGATGGACAAGTGGGGGGTAGAATGACCAGGATGAATGATAAGTGGCTAGGATTTGATGTCTATAGTTTGAATGTTGCTCTCTACAAATATTCAACTGCATAGATAAGATAGATGATGATTCTTATCAATGTTTGAATGTTGCTTTTTATAAACATTAACTACATAGATAAGATAGATTATGATTCTTATCAATGTTCAAATTTTGCTCTTTGCAAATATTTGACTGTATATATAATATAGATGATGATTCCTATCAATGTATGAATGTTGCTCTTTGCAAACATTCGACTGCTTAGATAAGATAGATGATGATTCTTATGAATGTTTCAATGTTGCTCTCTATGAACATTCTACTGTGTAGATAAGATAGATGATGATTCTTATAAATATTTGAATGTTTCTATATGTAAAAATTTGATTTCATAGATAATATAGATAAATATTATTATAAATATTTGAATGTTGCTCTTTGCGAACATTCGACTATGTAGATTATGAATATTTTATTCTTATCAATGTTCAAATGTTGCTCTTTATGAACATTTGACTACGTAGATAAGATAGATTATAATTCTTCTAATTGATTATAATATAGTATCGTTGACCACATTCCTTTGAAACCTCCAAAACGTATTTTCCTTAAATGTGGGGCCCTCACCTTATGTCTTCGAACGCCTTCAATCTATGCTTTCACCTCGAAGTGGGGCGACTAGGAGGTTCACCCCACACCTAGGGTGAAAATTCTTGCACTCCATGACATCTATACACTTCCATCCACCCACAAATTACCATTGCCCAACTTTCTAAGTGATTCTTTGGAACTGCATAGTGGTTTGATTGCATGGGGTCCGTGGTGCAATATTTTTCCCTTTTGAAATTTTCCTTGGCGCCTGTGCTTTCACCCCAAGGAGGGGCGAACCTTGGTCAACATGTTCAATTACAAACAACCTTGGGATACAATCAGATTCGTATCAATCCCAAGGACCACCTTCAAATAGGAGACATGAAAAATTGGGTGGATATTGGAGGTGGATGGAGAGTCTAATTTGTAAGATGGACGGCTTAAATTAGATCAGATCGGATGGTTGAGGTTAATTTGACTTATAAATATATATTTTAGAATAAATATATTAAAATATAATATAAAAGATTATATTTAAATATAAATAATATAAAATAAACATAAATAAGTCAAATAGGGGTCGAAAAATGGTAGGAAAAGGCTAAATTGGGCCATTGGATGGCAAGAAAGGTATGGAATGGTCAATTGAATGGAGGGAAAGGGGGATGATGGACAAGTGGGGGGTAGAATGACTAGGATGAATGATAAATGGCTAGGATTTGATGTCTATAGTTTGAATGTTGCTCTCTACAAATATTCTACTGCATAGATAAGATAGATGATGATTCTTATCAATGTTCGAATGTTGCTTTTTATAAACATTCAACTATATAGATAAGATAGATTATGATTCTTATCAATGTTCAAATGTTGCTCTTTGCAAATATTCGACTGTATATATAATATAGATGATGATTCCTATCAATGTATGAATGTTGCTCTTTGCAAACATTCGACTGCATAGATAAGATAGATGATGATTCTTATGAATGTTTCAATGTTGCTCTCTATGAACATTCTACTGCGTAGATAAGATAGATGATGATTCTTATAAATATTTGAATGTTTCTATCTGTAAAAATTTGATTTCATAGATAATATAGATGAATATTATTATAAATATTTGAATGTTGCTCTTTGCGAACATTCGACTGTGTAGATTATGAATATTTTATTCATATCAATGTTCAAATGTTGCTCTTTATGAACATTTGACTACGTAGATAAGATAGATTATAATTCTTCTAATTGATTATAATATAGTATCGTTGACCACATTCCTTTGAAACCTCCAAAACGTATTTTCCTTAAATGTGGGGCCCTCACCTTATGTCTTCGAACGCCTTCAATCTATGCTTTCACCTCGAAGAGGGGCGACTAGGAGGTTCACCCCACACTTAGGGTGAAAGCTCCGTTGATCGACTTCACATTTGACTTGCGCTCCTTGACATCTATACACTTCCATCCACCCAAAAATTACCATTGCCCCACTTTCTAAGTGATTCTTTGGAACTGCATAGTGGTTTGATTGCATGGGGTCCGTGGTGCAATATTTTTCCCTTTTGAAAATTTCCTTGGCGCCTGTGCTTTCACCCCAAGGAGGGGCGAACCTTGGTCAACATGTTCAATTACAAACAACCTTGGGATACAATCAGATTCGTATCAATCCCAAGGACCACCTTCAAATTGGAGACATGAAAAATTGGGTGGATCTTGGAGGTGGATGGAGAGTCTAATTTGTAAGATGGACGACTTAAATTAGATCAGATCGGATGGTTGAGGTTAATTTGACTTATAAATATATAGTTTAGAATAAATATATTAAAATATAATATAAAATATTATATTTAAATATAAATAATATAAAATAAACATAAATAAGTCAAATAGGGGTCGAAAAATGGTAGGAAAAGGCTAAAGTGGGCCATTGGATGGCGAGAAAGGTATGGAATGGTCAATTGAATGGAGGGAAAGGGGGATGATGGAAAAGTGGGGGGTAGAATGACTAGGATGAATGATAAATGTCTAGGATTTGATGTCTACAGTTTGAATGTTGCTCTCTAAAAATATTCGACTGCATAGATAAGATAGATGATGATTCTTATCAATGTTCGAATGTTGCTTTTTATAAACATTCAACTGTATAGATAAGATAGATTATGATTCTTATCAATGTTCAAATGTTGCTCTTTGCAAATATTCGACTGTATATATAATATAGATGATGATTCCTATCAATGTACGAATGTTGCTCTTTGCAAAAATTTGACTGCGTAGATAAGATAGATGATGATTCTTATGAATGTTTCAATGTTGCTCTCTATGAACATTCTACTGCGTAGATAAGATAGATGATGATTCTTATAAATATTCGAATGTTTCTATCTGTAAAAATTTGATTGCATAGATAATATAGATGAATATTATTATAAATATTTGAATGTTGCTCTTTGCGAACATTCGACTGTGTAGATTATGAATATTTTATTCTTATCAATGTTCAAATGTTGCTCTTTGTGAACATTTGACTACATAGATAAGATAGATTATAATTCTTATTAATGTTTAAATGTTTCTATTTATAAAAATTTAACTACATAGATAAGATAGATGATGATTCTTATAAATATTTGAATGTTTCTCTTTACAAACATTCGAATACGTAGATCTTATCAATGTTTGAATTTTGCTTTATACGAACATTCCATTGTGTAGATAAGGGTTTGGATGTGTGTAGTTCTAATTTTGATATGTTTTTTTATATGAGTTTGGTCTGTGCTTTATGAAGTAATGGAGATGATGCTTTTGTAATTGACTTGTTGCCTTTTGCGAATGGTTTTGCAAAGTGAGGAGGGGTAATTTTTATAAATGACTTTGTAGAGTGAATGATTGTTGTAAAAGTAGTAAAACACTTTTGTGATTTGATTGTGAGGTAATAGAAAATGACCTTTACAAATGCCTTGTAAAGTAATATTTCATAAAATAGAGGTTTTGATTATTGAGAAGTATAAATAAGCTTTGATTCTGAGAGTTTTTGTTGTAAACTAGTGGGACGATCTTTCTATCAATTTGAAAATTTTGTTGATTTCGTATTTTGTGGATAGAATATTTTAAACTAAGGGTAGAGTTCCCATATGTTGCTCTCTGTGAACATTTGAATGCATAGATGAGGTACATGTAATATGTACCTGAGATGTAATATTTTGAAAATTTTCTCTTCTCATAAGTGTTTAGATGCTTCTCTCTACGAACATTTGATTGCATCGATGAGGTATCTATAATATGTTGAAGTGATTTGAATTTTTTTCTTTTCATCAGTGTTCAAATGTTGCTCTCTGCAAACATTTTAATGCGTAGATGAGGTACCTGTAATATGTACATGAGATGTAATATTTTGAAAATTTTCTCTTCTCATCAGTGTTTAAATGTTGCTTTCTACAAACATTTAACTACATAGATGAGGTAAGTTTGATTCTTTTAAATTTTTGAATGCTGCTCTCTACAAGCATTGAACTACATAGATAAGATAGATTTGATCCTATCAATGTTCAAATGCTACTCTCTGTGAACATTTGACTACATAGATAGAATAGATTTTATTCCTATCAATGTTCAAATGTTGCTCTCTACGAACATTCAACTATGTATATAGGATAGATGATGTTTCTTATCAATGTTTAAATTTTGCTCTTTACAAAAATTTGACTACGTAGATAAGATAGATTATAATTATTATCAATGTTTGAATGTTGCTTTCTACAAACATTTGACTGTGTAGATAAGATATATGATGATTCTTATCAATGTTTGAATGTTTCTCTTTGTGAACATTCAAATGCATAGATAAGATAAATGATGATTCTTATCAATATTCAAATTTTTCTCTCTGCAAACATTCAACTATGTAGATAAGATAGATGATGATTCTTATCAATGTTTGAATGTTGTTCTCTATTAATATTTGACTATGTGGATAATATAGATAATGATTCTTATCAATGTTCAAATGTTGCTCTCTACAAACATTTGATTGCATAGATAATATAGATGGTGATTCTTATCAATGTTTGAGTGTTGCTCTTTGCGAACATTCGACTGTGTATATAAGGTAGATTTGATTCTTACAATGTTTGAATATTGCTCTTTACGAACATTCAACTACATAGATAAGTTAGATGATAATTATTATCAATGTTTGAATGTTTCTTTTTGCAAACATTTGACTTCTTAAATAATATAGATGATTCTTATCAATGTTTGAATGTTTCTCTGCAAACATTCGACTACGTAGATCTTATCAATGTTTGAATGTTGCTTTATATGAATATTCAACTACGTAGATAAGGGTTTGGATGTTTGTGGTTCTGATTTTGAGATGTTTTTTATACAATTTGTGCCAGTTCTTTACAAACTAATGGCGATGATGCTTTTGTAATTGACTTATTGCCTTCTTTGTGAATGGTTTTGCAAAGTGAGGGAGGGCGATATTTAAAAATACCTTTGTAGAGTGAATGATTTTTGTAAAAGTAGTGAAATGCTTTTATGATTTGATTTCGAGGTGATAGAAAATGACCTTTACAAATTTCTTTTAAAGTAATATTTCATCAAATAGAGGTTTTGATTATTGATAAGTATAAATATGCTTTGATTCTGAATGTTTTTGTAGTAAGCTAGTGGGATGATCTTTCTGCTAGTTTGAAAGTTTTATCAATTTCGTATTTTATGGATACAAATTTTCAAACTAAGCGCAGGGATTCCATATGTAAAATCCCAGAGAAGAAGAGCTCCTTCTTCCATGCCATGCGCATGTACACAGAAATGTATATGTGCAATATATGGGAGAAGGACCTCTCCTCATCTTGGATGTGCATATGATAGGTGTACCTTGAGTTTGAATGAACTCATTTGAATGAATAATTGTATGCCATAGATGCTATATTAGAAGCCATTAGGATGCACAAGGATTTTATAATCAACTACTTGACGCAGTTATAATTGATTATGGGTATGTGAAGTGCTAATTACCAAACCTTGATGCCTCCAAACAACATATAAGGTAGGCAAGACATTTTTTTATTTTGGAAGAAGAGTTGATAATTTTCTCTCACCTATCAAGGAGGAATTTCTCTATATATTTCCTATGGATAGATAGAGAATACCAGTTTGATAAGTGACCAAATTTAGGCTTGTGATGCTTGATTGCACATTTGTGAGATAATATTGACTGGAATAGAACTATATTAATCCAGTAATTTTATTATGAAAATAACATAATGAGAATAATATTTTGGATGCTCTACTATTGTAGAGGCTTAGGTGGCTATGAACATAACATAGATCCAGTATTTGGTGAAGTGTACAAGTGATTTCATGCTCATAAGATATTGGATATATAGGACTTCATAGTCTGATAGATACTTTTAAACAATACTCTGTGGAAGATTTGATTTTATTTGATGGAACACAAATGATAAGATCTAGGAGGATACAAAGATAACATTGATCTAGTGCCTACTGAGGTGCACAAGAAATTATGGGTCTAGGAGATATTGGATCAATGAAATCCTTGATACCCTCATGGACTATCAAAGGTCTTCATTGATATTTTGATATGTATGATAGCGTGTCAACGCAATAGATTAGAAAGGAATAAAAGTAATATTTATCCATTGTCTAATGAGATATGTGGGGAAGTTGTAGGTATGTGCATCATAAGATCAAGGGAACCTTATAATTCTCATGATTTATTGGAAATTAGTAAGAGAGAATCTGATTCATGTTTGATAGCATATTAAAATGGTACATCAAGAGAGGAGGAGTACCCTTAATCATTCGTCTGTGTTTAAGGTTTACAAGTAGTTGTTAATCCACATATGAATGGATGATTAAATGACTCCTAGCCCTTACAACCAACCAAATGAGTAAGCAGATGTTGATATATTAGATACGGTATTGTGAACTCAACTAACATGCCAATCAAGTAAGAGAACCCCATTCAACAAGTAACTAGTAGAATTCAAAAATGATTATGAATCTACAAAAAATTGGTTGAATGCGATTTCTCATCCCTAAATGGAATATCATATGAGTTATAGGTGAGGAATGTGATGCGTAGATATCATGATACATTCGATAGACTTCTCATGAATTCTCCTATACAATATATTGTTTTGCATTGTAGAAGAGAAAGAGGTGTCTTTGAGGAGTCTATAGAATAATCACGAGTGTTGTTGGAATATAAAGTCATTTTGTTGAGAAGTAATGTGGATGTGTATTGTTGATAATGTTGTAGAATGTTGTTGAAATTAATGATATGACTTATGTATAATATAGAAGAAGGTAGGTCATGTGTATGGTTTAATTTTAAGGATTAGAGGAAAGAGTGCAAGTAGAAGTTTGATGGTTGTTTGTTTGTTTGATTGTCCCCCAATTGGGATAAAAGAAAGAGATAAGGGCAGGTCATCAGTACTGTGGATGATCGCGTCATACATCACTTAACCCAGGAGAGAGAGAAGAAGAGAAGAAATATGAGGGTAATGAAGTGGGACATATAGAAGAAGGTAGTAGAGGACAAGATTTTTGGACTGAGAGAGTTTACTCAACATATGAATTAGCCTAGGTGGATGCAATGCAGATGTATTTATAATAAGGTTTGGCCTTTGCATCATAGTAAACCCTCCTGACTTGATGGTATGATCAAGAAAATGAGGTAAACATGCAAGGGGTGGAGTGTGTATGATTATGTGGTGATCCTTGTCATGTATCAATCAAATGAGCAAGCAGTTGACTCGATGTATTTCATGCATAGTATCATTTGAGGTGAATGATATTAATTGGTTCTTTATGTTCTTGACCATCCAATGTGGCTAGGTGGTAAGCTCCTAATCCAAATTTGGCTATGACAATAAAGGGACCTAACCATTTGGGTTTGAAATTTCTTTTGAGGTCGATGTCAGCATGGGTATTCTTTTGATTTTCTTTGAGGACTAAGTACCCAATTTCAAAAGACCTATGCCATATTTTCTTGTTGTAAGATCGACAAATCATATTATAGTATGTTATAAGGTATTGATGCATTTTTTTTAGGATCTCAAGTTGTTGTAAGTTGCTTGTTCGGTATTCGTATCCTGTAGATGAATATTGCAATAAGACTCTCAAGGAGGGAATATCAAGTTCAAAGGGAAAGACTACTTCAGTACCATATACTAGTGTGTATGGTGTTGTCCCAATGGGAGTGCAGAAACTTGTATGGTATGCCCATAAGGTGGGATAAAGTTGTAAGTGCCAGTCTCAACCATTTTTATTGACCAATTTCTTGAGGATCTTGATCAGTGTTTTGTTGGAGGATTCGACTTGTCCATTTCCTTGTGGGTAGTAAGGTGTTGACCATATTTGTTGAATTTTATATTTGGTGCATATTTTTGTGACCTCTTTATTTTTAAATGGGGTGCCATTGTCTATGATTATAGTTGAGGAAATACCATATTGGCTAATGATTTGATTTAGAATAAATTTTGATACCTGAATGCCTATGGCAGAGGATAGAGGTATTGCCTCAACCCATTTGGTAAAATATTCCATAGTCGTGATGATGAACTTATGTCCATTGAATTATTGAGGGTTTATTTTACCTATGTTATCCAATCCACAATAGGATAAAGGCCAAGGTAATGTTATAGGTTAGAGTTCTTGTGATGGGGTATGAACCATATTGTCATGATGTTGATATTTATCACATTTCTGGACATAGTCATATCTTTTTTCATGGAGGTACAAAATAACCCATCCTAAGTAAATTTTTGGCTACGTCTAGGTCACTAAAGTGACCACCACATGATCCATCATGAGGTTATTTTATGATATTTTGTGCTTCATATGAGTTCAGATATCTGAGGGGCATGCCTTCAAAGGAGCGTCGATATAAAATATCTCCAATGATGATGTATTTACAAGCCTTCAGCCTAAATTATCTATATTTTTGGGAGTTGAATCCTTCAGGGAACACTCCTTCCTTGAGGAAATTAAAGATGTCTTGGTACCAGGGTGCTTGGGATATGGATGTCTCAATATTGCATATGTTAAGTGGTAGTAGGCATGATTCTATTATAGAAGGTTCATTGATTGATCTTATGATGATAGCAACTTCTTCATCCTCCAATTCTAGAGGGATGAGGGATGCAGTTATTGCCATGGTGTCAGCATGGAGATTGCTAGAGTGAGGTATAGCTTCTATGGTTATTTTATCGAAGTGAGTTTTTAGCAAGTCTATGATGTCTTTGTAGGGTTTTAGCTTTTCATATTTGGTTTGATAAGTATCATTTATTTGGTTGATTACTAGTTGTGAATCACCATATACGGTTATGTTTCTAATGTTTAGTTTTATTGTGTCCCTAAGCCCTAAAATAAGAGCTTCATATTTTGCTATGTTGTTGGTGCAAGATAAACGTAGATTAAATTATAGTGGAATGAGTTGTTGTTATGGGGTGACTAGGATAATCCTTGCCCCTACACCTTTTGTGCATCTTGCTCCATCAAAGTATAGAACCCATGTTTCCATTTCTTGGATTTCTATTGATGCAACCATTTCATCGAGAAAAGAGATATTTATAGGATGCTCAGATTCCAAGGGAGCCACAATGAGTTGGTCTGCTATAACCTATCCTTTGAGTGATTTTTGTTTATGAATTCTGTGTCAAATTCACTAAGGATGATGACCCATTTGGTGGTTCTTCCCGATAGATAGGGTTTTGACATAAGGTAGCATAATGGATCTACCCTAGCTAAAATATAAGTTTTTTGGTTGAGCATATAATGTCTCAGTTTGATAGATGAGAAGACCACTGCTAGATAGATATTTTTGATAGGCATATAGTGAGTTTCATAGTTTACCAAGGTTCTACTGATGTAGTAGATTGCTCTCTCTTTATGTTTTTCATCGTATTGGGCCAACAAGGCTCCTAAGGCATGTTCAGTAGTGGCTATGTACAATAGTAATGGTTGGTTTAAGTTTGGTGGTACCAAAATTGGTGGTGTTAGGAGGTAAGTTTTTAGGGCTTTGAAGGCTTCTTGGCACCCTTCGTCCCATTCAAATTTGGCTCCTTTCTTCATTAATTTGGAGAAAGGTTGGCATTTATCTACAAGTTGTGATATGAATCTTCGTATAGCTTGTAACTTTCCCTGAAGGCTACGTAGTTTAGTTAAATTTTTAGGAGGTGGCATGCTAGTTATGGTAATGATCTTCGAGGGATCAATCTCAATCCCACATTTGGATACAATGAATCCGAGTATCTTTCCTAATTTCACCCCAAAAATGCACTTGAGGGATTTTATTCAGACTCTATAGTCTCGTAGTCTTTGGAAGATACATCTAAGGTCTCGGGTATGGTCCTTCCTTTCTTGAGATCGAGTGATAATGTCATCTACATAATATTCCACTATTTTATGCATAAGGTCATGGAATATGTAGGTCATGGCCCTTTGATAATTTTATCCTACATTTTTAATGCCAAAATGCATGACTTGATAGCAGAAGATTCCCCAAGAGGTAGTGAAAGCTATTTTAGATTGATCTTCTTCTAAGATTTTAATTTGGTTGTAACCTGATAATCCATCCATTAAGGATAGCATTTCATATCTTCTGGTTAAATTGACTATCATGTCTAAGTTGGGCAAGGTAAATTCATCTTTAGGACAAGCATTGTTTATGTCTTTAAATTCAATACAAATTTGAATGGATCCCTCCTTCTTGGAAACAAGGACAATGTTGGAGATCCAATCCAAATAATATATGGATTTTATGAATCCAACATCTAGTAGTTTCTAAAGTTCATCCTTTATTAAAAGGGTGACTCTTGGATGTATTTTTCTTAGTTTTTGCTTGACGGGCTTTGCATCAGGGTGTACTACTAGGTGATGGACTACCAATGAAGGGTCAAGTCTTGGCATATCATCGTATCCCCAAGAAAAAATGTTAGAGAATTATTTTAGTAGGTTCATGTATTCTATTTGTTATTCTTGAGTTAGGAATTTTCCTAGTTTGATAAGGCATGGATCTTGATTGGTTTCAATGTTAACCTCTATGGTTTCTTTTATTAAAGCTTGTGACTCATATTCTAAATTTTGGAGGGGCATCTATAATCCCTAGTTCTTTAAGTTCTTGAGGATCTATAGGTGTTTTTTCTAGGTCTGAAGTTTGGGTTGTGTTTAGGTTGAAAATATGATCTAGAGATTTTTCTATATGGCAATTATCTAGAGATTATTCAAGGCTTTCATTGACTGAAATAGCCTCTGGATGGACCAATTTTAACATATTGATGCTCCCAAATCGTATGGTTTTACAGGGGGTTTTATTGAGGAGTAACCAAAGGTCTTCTTTATCTTCCTCACCCCATTGGGAGCCATGTATTAATCTAGAGTGGTCATACTTATTTTCTTCTCCATATAAAGGAGAGCATTTTATTTTGTTGGGGATGAACCCAATCCCACATCACACAGGCCAAGGTATGACTTCCATAGGTTCTTTAATGCCTTATTCATAATGACCTAAGCCCTTACCTTGATATCCCATGTTGGCAAGCATTTTTTTGACTAGGGGTTAGGCAGGTGATATGTAACATGTGGTGTAGGTTCGTTCAGTGGGAGAGAAATTATGTCCTTGAATTTTCTCATCAAATGTGGTTCCACTGTGGATGAATATGTAGGATTCTATATGAATTTTGAGTCTCCTTTTGCTAGGAATACATATATCCCAAGGGTAAAGGAACATGCTTCCTAGTTATGCAAAAGGATCTGGTTTAAAAAAAATGTAATTAATTTGGTTAGCACTAAGGGAAGATCATGGTGTTTTATTTAAGTCTACAAGATGTTCCTCTAATATTTATTATCAGCCTTTGGTTGATCATTTGACATAGATTATTGTATGGAAGGACAAATTTTGAGTTCTTGTAAGTCGATGGAGTTGCACATGGTGAAAGGTTTGAGGTCTGTAGGAATGTGGATAACCCTTTCTTAATACTCATATTTAAGGCATTGGTATGAGGTAGATGGGACGACCCTCATGACATGTATCCAAGGTCTTCCAAGGAGCATATTATAAGTTACGTCACATGATATGACATAAAAGAGGGTGTTTAATACATGAGGTCCTACTTTGATGGGTAAAGTAATGGTGCTCATTACTTCTCATTCTTCATAATCAAAGGCCCTAATAATGAGGTCTAATTTTTGCAAGTCATGTTCAGTGAGGTCAAATTTTCATAGGAACTTGACATTACAAACATTCAAGGCTGACCTATTATCTACCAAGACTCTCTTGATGTATTTTTCACCTATCTACATTATGATATAGAGGGAGAGTCCCCTGATATGGTTTCGAGAGGAGTATCTTCTTCATGGAAGGCTAGAATGGCATTGTTAATTATGGTAAATCCAACCATGTTGGTGATGTCATTTGGAGATAGGTCTTGTGGGACTTCTTGTTCACTCAAGAGTTTTATCAATATTTCTCTATGCACGGGCGATATATTCGAGTTATAAAAATGAGATTTTTTTGGGTATTTATTCTAATTATAGGTGAAGATCAAAGGTGTGTAACATGTTTTGATAAGGTGTAACCACTACATGTGATTTATTGGGGATGTTTATTTTTTCCTTTAGGATAGCCGCTGGGGGTTGGTCTGAAGGCTCACTCTTTGTTTATTGTCTTGTTATAGCATGGGAATATCTTGATAGATGGATGAAACCTATGAAGTTGGCTGCATTTTGGTCATGTGTTGGTAGAGGATTTTGAAGTATCCCCATATCTTTATTGGGATTTGGTTTCCTATTGATTTTCACTATTCCTTCCTTAATAAGGTCTTGGATAATGTTCTTGAGGGTTCTACACTTGTTGGTGGTATGTCCTATTTGGTTATAGTCATAATATTCATCTTGTATATACCAAGTGGGCACTCCCTTTGATAAGTCCCAAGGCCTAATGAGTGGAAGTTCTATTAGTTTGGATTCGAGGAGTATTTTTAACATGGTAGTTTGAATTTACCCCATGTTTGTGTATTGTCTTTGAGGTTTATCTTCCTTTTGGATGACTAATTTTTGAGGAGCATTTTGAGTAGCATTTACATTATTGTTTTATCAAGAGTCGGTTACATTATCTCCTACAACATGTTTTTTTTTGTATTACCCTTTGTTAGGGGGCTTCTCATATTCTTTCTTGTTATAGTTGAGTTGGACTCACCTTATAAGGATGGCCTCTACTCTTTTAGCCATATCGATGACTTCTTCAAAGGAGGTCAAGTTTATCATATCCAAGGGATATGACAATTGTTCATGAAGGTTTCGTAAGAAAATATGTAAGATTTCTTTAGGAGGGGGGATGTATTGGAGTATCCCTACTAGGTCTCTCCATTTGGCCAAGAAATCCATGAATTTCTCATTCTTTCCTTGTTTAAGTTGGTAAAGGTCATCTATGGTAACCTTATCTTCTATATAGATCAAAAATTGTTTAATGAAGGCTTCCATAAGTTCTCTAAACCTTTTAATGGAGTGACAAGGTATTTGGAAATACCATTCTAAGGATAATCCAGTAAGGCTTTTAGGTAAATAACCTAAGGAGAATTTTTTCATCATGGTTGATGTCGTTGCAGGCTATTTGGAATAGCCTCAAATGCTTGATGGGATCTTGTTTTTCATTACACATTTGAAACTTGGGAGTTTCAAAATTCTTTGGAAATGGGTGGTTAAGAATTTTGGGATCTAGAGGTTCATTGTAGAATTCCTCAAAGGAGTATTTAAGTTTAGATGTTCCTTGAAGGGAGGCAATTTGGTGCTCAAGATCTTCAAACTTGGTGTCTCTCTTTTTTAAGTCTAGAATTTTGGTGTTAATATCTTGAATGTCATTTTATGGAGGTTGAGTTTGTAATTGGGTGAATGTATGTGTTGCAAAAGATATGCTCGTAAGAGTTGAAATATTTTGGTTTGAAGTTGTGATTTGAGGAATTTGATTAGCTCCCATGTTGTGAGTGAGAAAGGGATTTGTGGTATTGGTTGCTTTGTTAGAAAAAGGATTTATCAAAGTGGGTATTTCTATGGATAAGGTAGGAGGTGTTTTAGAATCAGTAGGTCATACCGTAGCCACATTGAGACTTGCAAAATTATTTTGATTTTATTATCTTAGGCGGCTATTGATTGTTTTTTTGAATAACCTAAGTTTTTGTGCATTGTGGTGGATTTCGCTTTAGCTTTTTCTCTAAGTTCTTATTTAAGAACATCTAAGATATAATTACCAAAGAATATTTCTCTAAGATCTTTATGTCACCTAGATAAGCAACCCTCCTTATGACTCCCACTAATCCACCATGATATACTTACCAAAGAATATTTCTCCCCTAAGGTTCGTACTTTGGTTTACTCAAGGGGTCATTATCCTTCCCCTAGTAGGATTAGCAATTGGTTATGTTCTTGTTATCTTAATTTAATGTGATGTAACTAAGCAAAAAAATTAAGTGGTCTATTTAAGTTCAACAAATTTTTATCTTAGTTAAGGAAAAAGAAGTGTTCACATCGGATTCACCAATTTATGTAGGTAGCGGAAAAACCTCACGTTATTTTCCCTTTTAAATCTAATTAATGTCAAGTGTGCGTGAGGGATATTCATTAGAATCTCTACTTCCCCACTTGAGGGCCTCTTTCCAAAGGAGACCCTAAGGATGTGAAAATCCTCAACACAACTAGACCCCTACGGTTCGTGTTTTATCAAGGTTGTAAAAAGGTTTATGTAATGCTTATTTTGTGGTGTTTATGTGTTCAATTAGGACAATCACCTAAAAGTTTTGGATCTCTATTAATCTTGACTCTTTATCGAGCCTTAACTAGTTATTTGAACCTAAATTATCAAAACCATCTAAAATGCAATGCTTAGTTTAATCCACACAAATGCAAGAAAATAAGAGCTAACCTAAATGCACTTCAAGTTTTGAATGCACTAGTCTAAGGAGATTTTGATTTTAGGGCAAACAAGGAAGGATGCAATCAAACAAGTTAGCCTAAATGCATCTATATGCTATTCAATTTCTTTCCTAAGTGCTTAAATATGAAATATATGCTAAAATTGAGCCTAGGATTCCTTGATTGACTTGTATTTTAATGTTTTGTAAAGAAACTATTGCATTTTGTAAATATTTATCAAGGTTTTGTAAATGATTTGTGTTATCTAACTAGATTCCTTAATTTTCCAAAGTAAATGTGTTTTTTGGTTTTAGAAAAACAAACAATCAGAAATAGAACACACAAAAATGAAATAACATAACTAGGGAAGGGCCAAGTGGTCGAGTTACCTCTTCTAGATCCTGTCTACCAAATTTACCACAATATAGAGCCAAATTCACCAAAGAAGCTAAATTCACCACAAGGGTGGTGAATTTGGTAAAACCTACACAAAAACTAAAAAAATTAGGTTTTCTACTTTTGGGGGCCTATATGAGGGTAGTGATATTTGATAAGCTATCTCTTCTACTGACTAGACCCCCTATTTTGTAAAAAAAATGAGTTTGATTGCCTTCCTAGGGTGGATTTTTGCCTATTTCCAAATTCACCACTAGGGCTTGCCAAATTCACCACTGGAATATTTTGTTCGAGTTACAAATATGGTTCTATAAAATAGTCTACAAAATTCACAATAGGGGTGACGAAGTTGGTCTTGGATGGAGAAAATGGGTTTTTGGAATCGATTTCAATGGGTTTTATCAATATTTTTGAGCTGAAAGCTTGTCAGAGAGTCCCTACTATGGTCTAGAAGGCCTATGAGTGTAAAAATTAGAGAAAAAGGTATCTAAATTAGGATTTTATAAAATTCACCACAAGGGTGACAAATTTGGTCTTGGGTAGGGTTTTTAAACTTTTATATCCAATTGATGGTAGATTTGGACAAGATTTAATTAGATATTGACAAGGAAGGATCCTAATGTACTCGAGAAGGTTTGTGCATAGAGAAATTAGGGGGTTAATATTTGAAATTAGAGAATTAACAGACTAATATTTAACTAACAATGGGAAAAGGGTGAAATCCCCAAGGGGGAATCTGCAAATCTAAAAAATAAAACTTGTAACCGAATGTGGAAGGAGAGTAGAGGTTTAGAGAATGCTAGATTAGGGTAAAAACCGCTTATTAATAGTATTATAAGGGTGTATAAGAGGGCTGATTTAAAAAATTGATAAAAATATGTTAAGAAATTGTTCAAATTTTAAAGTAAATGAAAAATAATAAGTGAATGTGAAAGCATGAAACTAAAATTAGATTCAATAGAAGAACAAAAGCATATGAAATTAGATGCTATGTAATACAAAATACCAAATTAGAAGACAAGTTATCCTTTTAAAAGGTGAGAGATTTTACATGTAAAATAGAAGGAAATGCTATGTAAATGCTTGAATTAAAAGAGATAGTATGTAAGAATGCTAAATATATGAAAATAAAGTAGCTTGGAAGTAAGAAATATGGATTAGTATGTTGTATATAGGCTAAACGGCTTGTGGTAAAAAGGATTAGTAAATATCTTATACAAAATATGTAAATAGAAATATGGCAAAAACCCTGCAAAATGGAGGATTAGAGCTAAAAACAAGATAAAAGGAATAGCAAACTAAGATAGCCTGCAAGATAAAGGTTGGAGATAACAATAATAATGCAAATATTTGACAAGAGTGGCAGCCCAAATCACTATTATAGTGCTCCAAAAATAATATTAGAGGCTGCCAAAGAAGAAGTTAGAGATAATATGATGAAATATTTAGCATATGAAATAGAATGCATAAAAAAGAAAGAGAAGTGTTAAGCTAGAAAGTCTACAACCATAGGGGACAAAATGTTGTGGAATCAAGGTGAAAGGAGAGAATAAGGAAGATAGGAGAGCTTCCCTTCTTGCCTATAATGGTGACATTCTTGATCCCAAGTCCTCCTTAGCCTTGCTTGGCTTACCTCCAATGTTTGTAAAAGACACTCCAATGCTTGATAAAACCTATGCTATGCTTGAGAAGAAGTAAGAGAAGAGATGCAAATGCTGGAGTAAAGTGGACAGAGCTTTGCTACAATAATTTTCCTTATCAAATGCCTACTCAAGGGGTCCTTAAATAGAATTTGGAGGGATTGGAGGGAGAATTAAATTAAACATGAATTCAAACCAGAAAATCTCAGGCCTTTCTAGAGTATATAAAATCGATGGTGGAGGTAAAAATATGCTTGATCCATGGTTGTCTACTTCGTGTGGAAGAATATCATTTTTTTTGCCAAATTTACCATTGCTTTCCAAATTCGTCATAGGTGTGGCGAATTTAGTTCAAAGTGGTGAATCTAGTGACTAATCAGATTGGATTTTGAAATTTTGAATTTCAAAAAAGGGCTACCAAATTTTCCACTAGCCAAATTCACTGTAGGGGTGGCAAATTTGGTAAAACTAACCTTTTGATCAGAATAATCTCCTTTTGCAAGTTTTCCAAATTTGCCACTTAGTTTTCCAAATTTACCATTGGCAAATTTGGTCAAAGTGATGAATTTGATAAAGGTGCTTTTAAGCCTATGGAGTGATGGGGAATGCTGATTTCAAAGTTTTATGAAGGTTAGGCCAATTTTTGGAAGTCTTGGAGTGTTTGTAATTAATTTTGGAAAGTCATAATAAGTGTGTCTACACAAGGTCCAAGACACCTTTAGTAAGTGGTTGGTTGAGTGAAAAGTGTCACCGATAGAAGTTTTCAATGCTCCATGGAAGCTTTGACTATTTTGTGGAGGTGCTAAAATCACTCCATTGCTTGTGACAAATATCACCTTTTTTTTTATATGTTTTCATTCCCCTTCGAGTGCTTTTAAAGAAACACTCCTTCTTTAATGTCTATGAGACTTTCTTACTATCACATATGTATATCAAGCTATTAGTTGTACGTAAATCCTTTTCTACATGGAGTATGGATGCCAATAGAGAATTGTAGCATCTTATTTGTGAACATTATGTATAGGTTCTCTCATAGAATGACAAGTGGCAATTGCATGATCTTCTCTTTATGCTTGGATAAAGACTCCTTGATGCTTCAGTTATGGTAGAAATGCTCCTTTATTGGATGAAGCTTGATTCAATAGGAATGCTCCTTTTATTTGATGTCTTATTGATTTGATATATATGCTCCTTTTTTTTAATGTATTCTTGCTATTTTTATTTATACACTACATGATCTTCCCCTATGCCTTGTCTTTTGTAGGTTCGGTTATCTAAGATCCGTAGATGATGAGCCAAAAGAGAGGATATTTGATATGCTTGGAAGAGTGATAGTATTTGGTTGCCTTTGCCTGATTCTACCTACTTGTAGTGCATATTTAAGGAAATTTCCATTCTACCTTTTTTCCTACATAGAATGAGTTATAGTAGTGCAACTCAATGTATCAATAAGATACCTTTTACACCTTTTCTTGCACTCCCTTTTTGTAGTTCTAGTATTCTGATTTGTATGACAGAATTCTTAATGCAGTGTAGGATTTTGAGGTTGTCTATTTGCTTTAACACCTTCCCCTTTTTGCTTTAATATTGTGATGAAAAATCCAAGCTTGGATAGAACTAGATATATGATGCAATTTTTTGCACTTTTTACCTTGTAATTAACCATGTAATGCTTTGGATTTGAGACTCACCAAGTCTCAATATTTGAAGCTTCTACTTCTATTTTGGTTAGTCATATTATTCTCCAAGTTTTGGAGGATTATAACCTATTTTGGTGGCTTCTCTTGGCCACAATGTGTTGCAGATTTATGTGCTTTAATAGTGTCTTTAGACACTTGATACAAATCAGATTTTGTACATTTCAAAAAACACAAAACTAATTTATTTTTGACAGTAGTATAATAGTGCAAGTATTTCACTCTTAATGCACTAATATTACACCTTATCACTCCAATAAACTCTCAAATTAATGCACTAACAATTTACTACAACCAATCAAGAATAACCTAAAATGAATCTTTAAGAGTTATTCTGCTATTTCACTACAACTAATATTGTAGGACTTAGTATTCTTTTTATTTCTCCAAAATAGATAATAGGTAGTCGATAGAAGTAATTTTTAAATCTAATCAACTCCTAATTAATTTGCAAATGAACCTTAAAAATAATTTTTTCTTTTTGCACTTTCAAATACGGTAATCCAATTTTCTATTTGCAAATTTAATCCAAATTTAGGTGCTTCTAACAGATCTAATAGGTAAATGAATTAATGAACCCACTTGGACCAAAAAGTTACATACCTTTTTTGTTGTAGCTATTTTATCAATTATGTAGAGGATTTAGAAATTGGTGCCTAGGGTCACCAAGCTACTACTATGAGTATTTTCTTGCAACTCTTTATAGACTATGTTGAATAGCTCCTTCTTCACCAAATAATGGTCTCAAAATTTCTTTCATGAGCCTAGGATTTGGTGGCTTGTTCTAATATTCTATTCTCCTCCTTCTGCTACAGATTTGGAGATGTCTTTGTCTCTGAAGTGACACCTTGTTACTATGATATGCAATTTTAAAATCTCCAATATATGGCGAGATTCTTCTGTATTCAAGTCTTCTTGTCAAATTTTGACTTCAAGCAAGATTTTATTTTGAGATTTTGTACTCTTGCCAAATTCTTCTTAACAGATTTAACACTCCTTGCCAAATTCTTCTTCTCAATTTTGGCACTCCTTGCCAAATTCTTATTCTCTAATTTGGCACTCCTTTCCAATTTATTATTCTCTTGGGATTATTGTTGGATGGCAATAATTGTCCCAAGTCCTTCATTATCAAGGGCTTCTCCTTCGTAGTGGATTTATCCAATGAGTTCTCCTTTGAGAATATCTTTAGTAAGGCTCTCCTAACTTTTTTTTGGATGCTCGATAAGACCTTCCCAAGGTATCTGATCTTACAGCTTTTGATGGTCTTCCTTGAGACCTTTACTTTAACCTTCTGCTCATGGAAGTTTTGGTGGTGAGATCTACTTCGGGATCTCTAATTTTACTACTTCTAGATTCAAGAAGGACTCACCTAGTCCTTATTCTCCTTCTCATTCCTTGATTCAAAGTTCTTCAATGAGATATTCTCTTGATCTCTTTAATTTTTCTTCAAGTGTTGAATTGATTATGAATAAGATACCCTTCCTGACTTTCTTATATGAAGTTTACAAACTCACTAAATATTCTTTCCATGAAATTATTAGTACTAAAATATTTATTCTGCTTCTAAATAAGATATTATCTTTTAATTATTCTTCAAGATAAAGGCTTCTATGGACTTTTTCAATATCAAGGCTTTTATGGCCTTTTTCAGTATAAAGGATTATGTGGCCTCTTTCAGTACCAAGGATTCTATGGTATTTTTTAGTATCAAGGCTTCTATGGCCTTTTTAGTACCAATACTTATGTGGATTCTCCTTCAAGGCTCTTATGGCCTTTTCTCCAAGGCTTCTATGGCCTTTTTATGTCAAGGATTCTATTGTATGTTCTTCAACTTGTAAAGTTATTCAATTGAACAATAGAGATCTCCAATATCCTAACTTCACCACAACTCTTCCTTAGAATTCTTCTTTTGTAATATTCTTCTGTTGCACAAGGAACCAATCTCTACACTATGAGGGCACACCAACATTCGGGCAACGAAGTTGGAGTCTCCTATATTTCTATCGTAGGAGGAGTCCCAATCCTCTGAGAATTTATTTTTTTTCAATAAAATAAACTTTAGGTACTAGTTAGCAAATTCTGGATATCCTAAATGATCCTCACTGGATTATTTGTTAGTCCAGTGGCCTGAATGTTGAATCTTGATCTTCACAAGTTTTTCTTGTAACTCTATGCAAATAATCTATTCAAATGCAATCTCAGTATTTTTGGAATTGATATTTCTTTTAGTACTCACTTGGGCCCTCCCTAATTCTACCACCTAGACTCTTCTAATATCTTTTGACAGTGGCTGGTCTAGCAGTGCATCTGTTTGTCAAAACACTTAGGCTCAATGATAATGATGGTTTCTCTATTGCCCTACACAAACTAGATCTACTATGGCTTTGATACCACTGTTAGCTTTTGATGTAATGAGAACTGAGGGATAGCAATCACAAGATTTAGAATAATATGAAAGAAAGTAAATATACTAGATGATTGAAATTTACAATAAACAAAAAAGATATAAAAGAATATAGTGTAGCTATGGAGGAAATGAACACTCCATTATAAAGCTACTGAACTACATTGCATCCATCACAAACGGATGGTGACACACATAGAACTATTCTAAGCACTAAGCTACACTATTAGATTATGTTCCTCGACTCTATTTCTATTTAATAGTGAGGCCTTCCTTATATAGGTAAAATATGATACTTGGTCAAAACTCTATCTAGTTGTGTAATGGAGAACTTGCACATGGACACTTGTGCATTTATTACATTGCATGAAGTAACTAGATAAATTGCCCCTAAAGTAATATAAGTCTGTATCTTGGAAGATACATTTACATAACCCAAATGATGGAATAGACTCTATTTATAACATAAAATAGGAAGACATTAAAAGTTCCTTAGATTTTTTAAGAAGATGAATCAATTGAAGCTTCATAAATAAATTGTAAGAAATATTTAAGAAATTAAAGAGAATTGAAAAGCTCACAAGGAATAAAATCTATAGAAATTCTCTAAAGACGAGGACAAGAAATGTTGTAGAAAGGAATATCTCTCAAGATATAACTGGTATAAAAAGAGATGTAGTGAAGTGCAAGAAGAAAAAACACCTAGAGTTCAAAGACAAGAGCTACTAAAACAAAGAAAGAATATATCTAAGTTTAAAAAATACATCCTTGCTTGTACCAAATGACAATGAAGAAGCATCACATGAAGAAAGAAACAACTAGTATGAATGATTGAATTATAAAAAGAAAATATCCCATGACTAGTTATAAAAAGAAAGCATTTAATTTTTTTGTATTGAAAAAGTCTTTATGCCTCAATAGAATGAACATCTCCAAGGCCATTATATAAGAGAAGAAACACTCTATATAAAATAGAGTAGAACTAAAGGAAGAAATGAAGTAAAATATCATATTCGAAATGCCATGTATTAAAATGAGTCGATTAAATGCATAAAAATCTATGAAGGAGAAAATTGCATTTGAAATATGCAAGAAGAAAATAACAAATGATGCAGACTCAAATAGGCAAAGAATAAATGGAACGTGTTGTAATTTCAATGCTCCCTCTAATTTTTCAGTATTGTGAACCAAAAAATTATGGAGAAAAAGACACAAAGGCTAGGAACTAAAGGGATAAAGAAAAAGGTTTAACATATTGAGAGATCCATTGATATTCTCTAGGGAACCTTAAAACTACTATTAAAACTCATTTGGAATACAATAATCACCTAAACGTCTACCTTAACGATGATCAAAACACTCATCCAAACATCAACTCAAACACTCAAAAGGCACTCACTCAACATCAAGTGTTAATTCAAGAGATTATCCCTAATATTAAAGCACAAGTAGTTTCACCTACCAGTGAAAGTGATTTCAAAAATAAAACTCATTAGATGACTACAAGGAAAGGTTACAATGTAGTCTTCAATTTTTTTAACAAGCAAGAAAGAACATCTAGTCTAGACATAGGATTATGCTTAGAAATATTTACTCAAAGACAATGATATTCAAAATATTAGCCGGATTCACCAAAGTGTGCAGATATGAAATTAGTAAACAAAATATAGTCCGAAGAAAATACAATAAAGAATGCAACATTATTTAGAAATAAAGGAGTTAAAACATTATCCAAAGTGCAACCCAAGAAGATACAAGAGAAAAATTCAAGCCATTAAAATTTTGAATAGTGTCAAGAATCCAAAGAAGGAAATCCCACATTGATAAGTGCATTAGATAAAGGTTTGCATAAATTACATCTCCTTCCTTTGAATATATACAAGATAAAAGGAAATTTGAATGTATTCTAAACTAGTAATATTTCAAAGAATATTCTCCAAGAAAAAGATAAATCTTATATATTTTCCAAGTAAACAATATTGTATTTTTGCATTGGTAAAGCAAGAATATGTAAGATTATATATATATATATATATATTCATCAAAAATAAAATTTTGAGGCATATTTAGTAAAATAATTATGTAAAAGATTATTATGGCTAGTGGAGCACCAAAGTTTTTATTTCCATATTTTTTTAACTATTGATGGAAAATAATTATATTGCCTAGAAGACCAAATTTAGGAAATAGCATGAGTTTTAGGATGTATGGGAAGTAGTAGGTGGTAAAATTACCCATATTATTACAAAAATGGGAAACTAAACAAATTTTGACAAGGTAGAAAGAAAGACAAGACTAATCACCATGTTTGATGTAGTAGATGAGGTCTAAGCATACATTTAATATTCAACAATGGCCAAGGATGCATGGAAAAATATAAAAATGATACTTGAAGAAAATAAAATATATATATATATTCCTCTAGAGCTAGCTTCATTGTATGAATATGAAGAGAAGAGAAAATCTAGAATTATTCATGATAATTGTAGAGTTGTAAGCATAATTACAAGCATTGGGAACTCAATTATGAGATGAAATATGAGTTTTAATAATTTTATATCTCTCCCATAAAATTATAATATTCATGTGACAACATTAAATATTATTGAGAAAACACCAAGCTTTCAAAAGCTAGTGATCCTACTTCAAAAGGAAGAGGTATCACATTGGAGATAAAAAGAAGAGCATGTATTTTTTAAAAGGAAGCAACCATTGAGAAAAATTATATGGAGAAAAACTTCTCATTGTTAGAAAAAACTATCATCGATGTATTCAAAATATCAAAAAAATAACAAAAGAGAACATGCATTAGTTGCACATGCTCAAATCAATAATATCCAGTACATTGATTTTGGAGCAACTAAACACATGATAGGATGAAAAATTAGTTTCAAAATCTAAAGTATTCATAGATGCTTGGAAAGATCTCTTGGGATGACACATCCTATAAAATAAAAGGCAAATGTGATATAAAATTATGACTTGAGTCACACAAATACATAATCACAAAATTCTTATATGTTTTAGGACTCACCAAAAATTTTACTCTTTATCAATAAAATACTTGATCACAACTTCAAGGTCAATTTTGATAAAAAACAAGGATCCAAGGTATGCATAATTCATGCTAAAACTAAGAATTCCAATATTATTGTATATATAAAAGGCAAAGGAAAGATGTTTGAACTATCTACTTGTTGTGGTGCAGTGGTAAATACCCTGGGTACTGGTAGAGGCCGACCCAGGTTCCATTCCCCTTGTCTCCATCCTGTAGATATATGGTATAGTTAGGAATGTCCTATGTGCTGGTAGAGGTCGACAAGCCTCCATTCATCCTATGCCCAACCTGTTGAAAGTGGCAACACGAAAGGGGTGTTTTACACTATAAATTAGTTTTACCTAGGTGTTGTAGGTGATTTGGATAGGATAGGGCAATCCTCCAAGGGAGGTCCCAGGTTCAAATCTCCACCCTACCAAAAAGTTGAATTGGGTATACAAAATCTAATTGATAATGTTGGTGCGGGTAGGGTCGGGTGCGACTTTCGGGTGACTTTGACGGTGTAGAACCCCTTGTTCATGGTATCTCAAACCAAGGTGGCCCCGCAAGGGGTTTTTCTCTTAAAAAAATAAAAATATGTTTGAACTTCACACAATTCATCATGACAACTTAGCATTAGTCACCGATTTTAACATATCTATATCACTCTAGCATTGATGTTATGGCCATATAAGTTATGACGATCTCATTGCATTACGAAAAAAAAATATGGTCAAAGTTCTTCCTTATTTATAGAATTTCAAACATATTTTTTCTTATTTCTTAGCTAGAAAGAAACATCAAGCTCCTTTCAAAGCTATAAAATATCTTCTCTTGATTTGATTCATATTGACTTGTGTGGGTCCATGGATCTAAGTTACAATGAATCTAGGTACTTTCAAATATTTATTGACGATCATACCTAAAAAATGTGAGTATATTTTTCAAAGAGAAAATATGAAACTTTATTCTACTTTCAAAAATTTAAGGCCTACGTAGAGACATGCACAAGAAGAATGATCCATGCCCTTCACTCATATTGAGGGAGAATTTAATAGTAATAAATTTTTAGCATTTTTTAAGGAACAAGGAATTAAAAATAGTTGATAGTTTTCTACTCACCACAACAAAATAATATTGTAGAACATAAAACCAGAATAATAATGGAAATGGCACAAAGTATGTTGAAGGATTTGCAACTTGGACACTCTTTTTTCTCAAAAATAGTACATATAAAAAATTACTTAATGAATTATGTTTCTGCTATATCACTTGAACATATCACTCTAGAAGAAGATATAAGCATATACAAACCATCAATATCTCATATTTGGGTATTTAGTTGTACATCATACATGCACATTCAAAAGGAGAAAAGACGTAAATTATATTAAAAATATTAGCAATGCATCTTACTAGGCTACAATGATGAATCAAGAGCCTACAAACTATTTGATCTAGCTTCAAATAAAGTATATATTACTCATGAAGTTGTCTTTAATGAAGGATAATCACCTTCATCACTATAATAATATCTTCATATAACTTAGCTCTAGTAATGATTGAAAGTGATGAGGAAATTACAAATGAAAAAAAATTCAGTGATATGAATGATGGAAAAAACCTATGTACTTCATAATAGCACAAAATTAGGGTACCTATGTGTTACACTAGTAAATTAAAAGTATTTGGGATAGATGGAATTCTAGACACTTTTTCTACAAGACCCAAAATATGAAGTACAACTCATAATGCACAAAATATGACTATAATGGGTACAATTGAACCATATAAAGTACAAGAAACCCTCAAGACTATAGCATAGAAAAATTTCATGTACATTGAATATCAATCACTATTGATAAATATTATTTTGGATCTTGTTGATCTTCCATGAGATAAAAAGACTATTGAATGCAAATGAGTTTTTAAATTAAACAATAAATCATATGGAAGTATTTATAAACATAAAATATGACTTGTAGTAAAGGGATATACACAAAAGTAAGGAATACATTATGAATAAAATTTTACCCTTACAACAAAAATAAATTCCATTAGAATTATTTTTGCTCTAGCTGCTCAATTTGGATGGAAAATTCATCAAATGGATTAGAAAAGTGTTTTTCTCAGTGTAGACTTTAAAAAGAATTTTATATGACTCAACTACAAGGATTAATCATATCTATACAAGAAACAAAGATATGCAAATTGGTAAAATCTCTTTATTGTCCCAAACAAGCTCCTTGGGCATGGTATATAAAGATAAATTGAAATTTTGGAAAGCATGGACTTGAAAGGAATATGTATGATCCAATTCTACCTAAAAATGAGAAAAATGGGGAGATTGTATTCATAAATATGTATATATATGATTTGGTCATCACAATAAGCTATAAATGTATGATTCTAGCCACAAAGGAAGAATTCAAGAAATCCTTTGATACATCTAATCTTGGGTTATTACACTACTACCTGGGAGTGGAGGTAAAATAGAACCATCATCACATTTTTATTTGAAAAATAAAATATACCAATAACCTTCCTAAGAAATATCAAATGAAATATTGCAAGCCTATAACAGCTCCTATGAAATTAGATATACAACTCTCATGGTTTGATTACTCTCCTCTAGTGAATGTAATGCTTTATTGATAACTAGTTGGGAGCCTCGTCTACCTAACTTACATAAGATTAAATATTCATTTTGTAGTGAGTTATCTCTCAAATTTCATACAGAAACCAAAGATAACACATTGGTAGGAAGTAAAGAGAATTGTAATATATATCCAAGGCACATTGGAGTATGGTTTAGAATTCAAGAGTGATCAATTGCTCTTAATGGATTATACACACGTAAATTATGCAAGTTGTATTAATGATTAAAAAATCCACCTCTGATTATGTATTCTATTTGGTTCAACACCCATTTAATGGGGAATAAAGAAACAACAAATAGTTTCTTGATATTCCATTGAAGTAGAATGTCATGCAATAGGAGGAGTTATTTGTTGCATAACTTTTATTATTAAACATGAACCATTCACCAATATGTAGAAATATCAAATCATTCATCCACAATACATTATCCACAATAACAATCCACAAATGAGAGAGAGATAGATAATACCCTTAAGGTAGGGAAACACCAATAATAATCCTTAAGGAAGGAATAACTCCACAAGATCTCCCAAGATGAGAGGCCACTTCGTGGGCACAACGATTACATAAGATTCTTCTTCAATGATATGAATCCTTACAATGACAAATATCTCTTCTTTATATATCCATATTCTTATTCTACTTTGGAGAGCCTACTACTAATATTATATTATATTAAAATATAATATAATATTATAATACAATCAACCTTGGGTTATGTGTGGCCCATGCCAAACCTTATACAATATAATAATATATCCCCAAATATCTATTCCTAGGTACCCTACCATGCCACCCTCCTTACAAATGTTTCATCCTCGAAACATATGAAGAAACCTGATAGTATGATTTGCTAAGCAATGTTAGCAATTGGTACCAATCTCGCTCATCCATCCATCCAAGTGAAACCCGATGATGCTGGTATGCCATTTTGTTACTTAAGTATCCAAATCTACTTCGTTGGATCCACGCTTCTGCTGTTGTATTTTGATAACTTGAATGATGGGTCCACTTGTTCCTTGATGTTGATGAACCATGCTGAAAACCATGATCACTATGCTTTCTTTGCCAAACATTGCCATAGTTGGTGCCCTACTGATTACATGTAGAACCATAATATTGTTGCCTTGAACCATGCCTCCAATATTGTTTTCTCTCATGCTTCACTTCCTCCAAAGTGTATTCATTATTTGTTTCTTGACAAAAATTTATCAACCAAAACAAAGCTTTCCCTTGAAGAGATAAATTAAGGAAGTATTTCCAATAAGTATTATTATGATATCGATAGACAAACTTTTTTTACCATTCCATAGCATCAATATCATCTTCTCCAGAAAAACTTTGGAGTGCCATTGTGCATGCCCTAATGCAACTAGGGTTTTTTTGATAATAAATATCATGTCGTAATGCAAACTAGGGTTTTATGGGGGAAAAAAAATATCTTCCCACCAAGTTGAAGTTAAAAATCCCAAAGACAACTACATCTACAATTTTTCTTCTCAAACAAAATAAAGTGCAACTGATTTGCTTACCCGAACTAAACAAATTGTCTTTTGAAAAATTCATGATTTGAAAATTCATCACTTTCCTTGTTCTAGATGGCTGACTTCAAAAGGTTGTATCTCCCTCAATACTACTCGAATTCCATCATATGACCACTCATTTTAAATCTATTCAAATTCTGCACAATATGATCCAAGAATCACCTCAATCGGATTATCTATCGCAAAGATATGGCTTCTGAAAGATGAGGCATTTTTCTAGAAAAAATCTATGAAATTCGTCACTATCCTTGTTTCGGATAACTAACTTCAAAAGGTCGTGTATCCCTCAATACTACTCAGATTCCTTCATATAACCTCTCATTTTAAATATCTTCAAATTTTGCACAATCTGATCCAAGAATCGCCTAAATCGGATAAACTTGCGCAGAGATATGGCTCCTGAAAGATGAGATGTTTTTCCAAAAAAAATTGCCCTAATTCTAGGGTTTCACACAAAAATCTCCACTTTGCCAAAATTGTTGCTCTGATACCACTTGTTGCATAACTTTTATTATTAAACATGAACCATTCATCAATATGCAGAAATATCAAATCATTCATCCACAATACATTATCCACAATAACAATCCACAAATGAGAGAGAGATAGATAATACCCTTAAGGTAGGGAAACACCAATAATAATCCTTAAGGAAGGAATAACTCCACAAGATCTCCCAAGATGAGAGGCCACTTCGTGGGCACGACGATTACATAAGATTCTTCCTCAATGATATGAATCCTTACAATGACAAATATCTCTTCTTTATATATCCATATTCTTATTCTACTTTGGAGAGCCTACTACTAATATTATATTATATTAAAATATATTATAATATTATAATACAATCAACCTTGGGTTATGTGTGGCCCATGCCAACCCTTATACAATATAATAATATATCCCCAAATATCTATTCCTAGGTACCCTACCATTCTTTATGAAGAATCAATATGTTAAATATGTTGGCAAGTATGGAAGTACCTCAAGATAAATGTACAATAATCCACTATGACAAATAATGAGTACTAAAAATTGCTCTTAATCTAATATTCCATGAAAGGACCAAACACATTGAAATGGAATACCACTTCATCCATGAACATGTTTTGTAGTGGAACACCCAAATAAAATCATGTCCTACTCAAGAGTAACATGCAGGCATCTTCACCAAACCAATAAGACATGTAAATTTGAATAATTTAGAAGTTTTCTCTTGAATACCTTGATGTAATAATCTGTAGACACCAAAACAGCACCAATCTGATTATGTGATTGCAAACACTGATCACATTGACACACACAGCCCCAAGGGTCAGCCCCCAGAGGTTAAACAGTGGTCCTAACCACTCTCACAGTAGTTTTGGAAGGTCAAAAATCATTTTGGCACCTTCAAGCACTTTGCTCAATATCCGTTCCACCCAGGGACGAATTCAAATTGGGATTCGCTCCTCCCAGGGATGAATTCATAATTCACTCCGGGGTGGGGCGAATTGCAGGTTTGACGGGAAAAAAGTCAAATCTTGACAAATGGCAGCTCGGATCCGCCACTTAACGCCTCCTTCATTTCATGGGAGCATGGGTGAGCGTTTTTGAGCATTAGAGGCTGTTACAGGGGCAGTCATGAAGCCCCTAATCAGGGAGGAATCTTCCCTCCCCTGGAAGGGCATGGCTGCCAAGTGGCGCCCCTGCATGCTCATCCCCAAGAGACCTCCAGGTCTATAAATTGGTGGGTTTTCCCACCCCAAAAGAAGAGGAGAGTAAGAGCAATTGTGAGCAACGAAGTGCTGCCATTTTATTTCCCCATACACCCTTGTGCGATTTGTACCCTTCACATCCTTGATCTCTTTTAGAGAGGAGGTCATTGGGTGACTATTGGAAGGGCGAATCTTGAGCCCAAAACCTAACATTTGACCACAGTATACCACCCAATTTTCCGACAACACCTTGTAAGAGATTTTGGACCCATCCCAAGTGGATTGGTGCCAAAATCAGGCCCCAAACGGTGGGCGGCCCGTCCGGGCGCCCCGCTCTGCTGCAGGCCTAATCGTCCCTTTTAGGAGTGATTGGGAATCTATAGCAGATTTTTCTTTCTATCATTTTCATCTTTTGCATTCAATTCTATGATTCTTAGATAGGTTGTCATTTAAATTTCATCTCGTTTTGAACAATTTTGATCATGTTTCTATATTTGTTCGCTTTTACTAACTTGCAGGTAGCATCATCAGATTCCCATTGACGGAGGTCAAATTGGGAAAATCCGACCATCTGGGTCTTCCCAAAATGCCCCCAATTAGCTAACCCCAAGTTTGTAGGTCTTTTGGAGCTCTCTAGGCCGGACATTTGGGACAACACCTTTTCGGCGTTTTGTTGCAGGTGAATTCGTCCCGCCCCGGAGCGAATTCAAATCGGCGAGGAATTTCTCGACTGTTATTTTTGCAGTGCCCTCCTGGTGATGTCCTGATGCCCCTATCAAATTTTTAGAGCATTTGGATTCATTTTAGTCTTAGTTTAATTCATTTTTCTCATCTATTTATCGTAGGCTTGGGGATTGCATGTTTTGTTTTATCCGCAGGTGCTATTGATTATCTTTTGTTTCTTTGAACGTAGGACCAGAACATCGGAGGAGCATTCAGGAATCAACATTCGTAGACACAAGTGGCGGTGACGTTTTGGTCCGCCCATCTTACATGTGGGCACGCGGAAGAAGGAAGGCTATCCATGGATGTAACCAAGAGATGAATTTAACGCTCCTCGCCCCTAAAAAGGGAGGATGCGAATTGTAACCGAGTTGTGGAATACATCAATAAAAGAGAAGGGCTGTTATTTCATTTGGGTTTCAATTCATGCTTTCTCCATTTCATGCATTTTTAATTCGTAGGATTTAGCGTTAAGTTTAGCTTCATTTTTTGCATCGTGCTTGGAGTCTTTCCTTTCTTGTTTTCGTATCCTCGTGCTTTCAGTGGCGATCATGGTGGGACTCTATCCTCTGCATTTTTGGATCAGAAATCTGATCAAAATTTGCCTTGTTTGCAGGTATCTCTTTTTTTTTGGAATGCGGGACTATGTTCGTTCTAGTCTGTGGCGAACACAGAACTGTAATTCGTCTCATCCAGGGATGAATGGGAATGCGCCCCACCCTGTGATGAATCCAGTTCTGTTATTCATCTGACCCAGGGATGAATTTCTCTCTACGCATTTTTAGGACAGAGACTCAGGATCAGAAGGTTTGGGCAGAGAAGAGGTAAGGATTCTGCACTTTCTCTGTCATTTGCTATTTTTAGTGTTTCTATTTTTGGATTATTTGTTTGCTTAGGGAAAGTTTTCCTTTTGTCGTTTGCTTGTTTCCTTTTGCAAAATAAAAGGAACCCCACACACCACGTGGCAAATTAAAAACCAAGGCGCTGGTCGTAAAACCCTAGCCCTTGATCAAGACCAACGGTGGATTTCATCACCACCTTGGCTTGATTTTTGCATCCATTACCCCGATCGCAACTGTTGCTAGACGTAAATCCTGACGAAAGCTGACCGAGTGTAGCTGGGGTGATTCCCAGTGCATGAGGATAAGTCTTCTATGGTAGGTGTCATAAATAGGGTGATTCCCCTTCCGTACCGCCTACGTTCCACGTACCATCTGCTCTCACGTACCTATAGTTTCCCTCACGTAAGGGTGGGTATATAGAGAGGTTGGTATATCGGCCTGGCAATGGTATATCGAAGGGGCGACCAATTTTGGGAGTCATAAGAGCCCTCATTTTGCATTTAAACGTTCTTTAAAAACCTTCAAAAACAAAAACAAAACAAAAATCAAAACACACTAAACCAGGTTTAGGACACACTCTCAATATTTAAACGAGATAATCACTGTTTGTGTATGTGTGTGCTCCTTTTTTTGTTTAGTGTAGCATAAAAAATCATAAAAGAGATAAAAACCTACATAGCTTGTAGAGAGCACCACCATGGTGTACACACGTAGCCAAGCCCAATCAAGGGCGGAAGCTACGAAAAGTGTACAAGGGGGCACAAGTCGCCTCCGCTACAGCACCAAGGACTTGGTCATACCACCTTGGTGGCCCGACCCGCAAGAGAGTCCGCATCAGTCCATGTCAAGATGGAACTATAGGGACACCCCTTTGAGGGACACGCCCATTCATCATAGCCCCTTTCAGGAGGATTCCTTACACGTGGCGCTCAACATAGATAAGAAGGCTCCCTTAGAAGCTCGATATGAGTGGCCACCACGCAATGAAGCGCTAGAGCGGCATAGTGTCCATGAGGAGAGGCCACATGATTATGGCATCCCTCCTTTGCCCCCCATCACTGTTAGAACCAATAGACAAAATCCAGAGTGCAAGGCTCTTCAAACCGGGTGAGCTAACTCTGCCCGCCCCTTTCACACATATGAAAGGGAGCACGAGGAAGATGATTACATTCCTCAAGAGCAATATACAACATGGGGGCCATGCGCCTCCGCACCAGCTAGATACCATGATCACCCACTGAGGCCAGAGCCTCGGGTAAATGCCACCAACCTCGATAGAGGGAAGCGACCTATTGAGATCTCGGATCATCACGACCGAGGTAAGTGCATAGGAGAGGCATCTAGGCCTCCTAGGCTCAAGATGGCAGAGCAAATCGACCTGGCAATCGCCAGACATGCCGCCCACCAAGCGCAGATCACGTGGCTTGAGCAAGATCAACAGTAGCTAGAGCATTTATATCGCCTTAGCAAAGAGCGCATTAGGCGCCAAACAGATGAGCTGCTACATAACCCGATGCCTGAGAGGGTTCCAACCCCGCACACCCAAAGAGCGGAACCATATGAGAGGCACAATCCCTTGGTGCGAGATAGGTCCCCGCGACCTTACCAAGCGCTGCCTCCGAGACCTCCTAGACCTGAACGGGAGGCCACTCCCTGGAACAACGATGGGTACCCTCCGCGGGGACCCACCCTGGGTCATAGGTCTCGCCCAGAGACTCCTCAGGCAGCTTACGAGGAGTATGAGCAAGAAGATGAGCGGGCCGAAATGCCCTACCTAGGCGGAGGAGTTGCCATCCGGCCACCCCTTCAGAGGCCTCAAGTCTCCCACAACCCACAACGGGAGCAAACCAAAGAGGAGGAGATTAAATCCTCAGATGCATATAAAGCGCTGCTAGAGCGTCTGGAGTCTATGGAAACCAAAACTTTTGGGCCCCAAAAGCCCACTTTACGCCAGCTTCATAGTCATCCTGTGCATCCATCAGTGCCAACACCTCCTTACCCTGAGCACTTTAAGCTGCCTCAGTTGGCAACCTTTAGAGGTGAGGAAGATGCCCAAGAGCATGTGACGAGATTCTTGAGCCAATGCTTTGGCATTCAGGACAATGATGCTTTGTTATTGAGAACATTTATAACCACATTCGTAGGCCTTGCCTCGGATTGGTTTACCCAATTACCAAAGCATAGCATCAAAAACTTAGATCAGTTAGTGGATGCGTTCCTCGAATGCTTCACCTTCAATACCAAGAAGAAGGCGTCACTAAGTGACTTAGCCAACCTCAAGCAGTATGAGGAGGAGACCATGGCGGCCTATGAGAATCGATGGAGGACTTTGCTTTCGAAGCTGCCCTACCTCCCTCCTATGTCCGACCTCACTCAGATGTTCTCCAAAAGTTGTTTGAGATCGATCTCTATGCTATTGCAGCTGCAGCAATATGCCACCTTAGAAGAAGCTCTGGCACAAGCCAGAATTATTGAAGAGATCAAAATACAGGATGGCGAGATAGCCAAACCTAAGAAAAAAGAGTGGACTAAAAACACTAAAATCTAGGACCACGCAACAAAAACCCGCTGCGGTTAACCAAGTTGCAATCAACGTCCCTAAGCCTATGCAAGCAACTCAGCCTCAAAAGGCTAATTATCAGGTAGTGCCTCCTAACAACTATGACAGAGAAAATCAGAGGCAAGAATAGGGTCAGCAGCGTCGCCCTAGGCGACAATTCACACCCTACACAGAGTCCAGGGACTCCTTGTTTGACCGCTTGTTAGCGGCAAACCTGATCAACCTGCCGGAGATTCAGACTATAGATCCCAATGCACCCAAGCCTAAGGGGTATAGAGAGGACTTGTACTACGAGGTTCCATAGGCGGCAGGGACATGACCTAAATGCCTGTTGGAAATTTAAGGGCTTGGTGCAAGACTTGATTGATAACAAGACACTAGCGATGGATAATCCCGTCGCACCAAGTAATCAACAAATGGAGGTCTTCAAAGACCCCTTGCCTACTCATGCTCTGTAGGCAAAGACCCTACAAGTTAACGAGGTCACACAGAACTGCCCCATGCAGGGGTATGTAGGGATGATAAGTATAGTGACTCGGAACAGGAGGTATCCGAGCATGAATACTCCTGTCGTAGCTACAGGAGAGGTGCCAACAACGTCCCAACCACAACAGCACCTTGCACAACCTCCTCCGCCTAGACCGGTGGCCACACTTCGGACCAAACTCACTCAAAGTTTGAGGACCACATCGGCTAGGCTCTCCATATACGAGCTTATACAACAATCTATACCCCATCGAGAAGCTCTAATGGAGATTTTGAAAGCCATCGAGTTGCAGCCCCATGAGACAAATTCTTTCAACAACTTCGTGGGGCATGTCAAGCGATGCATTGAGCCGGTCATCACATTTCGAGAAGATGAATTGAGATCAGTGACTGATGACATGGCGGATCCACCCTTGCACGTTATCGCGCGGGTCAATGGGATCCCATACAAGAGGGTGTTGATAGACACTGGCTCATCCAGTAATATCATCACAACTATGGCCCTAAAGCATCTGAAGTTGCCCGCATCTCACATCACAGCTTCCACCTACACTCTACGAGCATTCAATGATGCAATCTGCTCGACAGTTGGCACAATAGTCCTACCAATCCAAGTGGGACAAAAGACCATACCTACATTGTGCCACATATTGGAGGGTGAGATGGCCTACAACATCTTGTTGGGCCGGCCATGGATCAGGGACATGAAGTGTGTCCCTTCGATAGCTCACCAATGCTTAAAGTATACATTTGAAGGGGAGGTGCATGTAGTCCCGACGGACTTAGAACCCTTCAAGTATTGTAATGCGGTGTAGCTGATGCCGCAATCGACCCTGCCATCGACGCATTTGGATTTCTAGTTAAATCCATCTAAATAGGGTCCGATTTCGTAGGCATCCCCGTTAGCAAGTTCTTCAAAACCCTAGCTGGGTTCATCTTCATCGTCTGGTCCTCCACCAACGACACCATCTATGGAGACCAAACAGAAGGACAAAGGGAAGAAACCCCTGGAAGAGGCAAAACCTTTGGAAGAGACACTGCCATCAGTATCAACTATCTCTATGGAGGAAATGCCTAGCCGAATGGAAGTCGAGGCTCCTAGTCCACCCGACATGGAGTGGACTCAAGGAGAACTTCCATTCCCTCCCCCTCAACCGCCAACGATCAACGTTGAAATGGCCAATACGGGCCTGGGGGAGTATCTGGTGTGGAATATTGTAGCAACACCCGCACTAGAGTCCATGCAGGACATGGGGAGACCTCGCCTTCCCATTGGCACTATTGTTCCCCTAGGCTACCCACCGAACCAGAAAAATTTTGTGTATGGGGGCCTTGATCATGGCGTTGCACCATGCACGCAAGAGGACGAGGATGAAGAGCCTTTTGCTAAAAATGTCAATTATTTGTCTAACCCAGACTTTGCTCTGAGATACCTTGGCCAATGCAATTGGCACGGATATGGGTTAGGTAGATATGAGCAGGGGATACGTGTTCTTTGCCAACCAAGATACCAAATGCCGTATGACAAGTCAGGAGTAGGGTTCAACCACCCCCTGCCCCTGGACATCTTGGTAGAGAACATGCAAGGCCTAGGGATAGGCAACAAGGGGGGATTGGCATCAGATCCATATGCCAACCCTAATACCACATATACGTTGAGGGATTATCTCCCATTAACGACAATCAACCTTGTTGGCCATAGCAATCCCTTCCCTTCGCTCGAGAGAGGAGAGAGCTCGAGAGCTCATTTTCAGGGAGAGTCTAGACAATGGCAAGAAGGGTCCTCAGAGGATGAATTGGAATATGAGGTAGCACCATGGGACCCCTTCGAATCAGATAGCAATCACTCACAGGTGATCCCCATGGATGATTATCAAGAAAACCTCTTGACAATGTTCCCCTTGGATGCTCTTATCGAGCAAGCGCCACTCCAAGGAAATCAAGTCCCCCCGTAGAGAGCGAAACAACCTCAATGGGGCCAGATCAATTTGCTTGAGCAAGGCGAGCCTTCAATGCCGCAAGCAGTCGGAGCCAACGAAGGCCTTTGGATCTCCGATAGTGATTATGAAGATGAAACCGAGATGGCATATCTTAATCACATGCAGCAAATGCGACGACCATACCCCTTGGAGATTAACGACTTGTTCGAACAATTAAACATAAGGCTTGGGCATGAGTGGTACGTAGACCCAGACACGGTGGGACCAAGTGTTGGACCCGCTACTCTGGGCATACGAAGCATACCTTCCACCCAGAGACCCTATAGTGCCATCAGTGTCGAGGGCAGACCCCTGTCTTCTTATCCGCACATAGGGCCGATCCATTCGTGCCCATCCCTCTAGAGCTAGATCCAGAGCATAGAGAGCATCCAGGATGTCCGAGCACCCACACCCACGGTAATGGAGACCAAAATCATTCCATCAACATGATCTCCATTGACTTAACCGCCCCCATCCATGCAATCCGGCCGATCCAACACAGTCATTGTCTCTAGACATAGATGCCATAGACTGGGATCACGTCAATTCCCCTCCATCCCCATCCGAGTATCGGCCTTTCGGTGAAATGCTTCATTTTACCCCTGGGCCAACTCAGGATATCTTCCATGCTGAAGAGGAGCCCGAGGTTCCTAACGATGATCTTAACTCAGCAAATGATATCCACTTGATCCCAACTCCACATCAGTTGGAGGACGGATCCCACATGTCAGTCGAGGAGACGACTGACGTAGACATCGGCTCAGACCCAATGAATCCACAGATCATCAAGCTAGGGGTAAGTCTATCCCCCGAAGAGCAAGCCGACTACATTGCCCTTCTCAAAGAGAAGAAGGAGGTTTTTGCATGGTCATACAGAGACATGCTGGGACTAGACCCGTAGCTAGTCACGCATAATCTAACGCTTGATCCGAAAGTCAAGCCAGTTAAGCAAAAACTATGCAAGATGCACCCAACAGTGGCCTTAATGGTCAAAGATGAATTGCAAAAGCTGTTGGATGCACAGTTTGTCATCTGCGTGGATTATCCACCATGGCTGTCCAACATGGTGCCCATCAAGAAGCCTGACGGGAGGATTCGCATATGCACTGATTTTTGAGATCTAAACAAAGCGAGTCCTAAGGATGATTTTCCCTTTTCGAGCATCGACGCATTGGTAGATGCTACAACGGGTCACGAAATGCTTTCCCTCATGGATGGTTTCTCGGGATACAATCAGATTTGTATCAATCCTGAGGACCAGCTAAAAATGGCGTTCACAATGCCCTTGGGGAACATTTTGTTATAAGGTCATGCCTTTTGGCCTTAAAAATGTTGGTGCCACCTACCAACGTGCCATGACATACATCTTCCATGATTACATGCACAAGACTTTGGAAGATTACATGGATGATTTGTTGGCCAAATCTCTTTTGCGCCCGGATCATCTCGGTGACTTAAGCAAGATCCTCGATCGCCTCATGGAGCATAGGGTCGATTGAATCCCAAGAAGTGCATTTTTGGCGTCACATCTGGAAAACTCTTGGGTTTCATAGTCTCAAAATGAGGCATCGAGGTGGACCCAAACAAAGTCAAGGCAATCCTTGAAATGCTTCCCCCAACTACCATCAAGCAGCTCGAAGCTTGCAAGGAAAGGTCACGTCGATCAAGCGCTTCATAGCGCAGCTATCTGACAAGTGCCGACCAATGAACAAGTTGTTGCACAAGGGGGTAGCATTTCACTGGGATGACGAGTGCTAGTCAACCTTCGATGACATTAAACAATACTTGGCTTCATCGCCAATATTGGCACCACCTAGACCAGGAGTGTCGTTCTACTTATACATCTCAGCTACTGAGGTGGCACTGGGAGCCATGTTAGCCCAGAAGAATGAACTTCATAGAGAACAGGCTACTTACTATCTTAGCCGCACCCTGGTCAGCTATGAACTTAACTATGCATACGTTGAAAAACTCTGCTTGGCAGTGGTGTTTGCTACCAAAAAGCTATGCCATTACATGCTGAGCAACAAGACGTATGTTGTGTCTAAGGAGAATCCATTGTGGTACATGATGAGTCGTACTTATCATAGTAGCCGCACAGTGAAATGGATCATGTTGTTGATGGAATTTGACATAGAGTTTATCGGACATAAATCCATAAAAGGTCAGGTCATAGCCGATCAACTAGCAGAGGCTCCTCTCGAAGACGATCAGCCTCTGGTCATAGAACTACCCGATGATGGGGTCTTCCATGTCTCAGAATCACCAGATTCTGACGAGCCTGAGTCACAGGCCGACATAACCCTATTTTTTGATGGTTCTAAATGTGAGCAAGGTGGTGGCATGGGAATAGTATTCTTCACACCGTAGGGTGCTCCAATGCCCCTGTCATTTAAATTAAATTTCCCATGCACCAACAACAATGCAGAGTATGAAGCCTTGCTCATAGGTCTTCAGACAACAATCACCATGAACATTAAATGATTGAACATCTTTGGTGATTCGTTGTTAATCGTCAACCAAGTCAAAGGGGTATTCCAATGCAAATGCCCAGTTCTACAGGCCTACAAAGCCCTGGTGGACAAATTCTTGGCAAAGCTTGAATGGTACGACATCGAGGCACTCCCTCGATCATCGAATCATTTTGCGGACACTATGGCCTCCTTGGGGTCCTTAATCCCGCAAGACATTTCTGGTGAAATGACAACCATTCAAGTCAAAACATTATCGCAATCAGCGATGGAGCGAGCAAGCTCTGATTTAATGCCAGGGATCCACTTGATCCAGATTGAGCCATCCATGGATAGGTTCTCTCGAATCCGTGATCATTTGAATCACGCCAACTGGGGGTCCTTGTTCTCCCCTACTCCCATTAATAGCAATACAATGCTATTCTTGCAAGTTCTTTCCCGCTCAGCTTTTTCTAGGGATAAACTTCAAGAGGGATTGGCCGTTCAGACTATCGAGGCTTTCGATCAGCAGGATTGGTATACACCCATCAGGGACTACCTCAAGTTAGGTAACCTCCCACTTGGATTGACACATGCCGCACAACGATCATTCAAACAAAAAGCGGCAAAGCATGTCTTGTTAGGAGACATTTTGTACCGTCGGAGCTACGAAGGGATTCTCCTCCGTTGCTTGGACCAGCAAGAGTCCGCTTGGGCAATCACCCAAGCACACGATGGTACATGCGGTGGCCACTTCAGCGGTATGGCCATCGCAAAGCGCATTCTTCGCATGGGCTATTATTGGCCATCTTTAGAGTGAGATTGTTGCGCATATGTCAGGAAGTGCATGAAGTGTCAACATCATGCCAATTTGACACACGTACCTTCCCAGGCCTTGCAGCCGATCCAGTCGGCTTGGCCATTTTCGTAGTGGGGCTTAGATCTCATCGAAAAGATCTCCCCTGCATCGTTCGACCATCACACGTTTATCATAACGGCCACAGAGTACTTCACCAAGTGGGTGGAAGCGGTTTCGCTAACCTCTACGACTGGACCCCGCATTGTGGAGTTCATTTTGCATAACATCATATGTCATTTTGGTATTCCATCCAAGATAATCTCGGATAATGGGACGTCATTCAAGAACAAATATGTGCGTGCTTTGACCACAAAGTACAAAATTCAGCATAGTTTTTTGACACCCTATTATCCGTAGGCAAATGGGCAAGCAGAGGCGTCAAACAAAATGCTAGTCGCCATCCTCAAAAAGATAGTCATAGATAATCATAAGGATTGGCACATTCAGATCCCACTTGCCCTGTGGGCCTATCGCACTAGCATTCGGACACCCACTAGGGCAACTCCATTTTTGCTCGTGTATGGCTCCGAGGCAATCATGCCTCTCGAGTTGGAAATTCCTTCCCTACGCATATCAATGCATGAGTTCATCGATGATGACACTGCATGGTAGGCCCGGTTAGACCAGCTTACGTTGCTTGATGAACGACGCGTTAATGCTCTCGAGCATTTACGTATCTATCAAGAGCGACTTAAGAGAGCATACAACATGAAAGTTCACCTACGGGACTTTTAGGTTGGTGACTTGGTCTTGAAAGAGAACCAGCAGAACTCTAATTTGCCGCCCCATTTAAGGGACAAGTTCACGGCAAACTGGTTAGGTCCTTATGTCATTGACAGCAAAATAGGACCTGGAACATACCGGCTAGCCTCTCTTGATGGAATCAAGGAACTAGAACCCTTGAACATCAGTCATTTGCGGCCCTTCCATATTTAAAAGAGCCATAGCCCAACCCCAAAATGCTCCAAGGATTCCTACAATCGCTTGGTCAATCCCAAAATGCTCCAAGGATTCCCACAATCACTTGGTCAATCCCAAATGCTCCAAGGATTCCCACAATCGCTTGGTCAATCCCAAAATGCTCCAAGGATTCCACAATCGCTTGGTCAATCCCAAAATGCTCCAAGGATTCCCACAATCGCTTGGTCAATCCAAAAAGCTCCAAGGATTTCCATAATCGCTTGGTCAATCCCAAAATGCTCCAAGGATTCCTACAATCACTTGGTCAAAAATAAGAAAATTCAAAAATAACAAAATCATCAAAAATAAAAAAATTGCATCTTATTTCCATGCATACTCAAAATCATCACAACAATACAAAACTCTGTTGCATCTCATCCTCATACTCAAAAAAATAAATAAATCAAAATAAAAAAACACAACAACAAAACAACAAAATCATCAAAAAATAACAAAAAATTGCATCTCATTCCCATGCATACGCAAAATCATCATAACAACATAGAGCTCTTTTTGCATCTCACCTTCATATTCACAAAAATCAATCCCTCAAAAATACAAAAATATATAGTTGCATTCAGCATCAAACCCATACATTGCATATTTGTGGTCATAAAGGTCAAAGCACCATAGACTGTCATTACTTGGCAAAACCATCATTTTTAAATTTTTCCACTTTATCAATAGCTCATCGCCTATAACCGCCATTCACGATATTCTCCCACATCATAGTCAGTTATTTTGTATCGAGAGTTTTTCGTCATTCAGTCGTCATTAGCTTTCTAGCCACATATTGTACCAAGTCAGACAAATTTTACGTAGGTAGAATTCTACTTGGATCACACCTTGTTACGTAGCATCCCAACACAAGTTAAAACACATAACAAAATTCCCAAGTTGTGTGAACGAAAGATGAACCCTGCAAAGCAATCCAGGTCACCATAAGCGAAACGGTTATCTTGCTCATCCCCCTGTGCGAATGACCCCAAGAATGCTGAGAGTTGGCAAAAGGACAAGCATCCTCCCTACCCAATTCCCCAAGAATCCCAAGTTCTCAAAAAGTTGCAAACATCATAAAAATTTGCAAAAGTCAAAACTCCAAAATTTGACATCACAACCATGGTGCATACATCAAAAAGCACATACAATAGTGATTATCACCACTCACTATTCACAATCCCTTGCTCAAAAAAAAAAAAACATAAATATATATACAAAAATAAATAGTGATTTTTATCACTACAAAAGAGCAAGTATCCCAATACAATTGAAGAAAAGAAGGGAGTCAAACTTGAATCCCTGGAACTCTCAGCATTCCGACAGGTCATGAGGCAAACCTCGCTACCATTTTGGTTGATAGCCTATCGGTCCCTGGTGGTAAACCTCCCGCATGACGATATATCTTTCACATTAACTTGTGTGCAGATCAATGTTTGCATGTGGATGAGCTAGCTTATGGTATCCTACGATAGCACCGTAGATTAATCAGACTAAACACAACAAAGGAGTTAGTGGAGCTAATCAGGTGATCCTCAGTATAGGTTTGGTTGACAGCCTATCTGGCACTAGCGGTATCCTGACCAACACCACATAAATGAACTCAATTGCACACACAGGGATGTGAAATAACTTGGTCCAAAACAAGTCCAATTCATACCTTGTTCAAAAAGTCTTGTGAGATAAAGTACAGTCATGGCTAGGTAGTTAAAACATCTGAGTCTCAGAAAACCTTAACTACATTCAAAACCAACTTACTATATTTTATTCTCACCATACCAAAAAAAAAAAAAACATGTATACATACAAAGCTATTCACCGCAGCAATCGCCTAGGACAAAAAGCCATAAAGTTCTAAACAGTCTATGGTCCGACCACCAAAAATCACAAATTCAATTCATCCATTCCATTTGCATATCATATAAATTAAAAACATTTGCATTTTAGCATCAACATATGCATTCATCACTATAACTTAACATGCATACATCCATATTCATCAATCATCATGCATAAAATCAAATCATCACATGCGCATAAACAAAATAAATTCATCTGTATATATCATCAAAAATAAAACAAAAATGCACCAAAACAACTAATAAACTTGCCCGATGAGAGTGCTTTTGCACTTGACATCTCGGGCATGCAAAATAGATGTCGGGGTCACAAATCCTCACTATCCTACTCCCTAAGAAGGCTACCATAGCCGGACCGCTCCACGGGAAGACGGATCTTCGAGAATTTCATCCCCAAATGACATCACCAAAAGGGTCAAACACCCAACCAAAAATAGCAATAACATTGCCGAACGAAGGCGCCTTCGTGCCTGGAATTCTTGGCATCCAAAATAGATGTTGGGGTTATAAATTGTCACCATCCTACTCCCTAAGAAGGCCACCATGGCCGGACCGCTCCACGGGAAGATGGATTTTTGACAATTTCAGCTCCAAACGGCGTCGCCAAAAGGGTTAACACCCACCAAAAATAGGTCTAAATGTCGAGAAAACTGCACACACATTCAAAGATCAAATATCTGAAGGCACCCTTACCTAAGTCATCTTGGGTCAAGCGACTCGTCGCTTTTCTCATGTTGGTCATTCCCTCATCGATTCGTCGCTTGAGGGGGTAGTCACACTTAGTCACCAATCAACAAATACACACCCAATCATGGAAATGGCATGCATTCGAAGAATCATTGACAAAGACAAATCACGCTCCTGCTTGGGGCAGTAAACAAGCAATAATCACAAGCTGATCAATCACTTGGCATTCGTGAATCATGAACTCAAGGTTCTCACAGACAAAAGGTTGCGCCCTTTGCCTATTCATGACTGATCAATGTCCAAGTTCAAGTCACACCTCACCGAAAAAGGTTAACACTTGAATTGAGTTCCTTCGCTCGTCAAAAGCAAGGATTCAAGAATGCATGCCCTCTTCATACTTGGGGCATCAAAATTTGGTTAGGTTACCAAGAAACCCTAATCATTAGTGCTTTGGTTATCTATTTTTGCTCGACGTTGTGCCTTGCACAACGCATCCCAAAAAGGGGCATCTGTAGACACCAAAACAACACCAATCCGATTATGTGACTGCAAACACCGATCACATTGGCACACACAGCCCCAAGGGCAGCCCCCAGAGGTTAAAAAGTGGTCCTAACCACTCTCACAGCAGTTTTGGAAGGTCAAAAATCATTTTGGCACCTTCAGGCACTTTGCTCAATATCCGTTCCACCCAGGGACGAATTCAAATTGGGATTCGCTCCTCCCAGGGATGAATTCATAATTCGCTCTAGGGTGGGGCGAATTGCAGGTTTGATGGGCAAAAAGTCAAATCTTGACAAATGGCAGCTCGGATCCGCCACTTAACGCCTCCTTCATTTCATGGGAGCATGGGTGAGCGTTTTTGAGCGTTAGAGGCTATTACAGGGGTAGTCATGAAGCCCCTAATCAGGGAGGAATCTTCCCTCCCCTGGAAGGGCATGGCTGCCAAGTGGCGCCCCTGCATGCTCATCCCAAGAGACCTCCAGGTCTATAAATTGGTGGGTTTTCCCACCCCAAAGAGAAGGAAGATAAGAGCAATTGTGAGCAACGAAGTGCTGCCGTTTTATTTCCCCATACACCCTTGTGCGATTTGTACCCTTCACATCCTTGATCTCTTTTAGAGAGGAGGTCATTGGGTGACTATTGGAAGGGCGAATCTTGAGCCCAAAACCTGACATTTGACCATAGTATACCACCCAATTTTTCGACAACACCTTGTAAGGGATTTTGGACCCATCCCAAGTGGATTGGTGCCAAAATCAGGCCCCAAACGGTGGGCGGCCCGTCCGGGCGCCCTGCTCTGCTGCAGGCCTAATCGTCCCTTTTAGGAGCGATTGGGAATCTGTAGAAGATTTTTCTTTCTATCATTTTCATTTTTTGCATTCAATTCTATGATGCTTAGATAGGTTGTCATTTAAATTTCGTCTCGTTTTGAACAATTTTGATCATGTTTCTATATTCGTTCGCTTTTACTAACTTGCAGGTAGCATCATTCGATTCCCATTGATGGAGGTCAAATTGGGAAAATCCGACCATCTGGGTCTTCCCAAAATGCCCCCAATTAGCTAACCCCAAGTTTGTAGGTCTTTTGGAGCTCTCTAGGCTAGACATTTGGGACAACACCTTTTCGGCGTTTTGTTGCAGGTGAATTCGTCCCGCCCTAGAGCGAATTCAAATCGGCGAGGAATTTCCCAACTATTATTTTTGCAGTGCCCTCCTGGTGATGTCCTGATGCCCCTGTCAAATTTTTAGAGCATTTGGATTCATTTTAGTCATAGTTTAATTCATTTTTCTCATCCATTTATCGTAGGCTTGGGGATTGCATGCTTTGTTTTATCCGCAAGTGCTATTGACTATCTTTTGTTTCTTTGAACGTAGGACCGGAACATCGGAGGAGCATCCAAGAATCAACATTCGTAGACACAAGCGGCGGCGACATTTTGGTCCGCCCATCTTACATGTGGGCACGCGGAAGAAGGAAGGCGATCCATGGATGTAACCAAGAGATGAATTTAACGCTCCTCGCCCCTGAAAAGGGAGGATGCGAATTGTAACCGAGTTGTGGAATACATCAATAAAAGAGAAGGGTTGTTATTTCATTTGGGTTTCAATTCATGCTTTCTCCATTTCATGCATTTTTAATTCGTAGGATTTAGCGTTAAGTTTAGCTTCATTCTACCATAAAGTTGAATTGGGTATACAAAATCCAATTGATAATGTTGGTGTGGGCAGGGTCGGGTGCGACTCTCGGGTGACTTTGACAGTGTAGAACCCCCTTTTCATGGTCTCTCAAACCAAGGTGGCCCCGCAAGGGGTTTTTCGCTTAAAAAAATAAAAATATGTTTGAACTTCACAAAATTCATCATGACAACTTAGCATTAGTCACCAATTTTAACATATCTATATCACTCTAGCATTGATGTTATGGCCATATAAGTTATGACGATCTCATTGCATTACGAAAAAAAAATATGGTCAAAGTTATTCCTTATTTATATAATTTCAAACACATTTTTTCTTAATTCTTAGCTAGAAAGAAACATCAAGCTCCTTTCAAAGCTATAAAATATCTAGCCTAGGCATCTCTTGATTTGATTCATATTGACTTGTGTGGGTCCATGGATCTAAGTTACAATGAATCTAGGTACTTTCAAATATTTATTGACCATCATACCTAAAAAAAGTGAGTATATTTTTCAAAGAGAAAATATGAAACTTTATTCTACTTTCAAAAATTTAAGTCCTACGTAGAGACTTGCACAAGAAGAATGATCCATGCCCTTCACTCATATTCAGGGAGAATTTAATAGTAATAAATTTTTAGCATTTTTTAAGGAACAAGGAATTAAAAATAGTTGATAGTTTTCTACTCACCACAACAAAATAATATTGTAGAACATAAAACTAGAATAATCATGGAAATGGCACAAAGTATGTTGAAGGATTTGCAACTTGGACACTCTTTTTTCTCAAAAATAGTACATATAACAATTTACTTAATGAATTATGTTTCTGCTATATCACTTGAACATATCACTCTAGAAGAAGATATAAGCATATACAAACCATCAATATCTCATATTTGGGTATTTAGTTGTACATCATACATGCACATTCAAAAGGAGAAAAGACATAAATTAGATTAAAAATATTAGCAATGCATCTTACTAGGCTACAATGATGAATCAAGAGCCTACAAACTATTTGATCTAGCTTCAAATAAAGTATATATTACTCATGAAGTTGTCTTTAATGAAGGATAATCACCTTCATCACTATAATAATATCTTCATATAACTTAGCTCTAGTAATGATTGAAAGTGATGAGGAAATTACAAATGAAAAAAATTTCAGTGATATGAATGATGAAAAAAACCTATGTACTTCATAATAGCACAAAATTAGGGTACCTATGTGTTACACTAGTAAATTAAACGTATTTGGGATAGATGGAATTCTAGACACTTTTTCTACAAGACCCAAAATATGAAGTATAACTCATAATGCACAAAATATGACTATAATGGGTACAATTGAACCATATAAATTACAAGAAACCCTCAAGACTATAGCATAGAAAAATTTCATGTACATTGAATATCAATCACTATTGATAAATAATATTTTGGATCTTGTTGATCTTCCATGAGATAAAAAGACTATTGAATGCAAATGAGTTTTTAAAGTAAACAATAAATCATACGGAAGTATTTATAAACATAAAATATGACTTGTAGTAAAGGGATATACACAAAAGTAAGGAATACATTATGAATAAAATTTTACCCTTACAAAAAAAATAAATTCCATTAGAATTATTTTTGCTCTAGTTGCTCAATTTGGATGGATAATTCATCAAATGGATTAGAAAAGTGTTTTTCTCAATGTAGACTTAAAAAAGAATTTTATATGACTCAACTATAAGGATTAATCATATCTATACAAGAAACAAAGATATGCAAATTGGTAAAATCTCTTTATTGTCCCAAACAAGCTCCTTGGGCATGGTATATAAAGATAAATTGAAATTTTGGAAAGCATTGACTTGCAAGGAATATGTATGATCCAATTCTACCTGAAAATGAGAAAAATGGGGAGATTGTATTCATCAATATGTATATAGATGATTTGGTCATCACAATAAGCTATAAATGTATGATTCTAGCCACAAAGGAAGAATTCAATAAATCCTTTGATACATCTAATCTTGGGTTATTACACTACTACCTGGGAGTGGAGGTAAAATAGAACCATCATCACATATTTATTTTGAAAAATAAAATATACCAATAACCTTCCTAAGAAATATCAAATGAAATATTGTAAGCCTATAACAACTCCTATATAATTAGATATACAACTCTCATGGTTTGATTCCTCTCCTCTAGTGAATGTAATGCTTTATTGATAACTAGTTGGGAGCCTCGTCTACCTAACTTACATAAGATCAAATATTCATTTTGTAGTGAGTTATCTCTCAAATTTCATACAGAAACCAAAGATAACACATTGGTAGGAAGTAAAGAGAATTATAATATATATCCAAGGCACATTGGAGTATGGTTTATAATTCAAGAGTGATCAATTGTTCTTAATAGATTATACACACGTAAATTATGCAAGTTGTATTAATGATTAAAAAATCCACCTCTGGTTATGTATTCTATTTGGTTCAACACCCATATAATGGGGAATAAAAAAACAACAAATAGTTTCTTGATCTTCCATTGAAGTAGAATGTCATGCAATAGGAGGAGTTATTTATGAAGAATCAATATGTTTAATAGGAGGAGTTATTTATGATCACCTTTCCATACAAGACTATGAGAACTCTTCTATGTAATCATATAGATATTTTTTATGTATTCATAAATAGTGATATTGGCTAGAGCATATTTATGTTTAACCTTGATGAATGGGTTTAATAATATTATTATATTGTAATTTAAACGTTTGGTTATGTCAACTTGAGGTTAAGATTTAATTGGAGATTTGGTATCACTACAAATACAACCCAATTACTAATCCATTGTATCAATTTATGTAACGTAATATCATGGGGATGTTTATGGGTGACCACCACTAATTCCTTATAATTATTGATGTTGTTTATATCTCTCTCTATTGTTTCTATATACTCTTCAATTTCAATCTTTTTTCTTTTATGCATATTATGGTAGTGAATGTATGTCTCATAAAATTTCTAGAAAGTATTATGAATTCCAACATGGTATTGGATCCAAAATGGAACAACTTTAACCAATCACACAAAATGGTTGTTCAAGACAAGTCATGGAACCATCTATTTTATTGGATTGCTTGTAAAATTTTAGATGGGGTCCTAGTGCAACATTTTTCCTAATTTTGTTGTATAATGGTTTATTTTTTACTTACAAGGATTTGCTCTTTCCCTCAAGAAATATGAAATTTGAATTTAAATTTAGAACTCCCACTAAATGGGCAATGTTTGGTCTGGTGCATACTATGTCATATATAAAACTGAGAATAAAACTTTCATAAGCAACATAAGACATTTTCTCTTCCTCTTCTTGTGTCTTTGGACACTATTCTACAAATAGCTTTACACCCAAAGTAATAGGAGTCTTGACTAGCTTGGAATCAGATATATTAAACCTCTTTTATATTGTCTTAATACGTTATCTTTGATTCAACTAGAGTCTCTTATTTTACCAACCCCTTTTAATTTGTATGCCCAACATAAAATTTGCAAGACCAATATCCTTAATATCAAACTAAGATGACAATTGAGACTTAAAATTCTATATGATTTCCCCATTGTTTTCAATTGATAATATTTTATCAACATACAGTTCTATAATAATAAAATGATCACCAATCTATTTGATATACACACAATGATAAAATTTATTTCATGAAAAACCAATTCCCAATACACAAGTATCAATATTTTGATGCCACATATTTAGTGACTATTTTAGACAACACAAATATTTATTCAACCGGCATACAAAATCCTTCTTTTATTTTACTATAAAGCCTTATGGTTGAGATATATAGATTACTTCTTTTATATTCTCATGAATTAATGATGGCTTCACATCCATTTGATCTAATTCTAGGTCAAATGTAGTAGTGATAGAAAAAATAAATCTAATAGAAGTTAATTTATTTATAGGGGAGAAAACCTCATAAAAATCAATTCCTTATGTCCTAGAAATATCCCTTTTGTACCATGAAAGATTTGTACTTCTTGACTTTACCTTCTGCATTAAACTTCTTCTTGAATACCCATTTTCTACCAATTGTTTTTCTTCCAGTAATAAAGTACACCATATCCCATGTCTTATTTTTATTTAAATATTTCATCTCATATCCATGTCCTCCTAGAATTTACCATTCTTTACATTTATTACCTCCCTAGCAGTTCTAGGATCATCATCAATATTACATAAAATAAAAGTATGAAAATTATGTGAACTATACATTTTTGGTTTCCTTTTGTTTTATCTGATCTTCTCAATACTAGAGTTTGAGGATTTGGTTCATTATCTTTTTTCAAGTCAGATTGTTCATCCATGAACTAAAACTACACCTTTGTTTATTCTTCGTCTCTTGGCTATTCATCATGATCAAGAGCACTTTTAAACTCTTTGAATATTACATACTAGCTATAAACAATTATCCTATTTTTTGGGTTAAAATATTTGTATCCCTTTTTATTATCTTTAGAACCAATAAAGATACAATTATCTACTTTATTATCTAACATACTCATTTTTCCTTTGAAACATGCACATAAGCATCACAACCATAAACTCTAATATGTTTAAGAGAGAATTTATTAGCATTCCATGCCTCATACAAAGTTTTATCAACCAATGGTGATGTAGGTAGTCAATTTAATTGGTAACATGCAGTGTCCATAGCCTCTTACTAAAATTCCTATGCTAACCCTACACCATTCAGCATACTCTTTATCTTTTCCATCAATGTCCTATTCATTCTTTGCACAACTCCATTTTATTGGGAAGTGTATGGAGTTGTCTTTTGCCTCACTATTCCACACTTCTTATACAACTCTTCAAATTAATTGCATAGAACTCTCCTCTATTATCTATCTATAACACCTTTATATTTTTATCAATATTATTTGCTACAACAATCTTAAACTCTTTGAATTTTGTAGATATTTAAATTTTTTCAAAGGAAATATATCCATGCATACCTTTGTAAATAATCTATAAAGGAAACATCATACAATTATTTTCCAAGTAATGGAATAGTCACAAACCTAAAAAAATCACTATGTATAAGTTCTTGAATACCTTTTGCTCTTGCAACACTAGATGGAAACTTTAGTTGATTCTATTTACTATATACATAATTTTCAAAAACCAAAATCTAAAGAAAATTTAGAAACACCTTTGATCATACCTTTAGTGTACAAATATTGAAGGCCCTTTTCTCTAATATATCCCATTATTTAATGCCAAAGCATTGCCTTATCTATAGGAAGAGTAGGGGTTTTGTCTATATTTTTTTAGGAAAAATAGAACTATTACACCCATCAGTCATAGTGTTTCCCAATAGCTTGTACAATGTTCCAATCTAAATTCTTACCAACACCATTTCTCCTTGAACTATCCTATAGGTAACCTTTTCAAATACTATCTACACACCTACACCACTCATTCTACTCATAAATATCAAGTTTTTTACCAAGCTGAGGATATGCATAACACTAGGGAGGGTTTTAATCCTTTCATATTTTAAAAATATTTTAATCATTTTATGTCCTATGATTCTAGTTGTCTCTATGAGGATTCATGTGAAAAGAATCCCTTGAGTTTTTCAACCATGCGTCATGATCTACAATGTTTACTCAAAGATGCCAAGAATACACTCGCTTCTTCTTCTAGTGTAGTCTTTTATTCTATGGAAGAAGCATAATTATATATTTTTCTTTTATCAATATTTTTAGATCAATAGCATTTCCTCAAATTCCCAAATTACTGTATTTCTAGCATATTTGTATAATTTTTCCATGAAATTTAGGTCTCCCTATTTACTTCGAGTTGTTTCTAAAGTTATGCTTATTTTATCTTGGGAATGGACCCCTCTAGGTAAGGCATCATTGGATGAGCCCTCCATGGATTTTTGCCTCATTTATTCTAATAACAATAATGCAACCACATCTTCAAACCTTAAAGTAGTTGCAGTAGTACTCTGAATGGCCACCACCAAATTATCCAATGAATATGAAAAAGAACATAAAAAAGTAATACACTTATCTTCTTTAGTTATTTTAATATCAATAGAGGTAAACTAACTTACCACAATGTCAAACGCATTGAGATGTTATACCACAAAATCCCCACCATTCATCCAAAGGAGATACTTATTATTAAGAAATAATTTTTTTACAAGAAACATTGATTGATATAAATAATCTAACTTCTCCCATAGCTCCTTAGCACTATTTCCTCCAAATACATTGATCAAAACTAAATTTGTAAAGTATAGTTGGATAGTACTATTTGCCTTCATGTCTAGCTTCTCCCAATATTCTTGCAACATATCCATAATTTTTTTATGACGTAGCAACCCATTCATCTCTATCCACAAGTTGATCTTCCATATTTATCTTCCTTAGCTGAAAGTTCTTGTTATTTTTTTTTATCTCAATCCTTGTATTGCTAGCCATTTTTCTTCACACTGGATTAACCTACACAAAACACCTACTCAAAAATAGGATTATCGTAGACCTAATATACCCTTTCTCTTCTCAAACCAAGTTAAACCCTATCAATAAATGCATCCTCCTTAAGACAATAACCACACTCAGATACTAAATGAAGAGAATGATATATATATTCTAGATATATTAATGCAAACATAATCATAAAATAGAAATATAAATAACATGCATTCACAATAAAGCCAAATATTTATCCTAGAAATCCTTGACTAGGAAAACCAACAAAAACTTAGAGTGGTGTCTCTTTCTTTTTATTATTATATTTTAAGAAAACAATTAGAATATATATAGATATCTCACCACATTGAACAAACCTAAACCACAAAGTGGTATTAGAATACAATGAATGTAAAATCATGGGCTAAAACCACCCATACTCGATAATTAAGGAGACCATCCAAAAAATAAGAACCCTACAAATTGTGCTTAGATGTATATTTTGTATTTATTTATTCTATCCAAAGGATACAACACATCCAATAGATCTATGATCAAATGGATAAATATATTTTTTCCCAAGACCTTTCTATTAAACATGACTATTTCCACATGATTGGGCCATGTGTCCTTGGTGGAGGATTACTTTATTGTAACCAGACAGGTATCAAGGTTACCTTATAGCTCTTTACCATGGTTCCAATGGCTTGTATTATGTTAGAAATATTTTCGTTTATTGTGAAGGGTTAGAATACCTTTATAGACGTACTTTTTTATTATTATGTATAATATTTCCAACATACCAATGGTATTATATCACCTCTTCCTAGATTGATCGAATTTTTTATTGAAAATTGATTTCCACGTTTCATATATCCACTACTCCAAATAATCATTAGGAATGTATGGATGCACTTCATAAATACAAAAGTTTGATCACAATGGTTCTTCCTTGGTAATGTAAGATTGATATTCACTATGCTCAATAGGACGAACTTGCTCCACATGGTTAATATGGAGATGTTTCTATGAAATGTTTAGCTTGGTGCCATATTTGGTTTAGAGTAGCATATGAGTCTAGTCTAGAGAGAGGTATCTCCTAATATTTATGATGGAATATTTTGATAGGCATATGTCAAATATAGTTGAGAGTTCAATCATGACTATGTATTGATGCACCGCGAGGTCAAGGAATGCTTGAAGAGCTAGGTGAAGGTCCTACACCATTCCAAATATCTATAGTGGGGTGCCATCTAATTTAATTACTTTGTTTTTAATGAGCTCATATACTAATTGGAGCCCATATTCTACCCTCTTAGGCATTATTGATGTGCTTGAACTAGAATCAACCAAGCAATTATGTATTAGCTTGTCTTCATAGATCAAGGTTATATAGAAAGGCATAGACTTAGTTTGGCTTACTTCTAGTCTAGATACTTATAATACTATGGGTGATTTTTAATTATCTAGATCCTTCTACTATTGTAGGTATTCCTCTAGGTGTTTCATAAAATCAAACATTGGGAGCACATCCCAAAGAGGTATCACTATGGTAGATATTCTCAAATAATCTACCATGTTGAAAGATCCAATGAATGGAGCCTTTAGGATAGTGCTTCATGTTGTTAGAAATCTAGACTTTTTTGTTGTCATATAAGGTCTTGGTGGTTCTATAGTGGGCCACTTAGAGTCTTCAAAACTATTCTTGCAACTACTACAACTATTTGGGCTTGGTTATTTGGTAGAGTTTATGATAATGTATCTTTTTTATTATTAGTGGGCCAACTTGGGGCTTGGGGTCTACCTGAATAGACCTATCATTCTCTTTAATAATATTTTTCTTCACTTAGGTTATGTAATTTGATTGACTTTGTGGTATCCTAGGAACCAAGGGACCTACTTCATCCCACACAACATATACTTCTACTTTGTACCAGATAACTAAGGTCTACTTCAAAATTGAAGAATTGGCTCCTAGTAATGCAGTTAAGTTGGGTTAAAGGTTCTTATATTAGCATCTAGGATTCTAACTATGTATGTGTAGTGGTTGTATGATTTAGCAAATCTATTTTGACTACCTAATACTCCCTCCTAACATACGAGTTAGAGGGGTAAAAATTGAGAGCAGAACAATATCATACATTAGGATATTCAAAATAATTATTTTGTAAGGTGACTACGTTCATAATTGGGTTAGTGGAAGTCTATTGCACTAGAACTGACATGAGAACTATTTTTTGAGTCGATATTTATGTTGATCAAAATTTGAGTCTTTTGATACCCATTTGAAGGAGCTCAAAAACTTTGATTTCCCTATTGGAAAGGAACTTTTGGGTAATTTTGATAGGAAAATATTTGAGCATTATGTTTCCTTTTAAGGATCATGATCTCATTAAAGAATTACCTCATCATACTCCTCATTTCATCAAGCTTGAAAGCTTATGGGTTGGGACAAGGCTATGGCCAGATCGGGTCATGGGATTGGGCTTACCCTAAGCTTAAGTTGGAAGTAGGTTGATAGGTAGTGGTTTGAATGCTTAAGGTAGGGTGGTACAAAAGTTGAATATAAATAAATAATTGTGAAGGTGGCCTAGGGGCTAGACGATAGGGTTTCAATATTGAGTTTTCTCCCTTTGGCCTAGATGAAGGATTTCAATAATAGTATCATATAGCAAATAAACTTCCATTTGAAGTAGGTCATTTTACCCTATATGGCTATTCTATAGGGTTTCAATATTGAATTTTTTCCCTTGGATTTGACCACCATAACAATTTTGGAATTAAAATATTTTAATTAATTAATAAATAACATGCTCAAAGGAGGTCTGATATCATCAGGGATCCTATTCCAAGTTTTGTGGAATTAGACATTGAAATCATCCATTATTTTTGTGGGTACCCTCTTTAAATTTGTTAGTTGGTCAAGGGGGGACGCCCCATTTTCTTTTTCTCCAAATCTAACTATCAGGAGGCTCACTTCTTGATCCTAGCCAAGTCTATTTTTCAATAGAGTTGCCAAGTGAATCTTTTGATGCTTCAAGAAGTGGTTGACTAGGACATTCATTGAGTTATTGATCAAAAATATTTTTTTCTACTTTTGTGAATTAAACATATTAAACTCATCCCACCAGGCATACCACTTTGAATTGTTGTCATCCTAGAGTGTCTTAGGTCAATTGGGAAAGCGAATCGATGCACATGAGAACCTATACCTCATGTTGATCAACACAATAGGAAGCTCTATGGGTGGAGATAATTCCTTCAGGAAAACATTCAAGCATTTATTGAGGTTGTATCCTCATAGGATAAGATCTTTGTGCATCTATCAGACCTTGTGGGCTTCGATCTATGGTCCTTTCAATGTAAGGAGCAAAAGAAGAGAATTATTTCATATTATTTTTCCTTGTAGAAAAGTCAAGAGTTTTAAATATAATAATATTTTTAAAAAACATCACACTCAAGCTATTTTGGCCATAAATTTTGCATATGAAAGCTTTTGGTACTATTTTATTCAAATTGCGTTGTTTTTCAAACTCTTTGAATTTCCAGTACTTGTTCAAGGGTGCACTAAATGTGGAGGGACATCCCATTCTGTGATTGTATTCAAATACTATTGCCTTATTTCAAGAGTGTGATATCTGATGAAAACATAATATACGGTCAATATTTATGGGAGATGTAGTTGTATTTGTGATAATTGCAAAAAAAAATTAGTCTTTTGGAGGAATATAGAAAAATGATTCATAATATGCATTTGTAAATTCCTCTTCCACCTTTGGATTATTGATTCAACATATTAATGAAGGTTCAATTTTTCTTTATCTCTTCTTAGCTCTTCTTATAAAAAAGTCCATGCAAATCCTCTTTTGGTGAGAAAAATAGGGTGGCCTAAGGGCAAATAGATGTTTCCAAATATGATGATTTATATTGTAAAAAGAAAAGCTATGATTTTAAGTCTTACCTTATATGACTATAGAAGGTTGAAGCAATTTATCTACAGATGGAGTACACTTGTCTTATCTTCCTCATATAGATTACTAAAAAATATATTCATTGGATATGTTTGAGATTATTTTATAGTGATAGTGATGACTATGGTCTAGCCTCATGAGATTCTTGTATAGAGGTATTTTCGTATCAATAGATTTCCAAATGACAAGGAGGGTTCATATGAATGTTCCTTAAGTACAAAGGCCCACTAGAACATCCATTATGGGGGGAGATATTATTGTTACTAGTTTCTTCTATCCTTCGTATATCAATTCAAATTATAAGGGGGTGTTCAAAGTGTATTCTGACTTTTGGCAAAGGCCAAGATTAGATGATGCAATCTTGTATATTCCTATGGACAATTAATATACAAAGGTATTTAATATATTGTATTATTTTACTATGTATGACTATGGGTTGTGGTTAACCTTAAACCCACCCTATAACTTAAAATTAACCTTAATACCTCTTGTTATATCGACTTACGTTAAACCTATTTATGTAATTGAGGCTTTCGCATTGCTATAAATACCCCCCACCACTTCATACATCGTATCATAGTGTTGTGATTATTTTCTATAGATAACATAGTGATTATGTATCATGCTTATGGGTGCCCACTATATATTTCTTTCTTTCTTCACTTTTTATGCTTTCTATATAAGAATTGAGTGGATGGATTGTTTTTATTCATTTTCAGAATTAGGTGTGGATTGCAACAAGAGACAAGTTATCCCATATTTTGTTGTATAAAAGTCCTATTTACCTTCTATTGACTAGTATTCTCATCCTATAGATATTGTGTATTATTTTAATATGTTTTGATCTTTTATGTGTATTCTTCAATTTTTGCTTCCTAGGTCTGAATTATAAATAATTGCTATAAAGGATCATAAATTCAACAAAATTATTTCTATCCACATTTATTGCATTTGCAAAACAATTTTTCCATTATTTAATGCTAGTCTTTATTAAACATATTCTTATGTTTGTAATTATATTCCATTATAATACATAGCTTAATAACATGAATTATATTTTTATTCTACGACCCATTGAGTTTCAAATCCTTTCAAATATGTTGTACCATTATTTGATGTTGGAGATAATTTTTGCAAATAATTCATAGCTTTCAAGTTACTTCTACCTTAGAATGGAAAAATGGTCATGGCTACTTTTCTTCCATCTTGGTTGCACTCATATTTCCTCTCATTCATATTGATCTAGATTTTGGTAATTCGTATAATTTTTTAAACTAGTATTAACTCATAGAAAAAAGGATGTCTACCCCAATCATTTAAAACTACCCCGGGTATCTTGTAGTTGACATGGCTAGTCCATTAAATCAAGAAAAATAAATTTATATTTTTCATTATTTTTGTAGACTCGTTATTTTGCACATCAAGATCCAAAAATATAACCTTCCTTCTATTGAGCGAAGAGGCTATATGGTTTACAAATATCCAAACCATATATGGTTAGGTCTTTGACAATAGAAACCTAATAAAAAATTACATGACGATCTAGATCATACCTTGGTGTAGGAGTAATCACAATAACTCATACATTAGAATTGTCTTAATTCATATTTATATGGATTGATTAAACATTGGTTCTTCCACTCTAGTTGTGTTGACAAAATCCAATGAGTTTAGTGAACTAACTCTATACAAGTTATAAGAAGTGATTTCCTTGCCTATATGAGCATCCAATTACTTATATCTAGAGAACTTGAGAGTGGAAACAAAATGTAACTTATAGATTAGTCATAGGAATACCATCACCCTTTTGAGAAAAATCCAATGGTTTATGATAATTATAATACAAAAAATGCAATAGATTTTATTTTTTTACTCGATCTCAATTGTGAGCCCTATTTTAAGGGAAAATATTCCCAATATTCAAAGACCCTTATAATTTTAATAGGCTCTTAAAAATGAAAAACTTGATTCTTGTGTTTTGAACCCACTTTTTCTACTAGATCTCACTACTTACTAAAGATATACAAGATGATCAACAATGCAAAAATTGGCTCAGTTTTATTAGGACACTACTTTGATACCACTTGTTAGAGAAATTAAGCATAAATCAAGATAATATTCTAATATATATGTCCATATATAAACCAATTACTAGATCAATATTTAAGTGTAAAACCTTCTTTAGGAATTAATCTTATGACAAAATATATTACCTACAAATTGAAATAAAGGAGAATAATACAATCATTATTTTCTTATTATTTTTAATAAGCCATGTGTGGATTCTATGGGGGGCCGTTCCTATTAAAATAACACAATATTATATTGTTATTGGGTTAGTTAAACCATATACAACTTACATTTTTATGAAATATATTCTTTATTTTCCTTTCTATCAAGGATATTGAACATCTTTCTCAAACTACTACATTTTCACAATCAAGCCCTTGATATCATTTTTAATGAGAGAAAAAACATTGACTCATATAGTAGCCTTCTAAAATTTGAAATTTGCCAAGATGAAATTCAACACTATGCACAAATAATATATTTGCTACCTAGTTTCTATATCTATAAATATAATGTTTGTAACAACTTTTCCATTGCTTAATACCTCATTTTTTAAGGGTCTTATCCATGCCCCTAATATTCTAAGATATAATTTTCATCATCACCTTTTTATTTTTTATTGCGGGTTTAGCCCCACTTCTTGTTAACACTTGTGATATAATCTCTATTCAAAGTTTTTGTTTTGCCTTTGTTTTTAGTTTTTGTATATTCCTCTCTTTTTTTTTCATTTCTACCATCACTTTCATCTTCATCAATTTCTTCAATTTTTTCAAACAACTCATAGTGATAATTATTATCTATATGCCTGTATTGCTCTAAAGGATTTGATGTGCAAGGAATAACATAAAAATTACTTTCTTTTTTATGTTTTCCTAGAAACCCTAAAGTGCAAGGATGATCCTACATATCAATTACTTTATTATGTTGTCCTAAAACCCCCAGGTTACTATGGATTTTCTCCATCCTCATTTCTTTATTATGCTAGTCCTAAGAGCATAAAGTATAAGAGATAACAACCAAACTACTTTTATTTCTATTGCCAAGAGAGGATACCACACTACTTGAGGAAAATGAAGATAATTCACGTAGAACAAACTTAACCTCTTCTATAAGATTTGTTTAAAATTTTCTTTCACATCTTCTTTTGCACCTTTAATTTCTTCTAAATTTAAATTTACATAATGTACTTTCTCATCCTTTTTATCCTTCTTTGTTTCTTCTAATGTTTGATGGAGTGAACTATGGTGGTCTTTGTCATATGATGTTGCATATAGGATTTATTTACCATTTCTTTCGGAGTGGATTATCCTTGATTTAATCTAGCTTCTATTACAATATGATTTCCTTACTTTATCTTGATTTTTATTTCATGACCAAAGTTTTCTCTCTTTATTTATAGTTTTCACTTTATAACCTCTTGCCATGTGTCATACAGTATTTCTTTACCATTTCTTTTGGATTGGATTATCCTTGATTTAATCTAGCTTCTATTACAATATTATTTCCTTTCTTTATCTTGATGTTTTTCTCATGACCAAAGTTTTCTCTCTTTCTTTATAGTTTTCAGTTTATAACCTCTTGCCATGTGTCTAGTCACATAATTTTTTTGGCTTGATGATGCAATGTTTTTATAATCTACTATTTGATCCCATTTTCTTGATTGGGATTTAATCTTAATGGATCGTGGAAAATATTTTGAAATAACCATAGTAACCCATATCTAGTTATGTATAACATTCTTTCCCTCTTACTTTCTAACCGGTTAATGTGATGATGCAAGTCTAGTGGCATATTCCATGATTGAAATTTCTATCCTTAGTGGTTAGTCCCTCCTTAACTAATTCACCTAGGGAATTTTCAATATTCTTCAAAATATCCTTATTCATAAGCTTATATGAGAAGTCCAAAAAGTCTTACTCATATAAGGAGCATTTTAATAGTTTAATTCTCACCCTATTATCTCAAATAAAGGGCATCTCTTTCCATAAACCATGGGCCACTATCTATTATTTTATCTTTGATTTTTTAATTGGAAAATATGATGAGGAAAAAACCTTAAGAATAAAAGTCACAAAGTAATTTGAACTGAATCTCCACTTCCACTTATCCAATTTTGAATCCCCAAAAACCTTGGCTAGCATCTATGAAACTTACATATTAACCCTCTTTTAAGAACCATTATATCAACCATCTCATCTCTGATAATTCTTTTGGTATACCATCTGGAATGGACTTGTCATATATTCTCTCTTCCTCTTTATCTGTAACATAGGCATTCATACTTCCAACTAGCACTTCTTGACTTCCCATTAAGGTTTTTAAATATGAATTTCCATCCCTGCTAAGTCACTCCTAACATAGAAGACTATGAGAATAATACAATTAATGTTGTTAATGGGTTATATGGGATTGAAACAGGTTCCACCCATATTACATCATCATCGCATAGTGATATTACAACAAAGCTCGATATTATCCATTATCATTTAGTACGATTTGAACTTGAGTCTCCTCTTAATAAATTTCCTCTTTAAATTAATAAGAAATCAACAGTGGTAGAACTAATACCACTTAATTTAAAAATAATAAAATTATTATGTATAGTAAAAATATAATTTATTTTTATTTATTAAATTAATTGAAAATATCATATATATTAATTTATAATAAACTGATAAAATACGATAAAAATAGAGAAGTAAAGCCCAATTGGTTAAATAAATTAAAAGTAAACAAAATAAAATGCATTATAATTTCAAAGACGCAATAAAAAATGTCCAAAGCATATTGCGTATCAAATAATGAAAATATGAGCTTGTTAAGTAGTGATCCAAGTTTAATTTTTTTAATTGGTAATTTTAATTTTATATAATTAATTTAAAAATATAATAAGTGATAATAAATTATTTTTTAGGTTTTTTTAAATTTATTTAAAAATATCAAAAGTTAATAATGTGTGAATTTTATTTTTTATTATGTATAAGAAAACCTGTAACACTTTTTTTTCGCAAGGCATTGGATTGAACTATTTGCGGTTATTTTTAATAAAAAAAAAATTTGGTTTTAAAAATTTATATAAATATATTAACAAGTTAATAATGTGTGAATTTTTTATTAATAATAAAATATCAAAAAGTTAATAATGTGTGAATTTTGCTTTTCATTATTTTTTTATTATGTATAAGAAAAACTGTAAGACTTTTGTTTGGCAAGACATTGGATTGAACTCGATGCTGTTAAAATAACGTGATAATAAACTATTTTTTTTGGGTTTTAAAAATTTATATAAATATATCAAAAAGTTAATAATGTGTGAATAATGTGTGAATTTTTTATTATTATTACTTTTTTATTATCTATAGGAAAACCTATAACACTTTTGTTTGGTAAGACATTGGATTGAATTGGATGGAGCCACTATAAACCCTAGCTAAAAATAAAGTCAACCTAACTCTCTATTCTCTAGGGCATCAATCAAGTGGCAAACACTCACTTCATTAGCCTATCCTTTTCTAGGAAGCCTAACATGAGTAATAGAAAGTCAACATGATTCTCCACCCTTAAGGGCATCAACCATTTGTACAAACACTTTATTACTGGATCTTTCTTTAATTTTTAAAATTTTCTTTCACATCTTCTTTTGCACCTTTAATTTCTTATAAATTTAAATTTAGATAATGCACTTTCTCATCCTTTTTATCATTCTTTGTTTCTTCTAATGTTTGATGGAGTGAACTATGGTGGTCTTTGTCATATGATGTTGCATATAGGATTTATTTACCATTTCTTTTGGAGTGGATTATCCTTGATTTAATCTAGCTTCTATTACAATATGATTTCTTTACTTTATCTTGATTTTTTTTTCATGATCAAAGTTTTCTCTCTTTATTTATAGTTTTCACTTTATAACCTCTTGCCATGTGTCGTATAGTATTTCTTTACCATTTCTTTTGGTGTGGATTATCCTTGATTTAATATATCTTCTATTACAATATTATTTCCTTTCTTTATCTTGATGTTTTTCTCATGACCAAAGTTTTCTCTCTTTCTTTATAGTTTTTACTTTATAACCTCTTGCCATGTGTCTAGTTACATAAAAATTTTGGCTTGATGATGCAATGTTTTTATAATCTAATATTTGATTCCATTTTCTTGATTCGTATTTAATCTTAATGGATGGAAAATATTTTGAAATAACCATAGTAACCCATATCTAATTATGTATAACATTCTTTCCCTCTTACTTTCTAACCGGCTAATGTGATGATGCAAGTCTAGTGGCATATTCCATGATTGAAATTCCATTCCACGTTAATACCTATATATCTATCTATCCTTAGTGGTTAGTCCCTCCTTAACTAATTCACCTAGGGAATTTTCAATATTCTTCAAAATATCCTTATTCATAAGCTTATATGAGAAGTCCAAAAAGTCTTACTCATATAAGGAGCATTTTAATAGTTTAATTCTCACTCTATTATCTCAAATAAAGGGCATCTCTTCCCATAAACCATGGGCCACTGTCTATTATTTTATCTTTGATTTTTTAATTAGAAAAGATGATGAGGAAAAAACCTTAAAAATAAAAGTCACAAAGTAATTTGAACTGAATCTCCACTTCCACTTATCCTATTTTGAATCCCCAAAAACCTTGGTTAGCATATATGAAACTTACATATTAACCCTCTTTTAAGAACCATTATATCAACCATCTCATATTTGATAATTCTTTTGGTATACCATCGGGAATGAACTTGTCATATATTCTCTCTTCCTCTTTATCTATAACATAGGCATTCATACTTCCAACTAACACTTCATGACTTCCCATTAAGGTTTTTAAATATGAATTTCCATCCATGCTAAGTCACTCCTAACATAGAATACTATGAGAATAATACAATTAATTTTGTTAATGGGTTATATGGGATTGAAACAGGTTCCACCCATATTACATCATCATCAAATAATGATGTTACGACAAAGCTCGACATCCATTATCATTCGGTAAGATTATCATTCAGTAATATTTGAACTTGAGTCTCCTCTTAATAATTTTCTCTTTGTATTAATAAGAAATCAATGGCGGTAGAACTAATACCACTTGATTTAAAAATAATAAAATTATTATGTATAGTAAAATATAATTTATTTTTATTTATTAAATTAATTGAAAAAATCATATATCTTAATTTATAATAAACTGATAAAATACGAGAAAAATAGAGAAGTAAAACCCAATTTGTTAAATAAATTAAAAGTAAACAAAATAAAATGCATTATAATTTCAAAGACGCAATAAAAAATGTCCAAAGCATATTGCGTATCAAATAATGAAAATATGAGCTTGTTAAGTAGTGATCCAAGTTTAATTTTTTTAATTGGTAATTTTAATTTTATATAATTAATTTAAAAATATAATAAAAGATAATAAATTATTTTTTAGGTTTTTTTAAATTTATATAAAAATATCAAAAGTTAATAATGTGTGATTTATTTTTTATTATGTATAAGAAAACCTGTAACACTTTTGTTTGGCAAGGCATTGGATTGAACTATTTGGGGTTATTTTTAATAAATTATTTTTTTGGTTTTTAAAAATTTATATAAATATATTAAAAATTTAATAATGTGTGAATTTTCTATTAATAATAAAATATCAAAAAGTTAATAATGTGTGAATTTTGTTTTTCATTATTTTTTATTATGTATAGGAAAAATTGTAACACTTTTGTTTAGCAAGACATTGGATTGAACTCGATGAGGTTACTAAAAATAACGTGATAATAAACTATTTTTTTGGGTTTTAAAAATTTATATAAATATATCAAAAAGTTATTAATAATGTGTGAATAATGTGTGAATTTTTTATTATTATTATTTTTTATTATGTATAGGAAAACCTGCAACACTTTTGTTTGGTAAGACATTGGATTGAATTGGATGGGGCCACTATAAACCCTGGGTAAAGATAAAGTCAACTTAATTCTCTATCCTCTAGGGCATCAACTAACTGGCAAACACTCATTCCACTAACCTATCATTTTCTAGGAAGCCTAACATGAGGAATAGAAAGTCAACATGACTCTCCACCCTTTAGGGCATCAACCATTTGTACAAACATTCTATTACTCGATTTTTTTTTTTTTTATAAAAGGGTCACATTACTGATAATGCAAATGATGTCTTTGCCAAACCTCCTTTAAACTTCTTACAATAATATTTTTGTATATATATCTTGATTTAGGGTTTGAATCCAATTAAAACGCGGTTGTATATAAACATGGCTTTTAATACGACATAAATTCAACACAAATCCTAGGACTGTGTAGCTATAAGGGTGGGAAGAGCCTTTTCCATTTGCTTAAATAAAGTAAGTTGCTTATTTGAAAGTATTGGAAATTCTTGGGCGAGAGGAAGCTTTCTTGGCCCAAACATAGGCCTTGAGGGGCCCTGACACTACGGCAGGATTCTTTACAACTTAACCCGTAGAGCTGGAAGGTAGGTAGCCTTTTTATTCTTTGTCTCTCGTCTGGTTTTATTATCTTCTTTAAATATGTATATATACCTTTCGCATGTCGGGAACGAGATAAAGTCAAGGTCAGACATGTATCGCTACACATCACTCGTTAAAGATTCAACACAAGCGACAAAAACATCCGTGGAGAAAATCACGTGAACGGATTCCGATGTTTTCCTTTTATAGTTCCATGAAGCAGACATAACCGACTTATATTATTATTATTAGTACGTGCTTACAGCATAAATACCTAATGCCATCTTTGTTTATATTGAAACATAATCCTTTCTGGGTTGTTTCTTTGTTGTGGCGACGGCAGTACCATCATTCATTGCTTTGCTACTTATTGCGCTTTGCTACTTATTGCAAACAAATGCTGACTAAAAGTTAAGTCAAATGTATTGATGTGACATGTGTCGTCTTCATTCTCATCTGGTTTTGTTTTTTTATTTTTATTTTATTAATATATCATTAACCTCTGTAATTTAAGATATTTAAGTTTAAATTATGAAAAGGCATCTTAAAATAAGATTCCAATTATCTTATTCTTTATTTTTTTGTCTTACTTTTAAAAAAATAAAAAATAAAATATAAAAATATGAAAATAGTGCTGACAGTTTTTGGCACGCCCAAAGCAACTAATGCATGCAAGAGATTATTGTATATATTGTGGTACATTATATTTCATTATATATATTGTGGTACTTTATATTTAATTAAATATTCATTATTTTATAAGTGCATATAATGATGTGTTAAACGTTGCCTAAGAGTTAATTTTAATATTCTCAATAGTAGATAATCTCTTTTTCCTTTTTAAGTAATATTTCTTATACATATTTATTATAAGGATTGAATCTAGATCACATCAGAGATAATCTTTTGTCAAAAGGTGAGGTAGAATGTAAGGTAGAATCTAAATAATAGAAGAATCTTTTAAAGTATTACAATAGAAGCATATTTTTTTTATTAGGTGGTAGAAAGGGTTTTGAAAAGGTCCCTCAACCTTTATAAAAGAGTTTTGGAAGGGACTTCAAACTAATACAAATTTAAAGAGTATTCAATAAGTTCAAAAGAAGAATGTCAATTGGATTGAATCCAGGTTTTGACAAGAGGATTAGCTATCAAGTGGAACTAGAAATCCCACCATAATTGTATTTTATAAAATAAACTTCGAAAATAGCTTCAAAAGATAAAAACATCGAGAATTTTGTGGCACTCAAGAGAGACTGAGCAAAAAACATCAAGATTTATAGTTAAATATTGAAAATGAAAAAATCTCACGCAACGAGAGTCTAGCGAACTAGCAAACCACAACCAACCTCTAACGAGCTGCAACCATGATGCAAGGAGAAACAACCAAAAATCAAAAGTATGGCACTAACATATACCACAAGAGGAATTAGACACAAATTTCCACTTTAAATATGAGAACCCTTGAATCATATAAGAAAAAGAAAAGTCCAAAGATTTAAACTAAAATTTCCACTTGCTTAGAAGCCCTCAAAGCTCACCCAATAAATAGAACAAGGAATACCACATTCCTCATACATGCGACCCAACCAACATTTGGGATCCTATAAAGGGGTGAACAACAATACCAAAAATAACTAGTTAAAAAATATTTGCAACTGAGGATACTAATGAGAGAAATAACTTCCAACCTGGGAGAAAGCATTCGAAACCCATTAATCCTGCTAGAACCCAAACCACCTCAAGACCGTATGAAGAGAATATTCCAGATAAACTGAACCAAAAAAACTCCCACCCAATGGGAAAATCCAGCCAAGGAACCCTACCTTCCTCTGACATGTGGCCCAACCAACATTTAAAACCTTGTCAAGGAGAGAACAACAATAACAAAATAACTAGTAAAAGAAAATATGCAACTAAGGACATTAGTGAAAAAAATGTATTCCATCCTAGGAGCAAGCATTTCAAACCCAAAAATCTGGTTGGAGCCCAAACCACCTCGAGGTTGAATTAAGCGAACAATCCAGATAAATTGACCCAAAAAAAACTCAAAGAAGAAAAATAAAGGAAGATCACATCAAAAAATTAGGGCTTTGGAACCGTAGGATCCAACACAACAAAAAAAATGCATCTATCACCTGGTCCACCCCTACAATCGAACGAAACTAGGATACCCCACTAGAGGGGGCATTAGCAAATTTCTTCCTCCACATCATTGAGACTAAGGTCTCCCATAAAAGTCTGATCAGGAAAGGGGAAAGACCATAAAATAATTGTAAGGAAAGAACCCCCAAAATGACACCCACATCCAGCAATTGTACCCAGCAACTGTCAGGTAAAAGGCCATACACCCACTAGTTGGAGTGATCAGACAACACAAGTATAGATCCATAGAAATTGAAGGCATTAGGTCTCCCCTTGATTTGAATTAGAAAAGGGGAAATACCATAGGATTCTATAGAGAAATACCCAACTAACCAGCATAAGCAACTAGTAGCAAGATCTGAAAGGAAAAAACCCAACAAAAAGGAGCGGTAGGCATCCCACTCAGAGAGAAAGAGTTTGAGAGCGTTGGAGTAGGAGGTCCTCCACATTACCATGTAGTCCCATGCAGACCCTCTCTACCATGGTGAGGCTCAGGCCCACGTAGACCCTCTCTACCATGGTGAGGCTCAGGCCCACATAGACCCTCTCTGCCATGGTGAGGCTCAAGCCCTCGCAGATTCTTTCTGCCATGGTGAGGCTCAGGCCCACATAGACCCTCTCTTCCATGGTGAATCTCAAGCCCACATAGACCCTCTCTGCCATGGTGAAACTCAAGAATAGAAGCATGTTTATTATTATTATAAAGAGGTTTAAATTTTAGTTAGATAGTTAGTATTTTTAAAATTGATTGTCGTTATTAATTAAGCAATAAAATTTGTAATATTTTTTATGTTAGATTATATTAACTCACTAGTCGAAACATTACAATATTATTGAGCTAATATTTTCCACCAACTAAAAAATAAAATGAGGTGGATAAGGAGTAAAGCATCCATAACTAAATATACATAAGAATAGAAGCTAATAGCAACAAAAAAACTATAGCTATATCTTGCTCTAATACACCAGATATCAACACTCATCTATGAGAGAGCTTGTTATATGGAGAAATTATGGGTGTGTCTTTTGTGATATCTTTTAAAGTCTTCAAATAAGAAATAGAAGTAATCAAAACCTGAACTTGCTCATCATTGTTAACTGCCTTCTTTTTAGTTTCCTATTGGACCTTCTAAAGATCCTGAACCATATGAGAAAGTTGATGAAGTCTATAAATAACATATTGAAGTGTATTGGAAGTCCTATAGACTTGGGAATGAATGCATCACACATGTAAAAAAATATGTAAAAAAATATCAAAGGTCAAGTCTGCTAAAACTATATCCCATGGAGGAGCAGATCTAGTAAATCCCTTTTTACATTTGTACTTCCAAATGTGCTTGAGAAGGATGAGTCCACAAACATCCCAGAGTTTGTCATTTATCTAGCCGAGAAAAACCAAATAGATAAATCTTCAAAGATCTAGTGAAAGATAGAAAAATAAAAGTGTAGAAGACATCCCAAAACTATTTTGGCATGTCACAAAACCAAAACAAGTGAATAAGAATTTCTAAATCATTATAAAAAAACATTGAGGGGAAATGTGTAAAACTGAGGCAAAAATTTCCAAAGTTGGAAATTTTTGATGCAAAATCTTCCATCGAAGAAGGTGAGTTTTGTGTTCAACAAGAACTTTTCAAATTTGAGTAGTAAGAGATTGCCATTGGGCATTGGTAAAATTCACTTGCCACTTGACATTGAACTTAGAGACTAAAGAAGGTGGACACACAATATTTTTGTATATCCAACTAGAAGTAATGGAAAAGATTCTATGACAATTAAGCCATCTCCAGTCATTCCATATATTATGAGCAGTTGCTCCCAAATTTATAAGGACATCACAAGGTATGTTAATCCCAACTAAGCCATAAAACTCTTGAACCTAGAGGGAAAGGAGCAATAATTGTAGATATGGTTCTAGGTAAGAATTGAGCAGTAACCTGGATCTCAGATATCTCTAATTGTATTAATTCCTTTCTTCAAAAAAGCTAGACCATGAATAACACTACATAAAGCTAAAGGTTTATCATTATGGAGGATAATTTTATTCCACCAAATATTGTTTACAGTGGTGCTAAGACCATGTATCAAGTTTTCAGACTTCCAAGCTAATAAATGAGAAACTGATTACCAAGCTTTCCAAAAAAAAAATTCTATTGACCAAACTTTCCAATTTTGAGTAACTAAAAATTTGTAATTGAATGTAATATGAAACACATTAAGTTAAATTTAAGAGAACTTTTACATATGGTTTTAATAGAAGATGCTTTAATTTTTCTTGAACCAAAATTTTTGGAAAGAAATCATCTTTTGTTTTAATATCCCTATTTTTTTTTCACACTCAAACCTAGGATGAAAATACATTTTGCTTTTACTTATTAATATCTTTTCCCTTTGTGATTTCTGTTGCAACTTTGAATTATGTCTATCAAAAGTATTTGGAAGTTTATAATGTAATTGCGCTTGCATCAATCTACATGTGAGGAAGTCTACATTTTTTAAACTATCATACTTAAAAAAATGAACTAATATTAGGTGCAATGAACAAGTCAATATAATTGAAATAAGGAATCATGTTTTATGGTTTTGTTTAACATTCAAGTACCTAATATACCTCATTAATAAGAACTTAGATGTTATTTCCATGTAGGAATTAGGGCGTTAGTTTATGCTTGGGACGATTTAGAATACTCAACTAATTTAGATTTTGGTGTTGCTTTTTGAAGACATTAATAAATTATTGCTATTGGAAGTTGTTACTTTATGATATTATTGAAGTTTAATCCATTTAAGGTAATATTATGATATTAGATATTACTATAATCAACTTGATAAGTTAATTTCAATTTGACAAATATTTGGTTTTGAAGATTTTAGGCTAAAAGATGAATCTTGTAAAAACTAATGAACGTGAAACAATGAATTTTATCAAACTAAGGATTTTATATAAAATAATACTAATTATGATTTTAAGAGAGTTATTTTATTGGTGGTGTGATTTCCAATAGTGGAAGGCCACCATGTGGAGAAGAAAACTTCTTTACATGCTAAAATTGATGCTTGTGTTTTGTGAAGCCAATGAGATTGTTTCTTATGCTTGAGGTTTGTTATCTTGATTTCTTAAGTCAATATTTTTGAAATTCATGTATTTCATAATATTTCACATAGTATTGTTAGTCCTATGTTAAGGTGTTGTAAATATTACTTTATAGAAATAATAAGTTAATAATATTTATTTAGAAATATGGAAAAGTGAAAAGGAAGTATGCAAGAAATGAAGAAATAAGAGGTGTCAATGGAGTTAGAAGAATTGGAAAGCAAAATGGGTTAGAAGAATGTGGGAATGGATTTACATTATTGCATAGGAGGAGGATAACTCATTAGGATTGGTAGTTGAATGGTGAGGAGAGGGGAAACTCACTAGGATAGGTAGTTTCATGATTCCATGAAAGGAGAGAATGTGGATAACTCATAAAGATGAATGGGAGAAACGAGGGAAGCACATTAAGGAGAATTTATGAAAGAGAAGATAAATCAATACATTTATGAAAATATGATATGATAAAATAATAAACAAAAAATGATTAAATAAGCTAAAATAAAATAAGGAAAGAAAATAAATTGATAGATTCAAAAAATTAGCATATGGATAAATTAATAGGTATGAAATTTGAATATAATTAAATAAAAATAATAAATTCAAAAATTAGGTAAAAGAGAAAGCTAATAAATGCAGAAAAACTAGATATAAAAAACTAATAAAATTAGAAAAGTGATTTAAAGGATTAAGCATAAAAGAGAATTAAAGGAAGAAAGAGGATATCTCAAAAGTGGAGGGTACAAAGAAGAGATGAAGTGATTGGTTGCATAAGATAAGATATAAAGTTAGTGAGTGCATAATCATTAACCCATATTTCCATCATTCAAATAAATAAATAAAATAAAATAATATTATATTTGTAGATGCAATGATGTTGTGAAAATGCAATGCTTATGTTTTTTTATGTGAATGTGTATACAATTAGGTTTTAAATTTCTTAGACTTATTTTATAAATGTGGGGTTATGTGATTTATTCCCATTGTGAGATGAAATTTGATTATAGTTTATTCATGGATTGAATTCATTAATATCTAGAGAATTTACAATACATACTAAGATAATCATTAATTCCCTAAGGATTAATGACTAGATCTACAAGCCATAGAGTTTATCTATATGTTAGAAAATACCTCAAGGCATACATTTCCTTAGAATCATGTACGTAGGAAGACCAGTGTATGTTATGAAATTATTAAATGTTATATTAATTTCAAAATACTTTGGTATGCTGGTATATGAATGAATGGACCAAATTAATGCTACTTATCCACCATGGGAAATGGTGTTGTGCCACTCATCCTCCCACCAAGTCTCACTTATTCATCATGTGTTGACATGGGCTTTATAATCTAACAATAATAGAAAAACACATGCAATATATAAAATACATTCATTTAACTAAAAAGACTTCAACTAAAAATGTACCCAAATACACTTTTATATATTTAAGATTTTTGACAAACCCCTATGGAAATCATGACTAGATATAAGATACTCCTATATTAATTCCTCAATTCATTATCCCTTGTTCACCATATCCAACATTAAAAAACACTCAACATACCCTAAATGCCTAAAATTCCTATGACCCAACATATCATATAGAAATTTAATAGCCCAAAATACAAACACCTTTTAGAATTAACCAAATATACACTAATTTCCTAACATATCTGGTATGGATAAGGGTCCTGTTCCACCCATCATCCATTAAGCCCCTCCTCTTCATTATGAACTAACATGGGTTTTATAATCTAATATGCTTACCAAAACACACAACATAACAAGTGAATTCATGCAACAAACAAGACTTCAATAACAAAAATATCCACATACACTCTCACAAGTTTTAAGATATTTGGCAACTCATAGAGGAAATCCTAACTATATCCAAGATATTCCTACATTATTCCCTTCTTCACCTCATACAACATTTTAAACATCCAATATATATGGACACCCAATGTTCATATGACTAAACATAAAATGTATCCCCATTCTAACCAAACATACAAATACCTTCTTGTATTAAAAAAATATAAAAATATTTCTAAACATATATGATATGAAGAAGTTCTCACCAAACCCTTCTTATTATCATGGATAGACATGTGTATTGGTATTTAGTAAACACACCAACAAACATGCAATGCAGAATATAAATGTAGTATACAAACAATAACTTAATAGAAAAAATATCCACATATATGCAGAAAGTAAATTAATTCAACAAAGAAGAATTCAATAGCAAAAATACCCATGCACACATTCATTAATTTTAAGATTTTTGGCAGCCCCTTAAGGAAAGCCTTACCAAATCCAAGGTATTTCTACATTACTCCCTTTGCCATTTTTTCCCTCTTCACCTCATCCAACATTACAAATCACCAAAAAGACCATGAATAATAGTTTTTTATAACATTTATCCAACATACATAATATCGGGAAGGGGCTTGTATCATCCAATGTCAAAAAGTTATTGTTAATTATAGATTGACATGTATTTTAGGATCTAACAAGCATCTTGACACACACACTACTTAGAAATTAAATGCATGCATCAATCAAGACTTCAACAAAAAAAATTCATAAGTAAACTTCTACAAATTTAAACATTTTTAGCAATCCTATAAGAAAAACCCAACTAGATCCAAGACACTGTGTATTACTTCCTCAATCATTTCTCCCTTATTTATATCATATGACATTCAAAATAATTCAATTTACCATGAATAGCAAACATTCATATGACCAAAATGTCATATACTCCATTTATAATCTAACATTTCAATGCCTCAATATATAATTATTTTTCAATTTACATGATTCCCTACATACATTAGTTTTCCTAGGTACATGGTTCCAAATATACATATGCCTAAGTGCATTTTTGTAAGAAATTAATGTGACTTATGGATTGTGGATTTGATAAAATATATTTAGGGCATTGGTTTTTATCTTAGCATTTAATTGGATTCAAACCATGAAAAAACAATTATTAATAACCTCTCATAAGGGGAATAGACCACAAATCCTCACATTTGACAAGAACTCTAAGAAATTGTAAATCTCATTACGCACACATTCCATCACAATCATGTAGGAAACAAAAATTGTATATTCAAAACTTCATTACTTCTACAAACATTAGTTTATCTTTAATAGATTTATTTTAATGGTGGCAATATGGGATACCTACTCTACACACACTCTCTTTGTGTCCTACCTCATGAAACTAGTATCCCCCTACTCTCTCTTTTGTACTCTCCACTTTTTAATATACCATATTCCTCCTTTAAATTCTTATTTTATGCTTAATTCTCTCATTCACTTTCCTATTTTAGTTAGTCGTTTTTTATTATTGAATTCTATTTAATTTATTAACTTTTGTTTCATCTAATTCTATAAATTTATTAATGTATTCTATCTTCTTATTTTTCCTTTATTTAGTTTCTTTTATTATTTTATTTCTACCCTATTTCATAAATTTATTTTATTTTGTTACTTAATCTAAATTTACTTTCTTTTATTGTTTTCTTCATATCATAATTTTACTAATTTAGTTTTTCTCCCATTAATATTTCCCAATGTAATTTCCCTCTTCTGTTGGAATACTTATAATCTAACTTTATTAGTCCAAGAACAATAGTGATGAAGTATATTTGAATGCTCATTCTCTATGTAAGCTTAGATGCTTTATATATAAGCCTATGGAATTTTTGTAAGCATACATATAGTTTTTATGTATTCACCATTAGTGATATCAGTTAAAATACCTCTATAGTTTTTTTTTTTGCTATATAATAATGGGTTGTACTCGGGTCCCCCACCCTTGAAAAATTACATCTCTCTTTTTTAGATATTGAGATTTTACAAATAGACACACTTCTCATCTCAATTGAGATGCTATAGCTTGAAACCTATATCATTTTACATAAAATATAAGAATTCTTGATTTTCATTTTTTGGATCTTTTCAAATTTTTGTATGAATATAATTAATCCATAATTTAGCATCGTTCTTGACATTTTCCTATAGCAAGTTTCACAATGCCAAAACTTCACCTCTACTATCTATGCCTTGCATCTTAGTAAAGTAATATTTCCAAAACATCACACTCTCATAGCCCGCTTTATAAAATTTGGATTTCTAGTTTCCTTCCTAAAACACAAGTATAACATAGTATAAATGAAAACACATTATTGTTACGAAATAAAATAGATATTACCAATATAAACGTTAAAGTAAGTCTTAATCATTAATTGATTTAGGCAATCAACATTATGTTGTCAACTTAAACTTAACTTTCTACTTCCTCTAACCATGGAAAGGAGAATCTAACTTCATGATACTCAATCAAAAACCTTCTATTCGTTAGCTTATCTACATATTTTTTTCCTTCCCTTAATATATGTGTAAACCTAATTTATTCAAACTCTCTAGCAAGATCTTGAATTTCCATAATTATCTCTTGTATGTTTCATGGAGCCTTTGCTTTCCTCAAAACTGCATTTATTATTATGAGATAATCACCTTCTATCCATACTCTATTCCATTTCATTTGTTTACATATTTTTAACCCTTCTAAAGTTACCCAAGATTCAATTTCATTATTTGTCTTAAATCCACTATTGAAAGCATAATGAGATAAAATATCTCTATTATTTCTAATTATTTCTTCTCCTCCTGTTGGTCTTGGATTTGCTTTAGATGCTTCATCAAAATTCAATTTGATCCACTCCATATCTAGTGGTTTCTACTTTATATTCTTTGCCTTCTTTTTTCTTCTCTTGTACCCAACATAATAATTCCATTTAATGACTTGACTTCATCTATCAAGGCTCTCTGCTTCCAAAATAGGGACTAGGTTAGTTGACAGGGTTGGTTTTAGAATCTATGGCTAAAACTATCTTATTTTTCATTACCTCTAAACAACTTTCCTTTTCTTTAAATATTCTTCTATTCCTTTCTAGTCATATAATTCAAAGTATTGTACCTTTTGATATATCCCATATTGTGTGTAAAGACTCACTTTTATAAGTGCTCTACCATTGCTTTAACCAATCTCTAATTATCCTATTCATCACAATGCATTTACCAAACATATTAATAATCCATTTCCATATATTCCAAACTATTGAGCAATGTCCCAAGAGATGGTCTATACTGTCCTTATCCTTTTTACAAAAAACACATTGAGAGAGGCCATGAAAACCCCTTTTCACAAGGTTATCCCAGGATAAAATTCCTCTATGAACTACTAACCAAAAATACATTTTAACTTTAGGAATGCTTGGGCTATCCCAAATATCTCTTCATATTCTAGTGACATTATTATTTTGTTGGTGTTGAACATTATATCCACTTTTTATTGTGTATTCTTCTAAGTTATTCAACTCCAAAATAAGTTTATCCTTGGATCCTCTCGAAATAATCATAGTTGTTATCTTTCTACCCAATTGCCTCATAGCATCAATGTCTTGTATACTTGTAAAAAAATCCTCTTTCCATTTGTATCTTCCTTCTCGATCCTTATACAAAATGTTTGAAAATATATCACCATATTTATCTTGAAGTAATCTCATTGAAGGTTTCCATATTGGACCTAAATTGAGTGTTTTTTCATCACAACAAGTATCCATCCAAATAGAAAATTTTTCTCTAGGTCCCACCACCCATATTAAATATTTAATGATAATATCATTATATTTTTTTGAACCATTCCAAAGAACCATTTTGTAGAGAGAATGATAAAAATATTAAACTTGGGTTATTGGGATCAACATACATAGAATAATTCTTACCCATTGTATTTGACTCTCTTTGTACAATCTCCAGATAATGTTTCCCATAAGAGCTAATTTTGTATCTATAATAACTCATAAACCAAGACCTACCCTAGTTTTATCATCATACAACTTGCTCTATTTCACCAAAGAAAACTTTGTTTTATCATGTAAACTTGACCATAAAAAGGATCACATAATATAGATTTTCAATTGATTTTGACATAGAATACAATGACATATAATATGTTAGAATGGCTTGTAATATTGACTTAATTAACTGTGCTCTTCTTTCTAATGGTAACCATCTATCTTTCCAAGATGAAAGTTTATTTTGAACTTTACTAATAATTGGATTTCATAAATCTATCCTCATTCTCCATTCAAATAAAGGCATCCCTAGATAAGTTATTGGTAAATTTGCCTTCTCCATTTTAAGCAACCTATAAATTCTTGCTTTGATATTAGTAGGAGTGTTAAGGAAGTAAATTTTGGATTTAGTCCTATTAACATTTTGCCTTGAAGCTCTTTCATAGCCTTTTAAAAAGTTATTCAAAGCTCTTGCCTCATTTATACTTGCTCTTATGAAAAGGGTTGTATCATCTACAAATTATTCATGGATGATGTTATAGATGTTATTACTAACCTTGAGTCCACTTATAAACCCAAATTTGTAAGCTTTATTTAAGTCCCTACTCAAAATGTCTGAGATAAGAATGAAAATAAGGAGATAGATGATCTCCTTGTCCAAGGCCACTCTTGGATTTAAAATGTTTTGTCACTAACCCATTGACCAACACCGTGAAAGCACGAGATTCCGGTCAAAGGAAACACCAAGTGCAATTGCATTCAAAGTTAAGCACGCCTAAGTCCTAGAAATATGAATTACATGAAACGGAAAAGAGACATGTTGTAAGAGACGCAATCAGATAAAGAAAAACAGCCCTTTCATTAATTTCTTTCGATCTCTGTTACAATAATGCCTCCTCCCTTTTCAGGGGCTAGGAGCGCAAATAGGGTTTGATTACAATCGCTGAATGGTTCCTCCTTCCGCGTGCCCACGATTGCATTGGGCGGGCTAAGATGATGCCGTCGCTGATGTTGATGGGTTCTTCGCCTCTGCTGCTTCTCCTGCAAACAAAGAAATGATCAAGACGTTAGTAGCACCTGCTGCAAATGAAAAGCATTCTCTCTCTAAAACTAACAAAATATGCATACGAATATTTGCTGAAACCATGAAAACGGTGAATCCAAATTGCTTCAAAATCTGACGGAAGGTAAGAACAGTCACCGAAGGCCACCGCCACCGAGGCGGTGGCCAATCCACCTTAAGCTGGAATTCGTCCCCGGGCGGGACGAATTCTGATCGTAATTCGTCCCTGGGTGGGACGAATTCTTCTGAATAGGAGAAATCGACCTGCTTCTGCTCCAATGTCGGATCCCGGGACCTGCAAAACTCCTGCAAACAGGGGGTTAGGTAATTGGGGCCATTTTGGGACGACCCAGATGGTCGGATTTTCCCAATTTGGCCTCCTCCCTCGGGAATTTGACCTTGACACCTGCAAGTTAGCGAAACGATAAAGCAATACAAAACACCCTAAACTTTGACCAAAAGATACAAAATTGCAATTATAGACTAATCGGACCTAGTAACACGGAATGCAATCTAAAAATTAATCTAAAGTGCTCAAAAACTGAAATTAGAACTTGGGGGTGCGGGGGTGCCCAAGTGGGCCTCCCACCGTTGGCCCTCGATTTTGGAGCCAATCCACCAAGGATGGGCCCAAAACCTTTTAGGATTGGGGGGTCGGCGGATTGGTAGGTTCGGGATGTCCATGCGTCGGATTTGAGTAAGGTTCGAGCTTCCAAAGGCCACCCAACAACCTCCCTTGCAAAAGAGATTGATGGATGTAGGAAGGTGAACAAAGGGGGATGCAAATGAGTCTTCGATTCGGCGGCACTTCGTTGCTTGAACACTCCTTCCACCTGCATGTTTTGGGTGAGAAAAGTCCCACCTTTTATAGACCCAAGGGGTCTCTTTTGGGAGGGAAGCACAAAAGCCAAGTGTTGGCCATGGGCGCCATGTGGCAATCTTGTCTTCCCATGAGGGAGGGGAGTCCTCAATTGACTTGAACTTTGATAAATGCTTCTTGTAACGAGTCCTCTAACGGCCCCTCTGTCCACTTACACATGCGTGCAAGGTAGGAGCCCTTAGCCGGCCGTTACGGGCTGCCACTTGGCACCATTTGCCTTTTTGCCCGTTAAGCTTGGAATTCGTCCCACCCAGGGACGGATTCAGAATTCGTCCTGGGGTGGGACGGATTCTATTTTGCATTCGTCCCGGGGTGAGACGAATACTGGGCAAAGTGTCCAAGTGTGCCAAATTGCTCCTTGACCTCACAAAATTGCTATGAAAGTGGTTAAGACCACTTGTTTAACCTCCGAGGGCTGCCCCAGGGGCTGTGTTTGTCAAAGCGATCGGTGTTTGCGGTCACATAATCGGATTGGTGCTGTTTTGGTGTCTACGAGATGCCCCTTTTTGGGAAGCGCTGCGGGTGACGCGATGCTTGAGCAAAAATAGATAACCAAAGCACTAATGATTAGGGTTTCTTGGTAACCTAACCAACTTTTGATGCCCCAAGTATGGAAAGGGCATGCATTCTTGAATCCTTGCTTCGACGAGCTAAGGAATTTGATTTCAAGTATTAACTTTGTTTTGGTGAGGTGTGACTTGAACTTGGACATTGATCGGTCATGAACAAGTGAAGGGCGTTTTTATCCTCGGGGGGAACCTTGTGTTCATGATTCACGAAATGCCAAGTGTTTGATTGATTTGATTGTTGCTTGTTTACTTGCCCCAAGCGGGGAGCGTGATTGTCTTTGTCAATGATTCTTTGAATGCATGTCGTTTTCCTTAATTGGGTGTGTGATTGTTGATTGGTGACTAAGTGTGACTACCCCCTCAAGCGACGAATCGATGAGGGAATGACCTTCGTGAGAGAAGCGACGAGTCGCTTGACCCAAGATGACTTGTGCAAGGTTTGCCTTTAGAGGGTTTACCGTTAAGCGTGTGCAATTTTTCCAACATATGGACCTATTTTTGGTGGGTGTTAACCCTTTTGGTGATGTCATAATGAGGTGAAATCGTCGAAAACCTATTTCCCGTGGAGCGGTCCGGCTATGATAGCCTTCTTGGGGAACTAGGAGAGCGATAATTTGGACCTCGACATCGATTTTCTTTGCCTAGAGGTTAAGTGCATGAGCACTTATGCCCGGCAATGTTTTTGTTGTGTTTTTGTTGAATTTTGTACTTGTTTTTGTTGTTTTTGTGACACCATTTGGTGATTGAATTGTCGGCAATCCGTCCTCCCGTGGAGCGGTCCGGCTATGGTAGCCTTCTTCGGGAGTAGGATAGTGACAATGCAAACTCCGACATCAATTTTGCTATGCCAAGAGGTTAAGTGCAAGAGCACTTGTGTCTGGCAATGTTTATGTTGTGTTTTTGTTGAATTTTTGTACTGTTTTTGTTGTTTTTTGTGACATCATTTTGGGGATTAAATTTTCAAAATCTGTCTTCCCCTGGAGCGGTCCGGCTATGGTAGCCTTCTTAGGGAGTAGGATATTGATAATTTGTGACCCCGATGTCGATTTTGTATGCCCATGTTGTCAGTTGCATTTGCAATCTGTCAGGCGGTTTATTGTCTGTTTTTAGTGCATTTTTAGTCATTTTCTTGATTTTTTTTTGTGCTGGCCTTGAATTCGTCCCTGGGTGGGACGAATTCCAGCTGGAGAATTCGTCCCTGGGTGGGACGAGCGCTAATCAGAGCGCTCGTCCCAGTCCAGGACGAATTCCAGTGCAAAAGGCCTATTTAAGGGCCAAAACTTGATTTTGGGCTCATTTGTGTCATTTTTTTCTTGCGATTTTGGAGCTGCGGGAGGAGGAGGTAGTCGCGAAGCGAAGCGCTACTGGAATTCTCTCTGCCATCATGAGTGCACAAACTGGTTCGAGCGGCGGAGCCGAGGCGAGTTCTGTAAGTGACCCTAGGGCTTATTTTGCTTTAACTGAATGCATTGTTTTTGTGTTGCGCTTTTCAAAATTTTAAGATTTTTTTTTTGTGATGTTTTTTGTTTAACAACTAAGGTTAGAAACCCTAGAATTGAAAATTTTATTTTTATTTTATTTATTATTATTATTTTTTTGCTTGCAGGTTGTTAGGAGCCGGTACCGTGTACCTGCTGCCTTTCGCGAGGCGCGGTTGGCCTTGGCCGATGACGGCCGGGAATGGCTTGATGCCCTTGGGCTCAAGCGGGTGGCTCGGCTGGAGCCTGTGGTTTCGGATCGGGGCCTATCTGACGGCCCTGATCAAGCTTTGGGATCCGAGGACCAATACTTTCCATCTCCCGACAGGGGAGATGACTGTGACTCTTGAGGACGTCTATCGGTTGCTTCGGATTCCGATAGATGGTATGCCTATTAGGACATCTCCGTTCGATCAGCGGACTGCTATACTCACGAGATGTTTTGGGCATGGGGGGGAGCTGGGTGTAGCAGACCCAGTGGAGACAGCCGAGGCGGATTGCCAGGCTGGCGGGATTTTGGTTGGCTGGTGGAAGGAGAGGGGGGTGTTAGGAGTGAGGCACGCATTCTGGATGGGCCTCATTTCTAACATTCTTCTCCCTGATTCGTCGGGCGCGAGGTTCCCGTGGAACCTGCTTGGATTTGGTGTGGCGGTTGGCGAGTGCCGGTAGAGGCACCGTTGATCTCGAGATGGGGACGGACTTTGTTGGCGCGGCTTTACGGAGAGGCTGTACGGGGTCCGCTGTCGACAGCGAAAGGGTGTCAGTTGCAGCTTTTTGTTGCAGTGCTGGGGTTGGCAGCACATAGGCGTTGAGAGGCCTACCGGGTTACCGTGGACGACTCGGGTGGCGATGGAGGATGATGAGATTGGTTATGCAGCTTTGTGGCGACGGTCTGCGGAGCAGGGGCAGAGTCGGCGATGGGCAGGTGCAGTTGAGCACTACATTGATGCCTTTTCACGGCTCACTCCAGGGGAGGTGTTTTGGCGTCCCTATCGGGACTGTCCAGCCTGGCCTGAGGCTGGAGAGTGGCTCCGACGGGTACGGAGGGAGCGATGGTTGACTGGGCGGCACGGGACGGAGCATGAGTTCTTTCCGTACCGCCGGGTTACACGACAGTTTGGGGTGCGCCAGGGGTTGCCTGGTGAACCCGTAGGCTATCGGCGTCGGGGAGATGAGAGGGATCTGGAGCCACCTGTCCTCGTGCCATTGGGCGAGGAGTCGGATGCTGTTATTGAGGTGTTGGATGTGGATGACGTAGGTACTACCACTGAGTATGACTCGTGGTGGGTTTTGCGGTGCTAGAGAGGTGAGGGTCCTCTGGGAGGTGCGGAGGCGGCAGTGGAGGATGCTGAGGCGACAGGGGGTGATTGGGGAGGGCCGTTGGATGATGCAGACATGGCGGATGTGGGAGATGAGGATGTGGACTTGGGTGTTCCGGAGCGGCCGGACATGCAGGATGTGGAGGAGCAGTTGGAGCACAGGCAGGCTACTTTCCCCGGGAGTCCTATGCGTCCGACAGATACGGAGGGGGTGGGGTCGGATGTAGGCGATGAGGTTGCGCGGCTTACAGAGCTGCTACGGATGCGGGATCTAGAGAGGGATCTTCTGCGGGCTCAGTTGGCAGAGCGGGATAGCGTTTTGGCGCAGCGCGATGATGCATTGTCTATCTATCATCGGCGGGAGGCAGAGTGGTGTCTATACCGGATAGACTTGGAGAGGGAGGTCATCCGCCTTGGCGGGCGGCTCCACGAGCCTTCTATCGGCGAGATCTTCTCGACGGACGAGGGATAGTCGGCGAGCGAGTCGAGCATCATCTCGCCGCGAGGCGGTTGGATGAGGGGGTGGTAGTAGGCATGATGCGGGGGCTAGCGAGTGGCCGCCCTGCGGGGTCCCGTAGGACCCACACCACGAGCGGTAGTTCCCGTCGCACTGATCCTGCGTGATCATGGTGGCCGACGCCTTAGGTTGGGTTTTGGATATGATTGCGGGGTTGAGGACCGGTTTTGTAGCCTGCGGGCATCTTTTTTTGACGATATATATATATATACCGGTTTTATTTTTGGATTTGTACATGTGATGATGTGATTGATTTTTGTTATGCATGTTTATTTATTTGATGGATGCGAGATGAATTGAATTGTTTTTGATGCCTATGTGATATGCAAAATGGATGAATGCTATTTTTATTTATCTGGTTTTTCTTTGCTGTTTTTGTATTTTTCGATGGTATCATAAGAATGATAAGTAGCGCAGATGGTTTTCGGGATGAGTGTAAGATTTTACGAGATTCGAGACAGTTTTAACTCACTATCCACGATTGTACTTTATCTTACAAGACTTTTGAACAAGGTATGAATCAAACTTGTTTTTGACCGAGCTATTTCACATCCCTGTGTGTGCAATTGAGTTCATTTAGTGGTATTTGTTAGGATACCGCCAGTGCCAGATGGGCTTTCAACCGAACCTGTACTGAGGATCACCTAATTAGCTCCACGAATTCCTTTGTTATATGTACTAAGATTAATCTGCGTTGTAATCCAGGCTGCCATAAGCTAGCTCATCCACATGCAAACATTGATCTGTACACAAGTTAATGTGACAGATATATCGTCATGCGGGAGGTTTACTTCTATTACCGAGTTGGTATTGAAGCTTGCCTTATGACCTACGAGAATCTTTGAGAGTTCCAGGGATTCAAGGTCAACTCCCTTCTTTTTTTCAATTGTATTGGGATACTTGCTCTTTTGTAGTGATAAGATCACTGTTTATTTTGATTGATTTTTCTTTTGAGCAAGGGATTTGGGATATGGAGTGATGAAAATCACGGTTGTTTGTGCCTTTTGATGTTTGCACTGTATTTTGTCAAATTTTTGAGTTTTGACATTTTGCAAATTTTTGTGTTTTGCAACTATTGAGAACTTTAGGGATTCTTAGGGAATTGGGTAGGGAGGAAGCTTGTCCTTTTGCCAACTCTCAGCATTCTAGGGGTCATTCGCACAGGGGGATGAGCAAGATAACCGTTTCGCTTGTGGTGACCTAGTTATTTTGCAGGTTTCATCTTTCGTTCACACAATTTTGGGAATTTTAGTGTTTTGATTTGTGTTGGGATGTTACGTAACAAGGTGTATTTCAAGTATGACTCTACCTTTATAAAATCCGTTCGACTTGGTACACTACATGGCTAAAGAGGAAAATGATGACTGAATTACTGAAACTCCTAGTACGTTCCCAGACCACTTTGTAGTGTGGTAAGATTTATGCATGGTGTTTTTGTTGATTTTGATGAATTCGAGTATGCCTAGAATTGAGATGCAAATCTTTGTTGATTTTGTTGATTTTTGTTGTTTTTTTTTTGTTGAATTTATTGATTTGTTTGACCAAGAGATTGCGATAATCCTTGGAGCTTTTTGGGTTGACCAAGAGATTGCGATAATCCTTGGAGCTTTTTGGTGACCAAGAGATTGCGATAATCCTTGGAGCTTTTTGGGTGACCAAGAGATTGCGATAATCCTTGGAGCTTTTTGGGTTGACCAAGAGATTGCGATAATCCTTGGAGCTTTTTGGGTTGACCAAGAGATTGCGATAATCCTTGGAGCTTTTTGGGTGACCAAGAGATTGCGATAATCCTTGGAGCTTTTGGGTGACCAAGAGATTGCGATAATCCTTGGAGCTTTTTGGGTTGACCAAGAGATTGCGATAATCCTTGGAGCTTTTTGGGTTGACCAAGAGATTGCGATAATCCTTGGAGCTTTTTGGGTGACCAAGAGATTGCGATAATCCTTGGAGCTTTTTGGGTGACCAAGAGATTGCGATAATCCTTGGAGCTTTTTGTTTGTTTGTTTTTGTTGAATTTTTTTTTTTTTTTTTTTGGTACATGGTTGTCTTAGATATGAAATGGTCGTAAATGACTGATATTCAAGGGTTCTGTTTCCTTGATACCGTCAAGAGAAGCTAGCCTGTACGTTCCTGGTCCTATTTTGCTATCAATGACATACGGACCTAACCAATTTGCCGCAAATTTGTCCCTCATATGGGACGGCAAATTAGAGTTTTGTTGGTTTTCCTTTAGAACCAGATCACCAACCCGAAAGTCTCTTAGGTGAACTTTCATGTTGTAAGCTCTCTTAAGCCGCTCTTGATAGATACGTAAGTGCTCGAGAGCATTAACGCGTCTTTCATCAAGCAACGTAAGCTGGTCTAACCGGGCCTATCGCGCAGTGTCATCATCGATGAATTCCTGCATTGATATGCGGAGGGAAGGAATTTCCAACTCGAGAGGCATTACGCCTCCGAGCCATACACTAGTGAAAACGGAGTTGCCCCGGTGGGCGTCCGAATGCTAGTGCGATAGGCCCAAAGGGCAAGTGGGATTTGTATGTGCCAATCCTTATGATGTCTGCGACGGTCTTTTTAAGGATGGCGACTAGCGTTTTGTTTGACGCCTCTGCTTGCCCATTTGCTTGCGGATAATAGGGTGTTGAAAAGTTGTGCTGAATTTTGTACTTTGTGGTTAAAGCACGCACGTCTTTGTTCTTGAATGATGGCCCATTATCCGAGATTATTTTGGATGGAATACCAAAACGACATATGATGTAATGCAAAATGAACTCCGCAATGCGGGGTCCTGTCGTAGAGGTTAACGGAATTGCTTCCACCCATTTGGTAAAATATTATGTGGCCGTTATGATAAACGTGTGACGGCCTGACGATGCAGGGGAGATCTTTCCAATTAGATCGAGGCCCCACTACGAAAATGGCCAAGCAGTGGATGTATCGTAGGGCATGGGAAGGTGCGTGCATCAGATTGGCATGATGTTGACATTTCACACACCTCTTGACATATGCGCTAGCAATCTCGCTCTAAAGATGGCCAATAATAGCCCATGCGAAGAATGCGCTTTGCAATGGCCATACCACTAAAGTGGCCGCCACATGTACCGTCATGCGCTTGGGTGACTGCCCAAGTGGACTCTTGCTGGTCCAAGCAACGAAGAAGAATTCCGTCGTAGCTGCGACGATACAAAATGTCTCCTATCAAGACATATTTTGCCGCTTTCTGTTTGAATGTTCGTTTTGCGGCTTGCGTCAATCCAAAGGGTAGATTACCTAACTTGAGGTAATCTCTTATGGGTAAATACCAGTCCTGTTGATCAGATACCTCGACGGTTTGAACAGCCAATCCCTTTTGGAGTTCTTCCCTAACAAATGCTGATTGGGATAGAACTTGTAAAAATAGCGTTGTGTTGCTATTAATGGGAATGGGGGAGAACAAAGACCCCCAGTTGGCGTGTTTCAAATAGTCTCGGATTCGAAAGAACTTATCCGAAGATGGTTCGATCTGGATCATGTGGATTCCTGGCGTCAAGTCTGAGCTTGCGCGCTCCATCGCGGGTTGCGATAAGGTTTTGACCTGAATGGTTGTTATATCACCGGAAAGGTCTTGCGGGATTAGTGACCCCAAGGAGGCCATTGTGTCCGCAAAATGATTCGATGATCGAGGGAGTGCCTCGATGTCATACCACTCAAATTTTGCCAGGAATTTATCCACGAGGGCTTTATAGGCCTTCAGAACCGGGCATTTGCATTGATATACCCCTTTGACTTGATTGACGATTAACAGCGAATCGCCAAAGATGTTCGGTCTTTTGATGTTCATGGCGATTCTTTGTCCGAAGACCTAGGAGCAAGGCTTCATATTATGCATTGTTGTTGGTGCACTTTGGAAGTTTAATTTAAATGACGAGGGGCATTGGAGCGCCCTGCGGTGTGAAGAATACAATTCCTGCGCCACCACCTTGCTCGCATTTAGAACCATCGAAAAATAAGGTTATGTCGGCCTGAGACTCAGGCTCTTCAGAATCTGGCGATTCTGAGACATGGAAGACCTCATCATCGGGTAGTTCTATGACCAGAGGCTGATCGTCTTCAAGAGGAGCCTCTGCTAGTTGATCGGCTATGACTTGTCCTTTTATAGATTTTTGTCCAATAAACTCAATGTCAAATTCCGTCAACAACATGATCCATTTCGCCGTGCGGCTACTATGATAAGTACGACTCATCATGTATCGCAATGGATTCTCCTTAGACACAACATACGTCGTGTTGCTCAGCATGTAGTGGCGTAGCCTTTTGGTGGCAAACACCACTGCCAAGCAGAGTTTCTCAACGTATGCATAGTTAAGTTCGTAACTGACCAGGGTGCGGCTAAGATAGTAAGTAGCCTTGTTCTTTGTGAAGTTCATTCTTTCGGGCTAGCATTGCGCCCAGTGCCACCTCGATAGGCTGAGATGTATAAGTAGAACGGCACACCTGGTCTAGGCGGTGCCAATACTGCGGCGAAGCCAAGTATTGTTTGATTTCGTCAAAGGCTGGTCGGCACTCGTCATCCCAATGAAATGTGACCCCTTTGTGCAATAATTTGTTCATTGGTCGGCATTTGTCGGATAATTGCGCTATGAAGCGTTTAATCGACGCGACCTTTCCTTGCGGACTTCGAGCTGCTTGATAGTGGTTGGGGGAGCCATTTCAAGGATTGCCTTGACTTTGTTTGGGTCCACTTCGATGCCTCTTTTGGAGACTATAAAACCCAAGAGTTTTCCAGATGTGACGCCGAACACGCACTTCTTGGGATTCGATCTGACCTTATGCTCTATGAGGCGATCGAGGATCTTGCTTAAGTCATCGAGATGATCTGAGCGCAATTTAGACTTGGCTAACAAATCATCCATGTAATCTTCCAAAGTTTTGTGCATGTAATCGTGGAAGATATACGTCATAGCACGTTGGTATGTAGCGCCAGCGTTTTTAAGGCCAAAAGGCATGACCTTATAACAAAATGTCCCCCAAGGCGTTGTGAATTCCGTTTTGAGTTGGTCTTCGGGATTGATACGAATTTGATTGTATCTGAGAAACCGTCCATTAGGGAGAGCATTTCGTGACCTTTTGTAGCGTCTACCAATGCGTCGATGCTTGGCAAGGGGAAATCATCCTTAGGACTCGCTTTGTTTAGGTCTCGAAAGTCGGTGCATATGCGAATCCTCCCATCGGGCTTCTTGACGGGAACCATGTTGGACAACCATGGCGGATAATCCACGCGAGATGACAAATTGTGCATCCAACGGCTTTTGTAATTCGTCTTTGACCATCAAGGCCACTTGTTGGGTGCATCTTTCTTAGTTTTGCCTTGCTTGGCTTGATTTTCGGATCAAGCGTTAAATTGTGCATGACTAGCTGCGGGTCTAGTCCTGGCATATCTTTGTATGACCATGCAAAAACCTCCTTCTTTTCTTTAAGAAGGGCAATGTAATCGGCTTGCTCTTCGGGGGAAAGGCTTACCCCCAACTTGAGAATCCGTGGATTCATTGGATCTGTGCCGATGTCTACGTCAGTCGTCTCTTCGACTGACATGTGAGATCCGTCCTCCAACTGATGTGGAGTTGGGATTAAATGGATATCATCGACTGAGTTAAGATCTGCGTTGGGGACCTCGGGTCCCTCTTCGACTTGAAAAATATCTTGAGTTGTCCTTGGGGTAAAATGAAGCATTTCACCGAAAGGCCAGTACTACGATGGTGACAATGGTGAGTTGACGCGATCCCGATCAATGGCATCCGTGTTTAGATGTAATGACCGTGATGGATCGGTCGGATTGCGGATGGGTGTGGTCAAATCAATGGAGATCATGTGGATGGAATGAATTTGGTCTCCAGAACCACGGGTGTGACGACTTGATTCTTTCAGATGTTCCCTATACTACGGATCTGGCTCTACGGGAACAGGCACGAATGGATCCTCTCTAGGTGCAAATTCATCTCTATGTGCGGAAAGGAAGGCGGGGTCTTCCCTTGGTACTGTTGTCCTGATGGGATCTTGAGGTGGACGATGCTCAACTTGAATTTGGAGCCATAGGCCTAGCACTTGGTCCCACCTCGTTGGGTCTAAGTGCCATTCATGTCCCAACCGTATACCCATTTGTCCCATTAGATCTTCATGGGTTAGAGCGCGGTGATGTCGTCGCGCATGTCTGAGATAGTCCATCTCAGTCTCGTCTTCTGAATCGCTTTCATAGATCCAAAATTGCTCATCCTCTTCAGCATCTGTTGCTTCCGACATTGAGGATTCTTCTTGTTCCAGTGAATTAATCTGATCCCATTGCGGTTGTTCCACTCTTAGTGGAGGGACCTGATTCTTTTGAGACTGCGTTATTTCATCTGGAACCTCTAAGGGGAAAGGTTTCAGAAAAATATCTGGAAGCCGTTGTTGTTCTTTTCGAGGACTCGCTCTCTGAACTTTCACCTCTCTCTAGCAAAGGAGAGGGATTATTGTTGTTACCAGGGGTGTTTGTAGACCATGGGAGATAATCCCCCAATGTGTATTCTGTGTTTGGATTGGCGTATGGGTCTTGTGCCAATCCCCCCTGTTGCCTATTTCTAATCCCACCGTGATCGCCACTGAAAGCACGATTCCGGTCAAAAGAAACACCAAGTGTGATTGCATTCAAAATTAAGCACGCCTAAGTCCTAGAAATATGAATTACATGAAATGGAAAAGAGACATGTTGTAAGAGACGCAATAAGATAAAGAAAAACAGCCCTTTCATTAATTTCTTTCGATCTCTGTTACAATAATGCCTCCTCCCTTTTCAGGGGCTAGGAGCGCAAATAGGGTTTGATTACAATCGTTGAATGATTCCTCCTTCCGCGTGCCCACGATTGCAATGGGCGGGCCAAGATGATGCCGCCGCTGATGTTGATGCGTTCTTCGCCTCTACTGCTTCTCCTGCGAACAAAGAAATGATCAAGACGTTAGTAGCACCTGCTGCAAAGGAAAAGCATTCTCTCTCTAAAACTAACAAAACATGCATACGAATATTTGCCTGAAACCGTGAAAACAGTGAATCCAAATTGCTTCAAAATCTGACAGAAGGTACGAATAGTCACCATAAGGCCACTGCCACCGTGATCGCCACTGAAAGCACGAGATTCCGGTCAAAAGAAACACCAAGTGCGATTGCATTCAAAATTAAGCACGCCTAAGTCCTAGAAATATGAATTACATGAAATGGAAAAGATACATGTTGTAAGAGATGCAATAAGATAATGAAAAACAGCCCTTTCATTAATTTCTTTCGATCTCTGTTACAATAATGCCTCCTCCCTTTTCAGGGGCTAGGAGCGCAAATAGGGTTTGATTACAATCGCTGAATGATTCCTCCTTCCGCGTGCCCACGATTGCAATGGGCGGGCTAAGATGATGCCACCGCTGATGTTGATGGGTTCTTCGCCTCTGCTGCTTCTCCTATGAACAAAGAAATGATCAAGACGTTAGTAGCACCTGCTGCAAATGAAAAGCATTCTCTCTCTAAAACTAACAAAATATGCATACGAATATTTGCCTGAAACCGTGAAAATAGTGAATCCAAATTGCTTCAAAATCTGACAGAAGGTAAGAACAGTCACCATAAGGCCACTGCCACTGAGGCAGCTGGCCAATCCACCTTAAACTGGAATTCGTCCCTGGGCAGGACGAATTTTGACTGTAATTCGTCCCTGGGTGGGACGAATTCTTCTGAATAGGAGAAATCGACCTGCTGCTGCTCCAATGTCAGATCCCGGGACCTGCAAAACTCCTACAAATAGGGGGTTAGGTAATTGGGGCCATTTTGGGATGACCCAGATGGTCGGATTTTCCCACTTTGGCCTCCTCCCTCGGGAATTTGGCCTTGACACCTGCAAGTTAGCGAAACGATAAAGCAATACAAAACACCCTAAACTCTGACCAAAAGCTACAAAATTGCAATTATAGACTAATCAGACCTAGTAACACAGAATGCAATCTAAAAATTAATCTAAAGTGCTCAAAAACTGAAATTAGAACTTGGGGGTGCGGGGGTGCCCAAGTGGGCCTCCCACCGTTGGCCCTCGATTTTGGAGCCAATCCACCAAGGATGGGCCCAAAACCTTTTAGGATTGGGGGGTCGGCGAATTGGTAGGTTTAGATGTCCATGCGTCGGATTTGAGTAAGGTTCGAGCTTCCAAAGGCCACCCAAAAACCTCCCTTGCAAAAGAGATTGATGGATGTAGGAAGGTGAACAAAGGGGGATGCAAATGAGTCTTCGATTCGGCAGCACTTCGTTGCTTGAACACTCCTTCCACCTGTCTGTTTTGGGTGAGAAAAGTCCCACATTTTATAGACCCAGGGGGTCTCTTTTGGGAGGGAAGCACAAAAGCCAAGTGTTGGCCATGGGCGCCATGTGGCAGTCTTGTCTTCCCATGAGGGAGGGGAGTCTTCCCTTGACTTGAACTTTGATAAATGCTTCTTGTAATAGTCCTCTAACGGCCCCTCTGTCCACTTACACATGCGTGCAAGGTAGGAGCCCTTAACTGACTGTTCTGGGCTGCCACTTGGCACCATTTGCCTTTTTGCCCGTTAAGCTTGGAATTCGTCCCACCCAGGGACGGATTCGAAATTCGTCCTGGGGTGGGACGGATTCTATTTTGCATTCATCCCGGGGTGAGACGAATACTTGGGCAAAGTGTCCAAGTGTGCCAAATTGCTCCTTGACCTCACAAAATTGCTATGAAAGTGGTTAAGACCACTGTTTAACCTCTGAGGGCTGCCCCTGGGGCTGTGTTTGTCAAAGCGATCAGTGTTTGCAGTCACATAATCGGATTGGTGCTATTTTGGTGTCTACACATTGAATAAGAAACTATATAGACAATATTTACTCCATCTAACCCATTTCTACTAGAAACTAAACTTTTTTTGAAATTGCAAAAATAAAATCCCATTGAAGCCCATAATAGGCTTTACTCATTTCAAGTTTTAAGGTCATTGCTTTCTCTTTTCTTAAAGTTGTTGAATGTATAACTTCATGAGCTACTATGATGTCGTCTAGAATTTGTCTCCCTTTCACAAATTCTCCTTGCTCTTTTAAAATTTTTCTGTATAAAAATGACCTTAATCTATTCACCATCACTTTGTAAATAATATTATATGCCATATTAAATAGGCTTATGGGTCTAATATAATCAAACAATTCAACATACATATTTTATGGAATTAGAGTAAGATATGTTGCATTTAATTTACAAGTTATGTATTGTTTTACCCTAGAATATTCCACTACTACCAATAAATAATCCTTTACTATATCCCAATTATGTTTGTAAAACACTGCAGAGATCCCATCTGAACTTGGGGATTTATCCTTATTAAAAGAGAAAAGACCAAATAAACTTCTTCTAGAGTAATAGGCTCCATCAATTTCCTATTGTCTTCATTCATTATAATTGAAGGAACATCTTGAAGAATTTTATCATTAATAACTTTGGTCTCCTTTGAACCTAGAATATTTTTATAAAAAGTTTATAATTTAATAACACTTTGAAGAAGTTTATCATTAATAACTTTGGTATCCTTTGCATATTTTCTAATTTCACTCTGATCTTGAATCCAAACCCCTTATTTTGATTTAATTTTACTTATTCTAGAATTTGATCTATGTACTATAGCCATCATATGAAAAAACTTTATATTTTTATCTCCTTCTTTTAACCAAGTTTTTCTTGATTTTAATATCTAGAATTTCTCTTCCTTACTCAAAATATTATGATATTCACTACACAACTCCCTTTCCTCTAATATTGTATTATTATAATCACCTTTTTATAATTTTAAAATTTTATCTTTTAGTTCTTATTTCTTCTCAAAAAAATTTCCAAAGGTGTTCTTGTTCCATTATTTTAATCCAAATGTCATAGATTTAATTTGAGTAGGAAGAGCATACAACCCACCATTACCTAAATAATTCCATATTTGAGCTATCATATCAACAAATTGAGGATGATCTTCCCACATCAGCTCATACTTAAAATATGATATTTTTTGAATTCACTTACCACCATTTTAACTCTTATTGACCAGTGATCTGAACCAATCCTTATTAATGTATTAATTTTAGCACAAGTTCCTTCATCTAGCTAATTATCTGAGAGAATGGATCTGCCTAATTTTTTTTCTATTAGGTTCAAGCCTCTCCTGTTGTTGTTCCAAGTATAGTTGTATTCTTCAAATTCAACTTCCCATAGATTATTGTTTTGAGTAAAACATGAGAAATCTTTCATACTTTGGGTCAATTTCTTAATTTCTCTAAAATTTTCATCCAAATTGGTTATGGCATTAAAATATCCAATGATCATGAATCAAGTTTCTTGGTCTTTACTTCTCATAAATTCTTCAATCCCACTCTAAGATTCTAATCTACGTGACTGAGTTGTAGGTCCATGGACATTGATAAGGATTAAACTAATATTTGTAAAGTAGCAAGTGACTAAAGAAGCTATCCAATGCCTATTTTTATGGATAGTTATACAAGAGGTTTTAGAAGGATTATAACAAGCTAGAATTCCCTTTGCTTCTCCTTCGGAATCCATAGCATCCCATTCACTTATTTCCCATAATACTTTCATAGTTTTTGAAATTTCTCTTTTCATTTTAGTTTCCTAGATATATAGAATATCAATTTTATTACTTAAACATAGATCCCTAATACACCTCTACTTTGAGGGGGTATTAGCACCCCTTACATTCAATGAAATGATAATCATGTCTCATTAGGGGCTTTTGGCCCCGCATGCGTATTACCAATATCATTTTGCTATATTTTTTTTATTTGTGGAAAACATCCCAAAAGGGATGCCACTTTCGGGTAAGACCCAAGGAGGCAGGGGTATCCATTCCGCCAAAAACGCCCAGGACTCGGACCTGGCCTACCACCTTTGACATACTCAAGGAGCAAACAAACACACAAAACCAAATTAAAAAAAGAAAATAACAACAAAAATAATAAAATAAAATAAAAAACATGCTCCTTGAGTGTGTCAAAACCAAAAGCACAACCAAACACGCACAATAAGATAAAAGAAACCACAACACAAACCACATAGAAAAACACAAGAACCACATAACAAAACACAAACAAGACAAAAACAACAGAACACTACAAAGACATAACCCAAAAAAACATGAAAAATAAACACAACCAAAACCTAAAAAATAAAATAAAATAAAATAAAAATAAAAACAACCAACAACAGACAATAAACAAAAACAAAAAACATAGAAAACACTCACACATAAAAAAATGAAATAACACAAACAAAGAGAAACCCAAGAACAAGAACGAAAAAAAACACAAGAACAATAACAATAAACATAAAAAAAAACAAAACAAAACAACAAAAACACAAGAACAACAAAAAACAACACAAAGAACACAAAAACAAAACAAAACAAAAGAACCCACCCACCTTAAAAAACTAAACAAAAAAACAAAGAAGACAAAAGAAAAAAAAATGAACAAAACAATGACCTATCTAGACCAGAAGACTATTAATGCAAGAATCAACAGAGGAAACAAAATAAAGAATAGAATGAGCTAGGGAACTAAAAAAACTGAATGAACCAAAGAGAAACAAAAAAAAAAAACAAGAAGAAACTAGGTACCTTCAGAACTGGAGCCATCCAAAGAAATGATAGAAAGAAGAGCTTCCCTAATTTGAGAAGCCCACCATATAGGAGGGTGGCCATAACAAGTAAGATCACCTTTGTCCAAAGCCCAATTAGCTAAAGCATCAACACTCTTGTTTTGATCTCTGACCACATGATTGTAATCAACTTTCAAAAATCCCATCTCGGATTAACTGAATCTTCTCAATAATTATTTTTATTCTCCAATCCACCTTATGATTCTTAGAAGGAGTCTTCAAGAGATTAATCATAAGTTGAGAGTCGAACTCAACTAACACCTTTTCCCATCCAACCTTAGTAGCCTCCTGAAGGCCTCTAAGGATACCATACCCCTCAAGCAAGGTTATTGGAAAGAATACCCAAATTCTCAACAAAAGTAAAAACCAGGGAGCCATCCGAAAGTCTACCAATTCCTCCCACACTGGCTTTTCCAGGGTTCCCTCTAGAGGCTCCATCAGTATTGACTTTTCCAAAATCCTTAGGAGGAGGTTGCCAATTTCTAGTCCTATCCATCTTACTAATACTCACATTCCCTTTAAGTTGGTTGCCCTTAGAAGGTTTAATATTCAATATTTGCATCACTTGATCCCATCTTTGGTGGGAGTTTTGGGGGTGATTAAGGAGATGATGGATTGATTCAACTAAGTTGGCTATGGTCTTTTGCCAAATATAGTGAATATCCTTCCTATCTTGATTAAAAATTTGGTTGTTCCTTTCATTCCAAATATTCCAAAGAAGAATGGTAGAACCCATCCAAACTAACTGCCTAATAAAATGATCAACACCCTCTTGATTAGGCCAATCCCTCCAAAGTTGTTCAAAAGTGAAAAAATTGGACCATTGTAAGCCAAGTAAAGTTGCCATTCTCCTCCATAGCTCAAAGGCTAAAGTACACTCAATAAAAATATGGTTGATATTTTCTACATTCTCTTCACACATTTCACATCTAAAAGGGCCATGAAAACCACGCTTCATAAGTTGCTCACCAATAAGCACCCTACGATGCAATAAAATCCAATTAAAGAACCTCACCTTAGGCCAGATATTTTGAGCCCACAATTGAGAAAATATGTCGGAAGAATGGTTGGGATTATTATGGCATAAGGTCAAATAACCTTGAGCAACTGAATACTCACCCTTAGTAGTGTTGTTCCATCCAAAACAATCTTTTTCATGGGACCAAGAGAGGGATCTCATATGAAGGATGCCTTGGATATCTTGTCTTTGCCTTTCTGGGATTTGAATAGGCCAGTCCTCAATAGGGATCCAATATCTACCAACATTTGAATTACCGGTATGGTACCGACGATAATTAGCCACCTTTATCCAATTAGCTCGGTGAAGCTCCTCCATCCAAGGCCTCCAATCGGGAAACCGAGTTATCAAAGGCTTGTGACCATCCCAAGAATCTGTCCAAAAATTTGCATGTTGACCATTATGAATGATCCAAAATAATTTTTTCTTTATCAAATCCTCACCAGTCTTAAAAGCTGCTAAAATGGGAGAACCTTTGGTAGGAAGTTGATAGCGAACAAGGTCTTCGGGACTTTTGTTCTCAGCATATTTAGCACGGAGATTATTGGCCCAAAGAGCATTGGGGTTATGCAACATCCTCCAATATAATTTAGCAGCTAAAGCTTTGTTGTTATTAATTGAAGACCAGAATCCTAACCCCCCTTCACTCTTAGGAAGACATAAAGTATCCCATTTCACCAAGGCCCATTTTCTTTTCTCCTTAGTACCACTCCAAAGGAAACGATGACTGATTTGATCCAATTCTCGAAGAACAACCTTTGGGATATTCAAAATGGAAGAAACATAAATAGGAATAGCTTGAAGGACTGATTTTACCAAGGTGATTCTACCCCCAGAAGAAAGCCACTTGTTGGTCCACTTTCCAATTTTCTTCTTGACTTTGTCCAACAACCAATTCCAATCTTTATTTTTCTGCCTTTGAATATTTATGGGAATACCTAAATAAGTGATTGGAAGAGAGGTCTTCTTATATCTTAATTTATCCAAGACCATGGCTTCTTGTCTAGCAGAGCAGATGAAAGAAAATAACTTTAGATTTGTCTTCATTGATCAACTGCCCAGTAGCCTTAGAAAAATAGCTAATGATTTGCTTAATATTAGAAGCTTCCTTAATTGTAGCTTTACCTAAAAGGGTAGAGTCATCCACAAATTGAAGATGAGAGATAGGTCTAGCTCCATGAGCAATGGTAACTCCCTCAAGGGTTTTGTTTTCCCTCTTTTTGGTTATAGTCCTACCCAAGCATTCAACAAGAATGATGAATAAATAAGGGGATAGCGGGTCACCTTGCCTAATACCTTTGGAAGCTGGGAAATACTGAGAAGGCCTACCATTGATAAGAACTAAGTAGGAAACTGAAGAGATACATCCCATAATCCAATCCATCCAATCCTTAGAGAAACCAAATTGCCTCAAAACTTTGATAAGGAAGTGCCAATCCACTCTGTCATAAGCTTTGGATAAGTCTAACCGGATGAACATAGAAGGAGAATTTTGCATATCCATGGAATGGATGGCTTCCTGAGCAAGAACTATCTCATCTACTATTTGACGTCCTTCCACATATCCCCCTTTCTCCTGGGAAATAATCTTATGCAAAAGAGGCTTCAACCTTTCTGCCATGATTTTAGTAATGATTTTGAGAAGAACATTACATAAAGCAATAGGTCTAAAAGCTGAGATATGATCAACCTCTTGAGATTTTGGAACAAGAGTAATATAAGTTTTATTGATAACCTTCAAAATTTCTTTGGATTTCCTGGCTTCTTCCACCACCTCTAATAAATCAACATGAAGGATATCCCATAACTCTTGGTAGAACTCAATAGGAAAACCATCAGGACCTAGGGTTTTCCCTTTTTGCATTTTAAAAACTACTTGTTGAAGCTCATTGATAGTAACAGGAGTAGTCAAAATAGAGTTCTCCTCGGAAGTGATAAGAGAAGGGATTGCTTGAAGAACATTTTGTTGAGAAGCTGAGTCAAGAGGAGTAGCAGCAAAAATATTGGAAAAGTAATCAACAACAATAGAGTTCATGCCATCCCAAGTATAAACAACATCTCCAGAATCTGATTTTAAGGAAGAAATAAAGTTGTGAGATCTTCGAGCTAGAAGAGATTTGTGGAAGAAATTTGTGTTTCGATCTCCTTCTTTGAGCCATTGAATTCTAGATTTTTGCTTCCATAAGATTTCTTCTCTTTTTTCCCATTCCTCTAACTGAGTTGTGAGTTTAATTTCATCTGCACTTCTCTTCTCTGTGAGGCCATCTAAACGGATTTTCTTATTCAAATTTTCAAGATGAGCAATAACTTCATGTTTTTTTTTATGAACATCCCCAAACTCTTTCCGGTTCCAAGTCTTGATTTTGGATTTAATGTATTGCGGTCTTTTGGCAAAACAGAACATCTTAGTCCCATGCCTAGGTTTACCTTCCTTCCACCATTGTTGCACACGAGGTCTGAAGGAAATGTCTCTAAGCCACATTAATTGAAAATGAAAAGGAGAGAAACTCACATTGGTTTTCCACATTTCCACCATGATCGGCCAATGATCCGAACCAACATTATTAAGAGTCTTCACTTTAGGAATGTGACCATGGATTAAGAAATTTTCAAAGAGCAAAAACCTATCCAATCTCTCCATTATACAAGCTAAGCCTTGCCTTCTGTTAGACCAAGTCATAAGGCCATTATCTGGTTGGATATCCACAAGATGGAGGTTTGCAATATATTCGCTCATGAGGTCAGTGCTTTTGTCCAAATTTCTATTTCCCCCCATTTTCTCATCTAGAGAGAGGATGGTATTGAAATCTCCTCCGATCAAGATCCAAGCTTTAGGAAAATGAGAGATAATATGAGTAATATCCTTCCACTGTCTTCTTTTTTCCTCCAAAGAAGTCGGGGCATAAACAATAATGCAGAGCATAATCTGGTTGGAATGTCTACTTTGAATAGCTATAGCCAACAAACCCCAACCGCCAACCATATGGTGAATAACTACCTCTTTTGGGTCCCAAAGACAAGCAATGCCACCCGAAGTCCCTTGGGAACTGAGGGAAACCACTTTTCCAACTGGCCAAATTTTACTGGCAATTAAGTCCATATCCTCCATTGACATCTTTGTTTCTTGAAGGAAAACAAGATGTGGATGATTTATCTGAATCATTCTTCTAATTTCATTTTGTTTTGAAAGACTCCCTTTGAGTCCTCTAATATTCCAAGTGATGATCTTCATTAATACCAGGGCTAAAAATGTTGGGAAGGGCATTAATCTTACCTTCCTCTACAAGCTTTTCACCTTCTTTTACCATATGATATTGATTGGTCTTGCGACCTACTTTTTGATTAGAATCCATCTTCAATTTTTTTTCCCTGTTTCTTGACTTATTCCAATTGAATCTGAGATGGCTTCTAACCTTGAAGAATGCTCATACACAGCCAAAATTTTACTAGATGGTTCAATGGAGTCTATATTGGGACCTGCATTATTTGAAGTTTTGACATTTGAAATATTGTTTTTCTTGTGTAAATTTTCTCCTTTTTTTTTTCGTTGAAAACCTTTGATTTGTTGGTTTGTCTCTAAGTTCTTTCCTTCATATTTAAATTGTGTTTCTAAGATTTCAGTTTCCATTATTTCCTCTTCCTCACTTGGGACATCATTTGTGGAAAGGATTTCAAACATATTAGCAAATGACTTTGATTGATCCTTCATTACTTGTTTTTTCTGAGTGTTCTTCTTCTTAGGTATTTGGAAACCTGTTGAGTTTATATCTTCTTTCTTTTGAGAATTTTATTTTGGGCAAGCACTAACCAAATGATCATATTCGGGGGTCCCCCCTTCCCCCTTCTTCCCCAATTTAATTGATTTTTTGGGTAGGGGTTTGTCAAAATCCATTAAAACACAAGTCAGCATAAATATTCTGGATTCAGACGGTTTGCATCTCAACAGATCTTGCAACTATAATAACAGTTGCTAAATAATAGAAATAACAACTAGAGACAAAGTAGCTAAAGTACGCTAACATCCCCCTTTATTACATTATTTGGGTAATGTAATAACTAATAGCTATACTCCAACATCCCCTTACATTATTTTGCAATACAAAGTGAGCTGCGAAACAATTCAAATTTGACACGTCCAAGTGCCTTAGTGAAAATGTCTGCAACTTGAGCATCGGTGGGAATGTGTTGAAGCTGAATTCGGTGCTTTGGAACTTCCTCTCGAATGAAATGACATTGTGTGTCAATGTGCTTTGTTCTTTCATGATGGATCGGATTCTTGACGAGGTTCGTAACACCCCGATTGTCGCAAAACAAGTGTATTGGAGATTTTGATGGATGGCCCATACTTGTCCGAATGCGACGTAACCATATCACTTCGCACACGGCTTCACGTGCGGCGCGATATTCTGCCTCTGTTGATGAAATAGCAACCACTGTTGCTTCTTGCTGTGCCAAGAGACGGACCGAATCCCGGATGAAAAATGTATCCGGAAGTTGACTTGCGATCATCAAATGATCCGGCATAGTCGGAGTCCGTGTATCCTTGCAAGAAGAATTTGTTGTTCCTCTTGTATTCTAGGCCATATTCCATAGTACCACGGACATAGTGAAGAACACGTTTTGCTGCTTTCCAATGAGTGGTCTTAGGCTCCTGCATGAACCTCGAAAGATAGTTGACAACAAATACGAGATCTGGCCTAGTATTGGTCAGATATATGAGACTCCCAATCAACTGTCGATAGAGAGTACCATCTACCTGAGGTGAGTCATCATATCATGATAATCGAAGTCCATTCTCCATAGGAGTTGCCATTGGCTTGCAATCGATCATGCGATATTTATCCAAGCAATGTCTTGGCATATTTTTTCTGAGACACTTTGATGGAGTGCTCCTTCTGGCTGAATTCCAGACCAAGACAATAATGGAGAAGTCCGAGATCTGTCATCTCAAAAGATTTGCACAAGTTTCTTTTGACAGTAGAGATCATAGTTTCGAACTCCCTGTAATGAGCGAGATCATCCACATAGAGTACAAGCAACACTATCTAGAACCCTGTTTCTTGAAATAGAGGTTTGCATCTGACGGACATCTCTTAAATCCATGCTGCATAAGGTGATTGTCCATTTTTATATACCAAGCTCGAGGAGCTTGTTTCAGACCATACAAGGATTTGACCAATTTGCAAACCTTCTGCTGTTGGCCTTCCACTTCAAATCCTTCAGGCTGAGTCATGTAGACTTCTTCTTGGAGATCACCATTTAGAAAGGCACTTTTGACATCCATTTGGTGAACTTTCCACCCATATTGTGCTGCCATAGCACACATAACCCGAATTGTGGTCATCCGAGCAGTAGGTGCAAAAGTTTCCTCGTAGTCGATGCCTTCTTTTTGAGCATAGCCCTTTGCAACAAGACGGGCCTTATGCTTATCAATTGTTCCATCTGCCTTGTACTTGACTTTGTATACCCATTTGCAGCCAATGGGTTTCTTTCCATGCGACAGATCAACAAGCTTCCAAGTTTTATTTTTCATCAGAGACTCATACTCTGTATCCATAGCGGCCTTCCACTGAGGCTCACTGAGAGCATCTTGCACTGATGCAGGTTCAAGACTATCTATGGTAGACATGAATGCCCTGTCATCATCAATATCCATATCCTCAACTTCTCTACTTGGAGTCACAGAAAGTTCCTCAAAAGATTGACAAAGATCATCAACCTCACCAGTTTCTCTGGCTTCTCTTTCCTTTTGAGCCATACTGCGTGTACGAGGTCTATCCAAATTCAAATTGGGAGGAGTGGATAAATTTGCATCTCTGATTGTATTTGTACACCATTTAGGATTCTTCTTCGGTGGTGGTGAAGAAGATGTAGAAGGACCTCCTGTCTGTGTTGACGAAGGAATCTTCTCTTCCTTAGGTTCCACAATATCTTGGTGTACTTTAGATGTGCTCTGTGATGTGAAAGCTTCATCAAAGACAACATCTCTGCTGATATGAATTTTCTTGGTCAAAGGATCTATCAACCGATATCCTTTAGAGTGCTCAGAATAACCAAGAAAAATACATCTCAGTGTTTTCTCATCTAGCTTCTTCCTTTTCTCTTTCGGTATGTGCATGAAAGCTTGACACCCGAAAATACGTAGATGAGATATGGAGGGTTTTCGACCACTCCATGCTTCCCGTGGAGTCATTCCTTTTAGGGCCTTTGTGGGTGCCCTATTCAACAGATACTACTGCGAGTGGTGACAGCTTCTGCCCAATATTGTTGCCCAAGAGTAGCTCCTGTGAGCATACAACGAACCATTTCCATGATAGAACGGTTCCTTCTCTCAGCAACTCCATTTTGCTGAGGAGTATAGGCAGTTGTTAACTGTCTCTTGATCCCATGCTTATCTAGGAATGCAGAAAATTCATTAGAGGTAAACTCTCCCCCTCGATCTGAGCGAAGGGTTTTAATAGAAGCTCCTGACTCCTTCTCAACGGATTTCTTGAACTGCTGGAAGAATGCAAAAGCTTCAGATTTCAGTTGGAGAAAGAAAACCCACATCTTTCGTGAGTAGTCATCTATGAATAACTAAAAGTACCTCTTCCCTCCACAACTGTTGGGTGTGAAAGGACCGCACAGATCGGTGTGAATTAACTCCAGAGGTTTTCGTGCTCTTGTAGAGCTCTTCTCAAATGGTACTCTATGCTGCTTTCCTGCCAAGCAGTCAGAGCACACTGGCAATGTGGCAGAAAGGGAAGGAAGACCCTTTACCATCTCATACTTGCTGAGCTCAAGTAAGTAGCCAAAACTAAGATGCCCATATCTCTTGTGCCATAGGGAAGTTGCCTCCTTGGTAGAGACAGTCATGGCAACATGTGGAGTAGAGATAGCATCTAGTGCAAATAAGCCGTGCTTATATGAAGCTGTTGCAATCTGCTTACCCTTCCTGGTAATGGTACAACACTTCTTTCCATTCTCAACACGAAAGTTGACAACCATATTTCTATCCAGGATTTGTGTCACTGACAACAAATTGTTGGCCAATCCCGGAACATAGAGGACTTTGTCAATCTGACACTTGCCATCAGGAAGAGTGACTGAAACTGTACCCTCTCCCTGAACCCTATAGGTTTTATCATCAACAATGGTGACAGGTTTGCCCTCTTTGGCCACAAATGATTCAAACCACGATCTGTCGCCAGTCATATGTTTGCTAGCTCCAGAATCGACATACCAAATAGGATCCCTCTGTGTGGAATCTGTGGTAGTCATGAGCACCTTGTGTGCCCATTCAGAATCTGAGTCAGATTCTTCAACAGACAACATTCACCCGGGGTTGCTTGTTCTTATTTTGTGGTTTGTTTTGGCCTTTCTGCTTGTTCTTATGCCAACACCTATTGGTGTCATGGTTGTCTTTCTCACAGATCTTGCACCACCTCTTCTTCTGTTGAGGTTGTTTGCCTTTTCCTTTCGTATCTTGTTGAGAATTTCCTCCTTTCTGAAAGTTGCCTCCTTTTTGCCCATTACCTTTCTTCCTAGAACCCTGCCTGTTGGTGTATAGGGCTGTATTGGAAGAATCATCCTTGTGAAGTTGGCGTGCCTCCTGTTGTTGAAGCAGATTGACCAACTCGATGTAGGTAATTTGTCGTTGGGACACCTGGATGGAGGTTATCAACATATCAAATGAAGAAGGTAAAGCTCTCATCACAAGTGAAATGAGAAGCTTTTCGTCCACAATATCTCCCAGAGAACTCAATTTCTCTTTCAACTCAGACACTCTGCACAGAAAGAGTTCAACTGTTTCACCCTGTCTCAAACTCAGGTTATGAAGTTGTTGTTGAAGATGAAGAATGGTGGATTCATTCTTCCCCTCATAGATGGTTCTAAGGGCATCCCATGCCTCTTTACCACTTGCTTTGTCGACTATATGAGGTTGCACTTCATCTGAAACAGCAAACAAAATGAGCACCTTTGCTCTACTGTCTTTCTTGTCAAAAGCTATCTGATCTGCTGAAGGACCTGTGGATCCTGCTGTTGGTGAAGGCCTAGTTGCTACTCCAATAACAATATCCCACAAATCTTCCATTTGGAGAATTGCCTTCATCTTATGTTTCCATGGTGTATAATTTGGACCTTTCAATAACTGATGCGGATCAGTCATCAATTTTGCAACAGTGGCCATAGTGAAGGTTCCTTATATCACCAATTGGTCCCCCTTTCGATATACCTTTTGCTAGGCCAATATACCGTACAAAATACCCGCCCTTACGTGAGGGAAACTATAGGTATTTAGAAAGATCAACAAAAATCACCCGCCCTTACGTGAGGGAGACTATAGGTGAGTTTTAGAGATCATACGATACGTGGAACATAAGCGGTATTGAAAGGGAATTGCCTTGTTGATGGCACCTACCATAGAAGATTCTTCTCATGCGTGGGGCGTAACTTCCCCTAAACACTATGAAGAATACTTCGTCAGGATTTACGCCTAAACACAAGTGCGATAAAGGGTAGTGGATGGAGTAAAAAAATGCAAAAATGGCGTACTTATTCCTCCCCGACGATTTATAGAGAACAAGCTCAGACGTCGTTATAGCAGCTATATTAGGCGGCGGATACAGTAGCCAAATCACGACAGCTTTACCTGTAAGTGCTGGCCAGAGGTATCACAAATACCGAACGTTGCAGTGCAATAAATTGCACGGATGGGTTTTAATTATTCCGGGGACTTAGGGAGTGTTTTGATTTTAATTTTTAATGTTATAGTGCAAAAATGAAATATGCAACATACAACAAAAAAAATGCCCACAAGAATAACCCACAAGGTGTCGGTCACAGCCGAAAATGCACCTTTTACAATTTGCCAAATTGCTATTTTTCAAAAAATTACTCACTATCCCCCTTTGATTTTTTTGAAAAAATATCCCCCCTTAAAAAAATTTCCTTTAACAAAGCATTTTAATAATTATTATAAATTTAAAATTAAAATAAATAATTTTAATTTCTATAGTTTTAAAACTTTAGAAAAAATAAATTAAAATTAAATTTTAATTTATAAAGTTTAAAAACTATATTAAAAAAAATTAAAATTAAAAAATTTTAATTAAAAAATAATAATTAAAAAAAAACTTTGAAAAAAAAAATTATACCTTAGGGGGGAGTCGGCGGGATTTGAACCCCCGACCTGCAGGCTCCCAGAGCCTTACCGCACAGCTCACTGCCAAGTGAGCTAGCGGGCTGATCCGAAAGGAACAATGGAGCTCCTCCCTTTTCAACACCCGAATGCTCCTCCTCCTCTGCTGCGGCCTCCGGTTGCTTGGTCCTTCGTGGCTGCGCTCCGCAGTGTTCTGCTTTTTTTTTTTTTTTTTTAAATTGTTCTTTTTTTTTTTTTTTTTTCGAAAAATTTCATCGGGGGAGCGCCATGTTTCGCCTTCAAGCGGAGGGGGGGGGGGGGCTCCTCCCTTCTCTGAGCAATCCACGCGTCCTCCCTCCTCTGCCCAGTTCACGCGTGGCTCCCGCGACGCGCCGTGTCGAGCAGCACTGGACGGGGGGTGTCGTCGGTCTCCCTGCACTAGACGTCGCGGGACGTCAGCTCCCTGCGTAGCACGGACGTCAACGTCCATGCAAGGGAGGGGGGGGCATTGGGTAGCACATGCATAATGCGACGTGGGGGGGGGCGTGGCACGTTGGGGAGCGCATGTGTGTAATGCGCGTCGCGCAACCTCCAACAGGGGGGGTGGGAGCCGCAGTGCTTCCCTCCTCTGGGAACTAGGAAGGGGGAGCAACGGACGTCTGCGTCCGCAATGATTCCCTCCTCCACTACGGGCCGGGCAGTGGAAGGGAGGTGTGGGGCATGCGCGGCGTCCTGCAGGGATGCCTATGCTGCATCCTGCACTCTTTTTTTTTTTTTTTCCCTCTCTCTCCCTCAGAACGCGACAGAAAAAAAATCGCACTGCTGGAAAAAAAAAATTGCACTGCTGGAAAAAAAAAAAAAATTGCATTCAGAAGATAACGCACAGCAAAAAAAAATTTTTTTAGATAACTTCCTCCGCCTTCAGCCTCTCCCTTCACGTCACTGGCTCTGATGCCATGTTAGAAATGCGAACTAACAAATATTATTGCTGGGTGTGTTTAAATAACACAAGAGTACAAACTGCATTCCTGGATTAGCCCGGGTTGGGCGCATCTCAACAGGATGCCGCTGCAACTATAATAACCAGTTGCTAAATTAAATTAACAACTAACAAAAAGCTAAAGTACACTAACATTTCTTTTGATCAAGAATTTTATTTGGGCAAGCACTGGCCAAATGACCATATTTGTGGCAAATTCTACAACAAAAAGGAATGTTCTCATAGTCCACTACTTGCTCCCAAGTGTCTTCCCCAAATTGTAATGTGATATTTTTAGGTAGGGGTTTGTCAAAATCCATTAAAACACAAATTCGAGCATAAATAATATGTTCAAAATTTTGAGTACAATCAACGAGTCATCATAAAAGTTCCTAAAGAGTTTGCAATTGAAGAAAAAACAGTAGGATTCCAAAATTCAATAGGGAGGCCAAAGAGTCTAACCCACATGGGAGCTATAGAAGGCATCTCTTCTTCGGCTTTAAATTTAGTATACCGGGGCTTCATGAAAAGCCCTGCCCTTCCAAAAAACTAAGGACCCCCTTGAAAATTTTTCTCTCTATCTTCATTATTAGCAAATAAAAAAATAAAATAACCATTTGGATAAATAGAGATTTGTAAATCACCTTTAGTTTTCCAGCTTTTTGCAGCCCATACTTTGAAAGCAGATAGACTCGGACGAAAACCCACGAACTAACAAATTAGTCCTCTTTTTTCCAAATCTTCAATGCCAGTTTGAATGTTACCCATATCAAGATTAACAATAGGAGTTCCATCAGTTGCTTTAAGACATCCTGACTCCATTTTCCTAGGATCAATCTTAGGCATTCTTAGAGGTTTATGAGAAGCCCTAGTATTGATATTAGCATTGGGATGATGCTGTCCAACACGAAGGGCATCCCTAAAATTCATTTTTGGGACTGAGTCTTCAAAATTCTTACCCTTGACAGGGGTTTTCACAGTAGAATTATTTTGTGGGTGCACCTTAGCACCAGATTCACTTGAGATATGAGCCATTTTTTGATCAACTACTTAAAACTTATTTTGTGGACTCTTTAATCCTTGACCTAGACGCCGTGGAAAGGTATGGTTTTCACTTTTCTTTTGTGCAGCAAATTGGAAGCCGTTGTCACTCAAGTTCACAGTATGATCTATTGAAAGACAAATTTCTAACCCATATTGTATCCCCTGCAACATTTATTGCTAAAATATTGAGCATAAACCACAAAAATATTGGATGCTAGGGCCCGAAGGCCCTAAAAACCAACCTTTGGAGCTGCTTGCACTCAACCCAGATGAAACCCTCACATAGCCGCTTGCCAAATATATCGTTCACACATAGGGATGTGCTAGGATATGTGTTGCTCCAAATGATATGAAAATTGGTGGAGATGTTCTAGGGTTTTTCAGGCATCTACCCTAAAAATTTCAGCTCAATCCAAGTTTGGATGAGTGAGATACGGCCGAAACGAGTTTGGTAGTTTGGGCAGTCCTGCAAAAAACGTCTCTACCATTCAGCTCTGAAATCCTTTATGTTCATCGTCTATGAATTGATCTATCATTTTGCTATTTGATAAAGAGAAGTTCAACCAACTTAATATGTGTTCCCTTCTCTATGTTTGCTCTTGCTTCCCTGGAACTTGTTTGATAATTTAAGGGTTTTCCTCTTTTTTCCTTGCCTATATCTGTAGTAGGTCTTATTATTTTATTCCTTAACATTCTTTCACAATTTGTTTTTCATCATATTTATCCTCTCTTGGCTCTATTACAGAAGATTTTGACTTGTCCTACTCATTTTTTGGTATTTCCTTATTAATGGTAGAGGTATTAACTTCTAAAACTACATTTTATTTACCAATTTTTTTCTCTTGAATGGTGCATGGTACTTAAAGAGAGTCTTCAAAATATGATGAGACACATTCCTTCAGTTCATAAAGAATGTTCTTCCTTAAATTAGGATCATATTGAATAGATGGTTCCTTGTTAATATGTTGTAATAATTGTACTATATCCTCTCAATTTTGATCTACTTTTTCTTCATAGGCTAAAGACTCAAAAGAGTTGGTATTTCTTCCAATATCCTTCCTTATTGGTCTCCACTATTTATTTTATTTTATTTTTCTAGATCTATTTTTTGGAAGTTGAAAATCATTTTCATCCATAACCATTTGTAATTTTCTCTTATGGTTTTCTACATATGATTCTTATGGGCTCTTCTTAGGGCATGATCTCTCAATATGCCCCACCTCATGACATTTTATACATCTTAAAGATATATTTTCATAATATATAGTTTGGATCCACATCTTATTCCCATACTTAAGAATGATTTTGGTAAATCTTTACTTATATAAATCATGACCAATATTCAAGTATAAATAGCCAAGAATCCATCTTTTCTCGTATTTGAAATCTTAAGTAATTATCCTAAAGTGTTTTCTATTGCCTTGAAGGTATATAATTCCTAAAATTCAATGGGTAACCTAAACATCCTAACCCAAACTGGTACTAGGGATAGATTTACATTTTTAGGTGAAAAGCCTTTATACCAGGGGGTAAAGAAGAGTCATGCACTTCCCATAAACCAAGGACCCCATTTTAGGATTCATTATCTTTCTTTCCTAGAACAAAAAATGGCTAGAAATAAAACTTTGGCATGAAATGATAGAATCACTCCTAGATACTTCCAACTCCTATCAATCCATTTTATCAAGACTGAAGCCCCTAGAAAATACCCATTAAATTTACCATAAAATGCCCTATCTTGGAGCAACAAGGATATCTCTGAGGTGGGATCACTAACCTCTACCACTAGAGATGATTATACAAATTTAACTATAAATTTATCCATGGAAAGAAAACAAAAAATCAAAATCTATTAAAATTTATTTGAATGTCCTATAGAAAATATAATATTTGATAAAAAATTTATAATTTTTTCAAGCATAATTTCTAAGATAAAGAAAGGGAAAAAAAACTTAGCTCAAAAATTATTTTTCCAGATAGAATGTCTTACCTCACTGAAGTACGAGTCCTTCATTGCTCTTCCCATCGTTCAAACCCTAGCTGATAAATATTTACCATTTTGTTTTTTGTGACTTAAAAAATTGTTAGTGCACCTATTCTGAATGGTTGACTTCATAGGGTCATATCTCCCTCAATATTGCTTAGATTTTGGTATAGGACCACTCATTTTAAAGCTATTCAAATTCTACACAAGTTGATCTAAGGATCGGATGAATCAGATAACTCTTTGCAAATATATGATGTTTTTTCAAGGAAAAATCATAGTCCTTCACATGACTCTAGTAATGTAGTGGTCCTCCATGGTTGAATGTATTGGAATATTCTCACCTATAATTGATAGACTATGGGACCAGAGATAATCCCATCCTGCAATATTATCATCCCAAAAAAATTAGACCACGATGTCCATAGAATACCTTGGAAAAACACAACCTGTGATGATTATTGTATGGATATTTTAAAATGGAGCTCGCCATATATGTTGAAAAAAAACTACCTCTATAGTTAACCCTAGTTAAAGTGTTTAATACATTTAATATATTTTTATTTAAGCTTGAAGTATGATTATTTTTCTTGAGGTTAATAGTTAATTAGAGATTAGATATCACTATAAGTAATCCCCAATGATTGATAAGTTATATTAGTTGGTGATATGTAATATCATGGGACTGCCTATGGGTACCCATTCTTTGTTGTTATTTGACTATATTTCTTACAAATGTGCAATCAAGAATTACAAGCCTAAATTTGGTCATCTATAAAATGGATATTCTCTATTTATCCATAGGAAATAGATAGAGAACTTCCTCCTTCTCAATAGGTGATAGCAACTTATTGACTCTTCTTCCAAAATCTAAAATATCCTAGCTACCTTATATGCTCTTTGGAGGCATCAAGGTTTATCTAATCCTTGTGCATACTTGTTTATCAAATATCTGATTATCAAACCTTGTGCATCCTAATGACTTATAATATAGAATGCATGTCATACAATTACTCATTCAAATGAGTTCATTCAAACTCAAGGTATAGTTATCATATGCACATCTGAGCTGAGGAGAGGTTATTCTACCATATCCTACACATATACATTTTTGTGTACAATCATTGGGCACAGGAAAAGAAGATATTCTTCTATGGAATTGTATATATGGGAACTCTGCCCTTATTTTGAAAGATTTTATACATAAAATATGAAATCAACAAAAATTTCAAACTGATAGAAAGATCATATTGCTAGCTTACTATAAAAACTTTTAGAATCAAAGCATATTTATACTTCTCAATAATCGAAACCTCTAGTTTACAAAATATTTACAAAAATAATTCTATAACTTTACAAGAAAATTTTTAAGTCATTTTCTATCACCTCGCAATCAAATCAGAAAAGTGCTTCATTATTTTTACAACAATCATTAACTCTACAAAGGTATTTGTAAAAATAACCCTCCCTCACTTTACAAATAAGTCAATTACAAAATCATCATTGTCATTACTTCGTAAAGCACTGGCAAAAATAATATAAATAAAATATCTCAAAATCAGAACAACACACATCCAAACCCTTATCTACGTAGTCGAATGTTCATAGAGAACAACATTCAAATATTGATAAGAATAACCATCTATCTTATCTACACAGTCGAATGTTTGTAGAGAGCAATATTCAAACATTGATAAGAATCATCATCTATCTTATCTATGCATTCGAATATTTATAGAGAGAAACATTCAAAAATTGATAAGAATCATCATCTATCTTATCTATGCGGTCGAAATTTTATAGAGAGCAACATTTAAACATTGATAAGAATCATCTATGCTATCTATGCATTCAAATGTTTGTAGAGAGCAACATTCAACATTGATAAGAATAATCATCTATCTTATATATGTAGTCTAGTATTCACAGAGAGCAACACTCAAACATTGATAAGAATAATCATCTATCTTATCTACATATTTGAACTTTTGCAGAGAGCAACATTCGAACATTGATAAGAATCATTATTTTATCTACGTAGTCAAACATTCACAGAGAGCAAAATTCAAAAATTGATAATAATAATCATTTATATTATATACGTAGTTGAATATTCATAGAGAGCAATATTCAAACATTTATAAGAATCATCATCTATCTTATCTATGCATTCAAATATGTGCAAAGAGTAACATTCAAACATTGATAAGAATCATCATCTCTCTTATCTACTCAGTCAAATTTTTATAGAGAGCAACATTCAAACATTGATACAAATCATCATCTATCTTATATACACAGTCAAATGTTTGTAGAGAGAAAAATAAAACATTGATGAGAATCATCATATATCTTATCTACGTAGTCGAATGTTCATAGAGATAAACATTCGAACATTGATAAGAATCATCATCTATCTTATCTATGTAGTTGAATGTTTGTAGAGAGAAATATTTGAACATTGATAAGAATCATCATCTATCTTATCTACGTAGTTGAATATTTTGTAGATTGCAACATTAAAACACTGATAAGAATCATCATCTATCTTATCTACCTAGTTGAATATTTGTAGAGAGAAGCATTTTAATATTGATAGGAATAAAATACATTCTATCTACGTATTTGAATGTTTGTATAGAGAAGCATTTTAACATTGATACGATCATATCTATATTACCTATGCAGTCAAATGCTAATAGAGAGAAAAATTCAAACATTGATAAGAATCAAACTTACCTCATCTACGTAGTCAAATGTAGAAAGAAAAATTTGAACACTGATGAGAAGAGAATTTTCAAAATATTACATCTCATGTACATATTATAAGTACCTCATCTACACATTCAAATGTTCATAGAGAACAACATTTGAACACTAATAAGAAGAGAAAATTTTCAAAATATTAAATCTCATGTACATATTACAGGTACCTCATCTACGCAGTCAAATGTTCATAAAGATCAACATTTGAACATTGATGAGAAGATTTTATTATATGTTACATGTACCTCATTATGTTTTAAATGATATAATAAATATGGAATTATAGGAAACCATTTAGACATAATGATATCATCTTCCTGCCTATGAGAATAATATGGCAAGTTTTACCTTCTGTAGAAAACAAGCACTGTCCTATATCAGTCTAAGGACCACCAATCGCATACAAGTATGCCAGGATGATTTATATATCATCTAAATCACTCAACATATCTCAATTTGGTGTATCTTCCCTCATCCATGACATCATATCTAAACATAATTATACTACATAAAAGGTAAATAATTCACATCACATGAAAATAAAAACACCTCATCATAACACAAAGACAACTAAATATTATCATCACACACACACACACACACACACACACACACACACACACACACACACACACACACACAATATATATATATATGCCTTGCAACATACAAGTTGATAGAGAATATGCATCACAAAAAATAAAATGATGCACTCAACTCACAGGAGGATGCACTACAATACCAACATTAGTGCATTCACTCCTAAAACATCCCTAATAATCCTCCAAATTGAGGCCTTAGTGTCTCTAGAATCCCCTACGACAAGAGGAGGGTGTGGTGGTTGGAAGCTAGTAGTCCCCCATGTATCGCTCACCATTATGACCCTCGATTGTGAACCCAAAGGAGATGGTGCATACTACTTCATAGATACCATTGCATGATATAAATCATGGTAAGGTACGACCCTACTCACTCTCTCAATTTGAAAAAATAAACGATGCACCTACTCCATAAAATATGACCATGTGCTCTCCAACAAGACCCTAGAAACTACTAGCTCTCACTCGAGTGGCTTTATAATAATATTTGCCACCATCCTATCTAAACCTCACCCTGATGCACCACGATACTCATTCTTGTACCTCATCATCGACTCTATATTAGACCTAAGGCCATCAATGATCGTCTGATCAATGGTACACTCAACCACAACTTTGTCTAAGGATGACTGAAGCCTCAACATAGCCTCCACACTATTCATCTATACCCAAGCCACATCATCTCTGATATGGGCCACCTCTACTAATCGTAGAGCCTTTGAGGCCAATACCTAGCCCCTCACACCCTCCAAAGTGTGATAAATACCCTTTAATCCACTATTGTAATATCCACATCTGCCCTACTCAAGCTGGAATATCCACCAAAATATGGCCCTACCCCACCAGTACCCTACCCACCTAAACCTTATGCTACTTTACTAGTTGGGACACATAAGAGGGGAATAATATTTAGGGAATCCACATTTAGAGGAGCTTATATCTTCACTCTTTGTCTACCCATCCTCCTACACCATCCCTCTCTTGACATGATGCCTTATCACATGTAGGGCACTCAAAATATCTAAGAATATCTACCCTAATCCCTCAGTGGTGGACCCATAGTCAATTGATGAGGTTTGAATCACCTATGCCAATCATCATATCCTGCTATCACACATACATCATCCAATATAAGAGTCAGGACCACAGGATAATCCTCATTAGCATCCACAAAAGTAAGATGATCTATAGGATCCCACTAAGTCTCGCAATGCACTCACCCTATCCAAACCTCCCCCTCAACTAGTATTCCCTCAACTCTCTAAACTGACGATTCATCCAATCATAGTGATACAACTTGAAAGCCTTGTTCCCATCATCCAACCATCGAAATTGCCTCACCCTAGCCATCTCCTAGTGATTCTCATACCACAAATACACCCCTCTCCAAGGTCGTTATGTAACATGCATCACCCACATGTCATTAATAATATGTCTCACCCAAGGCATATTACAGGATGAAGGGCGAATACACATATACCACCTATAGACCAAGGTAGCTCATGATCAATCCTCCTTGTCACCACTATAGGTCATCGAATAGTTATATGTTTCCAAACCCAAACCTAGAGTAGAATACAACAACTCAAGCTTCAACCCTATTGATAAACTACTATGTACAAAGTATGATATAACCTAGCTAAGATAGTTGGATCCCGAGCATAGACTATCTGGATATCCCTCATTCTTGCTATAATACACTCTCATCCCCATAACATAAAACTCTTTCTAGTGTCACTCATCATCAACCCAATCACTACTACAACCAAAAGTATCATGCTTCTATTAATATGTCCAACATAAGCATCACTAATCCTCAACCCCTTATGCATACTTGAGAAGGCATCATATTCTGATAATGCTAATTTCCCTATGACCAAATTCATCCCCACATGAATAGGAACTCCCTAAATTGGCACCTTGAGAATGTGCCATACATCCTCTAAGGTAACTTTCATCTCACCCATTGGCAATCTAAACATATTAGTTGATGAATACCACCTCTCTACAAGAGTTATCAGTAATGAATGATCAAACTCAAACTTGGGCATGTAGTCAATATAATACAACCCCACCACTATCAAAAGCACTACATCCTTGATCCTTTGGTCACCCCCTAAGATGCTCCCCAAGCACTTAGGATGGCACTTTCAACTCATAAAAACCCTTATAGCCTATCAAAAACCACCCCAAAACAATAAGTTATAAAGAGCAAAAAAAATTCTAAAACTTTACAAAAATCCCACCATTGAATAGCCCTTGAATAGAACTTTCCAGCAAGCATAAATATGCTTATATTGCATGCATAATGAGGTCAAAACGTGTTTAACAAAATTGGGTTGTTTTAAAAAAATTCACCACTGGAGCCAAATTTTCTAGTGCCAAATATACCACTGGGTTCAAAATCACCAGTGGGACATTTACCAAAATCACCACTAGCACCAAATTCACCACAAGTCTCACAAAATTGCAAAAAACATACCCTAAGGATGAAATTTTGGCATCAAAGTTAGAGCCTACCTCTCGATATCGCTTCAACACCTCGATAGTCCCTTGAACTGCATCAACATGATGCACCCATCCTATGATATGCACCATATCCTATAACAGCTCCACTTCACCCTATCCAACATTCTATAACAAGTGTGCAAATGAGGTCACTTTCACCTTTCCTTGGCTTTTTAAACCCTAATCAATCCAAGGTACTCTGTATCTCAAAAAATCTACACCAAGACCCACAATCAAGCACATGAGTCTCAACAATCATGTTTCCTAAGCACGAAAATTCCATAAGACCCTGAAATATTCCCCCAAATATCGAGGCATGCAAAACAAGGCATACATACATACATACATACATACATACATACATATATACATATACATATATATATACATAAAATATTTCAAATCATTTAAAGTCTTCAATCTATTTTACAAATCAATCAACCATCACTCCAATGCAATACAATATCAAATTTGAGTATCACAACTTAACTTTTTACGTAACATATTGGATATCCCATCAAAACTAGGGTAAAATGTAGACACCCAATATTGACATGCTTATTATGACCTTACAAAATTAATCACAAACACTCCAAAACTTCCAAAACCTAGCCTAACCTTCACAAAAATTTGAAATCATCATTCCCCATCAGTCCAAAGGCCTAAAAGCACCTTTACCAATTTTACCAGTGGTGAATTTGGTAAACTAAGTGGTGAATTTGGCAAAACTGCAAAATGAGGTTTTTCTGACCAAAAGGTTAGTTTTACCAAATTTGCCACCCCTGTGGAAAATTTGGTAGCCATTTTTCAAAATTTATAAATTCAAAATCCAATCTGATTGGTCACCAAATTTGCCACTCTGAACCAAATTCACCACACATATGGCGAATTTGGAAAACAATGGAAAATTTGGCAAAATAGTCAAGAATATTCCACATGAACTAGGTATCCATGGATTAAACATCTTTTTAACTATGCAATCGATTCCACATGCTCCAGTAAGGTCTGAGATTTTTTCTTTTGAATTCATTTTTATCCAATTCTCCCTCAAATCCCTCCTCCAAATCCTATTTAAGGACCCCCTTGGGTAGGGATTTTGTAAGAAAAATTACTATAACAAATCTCTTTCTATATTGTTCTTTATAATGAACATCCCCACTTGTTGGTTCTGAGTAATTTTGGTTTGTGCTTGTTTATTTTTACAATGAAATGATTGGTTTTTCTTGTTTAGTTTGAGATATTGACTTGAATTTCTATCATTATACAATAATAAAACAAACATTTGAACAAATTATAAATTTGCAATAAGGAGATTTATTTATTTATTTATTTATTTTACTTGAAAGCACAAGTTTGTATTTGCACAACAAATTGGAAATTACACAACTGAAATGTTTATTTGCTCGTAACTTGATCACTAGAACTCTGATTCCTTTCTCGTAAAGTGCAATTGTCTCTCCCAATGAAGCCACCCAAAATGTAACCTTCAAAAATATGAATCCAAGCACAATTAATTGATGCACACACCCTAACATAGCTACATGCAAGATGTACAACTGCTGAAGGGTTCAACCTTGCCTTGAAATTTGTGTCTCACTCTAAATACCTTTAAAATACCACTAAAATCATCAACTAGTGAGCCAAAGAGATTGGTAAATTACCCAAAATGATTCGATGGGATATTTACATGTTGTGAGAAAATGAAATTATTCCATAGGCACCCATATGTTGTATAGCCTGCTCTAGTATTGCATATATCACTCCAAAATTAATCAAAATGACACTAACGTAGATGAAGTATCACCAAAATAATATAACCCAAATTATCAGTTCATCAACCGAAATTAATTCAAAATTTGGCAAACATTTTTCTGCCTTTGTAAAGCTCAGATAATCTCTCTGTGATGAAAAATTCAATCCCTGATCAGCTAGAGATGGTCTCACACATCTGAAATTGATAATCTTGCTGAGAAATCCACTCCCAGCAAGCCTTGTAGATTCTCTAGCAAAAATCTTTGCAACTCTTCTCAAAAAAACACAAAATCTCCTTATGCAAAATGATATCAAAGGTGAAAATATGAGGCGAGGGTCGAATTAGGGTTTGGGCACCACATTTGCCTTGGTTTTTTTAAATTCAAATGATGTCTTTTAATACATGTAAAGGGGCGCACCCACCCCCATGTCCTAGTCGAGTCACTTTTTACCTTTCAAGTTATAAATTTAAGTTAAAACTTAACATTATAAGTCATCATTGTAATATGTTCCCCTTGCCTAGTGACCATATACCTTGGTCAACACTTGTATTTGATAGAATTAAACCCTGTAACTGGTAAAATATCTTGTGCCAAGGTAAAATTGATCTCCTAAACAAAAAATGAATCTCTACAATGGATTAAAATAGTGATATCTTCGCCAAATTAAGTCCCACACCATTTTTTTTAGCCTATGGGACCCCCATGACTGGACTAACAGGTCCTTATTTCTCCTATTGTTGAGAAGGGGACATTATAGTCTTCCCTTTCTGAAATTGCTTGTCCCCAAGCAATTGGAAACCTCGAGTATACAATATTGAATCTCCCTCCCATGTGGCATCTTCCTCACATAAATATTTCCATTTTATTAAATATTCCTTAATGGTCCTTCTCTTGAGGGCACGCTCATGTTAGTCAATCACTGTATTTGGAATTAGTACCAGTTTGCGTTCTTCATCTAGATATGGGAAATCTACTGAGGGTGTGACATTATATCCCAAGGCCTTCTTGAGGCATGACACATGGAACACATTGTGTATCCCACTACTCTCTGGTAGCTCCAGCTCATAAGCTACCTCACCCACTCACTGAGAGACTCTAAATGGGCTATAGAACCGGGCTTTGAGCTTCTCAGCTCCACTCCTCTTTAGTGATGACTTTCTAAGTGGCTGAAGTCTCAGATAGACCATATCTCCTACCTCAAATGTGCGTTCAATTCTCTTTTTATAAGCATATTTTTTTGCTTCTCCTGTGCTTGTCTAATGTTCTCTTGCAATAAATACATTATATCATGTGTTTCCTATAGAATATCTTTGGCTTTGGGAACCCTACTATAATCTAACACCAAATCCATGAATATAGGAGCTTCATACCCATACAAGGCCATGAATGGGGACATTTTGATTGACATGTGATAGGATGAATTATAGCAGTACTCACTTAGATGTACCCATCTAACCCATGCATTTTGCTACTCTAACACATAATTCCTCAAATATCCTTCTATCCATTTGTTGACAATTTTAGTCTGACAATCTGTTTGAGGATGATAACTTATGCTGGGTGTCAACTCTGTCCCAAAAAATCTAAACAACTCCTGCCAAAAGAAAATCATAAACTTACTGTCTCTATTACTGACTATGGACTTAGGTAGGCCATGCAATCTGAAAAATTCCCTAAAAAAGAGTTCAACCACTTGTGCTGCTGAAAATAATGTGGTGATAGAAAATAAATGGGAAAACTTGGTAAGTCTATATACCACCACAAATAAATAATCCTTTCCCTATGCCTTGGGAAGTCCTATAGTGAAATCCATAGATATAATTTTCCATTTTTGTGAAGGAATGAGAAGTGGCTATAGTAACCCTATTGGAAAAGTATGCTCATGCTTATTTTTTTGGCACACAAAACACTCTTGTATGTACTGCAAAACCTCATCCTTGAGTTCTCTCCAAGAAAACCTCTCATGGATCAGCTTGTAAGTCTTGTAGTAGCCAGGGTGACTAATCATTGGTGCATCATGTAAAAGCCTAAATATTTACCTCTTGAATTTGGAATTTGTAGGAATCCAAATTCTCCCTTTGTAATAAATCACATCATCCCTAAAAATATACCTATCATCATCCTATGTACTATCCAATAATCTACGAGGAAACTCATATTTTGCATACTCTACCATAATCTTAGTCCTCCAATCTTCTGAAATCTTTGTCAATGAATATAAATGGGGGTGTCTAGACAATGCATCTGCTACTATGTTCTTATTTACTTTGACATATTCATTGTCAAAGTCATAAGCCTGTATTCTACTGACCCATTTCATATGCCTATTAGTCAAATCCTTCTGTTTCATGAAATATCTAAGGCTGTTATGGTCAATTTTTACAATAAATTTCCTACCCACCAAATATTGACTGAATTTCACCAGTGCATGCATAATGGCTAGCATATCCCGATAATACACTGAATAACTCGTCTCATCTCAAAGGCTATTGGATGCTTATTTTGCATCAACACTGATCCCATGCCATCTCTTGATGCATCACACTCCACCTAAAATGGTTTAGTGAAATCAGGTAAAGCCAAAACTTGACAGCTGGATATTGTAATAGGTTTTGGGTTAACCTGCAAAACCCAGTAATTAATGAAGACTTTTATTTACCAAAAAAAAAATAACCTGCTTAAACTTTTCAAACACCTGTTGTACCCTTTCTGACCATTGGAATGTTCCCTTATTTGTTAAATCTAATAAAGGTAGCACCAAATGTGAAAAACCTGTTGTAAAATCCACACAAATTGAAGAATACCCTAAGCTATTGTGGGTGTTGACCATTCAATGATTGCCCAAATTTTCTTTGGGTCTACTCTAACTCCCTATGCACTGATGATATAACCCACATACAATAATTTAGTCATCCCAAATTCACATGTAGTCTCTTTAGCACAAAGAGACTCTGACTCCATAATACTAAGCACCTCCTTAAGGTGTACCAATTACTCTTCCCATGATCTACTGTAGACCAAAATATCATCAAAGAATACTAAAACTGTCTTTAGGAGTTGTATGCTAAAAAACTTGTTCATTAAAGATTGAAATATTGCTGGGGCATTAGTCAACCCAAAGGGCATGACTAAAAACTCAAAATAACCATAATGACACTGAAAAGTTGTATTTTCCACATCTGATTCTCGCATTCTTATTTGATGATATCTTGATCTTAGGTCTATTTTAGTGAAGTGTCTGGCGCCATGTAACTAATCAATCAATTCATCTATTCATGGAATTGAGTATCATTTTTTGATGGTATTTTTATTAAGAGCCTAGTAATCAATACACATACAGATGGACCCATCCTTTTTTTTTACCAAAACAACAGAGGATGCAAATGGGCTTTTGTTTGGTATGTCCCATATTAATTAATTTCTTGATTGCTCTCTCTATATCATCCTTATGATATTTTGGATGTCAATAAAGAGTTGTAATGATAGTTGTAGCTCCTTCCTAAAGCTCAATAATGTGCTCTGTACCCTTGTATGGTGGTTGCCCTGGTTGTATATCACTAAATATCTTATTGTATTTATTGAGTATTTCTTGGATGTTCGAAAGATGTCTTGTGCTCCTCCTCTTTAAGTGTGGGTAAAATAACACAGTGGGCTGACCACTCTATCTGATTATGCCTTCTAAACATCTCCATACATTTTAAAGAGACAACATGACGTTCTTTTGTTGACATCCCTCGTAACACCACTTTTCGACCATTCGCATCAAACTTCAACTCCATTTTCTAGAAGTTGAAGGTAACTTCACCCAATGTCTGCAACCACTGAATACCCAATACTACATCCAAAATATTTGTGTTGACCACAAATAAATCATCACATACCTCATAATTTCCTAGAGTAATCTGTAACTGTGGTACATTCCTGGTGCAGGTAATAGACAAACCATCAACAATCATTACTTTGAACTCATCCACTTCAACTATATCTAATCCCCTTCTGGATACCAATCCCTCATTGATGCAGTTGTGTGTGGCACCTGTATCAATCAATGTTACCACACATTGCCCCTTAAGAACACTCTGTATTCTCAAATATTGGGCTCCTTGAACACTATGAAGATGAGCTAGAGTGTTATTGTCCTTCCCTGCTTGATCATGGGTGGTCTCTTTGTCTTCTAAGGCATGTTCATCCTCACTATCCTAATTTTTTGATTGCTTATCATAATTTTCAGAATTAGTTTCATCATCTAAATGATATTCTATCAGTTGTAACTTATCCTTAAACTCACATTTATGCCTAGGAGTCCATGAATTTTTGCAAGTAAAACATAACCCCTTATTTTAGAGTTCATGAAGGGTGTTTGGATCTAACTTTTTGAACGTTCCCTTTTTTTGGTCAGTGCCCTTTTGCTGGTCAGTGTTCTTTTTGATTGGTTTTTGTTCCTTCTATTTTTTGAAATCCTTCTATTTGTATTGACTCTTAGACTTGTATGAAGTGAATTCCATGTCCCTAGCCTATCTAATGGTATCATGCAAGGTAGTTGGGTTGAATGCTTTGACCCAACCTCTCAAAGGTTCAGATAACCCATCCATGAATAAAACCACCAAACATATCTTTGACATATATGTGATCATAACTGACAACCTTTGGAATTCAGTTATGTAGGATTCCACTGAACCCCATTGTCTCAATTGTGTCAACTCCTTGAATTCCAATTCTTGTTCCTTCCTATAAAATCTCTATATAAGTCTCTCAGTGAACACAATATAAGTATCTACCCTTTCATGTCCTAAAGTGTACATACCATGATGCTACCAATCATGGGAAACATCTTCCAAATGCAGAGTACATAATTTAATGACCTTGTCTTATGCCATTAGGTTCAACTGTAAATAAGTGTTCATTTTTTGGACCTAGTCCTTAGCTGTCATTTTTCTTGATGCATAAAATAAGGGTATGTAGAATTTTCCTATCCTCCTCTATATTGTTGGGTGTCCCTAAAATGTAGATTGTATAGGATATCCTTGTCCCTGTTGGAATTACCCCTTCTAAAAATGTCCTTGGTGAATGGGCCTTCCCCTATTTATAGGAGTTTGCCTGTTATGAATGTCCACGAAGTCCCTGAATGACATGAGATTCTAAAAATCAGGACCAAGTGCCTCCCACTCATGGATATACTGCTAATACTGATCTACCACTGAAAGTTATGGTTCCTCTTCTACTGGGGCTTCTACTGGGGCCACTGGAGGTTCAGGCCATGGTAGAAATTTGGGCATAAATTTTCTAGAGCTACTAGCTCTCTCTATCCTGGTATGAGTGACCACCTTGTTAAATGTTAATTTCTCATTTCCCATTTCCTATCATGCATTAATTTATTCAATCTGTGGGCCTTGTGCATTAACCAAACTCTTAAATATCATGTAATTTTTGTGTCATCAAACCCACTAATTGTTCCAAACTACGTTGCATGTTATGTTGCATCTGTCTGATATCCTCAACCATTTTCCTCTCTATTTCATCTTGTGCATTTCTATCCCCCATGAAAATATATGGTTCAAAAAATGAACTTGTGGATATTCCCAATATGTTAGTTACTCTTTGATCTAAAGGAGGTTTGGGCCACTGCTTCTGCCTATGCTGCCAATTCAAATAGTCCTATTCTACTTTTTCTTCTCCCTCTCAAAAGCTCGTATGTCCCTCTCACTCATTAAACATGGACTTCACAGGATGGAACAAATAAGTGGCTCTAATACCACTATAATGAACACCCCCACTTGTTGGTTCTAAGTTATTTTGGTTTGTGCTTGTTTATTTTTGCAATGAAATGATTGGTTTTGCCTGTTTAGTTTGAGACATTAACTTGAGTTTCTTTCACAATGCAATAAAGAAACAAATGATAAATTTTCAATAAGAAGATTTATTTATTTAATTTTCTAACCTGAAAGTACATGTATGTATTTGCATAGCAAACTAGAAATTACACATCTAAAACATTCATTTGCTCATAACTCGATCACTGAAACTCTGATTCCTTCCTCGTAACATGCAGTTGTCTCTCCCAATGAAGCCACCCAAAATGTAACCTTCAAAAATGTGAATCCAAGCCCAATTAATTTATGCATGCACCTCAAGGTAGTTTTAGGCAAAATGTATGACTACTAAAGGGTTTGACCTTGCCTTGAAATTTGTGCCTCACTCTAAATGCCTTCAAAATGACATTAAAATGATCAACTAGTGAGCCGAAGAGATTGGTAAATTGTCCAAAATGATTCGACGATATATTTCCCTATTGTGAGAAAATGACATGATTCCTTAGGCACCCATATGCTATACGGTCTACTCCAGTTTTGCATATATCACTACAAAATCAATCAAAATGGCACTAACCCAAATAAAGTATAGCCAAAACAATATAACCCAAATGGTTATTTCATCAACCTAGATGAATTCAAAATTTGGCAAACCCTTGTCTACCTCTATTAAGATTAGATAATATCTCTGTGATGATAATTTCAATTCTTGATCAGCTAGAGATGTTCTCACACATATGAAACTGATAATATTGCTAATAAATCCACTCCCAACAAGCCCTGTAGATTCTCTGACAAAAATCTCTGCAACTCTTCACAAAAAAACACAAAATATCCATATGCAAAATGAGACCCAACTTGAAAATATGATGTGAGGGTCGAATTAGGATTTGGATGCCACATTTACCTTGGGTTTTTTAAATTCAAATGATGTTTTTTAATACATGTAAAGGGACCATGCCCACCCCCCATGCCCTAGTCGAGTCACTTTTTACCTTTTAAGTTATAACTTAAAGTTATAACTTAACATTATAATTCATCATTATAACATGTTCCTCTTTCCTAGCGACCATCTGCCCTAGTCAACACTTGTAGTTAATAAAATTAAGCCTTGTAATTGGTAAAATATCCTGTGCTAAGGTAAAACTGACCTCCTGAACCAAAACTGAATCTCTGCCATGGATTAAAATAATGAGATCTTATCCAAATTAAGTCCCACACCATTTTGTTTAGCCTAGGGGATCCCCATGACTAGACTAACAAGTCCTTATTTCTTCTATTTTTGAGAAGGGGACATTACATTCTAGCATTTGTATTTCTTCTCTAAACTCTTCTCAAGCAATAACATAGATTTTATCAAACATTAGAGCGTTCTTCACAAGTATTGGAGGAAATCCAGTGAAGGCTAGGGAGGACTTGGGAGTAAGGAAGTCACCATTGGAGGTAAGAAGGGAAGCTCTCCTAGATCCTTTCTTCTCTTCTTTCACCTTGGTTCCACAACATTTTAACCCCTATGGTTGTAGCCTTTCTAGATTAATACTTCTCATTTTCTGTTTATGCATTTACTTTCATATGCTAAATATTTTATCATATTTCCTCTAACTCCTTTTTTGGAAGCCTCTAACTCAGTTTTTATAGCACTCTAATAGTGTTTGGAAGCCATTTTATTCATACTTTGCTTCTATATTGGCACTTCTCACATTTCTCTTGCAAATTATTTTAATTTACCATCTATTTTACCATAATTTATGACTCTAATCCTCTATGTTTGTAGGGTTTTGTCATATTTCTATTTGTATATTTTCTTATTAATATTGTTTCTATAAGTTTTACAAACTTCCTATAATACACTAACCCATTTTTTCTTCTTCCATGCAATTAAATTTCCATAGATTTAGCATTTTTTTTCTATATATTATCTCTTTATCTCAAGCATTTACTTGCATTCCCTTCAATTTCATATGTGAGATCTCTCTTTATTTTAGAAAGATAACTTATTTATTTATTTGAATTGAATGTAATTAGTATTTCATATTACATTACTTTTGATTCTATATACACCTATGTTTCTACTAAATTTAATTTTAGTTTCATGCATTTATTTGTGCATGTTCATTTACTTTGAAGATTGAGTAAATTTCTTAATATATTTTTTCAATTTCTAAAATCAGTCCTCTAATTCATCCTTATAGCACTGTTAGGAAGTATTTTTACCTTAATATAACATCCCTTAAACCTCTACTCTCCTCCTACAGTGTATTATAGATATGATTTCTCAGATTTGTAGACCTCCCACTTTGGGGATTTCATCCTTCTCACCATTTTTATAATTTTAGTCTATTAAGTCTCTGATTTAGGAGCTTAATCCTTTGATTTATTTTTATAAATACCTTTTAGGGTATACCAAGACTCTCCCTTATCAATATCCAATCAAATCCTACCCAAATTTATTCCTAATTTGGCTCTAAAAATTTAAAAATCCCACTCAAAACCAAATTCACCACCCTTGTGGTGAATCTGGCTAAATCCTACTTTAGAGACTTTGCTCTTTGTTTTTTCCACTCATAGGCCTTCTAAACTATAGTAGGGAACCTCTAACAAACTCTTAGCTTAAAAACACAAAGAAAACCCACTGAAACCGGTCTCAAAACCTCAGTTTCTTCACCCAGAACAAAATTCACCACCCTTGTGGTGAATTTGGTAATCAGTTTCTCAAAACTAGATTTGCCACTCAGACAAAATTTTCCAGTGGTAAATTTTGCAAGACCTAGTGGTGAATTTTGCAACATGCCAAAAACCACTCCAAAAATTTAATCATACTATTTATTTTACAAAATAAGGGGTTTGATCAGTAGCAGAGATAGCATATAAACTTCACTGCCATCAAAAAACCCCCCAAAAATAGAAACTTCATATTTTTTGTGTGCAGGTTTTACCAAATTTGCCACCCCTATGGTGAATATGGCTCTGTGTTATGGAAAATTTTGTAGACAAGCTTTGGTAAAGGTAACCCAACCACTTGGCCCTTCCGTAGCTCTATTATTTCCTTTATGTGTGTTCTATTTTTTATTGTCTATTGTTCTGAAACCTAAGATACATTTACCTGGGAAATTAAGGAATTCTAATTATAAGCATAAATAATTTACAAAACCTTGATAAATATTTACAAAACATAGTAGTTCCTTTACAAAAAATTAAAGGATAAATCTATTAAAGAACCTTAGACTCTATTTTAGTATATCTTTTATATTTAAGCACTTAGGCAAGAAATTTAATTGTATCTAGTTGCATTTAGGCTAATTTTATTTGATTGAATCCTTCCTTGTTTTCCCTAAAGTGAAAACCTCCTTTGACTAGTGCATTCAAAAATTGAATTTCATTTAGGTTAGCTCTTGTTTGCTTGCATTTGTGTGGATTAAACTAAGCATTGCATTTTAGATGGTTTTGACGATTTAGGTTCAAATAATCGTTAACACTCGATAAATATTCAATACTAATAGAGATTCAAAAATTTTAGGTGATTGTCCTAATTGTACATATAAACACCGCAAAATAAGCATTACATCAACCATTTTACAACCTTGATAAAACAAAAACTATAGGGGTATAGTTCTGTTGAGGATTTTTATATCCTCAGGGTCTCCTTTGGAAAGAGACCCTCAAGTAAGGATGCGAAGATTCTAATGAATCTCCCCCATGCACACTTGACATTAAGTAGATTTAAAATGGGGAAAAGAACACGAGGTTTTCCCACCACCTACAAATGGTAATTTTACTATATTTTAAGTTATAGTTTCATAGCCCAATTTATAGCTAAATCCTTATTGTCATCCCATGTAGTAGAGGTTATGGAGAACCTCATAGAGTAAAGATCCTCGTTTCTAAAAGATAAATCAATCATTGTTAAATCTAATGGGCCTTGGAAAAGGGCTTTAACTATGAGAAAATATGTTTATAGAAGTTAGTATTTGCAAGTAATGAGTCTATATATTCTTTCCAAAGGTTTCTTCCTATCCATTTTCTATTATAGAGATGAAAATTATAGAATCCTTAAAAGGAGGTGCTTGGTTTATAGGAAGAGCAACACTCTTCCTTACCCATTGGTATGAGGGCTTTGCACTTGAAAATATAAATATATCCCTAATATTTCTTTGGGTTAGGATGTATCAGTTGTCCATTGAATTCTAAGAAATTGATACATCCAAGGCAATAGGCAACACTCTAGGAGAACTACTTGAGATTTTTAAAATTTGAAAATATGGATTTTTGGCTATTTATGCCTAGACATTGGTCATAATTTATATTAATAAACCTATACTATAATCATTAATTCTTAACTATGGAGATACCTTGTGGACCTAAACCATGAATTATGAAAATATATATTTCTAATGTAGAAGATGTTATGAGGTGGGGCATATTGAGAGATCATATCCCACAAAGAGTCTACCATAAATACATGTAGAAAACCACAAGATGAACTTAAAAATGGATATGGATGAGGATGGATTTCAAATTCTAAAATATAGGTCTAAACAAATGAAAGCAAATACATAATGGAAACCAATGAGTAAGAATCTTATAAAAAATACCAATTCTTTTGAAGTTTTAGCCTATGAAGAAAAAACATATCAGAGCTTAGAGGACATGATAGAACAAGATTAGAATATTAACATGAAACTATATATTTAGTATGATCATAATTTAGGGATGAACATTCCTATTGAACCTAAGAAATGTGATTCATTATATTTAGAATATTATCTTGAAGTTCAAGCACCATTTAGGAGAAGGAAAGTGAAAAATAAAATATTGTGTTATACTTTAATACCTCAACCATTAACAAGGAAATACCAAAAATAAGTACGATAAGTCAAAATCTTCCTTAGTATAACCAAGAAAGGATAAATCTAATGAAAAATAAAATTATGAAAGGATATTGAGGAGTAGAATAATAATACCTACACCTAAAACTAGTAAGAAAATAAGAAAAAAACCTTCTAATTATCAAGAGAGATCCAAGTAAGCAAGAAAAAAATATAGGAAGAAACACAATCCAAGTTCGTTAAACTTCTATTTACTAAATAGTAAATTGATGTGTAATTAATAGGTGGGGCCAAAAACCCCTAATGAGTTAATATTACCATCCCATGTAATATAAAGGGTGGTAGTACACATCAACGTAAAGGTGTATCGGGGACAACTGTTCAAGTAATAAGCTTGATATTATTTTTATTAAAATACTAAAATGATAAAGGAAGAAATTTTTAAAACTATGAAAGTAGTATCGACATGATGTAAATGCAATGTTGTGGATTTAGGAATGACAGGAAGAATTCTAACATGTTGAAATCAAGTTAGAACCTTCTTTGAAACCATTCAAAGAACTAGGAATTGGATATCCTTATTCATCACATGCTACTTTACAAATATATGTTTCATCCTTATCAATGTCTATGGACCTACAATTTAGTTAGATAGATCAAAAGTATGGAGTGGAAATGAAGCATTTATTAGAATAAAAGACCAAGAAACCCAATTCACATTTATAGGAAAGTTTTTTACCATAACCAAGCTAAATGAAAAATTTGGGTAAATTAGAAAAATAACCTAGAGTATGCGAGAATTATTAGCTTTTATTTAAAACAATAATTTATTAGAAATTGAGTTTGAAGAGGACAACTATACATGGACCAACTATAGGACAAGCCAAAATATTTTAGTAGAAAAATTAGATTGATGTCTTAGATCACTAGCTAAATGAAAGGACTTATGCTAAAATTAATACCTTGATAAGTTTTGGCTTAGATCATTTTCCACTAAGAGTTAAAATGCTAATAAGTAAAAAAAAAAACATATTTTAAATATGGGAAGATAAGGATTTGATTAGATCATTTTCCTCAATTTTTTGATATGATAGCGCATACATGATATTATTTAGAAAATGGTGGGTTGTATACACTTTCAAAATAAATTTAATCAATGACATATATATTAAAAAAATGGAACAAAATACTTTTAGAAACAAATTTTAGAAGAAAGAACTAAAAGATAAACTTTTAAAAATTCAAAAAGTTGAGCAACAGAATCCAATATTAGCGGGAAGGGAGGTGCTTAATGAATATTATAATATTTTGAGAAAGGACGAAAATATTTGAAGTTTAAAATAAATACAAATTTGGTTAAAATAAGGATATGAAAACACAATATTTTGTCATAGGATGGCAATAGTATAGAGATCAACATATAGAATTAATATAATTAAATTAGTATAAGGAGTTTGGGTTGAAAACCAGAGCAAAATTAGAAAGAATCCAAGAATTTTTTACTAAAATAATCTAGGATCAAGGGATATTAAAGTTGTTAATTATAAGCTACTGCAAAAAGTACCCTTAATTATAACAAATAAAGACAATATAAAACTAATGGAGCTTATTACTCTAGAATAAGTTCATTAAAATATTTTGATAACAATAAATCCTAGATTTGGATGGACTCTCCATAGCATTCTATGAGCATAATTGGGAAATAGTGAAGGATTCTTTATTGGTGGTAGTGGAACAATCTAGGCTAAAACAATACATACCTTATAAAATAAATACAATATATCTTACCTTGATTCTAGAAAAGGAGAATGTAGAATTGTTTGATTAATTCAAAACCATAAGTCTATATAATATGGAATATAACATAACCTCCAAAGTGATGGAAAATTGGTTAACACCACTATTAGAGAAAATTATTATAGAATAGCAAGAAGGATTTGTGAAAGGGAGATAGATTTTGGACAATATCATAGTAGCTCATGAAATAATGCATTTAAAACCTTCTAGAAATAAGACAACAATGATATTAAAACTTGATATGAATAAAGCCTATAATAAGGTTAAATGATATTTTATTTTTACAATATTAGAAAATTTTGGATTTGATATGAAATGGGTCAAATGAAATAAAGCTTCTATCTCTACAATTTCATATTCAATGTCTATCAATGGGAAAGTAACATAATCATTTAAATCCAAGATGGGTCTTAGATAGTGAGATCCTCTATCTCCATATCTATTAATTATTATGTAAGAGGTATTGGAAATAAACTTGAATAAGGCATACAAATATGGGCTAACAAGAGGACTTAAGTCTAGTTATAACATTGACAACATCACATATCAACAAATTGTAGATGATTGTCTCTATAGTGTGAAGTGTTGTTCCTAAGAGATTACATGTTTATATCATGTAGTCTAATTTTATTATGAGCTTGACTTGATATATCTTCTGGTTATAAAAGGTTTGGTACCCTTTCAAAAACCCCTTCTCCAACTAACTAGGAAAAGATAATTTATAGATGATACAAACCTTTTTGGTTGGGAAAATAAATACAAGGCTAGAGCTTTGAGTAACATATTAAAGGGATATAAAAGAAAATTAAGTCAAAAATATGGCATGATTAGATGTTTTTCGCAGGACTGCCCAAACTTTCGAACTCATTTTGGCCATATCTCACTCATCCAGACTCGGATTGAGCTGAAATTTTGAGGGTAGATACCTAAAAAACCCTAGAAGGTCTCCACCAATTTTCATATAAATCGGAGCAACACATATCCTAGTGCATACCTATGTGTGAATGAGATATTTGGCAAGCGACTATGCGAGGGTTTCATTTGGGTTGAGTGCAAGCAGCTCCAGAGGTTGATTTTTAGGCCCTTTGGGCCCTAGAAACCAATATTTTTGTGGTTTATTCTCAATATTTTAGTAGGAAATGTTGTAGGAGATCCAATATGGGTTAGAAATTTATCTTTCAATAGATCATACTATGAACTTGAGTGACAACGACTTCCAATTTGTTGCACAAAAGAAAAGTGAAAACCATACCTTTCCACGAAATCTAGAGCAAGGATTAAAGAGATCACGAAATAATTTTCAAGCAGTTGATCAAAAAATGGCTAATATATCAAGTGAATTTGGTGCTAAGGTGCACCCACAAAATAATTCTACTATGAAAACCCCTGTCAAGGGTAATAATTTCGAAGAATCAATCTCAAAAATAAATTTTAGGGATGCCCTACGTGGTGGAAAACCTCAACCCAATGATAATATCAATCTTAGGGCTTCCCATAAACCTCTAAGAATGCCTAAGATTGATCCCAGGAAAATAGAGTCAGGATGTCTTAAAGCAGCTAATGGAACTCCTATTGTTAAGCTTGATATGGGTAACATTCAGACTGGCATTGAAGATTTGGAAAAAAGAGGACTAATTTATCGGTTTGTGGGTTTTCGTCCGAGTCTATCTACTTTCAAAGTCTGGGCTGCAAAAATCTGGAAAACTAAAGGTGAGTTACAAATCTCTATTTATCCAAATGGTTATTTTCTTGTTTTATTTTCTAATAATGAAGATAGAGAGAAAAATTTTCAAGGGGGTCCTTGGTTTTTGGAAGGGTAGGGCTTTTCATGAAGCCCTGACATACTAAATTTAAAGTCAAAGAAGAGATGCCTTCTATAGCTCTCGTGTGGGTTAGACTCTTTGGCCTCCCTATTGAATTTTGGAATCCTACTATTTTTTCTTCAATTGGAAACTCTTTAGGAACTTTTATGATGATTGTTGATTGTACTCAAAATTTTGAACATATTATTTATGATTGGATTTGTGTTTTAATGGATTTTAAAAAACCCCTACCTAAAAAGATCATATTACAATTTGGGGAAGACACTTGGGAGAAAGTAGTGGACTATGAGAAAATTTCTTTTCGTTGTAGAATTTTCCATGAATATGGTCATTTGGCCAATGCTTGCCCAAATAAAATTCTTGATCAAAATAAAGAAGATATAAACTCAGCAGGTTTTCAAATACCTAAGAAGAAGAACACAAAAAAAAAACCAGTTATGAAGCATCAATCAAAGTCATATGCTAATATGTTTGAAATCCTTTCCACAAATGATGTCCCAAGTGAGGAAGATGAAATAATGGAAACTAAAATCTTATAAACACAATTTAAATATGAAGGGAAGAACTCAGAGACAAACCAAAAAATCAAAGGTTTTCAAAAGAAAAAAAAGGAGAAAATTTACACAAAAAAAACAATCTTTCAAATGTCAAAAGTTAAAATAATGTAGGTCCCAATATAGACTCCGTTGAACCATCTAGTAAAATTTTGGCTATGCACGAGCATTATTCAAGGTTAGAAGCCATATCATATTCAATTGGAATAAGTCAAGAAACAGGGAAACAAAAATTGAAGATGGATTCTAATCAAAAAGCAGGTCGCAAGACCAATCAATATCATATGGTAAAAGAAGGTGAAAAGCTTGTAGAGGAAGGTAAGATTAATGCCCTTCCCAAATTTTTTAGCCTTGGTATTAATGAAGATCATCACTTGGAATATTAGAGGACTCAAAGGGAGTCTTTCAAAACAAAATGAAATTAGAAGAATGATTCAGATAAATCATCCACATCTTGTTTTCCTTCAAGAAACAAAGATGTCAATGGAGGATATGGACTCAATTGCCAGTAAAATTTGGCCAGCTAGAAAAGTGGTTTCTCTCAGTTCCCAAGGGACTTTGGGTGGCATTTCTTGTCTTTGGGACCCAAAAGAGGTAGTTATTCACCATATGGTTGGCATTTGGGGTTTGTTGTCTATAGCTATTCAAAGTAGACATTCCAACCAGATTATGCTCTGCATTACTGTTTATGCTCCGACTTCTTTGGAGGAAAAAAGAAGACAGTGGAAGGATATTACTCATATTATCTCTCATTTTCCTAAAGCTTGGATCTTGATCGGAGGAGATTTCTATACCATCCTCTCTCTGGATGAGAAAAGGGGGGGAAATAGAAATTTGGACAAAATAACTAACCTCATGAGAGAACATATTGCAAACCTCCATCTTGTGGATATCCAACGAGATAATGGCCTTATGACTTGGTCTAACAGAAGGCAAGGCTTAGCTTGTATAATGGAGAGATTGGATAGGTTTTTGCTTTGAAAATTTCTTAATCCATGGTCACATTCCTAAAGTGAAGACTCTTAATAATGTTGGTTCGAATCATTGGCCAGTCATGGTGGAAATGTGGAAAACCAATGTGAGTTTCTCTCCTTTTCATTTTCAATTAATGTGGCTTAGAGACATTTCCTTCAGACCTCATGTGCAACAATGGTGGGAGGAATGTAAACCTAGGCATGGGACTAAGATGTTCTATTTTGCCAAAATACTACAATACATTAAATCCAAAATCAAGACTTGGAACTGGAAAGAGTTTGGGAATGTTAATAAAAAAAACATGAAGTTATTGCTCATATTGAAAATTTGAATAGTAAAATCCATTTATATGGCCTCACAGAGAAGAAAAGTGCAGATTAAATTAAACTCGCAACTCAGTTAGAGGAATGGGAAAAAAAGAAGAAATTTTATGGAAGCAAAAATCTAGAATTCAATGGCTCAAAGAAAGAGATCGAAACACAAATTTCTTACATCTCTTCTAGATCGAAGATCTCACAACTTTATTTCTTCCTTAAAATCAGATTTTGGAGATGTTGTTTATACTTGGGATGGCATGAATTCTATTGTTGTTGATTACTTTTCCAATATTTTTGCTGCTACTCCTCTTGACTCATCTTCACAACAAAATGTTCTTCAAGAAATCCCTTCTCTTATCACTTTTGAGGAGAACTCTATTTTGACTGCTCATGTTACTATCAATGAGCTTCAATAGGTAGTTTTTAAAATACAAAAATGGAAAACCCCAGGTCTTTATGGTTTTCTCATTTAGTTCTACCAAGAGTTATGGGATATCCTTCATTTTGATTTATTAGAGGTGGTGGAAGAAGCCAGGAAAGCCAAAGAAATTTTTAAGGTTATCAATAAAACTTATATTACTCTTGTTCCAAAAGCTCAAGATGTTAATCATATCTCAGCTTTTAGACCTATTGCTTTATGTAATGTTCTTCTCAAAATCGTTACTAAAATCATGGCAGAAAGGTTGAAGCCTCTTTTACATAAGATTATTTCCCCAGAGCAAGGGGGTTATGTGTAAGGACTTCAAATAGTAGATGAGATAGTTCTTGCTCAGGAAGCCATCCATTCCATGGATATGCAAAATTCTCCTTCCATGTTCATTTGGTTAGACTTATCCAAAGCTTATGACAGAGTGGATTGGCACTTCCTTATAAAAGTTTTGAGGCAATTTGGTTTCTCTAAGGATTGGATGGATTGGATTATGGGATGTATCTCTTCAGTTTCCTACTTAGTTATTATCAATGGTAGGCCTTCTTAGTTATTCCCAGCTTCTAGAGGTATTAGGTAAGGTGACCCGTTATCCCCTTATTTATTCATCATTCTTACTTAATGCTTCGGTAGGACTATAACCAAAAAGAGGGAAAACAAAACCCTTGAGGGAGTTACCATTGCTCATGGAGCTAGACCTATCTCTCATTTTCAATTTGTGGATGACTCTACTCTTTTAGGTAAAGCTACAGTTAAGGAAGCTTCTAATATTAAGAAAATCATTAGCTATTTTTCTAAGGCTACTGGGCAGTTGATCAATGAAGACGAATCTAAAGTTATTTTCTTTCACTACTCTACTAGACAGGAATCCATGGTCTTGGATAAATTATGATATAAGAAGACCTCTCTTCCAATAACTTATTTAGGTATTCCTATAAATATTCAAAGGCAGAAAAATAAATATTGGAATTGGTTGTTGGACAAAGTCAAGAAGAAAATTGGAAAGTGGACCAACAAGTGGCTTTCTTCTGGGGTAGAATCCCCCTTTTTTTCTGTCTTGTTTGCTCCCACTTTTGCTCTTTCTGCTGCCTTTGGGGGCTCCGGTGGGCCCGCTCCCTGTGTCCGCGCCTGCTTGGCTTGCTCGTGGGGTTGCCCTTTTTTCTTGTTTTCTCTCCGTCTTTTCTCTCTCTCTTTTCCTTGTGTTGTCTCCCCTCCTCCCTCCTTCCCCCTCCTTGCGTGCCGCCCGCCCCCGCCGGCCCCGTGCGGTCGCGGGGCTGGGGCCCCTGGGGGCCGCCCCTTGGGCCCGGGCCCTGGGGCGCCCCCTGGGGCCCCCGGGGGCCTGCCCCGGGGCCTGCCCTGCCGTCCGCGCCGTGGTGTCCCTGTCGCTTCCTCCCCCCCTCGCTCGTTCTCTTTGCTGTTTCCCATAAAAAAAAAAAAAAAAAATCACCTTGGTAAAATCAGTCCTTCAAGCTATTCCTATTTATGTTTCTTTCGTTTTGAATATCCCAAAGGTTGTTCTTCGATAATTGGATCAAATCAGTCATCATTTCCTTTGGAGTGGTACTAAGGAGAAAATAAAATGGGCCTTGGTGAAATGGGATACTTTATGTCTTCCTAAGAGTGAAGGGGGATTAGGATTCAAGTATTCTATTAATAACAACAAAGCTTTAGCTTCCAAATTATATTGGAGGATGTTGCATAACCCCAATGCTCTTTGGGCCAATAATCTTCATGCTAAATATGCTGAGAACAAAAGTCTTGAAGACCTTGTTCGCTATCAAATTCCTACCAAAGGTTATCCCATATTAGCAGTTCTTAAGACTAGTGAGGATTTGATAAAGAAAAAATTATGTTGGATCATTCATAATGGTCAACAGGTAAATTTTTGGATAGATTCTTGGGATGGTCACAAGCCTTTGATAACTCAGTTTCTCGATTGGAGGCCTTGGATGGAGGAGCTTCACCGAGCTAATTGGATAAAGGTGGCTAATTACTGTTGGTACCATACTGGTAAGTCAAATGTTGGTAGATATTGAATCCCTATTGAGGACTGGCCTATTCAAATCCTAGAAATACAAAGACAAGATATCCAAGGTATCCTTCATATGAGATCCCTCTCTTGATCCCATGAAAAATATTGTTTTGGATGGAACAACACTACTAAGGGTGAGTATTCAGTTGCTCAAGGTTATTTGACCTTATGCCATAATAATACCAACCATTCTTCTGACATATTTTCTCGATTTTGGGCTCAAAAGCTCTGGCCTAAGGTGAGGTTTTTTAATTGGCTCTTATTGCATCGTAGGGTGCTTACTAGTGAGCAACTTATGAAGCGTGGTTTTCATGGCCCTTTTAGATGTGAAATGTGTGAAGAGAATGTAGAAAATATCAACCATATTTTTATTGAGTGTACTTTAGCCTTTGAGCTATGGAGGAGAATGGCCACTTTACTTGGCTTACAATGGTCCAATTTTTTACTTTTGAACATCTTTGGAGGGATTGGCCTAGTCAAGAGGGTGTTGATCATTTTATTAGGCAGTTAGTTTGGATGGGTTCTACCATTCTTCTTTGGAATATTTGGAATGAAAGGAACAGTCAAATTTTTAATCAAGATAGGAAGGATATTCACTATATTTGGAAAAATACCATAGCCAACTTAGTTGAATCAGTCCATCAACTCCTTAATCACCCCCAAAACTCCCACCAAATATGGGATCAAGTGATGCAAAGTTTAAATATTAAATCTTCTAAGGGCAACCAACTTAAAGGGAATGTGAGTATTAGTAATATGGATATGACTAGAAATTGGCAACCTCCTCCTAAGGATTTTGGAAAATTCAATAATCATGGAGCCTCTAGAGGGAACCCTAGAAAAGCCAGTGTGGGAGGAATTGGTAGACTTTCAGATGGCTCCCTGGTTTTTACTTTTGCTGAGAATTTGGGTATTCTTTCCAATAACCTTGTTGAGGGGTATGGTATCCTCAGAGGCCTTCAGGAGGCTACTAAGGATGGATGGGAAAATGTGTTAGTTGAGTCTGACTCTCAACTTATGATTAATATCTTGAAGACTCCTTCTAAGAATCATAAGGTGGATTGGAGAATAAAAAGAATTATTGAGAAGATTCAATTAATCCAGATGGGATTTTTAAAAGTTGATTACAATCATGTGGTCAGAGATCAAAACAAGAGTGTTGATGCTTTAGCTAATTGGACTTTGGACAAAGGTGATCTTACTTGTTATGTCCACCCTCCTATATGGTGGGCTTCTCAAATTAGGGAAGCTCTTCTTTCTATCATTTCTTTGGATAGCTCCAGTTCTGAAGGTACCTAGTTTATTCTTGTCTTTTTTTTTGCTTATCTTTGGTTCATTCAGCTTTTTTTAGTTCGCTAGATCATTCTATTCTTTATTTTGTTTCCTCTGTTGATTCTTGCCTTAATAGTCTTTTGGTCTAGATAGGTCATTGTTATGTTCAATTTTTTTTTTCTTTTTTCTTTTGTTTAGTTTTTTAAGGTGGGTGGGTTCTTTTGTTTTGTTTTTTGTTGTTCATGTGTTTTTGTTTTTTTATTTTTATTTTTATGTTTTTTGTTATTGTTCTTGTGTTTTTTTTTTCGTTCTTGTTCTTGGGTTTCTTTTTGTTTGTGTTATTTCATGTTTTTATGTGTGAGTGTTTTCTATGTTTTTTGTTTTTGTTTATTATCTGTTGTTGTTTGTTTTTTATTTTTATTTTTATTTTATTTTTTTTAATTTTTTAGGTTTTGGTTGTGTTTATTTTTCATGTTTTTTTTTGGGTTATGTCTTTGTAGTGTTCTGTTGTTTTTGTCTTGTTTGTGTTTTGTTATGTGGTTCTTGTGTTTTTCTATGTGGTTTGTGTTGTGGTTTATTTTATCTTATTGTGAATGTTTGGTTGTGCTTTTGTTTTTGACACACTCAAGGAGCATGTTTTTTATTTTATTTTATTATTTTTGTTGTTATTTACTTATTTTTAAATTGGTTTTGTGTTTTTGTTTGCTCCTTGAGTATGTCAAAGGTGGTAGTCCAGGTCCGAGTCCTGGGCGTTTTTGGCGGAATGGATACCCTTGCCTCCTTGGGTCTTACCCGAAAGTGGCATCCCTTTTGGGATGTTTTCCACAAATTAAAAAAAAAAGTCAAAAATATAATAGGAAAAAATAAAAAATAACTTCCTAAACACTCCATCTATAATCAAAGTAGGGATATGCAAGTTACCTCAAATTGAGGAGGTAAGTTTACCAACAACACATATGGTGATGACCTTATTTGAGGGGAAAATGAGAATAGAATTCTGGAACCCAATTATAAGTATTATTCAAAATAAACCACTAGCATGGAAAGGTAGATGGTTATCGTTAGCAAGAATAATGTAGGTAATGAAATTAGCCTTATAGGCCATTTCAACTTATTATGTATCCTTATATATTATGCCAAAATTGGTAGAAAAAGTTTAATCTATATTATGTAATTAATTTTATAGTTAGGATTACATGATAAAAGGAAATTTCCTTTGACGAAATGGGGCAAGATGTGTGATGATAAAACTAGGGGAGATCTTGGTTTAAGTGTTCTTATGGATGCAAACTTAGATGTAAGGGGAAAATTAATCTGGAGATTGTACAAAGAGAGTAAAAAACAAAGGGTATGAATTCTTCTAAGTAAATACATTGATTCAAAGACCCAAGCTTAATATTTACTCAATTATCACTACCAGATGGTTGTACACTATGGAAAAATTTTAAATTATCAATTGGTCTAGTGATTAAAGGTCTAATATAGGTGATGGAAACTAGATAATTATTTTCATTATGGATGGATACTTGGTGTGATTAAAATCAACTCAATCTAGATCCAATTTTGAAACCATGGATGAGATTACTTCAACATAAATTTGATGATAGGGTTTGAAAAATTATGTACAAGGATTAGAAAGCAAGATACAAATGGTAATAATATTATTTTACAAGTGTAATGGAGATTGTTTCTAGGAGGTAGTTGAGCAAAATAATAACAATAGTGATTATTCCAATGAGAGCTAAGAATAAGAAAATTTGAGAATTTAATAGATTAGGGGAATACATAGTAAGAAGCAAATAAAATTTAAAGTACCAACATAATAATAATACCATAAGAATATGGAAAGATACTTAGGATAGCCTAAGCATTCCAAAAATTAAAATTTTTGTATGGTTAGTAGGTCATAGGAAAATTGTATCTTAGAATAACCTAATGGAAGAGGGGGTTTATAGCCCCTCACAATATGCTCTATGTAAAAAGGAGTATGAGAGGATAAACCAACTCTTGGAACACTATTCAATAGTCTAGGAACCATGGAAATGTATTATTAATATGTTTGATAAATGCATGATGATGAATGTTAGAATGGAAGAATGATGAAGGCAATGACATATCACTTTTAAAAGTGAGGCATTACAGATAATTTGGGATACACTGAAAGATACAAAAATTTGGATTGTGTGGCTTGAAAGGAATAAAACATATTTAAAGGAAATAAAATGAGTTTAGAGGTAATGAAAAGAGAGATTTATTTAGTCATAAAGGAGTCTAAACTTATCCTATCAACTCACCCAATCCCTAATCTTGAAGCACATAGCCCTGATAGATGTATTCAATTTATAAGGGTGATATTTTGTCACATTATACTTTCATGTTTACACATATCTTAACTGAAGGAAAATAAAGGTACAAATAGGATACCCAATAGAAGGGTTTCATAAGATGATCATGAAGTTAGAGGAACTAGTTATCTTAGCTAAATATGACAAGAAAATATTGATTGTCTAAATCAAATAATGATTAAGATTTATTATAACATTTTTTGTTGCTAATATTTGTTGTATTTTATAACAATGATATGAAAGATAAACTATTTATTTAGTTTTTGTGGTTGCACTTATGTTTCTAAAATGAAACTAACAACCCAAATCTAGTGAATTCCAAATCTAGTGAAGTGGGTTATGATAGCGTAAAGTTTTGGAAAAATTATTCTACTAAGATACAACACATTAATAATAGAACTGAAGTTTTGGTATTGTGAAGATTGCTGCAAAACAAATATCAAGAAGCAAGATGTTGAATTTTGAATTATTTGTATTTAATTTTGTTTTTTTTTTTTAAATGAAAAAAATGAAAATAAAAAATTTAAATTGTAGGAAATTTTGAGTAATTATGTTGTCATTGATGTCAAAAGTCAGTTCATCTTAGTGCAAGGAAATTGAAAAAATGAGGGTTAAAATATTTATATTTTAAGCCCAAGAGATTTGTTTTAAAGCTTCACATGGTTGGTCAAAAGATTGTCTAAATACCCCGAAGGAAGGAAATACCTAGGCCCAAAGGGAATAATATTATAATATTTATTATTATAAGATTAAGGTATTAAGAGAAAGACTAAGGTTAATTATAAAATAATTATAATATTTGTATTATAATAATTTTATAACCCTAAGTGGGTTTGGTGCCAAGAATAAAATTTAAATGTTTAATTTCCACCGATGTTCAAGCAAGGAGGAAAAATGGTATTTATACCATAAAGTTTTGAAGGCTAAAAGCAAGTCTCTCAAATGCATGTGCGAGTGTTTGAATTAATCGATTGATGCGAATTTCGTGAGCAAAGAAGGTCAAAGGTTTTTAATTTTAAAGGCATAAAGGAAAATGTGAAAAATAAAGAGGCAAGGGTGCATGCCTCTATCACCAACCACGTGGTTGGCCTAGCGGTAGGTTTGGCAACGTTAAGTCTTGGTGGATGATAGGTCTCACATTTGATTCTCAGCAACAACAGAGAGGGAGGTTTTTTGTTGTAACATGGTTTGGTGATGGTGGAAGGTATAAAGAGTTGTGGAAACGATAGAGGTTTCAAGTGAGCACTTAGCTCACATGACAGTTAGGTCGTGGCTAAGCCGTAGGCGACAGATGTAGCGGGGTTTGATTCCTGTGGGAGGTAGTATGCAAGGCATTAATTTTTGGTTAAATAAATTGATGCCTAAGGTTCTAAGTTACAAGGTATGCACCTAACTTGGGAGGTATAAGGTTTGAAAATTAATTTTTATTTTTTCCATAAAAAGGGTTTGAAATAATTTGGCTTTAGTGAAGTTGTTAAGTGCTTTGGAATATTATTTTGAATGATGGTTATATTTCTTTTGAAAATGCATTTATGATAAGTGGGAGACATAAGGGAATAATATTTATTATTATTCTATGCATTTAATTTTTGAAGGAAGTTTTAGTGATTTAAGTGTGAAAGTGAATTGTTGGAGTAATAAGAACCCTTGCTGATTTTGTTTCGAATGTGTTAAGAGGGAGTTAAAAGGTGTATGAGGTATTTTGATTGTTTGTATGTTTTGCTAAAATATTTTGAAGGGTTTGATGAGTTGATGCAATAATTTGAGAAACCAAGAGAGTGATTTAAAATTTAATTGGGTACACATATTGAAGGTTTACTAACTCATAAAGAAGTGTTGTACTAACCTTTAATAGTTGCAAAAGATATTGTGAGTGAGATAGGTTTTGAAGATATATCTCCATCAAAGAAAAAATATATGGGCACATCATCCTTTTTTTGAAGTGTTTTTGGATTGAATGTTGTGAAATATAAGGTGGAGTGAAAGGGATTGTTTGATAAGCAGTGTTGGAAATATTTGAGTTAGTTTTTATATGCTTCATTGGTGAATGCTTAGAGAACATTTGAGATAGAGATTGAAGATTATTTAAGTTAGGGTTTGAGACCCACATTGTTCTCCTTGTTCGAAGAAGTATGAAAACACTTGTTTAGGGTTAGTGAGCAAGTTGTGTTTCATTGATTGAATGATTGAGTGAAACTTCTTGAGCATTGATTTTGAGTGATATTGAAAGTGAATGTGCAAACATTAAAAAACAGATTTATGAAAGTGAAGGACTTAATGATTGAGTAGAACATATTGAGTTTTTGATAGACTACATCATTCTCTATATGTTCTAGAGGTTAAATGAATTCTGAATAGAATATGTCTAAACTGCTTCAAGTTAAAGGAATTACTTTGAAGATTAGACAAAGTATTTGATAGTATTGTGTGCAAGATTTGAGATTGAATGAGCATATCTTATGAGTTGTGTTGAGCATGTGTTTGAGCATATTTGAGCAATTCTTAAAGAAGACTTGAAGGCAAATTTGAGCAAGTCTTTGAGAAGGCTTGAGGGCATATTTGAGCAAGTCTTTGAGAAGGCTTGAAGGTAGACTTTAGCAAGCCCTTGAGAGGAATTGAAGGTATATTTGAGAAAGTATTTGAGAGGACTTGAAGGTAGATTTGAGTAACTATTTGTGAAGGCTTGACAACAAAACTGAGCAAGTCTTAGAGAAGACTTGAAGGTAGATTTGAGCAAGTCTATGAGAAGGCTTGAGGGTATATTTGAGAAAGTCTTTGAGAAGGATTAAAGGTAGATTTGATAAAGTCCTTGAAAGGACTTGAAGTTATATTTGAGCAAGTCTTTAAGAAGGCTTGGAGGCAGATTTGAGTAGAGTTGATTTATTTATTTGTTCAAGATTTGTGTTAAGGCTTGGGGTAAATCTAAGCAGATTTGATTTGTGATTGGATCAAGCTTTGTGTTAAGGCTTGAGGATAGATTTGAGATAGAGATTTATGAGTAGATTTGTACTACACTTGGGATAGATTTTGGTGTATATCTAAGACAAAGTTGAGAGAAATCCTTGGAGGTGATAGATCAAAGGACAACAATCTCTAGTGGATAGAGATCCATTATCTAGGGTAGTGAGGAAAGAGGTTTTTTGTGGAGAGAGATCCACAAGCCAGAGCAGTGGGAGCAAAATTCTTCTATAAGATCATCAGCCAGAGAAGAGGGAAAAGAGTTTTCCTATGGATAGAGATCCATGAATCAGAGCAAGGGGAAAGTGTTTTCCTATGGAGTGTGATCCATGAACTAGCAGGGAAGATAGATTTCTTCTGTGTAGAGATATATACGAACCATTTGAAGAGAAAGCATTATCCTAGATCAAGTTTCATGAACCAAATAAAAGTGGAAAGAGTTCTCATGTGGAAAATGATCCACAAATCAAAGCATTAGGGGATTGGTGTCTCCTTTGGATAGAGGTCCATAAACATTGTAATAGGGAAGTGATTCCCAAGATATTTGTTGAGAAAATTTTAGTGGAAATATTTTCTCTATGGAGTAACCGACATTGGGTGAACCACATTAAATTGGTGTCTCTATTGTGTGTGATGATTTTTGCATTGCTTTGACTACTAATGTCAATATTACCATTGATAATATTCGATAATATTGTTTGGAAAAGAAAATTAAAAGTTGGTCTTATAATTTTCACCTCCCCCTCAGTATAAGCATGTGTTCTTCATTAAATTATTATAAAAATAAATGCCAACTCAATTAAAATGAGTGGATATCTAACTATATCAACTCAGTGTAGCTATCTAATAAATGTAGTATCTTTCTCTAGATCTTTCTTGGGTGGAGTTATCGGTGTGTGGGCTTGAATTTTGACATTTTGGGTGATTCTTGAAAGAGTCATAGTGAACTTCTATGCTTTGAAGTGTTTTTCACTAAAGGATACTGGCTTTCGACAAGAGCTTGGTGGTTTTTTTCATTTTTGAGTGGGCGTTTTCAAGTTGTATTCTTCTCTTGCTTACTCATGGATTATCCTTGTTTGGACAATCATTTCTTTTTTCTTCTCCCCCTTGGTGGGCTTTCTTGGTTGTTCGAACAATGGTTTTCTTGGTGGGTTGGTAGCCCTTTCTTCTATGGACCGTGTGCTTGTTGGGATTGCTTTTTAGAACTAGGTGATTCCTGCATTCAGTTTCTTTGTTCTGTTGGTTTCCATGCTGCACAAGATTGCAAGATTTATGAGCATGGGTGTTGTTTTGCTTCCCCTGGAGCTACATGGGGCTTGGGTGTGTTGGGTCAACTTTCTAGGATCCACGTGTTTGTGCTGATTTGAAATATTTTTTTGTTCTTGGTTGGATTATTGTTTGACTTCTCTGCCATCATATGATTAGTGTTTTGGAAGCTAGGGCTCCTTGTTTGTTTCAAGTGGTAGGGCCTAGTTTTTTTTAGTAGGAAGGATGTTTTTAAATTTCAATATTAGTTTTATTCCTTACCGCTCCTTCTTTTTGTTTGAGCTAGTTCCTCTCTTGATCTAGAAGAGTTGGTTCAATTTTTTGACTGATATGAGTGGTATTGTTTCTTTGAATTTATTTGTAAATATTTTTTGCTCTTGTTTTTTTGGATGTTAGGTTTACCGGTACGTGGGATTGTTAAATCTATAAGTTCAGCGGTCGGTATGCTCCTTTACTCATGTTGGATTTGATGTGAAAGGTTGAGGGATACCTTTCAAAACCCTCTTCAAATTAATGATACCCAAAAATAATTATTTATAAATTTTTAATATTTAAAGAAAAAGTTATAATTTATCGAAAATAAAAACCTCAATACAATTTTACTAATAAATAAAGATAATAATAATAAAAATCTATGAATGCAAATGTCCATATCTAAACAACAATTCAGTGTGTTCCATGTTCACACATTTTACAGGTATTTACCACAATGGGATTGCGTAAGAGAGTTGCATTTTACTTTATTTTATGTTTGAAATACATGCGTTGAAAATTGCATGCCACTTGCTACTATGAATTGTAGATATATTAGAAAAGCAACACATTTGTCTAAAATAATTCTTTTTAGCTAGCCCCAAATTCAGTTTGCACTTAGTTACTGCTATTTTTCGAAATTGACTAAATACTTAGGGCAACTTTCAATTTAGAGGGAAATATAGATTTAAAAAAATTAAAATATTGTATGATTATTATTATTTTTTTTTAAATATTAATTTAATTAGTATAATTTTTTAAGAAACTATATGCAAATTTTATTTGAAATTACTTTATAAAAATAAAAAAATATTATCAGTGATGTAAAGTCAATTAATTCATATTTAACATGTTTTTTATTATAATTTATTTTTCTTCAACATTCTTCTTTAAGTATCATGTTTTTATAATGAGATCCATGAAATCATTTTTGTTAAGAGAAAATATTACTTTAAGTTTTTTTATAAACTTTTAATAGCATTGATTATAATTTGTGAATCCCCTTAATTGAAATATATTTCCCTCCTTTTTCTATTAAAATTTTAATTCCTCCCTAGCCTTTGCATAGTTTTAGGTTGGAGTTCCATGTGATTTTGAGTACGTGAGGAGATTTTTTGCTCGTTATTTCAAAAAACAACACATCCGTTAGATTTTCTCATAATTCCCTTAGAAGCACCATCAAAATTAATTTGGATATACCTAATTTTTGATATTTTTATTTTAACCTAGATCACAATAGATCCATTAACTTAATGCCATTATCATATATAACTCTTCCATGTATGTTCAAATCTTGTAACCATGTTGTTTCCACCTCTTTATTTCACACATAATTCTTCCCATGATGAACACCGTATCTATAAACATTTTGCAAGAGGACCAATAACATGATTCCAATCTTCGATATGATTTTGAGATTTATTTTTAAAAAATTATTATTTCATTTAAGCCATAAATTTCAACAACTAATGGAAGGACCAATCCTCCATAGAATACATAATATTTTAGCTTTGAAATAATTAATTCAATATTTTATCAACTCCTTCAATGTTAATGGAGCTACCAAATATATTTTCATATTTTTTAAAAGTAATCCCAAATGGTGTAAGCAAAGGGGAAGTGAAGAAGTAAATGTTCTAATGTTTCTAAATCCTTCTCAAATAAGGTACATCAAAAAGGAAAATTATATCCTTTTGTTTGTAGAATCTCCTCTATAAGAATCTTACTTTGAACTGCTAACAAAATGAGTGTTGAGGCCTTAAGGAGAGACTTTTAATGACCAAATATTTTTCTCAAGAAAATATTTGGGGGTTGAAATTTTTTATTGTTCTAATTCCTCATATGCCAACTTAATAAAGTATCCACTCTTTTTTGAAATATTTCAAACCAGATCTTACTTTCATATAAAATTTGACAAATGAAACTCTTGAAACTCATTTTGAAGTTCATCTACAATTTGTTTGAGTTCCTCTCCTTTAACCAGGTTACTAAGAGAAATCTCTAATCTAGATTTTCTCATATTAATACAGTATTTGATCTTCAAGACTTTACAATATAGGCATGCCCAAGACAATGGTTACCATTTTAAGTCAAACATAAGAGGATAGGGCTTCAACTAAGTAGCAAACCAAAAATTTACATAGTGTTAACAATCCCTTAGGTAAGGTTATTTTCATAAATAATTTTATTACATCAACAAAACCTATATGCTCTTGCAATAATATTTTTTCCCAATTATTTCCTTGATTTTCAAATAATCTCCACCCAATCATTTCCCTTATTTCCAAACCCATAAGCCTACTGCACAAGCCCACTTACAAATAAGAAGCCTAAGATTTTCCTCATAATTTCCAAAGAAAGTCTCTTTGAATTCTATCTATTTTTCATTGTATACCTACTAGATCTCTTGAATGTTATATCACATAAACATGTATGGATTGCAATGCAATATTTCTAAGTTGTAGCCTTCCTACCATGGTTAATAACTCAACTTTCCAACTTACCAAATAATTTTTCATTCTATCCAAACAAGAGAGCCAAAACTCCTTCATATTACCTGTATGACAAAGTAATACCCAATTAGGTTAATATTTTTTTAAATTTTAAAGCCTAAAATATTCATAATAATTCACTATTTTTTTAAATAAAGGGGTAAAAATTTATTGATAAAAAGTCTGGATTACAGAGTACAATTGAGCTTCCAATCAAGACTCAAATAAAAAACCAAACAGACTAAAACCACTAGACTAGAATGACACCCAGAAAATACAACAAGAACAAACCACATTATGTTTATACATCCTTGTGGATTAACTCCCACAAGCGTTGAGAGTCCCTAGATGGGAGATTCTCCCAATTATCGATACTCCAAGAATCTAGCAGCTCATAAGCCCTTTTGGCTAGGTAATCAACAACCACATTCCATTCCATTGGATTGTGCACACATGATATAAATTTGAAATCTTCACTCATTCTGAGAATCTGAATGACTACAAAGGACAACTGCCAATAAACTTCATCCACCCTTTTGTTGTTTAAAATATTAACCACAATTTGAGAGTCAGAATCACAGATAATCCTATGCCATCCAAGAGAAAACCCCCTCTGCAAGGCCTCAATAATTGCAAGTGCTTCCATAAAATTTTTGGAGTGAACGCCTTTATAAATGGAAAATAAAAAACTTACACCACTAGTAGAATCTCTCCCAACATCGCCAATGTCAGCATGTCCAGGATTACCCCTAGACGATCCATTAGTATTAATTTTTAAAACTCCTCTAGGGGGTGGCCTCCACCTACTATCTCTCCTAACCTTCTTGTTGAGCTGAGGAACACTACTAGGGCTAGAAGAGTTCACACCATCCCCAAAGAGACCAAGGGCTTGTTGTACCTTCACCTCCCTAGAATCCAAAAGAGGGTCCACATCACATTTGCTATGGATGGTTTCCTGAACCATATACATGATCCTTTTCCAGATCTATTGAATAGCCAAATAACTACCCTAAAATATGCGCTGGTTTTGTTCAAGCCAAATTTACTAGATGATGCAAGAAGGTCCCAAATTCCAAGCCACCCAAAGGAAGGGGGCCTTGGCCGAAGGTCTGCCCAAACTACTCCAAAACTCCACCAGGGACATCACATGAAAATATGGATGGTTCCAAGCACTCCACCAATGGTGCCAAATGTCTCTAGCAAAGGAGCATTGGAAAAATAAATGAGAAGAGTCATCCTAATTCTTACTGCAAAGGACACAAAAATAGGGACCCTGAAATCCCCTCTTCCTCACATTATCCCAAGTGAGGCATTTATTACAAGCTACCAACCAAGTGATCATTCATCTCTCTAGAAATAATCATTGAAATACAGTTTAGAATAAGCTTTTCATTCTCATCATCTGATAGGGAGTCCTCCTTGAAGAGAGAGGAAAAATACATCTTAGTCTCTTCTGAAATATCCTTGAAAGAAGAGAGCAAGGCACCCTAAGAATTCACAAGAGAGGTAATCAGGTTACCATTACGGCAATCCTTAACTAAGTTATAAAAGAAGGCTATGTTCCTATCCCCTTCCTGAAGCCAATCTACTCGAGCTTTTTATTTCCAAAAAAATTCTTCCCTCAGTTTCCATTCAGCAAGGTCTTTCGCAGCCTCAAATTACTCAACAAGAAGCTCCTTCATGAATCCCTGATCTCTAATATTCCTTGAAGCTTCTCCCATCCTCCTAAGAGCTGCCAACTTAGCCAAGAAAAGGTTCCCAAAATTCAATCTATTCCATCTCTTCAATTTATCTTTTACAAATTGTAGTCGCTTCATAAAGGAATACATAGTGGTGCCATGAGGAGGTTTGCCAGTGGTCCACCAACCTCACATGAAATCATAAAGCTTAGGATCGTGAAGCCACATAAGTTGAAGCTTAAATGAGACATTCTTTTTTAGCCCTAACTACAAAGTAGAGAGTTTTATAGGCCAATGATTAGATCCTCTACCCTCTAGAATCACAGAACTAGAACTTATGTTATTACCCATCCAATAACTGGATATCAAAAAACCTATCTAGTCTCTCTAATATGGAAGCTTCCCCACACCTTCTATTGTGCCAAGTAAAGATCCCATTATCTGGCTTGATGTCAACCAATTTTAGGGCCTAGATATGAGAACTGAAGACAGAAGAAAAATCCTCGAGATGGTCCATCCCACCATGTTTATCCTCCGGAAAAGTGATAGAGTTGAAGTCTCCAACCAAAATCCATGGGTACAGGGGAACCAAAATTCTCACAAAGCAAATTTGCTCCCACAAATTAACTTTACCATTGTAATCAATAGGAGAATACACATTTGTAAGTAGGATGGTTTCACCAGATTCGTTATCATGCCCGACCATCGAAATAGATCATATACTGGAAATCCAAGTAAGAGGCAATATCTTAACCAGATCCCATAAACAAGCGATGCCACCAACATATCCACATGCACCAATACACTGGCATTGCCCCCTTCTCCACAACTTAGGAGCAATATTGAACATACTATCAATAGCCAATTTACTCTCCTGAATAAACACCACATCCGAAGAATGCACACGAACCATATCACGAAAAACTTTTTGTCTGTGGATGTTGTTCAACCCCCTTACATTCCATGAGAGGAAAATAATTTTTGGGGGTTATAAAAATAGGAGTCCAATGTTCTCACCAAGCCTGACTCCACCAAAGTCTCCTCCATTAACTTAATTTTATCCTGGTCCTTCTTCCGACCCACCTTCATATTATTTTTTTTTAAATAAAGGGGTAAAAATTTATTGATAAAAATTCTGGATTACAAAGTATAGCTGAGCCCCCACCCAAGACTCAAATAAGCAAAAATATAGGCTAAATCACCAGACAAGGTCAACTCCCAAAGAAAACAAAAAAAAACAAACCACATTAAGTCTGAACATCCTTATGGATCAACTCCCGTAGGTGTTGAGAATCCCTAGACGGGAGACTCTCCCAGTTATCAATACTCTGAGTATCCAATAGCTCAGAAGCCCTTTTGGACAGTTAATCAGCAACCCCATTCCATTCCTTGGAATGTGCACAAAGGATATAAATTTTAACTCTTCACTCATTTTGAGAATCTGAATGGTCACAAAGGCCAACTGCAAATTAACATCCTCCACTCTTTTGTTGTTTAAAATATTAACCAAAATTTGAGAGTCAGACTCACAAAGAATCCTGCGCCAGCCAAGAGAAAACCCCCTTTGTAAGGCCTCAAGTATCGCCAAAGCTTCCATAATATTGTTGGAGTGAACACCTTTATAAATGGAAAAGAAAAAACTGACCATGCCAGTAGAATCTCTCCCAACACCACCAATTCTAGCATGTCCAAGATTGCCCCTGGACGACCCATCAGTATTAATTTTTAAAACTCCTCTAGGGGGAAGTCTCCATCTACCCTCTCTCCTAACCTTCTTGCTAAGCTGAGGAATCCTACTAGGGCTAGAATAATTCACACCAACCCCAAACAAACCAAGGGCTTGTCGTACCTTCTCCTCCCTAGAGTCCAAATGAGGGTCCACATCACATTTACTATGGATAGTTTCTTGAACCATACACAGGATCCTTTTCCAGATATGTTGAATAGCCAAATGACTTCCCTCAAAAATGTGTTGGTTTCGTTCAAGCCAAATCTGCCAGATGATGCAAGAAGGGCCCAAATTCCAAGCCACTTGGAGGAAGGGGGCCTTGGCTGGAGGTCTACCCAAACTACTCCAAAAATCCACCAGGGAGAGCACATGAAAACAAGGATGGTTCTAGGCACTCCACCAATAGTGCCAAATGTCTCTGGCAAGGGAGCATTGGAAAAATAAATGAGAAGAGTCATCCTCATTCTTACCACAAAGGACACATAAAGAGGGACCCTGAAATCCCCTCTTCCTCAAGTTATCCCAAGTGAGTCATTTATTACGAGCTAGTAGCCAGAGAAAAAAGTTACATTTCAGCCAAGCAAATCTATTCCACACCTTTTTCCACCATGTGACAAGGAGACTCCCAAACTTTTGCTTATCAAGAACTTGATAACCATAGGCTACATAGTAGGTTCCCTTGGGATTAGGGTTCCAAGCTAGAATGTCTTTATTCCTCAATGAAGAACAAGTACCTCCCTGCAAGAATAAGAGCAAGCACCTCTCTATCCTCAGCCAATACCCCTTGGTGCCATTCGTGTGGATCTTTCCATCTATACATCTCCATATTTCCAAAATACTGGATTTTTTTAAAGTCCTCCACATGAGACCAGCCCGCTTCAAAGAAACAAATGCTTATGGAATTTAACCTGGGATATTGAGTCAAGATAGGAGGGTGGCCATCCCAAGAATCCTACCAAAAAAGAACATTTGATCCTCGATTGCAAATCTAGAACAAACCCTGCTTAATTAAATTAGCTCCTCTTTTCAGAGTTTCCTAGATAACAAAACCTTTCCCAACCAAACTGGCTCTAGGGATATCTGCCTCAGAAATACCTCTCAAGTATTTATAAGATAATATTTTATCCCAAATCTGATCTTGAGAGGTACACCATCTCCAATAAATTTTCATAGCCAAAGCCTACCCAGAAAGAGTTGCTTGTCGCAACCCAAGGCCTCCCTCTTGAACTGGCCTACAAATGGAATTCCATCTAACCAAAATCCATTTAGATTGATCAAGTTTTCCAGACCACAAAAACTGTCTTGAAAGAGCATCCATGTCCTTGATGAAACGAGAAGGAGTTGTTTGCACAAAACATCTGTAAATGGGTAAAGCTTGAATAACAAATTTTAAAAGCAATACTCTACCTGCAGAGGATAGCCATCTGACTATCCAATGATTTACCTTCCTTCTAAACTTATCAAGTATAGACTGCCAAGAAGATCTAGGTAGAGGATGAGATGAAATCAAGATCCCAAGATAAATGAAGGGGGGAGTCCCGACCTGGAATCTTAGAATGCGAGCAATCCTGGCTTGAAAAAGAGGGGGGGTATTGAAGAATAAAATAAAGGACTTGTCCTCATTAATAACCTATCCAGAAGCACCAAGATAAATGTCAAGAGACTGTCTAATGTTTCTAGCTTCCTTGATAGTGGCAACTCCCAACAAAGCAGTATCATCAAAAAATTGAAGGTGGGAAAGAGATGGCAAACTGTTATCCCACTTACACCCCTGAATGAGACCATGCCTGACTTGAGACTTGAGTAATCTGCCCAACCCTTTTTCTATAATGATAAACAAATAAGGAGATAGAGGATCTCCTTGCCTCAATCCCCTTGAGGCCTCAAACAGCTCCATTGTCTCGTTATTAACAAGAACAGAGAATGAGGAAGAAGAAATACAGCTCATCACCCATCTAATCCATTTCTCCTCAAAGCCAAAAGTAGCAAGAAATTTTTGAAGAAAGGACCATATAACTCTGTCATAGGATTTTATCATGTCCAACTTAATGAACATAGTTTTCTCCTTAGAATTTTCCATTGAGTGAATCTGTAGCAATAACAACCCCATCCATGATTTGCCGGCCAACAACAAACCTACCTTGCTCCTCAAAGATGATTTTACTCAACCCACCTTCATATTCTTATCCGAATATTTTTTTAAGTATTTTCAGCTGCAATCCCAGCATCTTAGGAGTTTTGCAGCCCTAGAATAACTACATCAGTGCCTGAGTAGGAGAGGGCATAACTAAATCTATACCACTTTCCAAAATATTTTCCCTTATAGGGCTATACCCAACCATGTCCCCTATACTCTGATCCAAAGCCCTTTGTTCTTCATTTAAACCCCCTAGATCTAATTCCTTAAGTTCCCCCTCAAGAAGAGACATCTGATTCAGACTTGTTATATTTGCATAAGGTAGCAACATTTCAGGTATCTCCATGCACTGATCAAGATCATCTAATATTTCAAAATGGTTGAGTAGAACATCTGGTTGGCTATCCTTAAGGTCTTTGTTTGCCATTTGTCCTCTATTTCAGGATTTTGTCGGAACAAAACATTCCTTATCCTATTCCCCTTCCTTTATTAGGGCTTTTCCTTTATCTAAACTTTTTCCAGACCGAGAGGACCCAGGATTTGAAGCCACAGGTGGGACAAACTTAGGGTATTTTATTTGCAGGTGGCCATATTCATGACAAATTCGACAACGAAATGGAAGAGCTTCATAGTCAAGTTTTTGAACCGATGTAGTTGATCTAAATTGTATTTCAATAGAATCTGAAATAAGATTATTTAAGTCAATTTCAACACAAATACAAGCAACAATGATTACCTTTTTATCCATTATCTGTTGTGATGGTCCAAATAGCTTCCCAAGTAGAAGGGCAATCCTATGCAAGATATCAGTTCTCCAAAATTCCAATGGGAGCCATGGAAGTCACACCCATACTGGAACCTACGATGATCGCTCCTCAGATGGGTTGAAACCCACATGCTAGGGTTTAATAAAGAGTCCCACTTGGTTATAGAAATAAGGACCCCATTAAAATGCTTTGTTACGATCTACAATACAAGATAAAACCACCTGTAGACACCAAAACAGCACCAATCCGATTATGTGACTACAAACACTGATCGCTTTGACACACACAGCCCCAAGGGCAGCCCCCAGAGGTCAAACAGTGGTCCTAACCACTCTCACAATAGTTTTGAAAGGTCAGAGATCAATTTGGCACATTCAGGCACTTTGCTCAGTATCCATCCCACCCTGGGATGAATTCAAAATGGGATTCGCCCCACCCAGGGACGAATTCTGAATTCGCCCCGGGGTGGGGCGAATTGTAGGTTTGACGGGCAAAAAGTCAAATCTTGACAAATGGCAGCTCAGGTCCGCCACCCAATGCTTCCTTCATCGCATGGGAGTATGGGTGAGCATTTTCAAGCGTTAGAGGCATCTGTAAGGTCAGTCATGGAGTCCCTATTCAGGGAGGAATCTCCTTCCCCCTGGGAAGGCATGATTGCCAAGTGGTGCCTCTGCATGCCCATTTCAAGAGACCTCCAGGTCTATAAATTGGTGAGTTTCCTCACCCCAAAATATGGAGAGAAGTAGCATTTTAGAGCAACGAAGTGCTGTCATTTTATTTACACATCTCACACCTTTTGGATTTGCGCCTTTCACATCCTTGATCTCCTTTAGAAGGGAGGTCATTGGGTGACTATTGGGAGGACAAATCTTGATCCCAAAACCCGAAATTTGGCCACAATACCCCACCAAATTTTTCGAAAATACCACACAAGAGGTTTTGGACCCATCCCAAGTGGATTGGTGCCGAAATCAAGCCTCAAACGGTGGGCAGCCTGCCCCATGGGCGCCCCCTCCCACACTGCCACAATCCTAATCGCCCCTTTCGGAGTGATGGGAATTCCATGGCAGATTTGCTTTCTTTCATTTTTGCATTCAATTCTATGATGTTTAGATAGGTTGTCATTTGAATTTCGTCTCGTTTTGAGCAATTTTGATCATATTTCTAGCTTTGTTCGCTTTTACTAACCTACAGGTAGCATCATCAAATTCCTATTGATGGAGGCCAAATTGGGAAAATATGACCATCTGGGTCTTCCCAAAATTCCCCCAATTAGCTAATCCCAAGTTTGCAGGTCTTTTGGAGCTCCAGAGGTAGGACATTGGGACAGTATCTTTTCAGCATTTTGTTGTAGGTGAATTCGTCCCGCCCCGGAGCGAATTCAAATTGGTGAGGAATTTTCTGACTATTCTTTTTGCAGAACCTTCCTGGTGATATCTTGATGCCCCTGTCAAATTTTCATAGCATTTGGATCTATTTTAGTCATAGTTTAATTCATTTTTCTTATTTACTTATCGTAGGCTTGGGGATTGCATGCTTTGTTTCATCCGCAGGTGCTACTGACCATTTCTTGTTCCTTTGAACATAGGGTTCAGACATCGGAGGAGCAGCGAGGAGTCAAGACTCATCATTCCAAGTGGCGACGATGTTTTGGTCCACCCATTTTACATGTGGGCACGCGGAAGAAGGAAAGGCGCCCATGGATGTAACAAGAGCTCATGCTTAAACGCTCCTAGCCCTTGGAAGGGGAGGATGCATATTGTAACCGAGTTTGAAACACATTAATAAAAAGGGCTGTCTTCTTTATTCCCATTTGTTTCATTTCGATTCGATCATGCTTTTCCCTCTTTTCATGCATTTTCAAGTTTTTAGGATTTAGCGCTAAGTTCGGTTTCTTCGTTTGCATTTCGCATATTCGCTTTCCTTTTTGCTTCCGTATCCTCGTGATTTCAGTGGTGATCACGGTGGGACCCTGTCCTCTATTTTTAAGATCAGATATCTGATCCAAACTTGGTTTTTTTTGCTTGCAGGTACCGCGTTTTCATACGCTGACTGTTGTTCGTTCCAGCAAAGGGCGAATGCAGAGCTATAATTCGTCTCACCCAGGGACGAATGGGAATTCGCCCCACCCTATGATGAATACAGTACTGTAATTCATTCCACCCCGGGATGAATTCCAGCCTATGAGGTTTTCGGGCAAAAACTCAGAACCGACAGATGCGGGCAGAGAAGAGGTAAGGATTCTGCATTTTTCTCTATCATTTTCTGTTCAGTGTTTCTGTTTTGGATTACTTGTTTGCTTAGGGAAAGTTTTCCTTTTGCTGTTTGCTTGTTTCCTTTTGCAAAATAAAAAGAACCCCACACACCACGTGGCAACTTAAAAACCAAGGCACTGGTCATAAAACCCCAACCCTTGATCAAGACCAACGGTGGATTTCATCACCACCTTGGCTTGAATTTTGCATTCATACACCCCGATCGCTACTGTTGCTAGACGTAAATCCTGATGAAAGCTGACCGAGTGTAGTTGGGGTGATTCCCAGCATGCGAGGATAAGTCTTCTATGGTAGGTGTCATAAATAGAGCGATTCCCCTTCCGTACCGCCTATGTTCCACGTACCATCTGCTCTCACGTACCTATAGTTTCCCTCACGTAAGGGCGGGTATATAGAGAGGTTGGTATATCGGCTCGGCAATGGTATATCGAAGGGGCGACCAATTTTGGGAGCCATAAGAGCCTTCATACTTGCATTTAAACATTCTTTAAAAAAAGCTTTCAAAAACAAACATCAAAACACACTAAACCAGATTTAGGACACACTTTCAACCTTTAAAAGAGATAATCATCGCTTGCATGTGTGTGATCTTTTCTATTTTGTGTAGCATAAAAATCAAAAAAATCATAAACAAAAGATAAAAAATCTACGCATTTTGTAGAGAAGTATCACAATGGTGTTCACCCGTAGCCAAGCCCAATCACGGGCGGATGCTGCGAGGAATATCCAAGGAGGCACAAGTCACCTCCGATACAGCCCCAAGGATTTGGTCATACCACCTTGGCGGCCTGACACACAAGGCAGTCCCCTTCGCACCCTGACGAAATGGGACTATAGGGGCACCCCTTCTAGGGGCACTCCCTACCAACACAAAACCCAGCACACACCCGTTCAGGAGGGGTACACCCATAGGAGAGCTCCCTTAAATACCTGTTATAAGTGGCCATCGCACGATGAAACGCTAGAATGGCAAGAGCACACGGCTCTTCAGGCAGGGCGATCCAACTCCATCTGTACCTTTTTCACTTATGAAAGAGAGCACGAGGAAGACCCCTACCTTCCTCGAGAGCAATATACAGCGCGGGAGCAATGCGCTTCCGCACCTGCTAGCTATCAAGATCACATACTGAGGCCAAAGCCTCGAGGAAATGCTGCTCCCCTCAATGAAGGGAGGCAGCCTATAGAGATCTCGGATCATCACGACCGAGATAGATATGCCAGAGAGGCATCTAGCCCTTCTAGACATGAGATGACAGGACAAACTATCTTAGAATTTTCCAAACATGTCACCCGTCGGGCGCAACTCACGCAACTTGAGCTAGAGCGACTACAGTTAGAGGAACTATACCATATTAACAAAGAGTGCCTTCAGCGCTTGAAGGATGAGTTGTTCCAACACACTATGCAGGAGAGGACTCCAACCCCTCACACGCATAATACAAAACATTATGAGAGGCACAACCCTTGGGTGCGAGACAAGTCTCCGCGACCTTATCAAGCACCGCCCCCGACGCCTCCTAGACATGAGCGGGAGGCCACTCCTATAACCAATGACGGGCGCCTTCTTCAGGCACCCACCCAAGTTTATGGGCCACCCTTAGAAATTCCTCAAGAAGCCTCTAAGGAATCAGAGCGAGAAGAAGAGCGGGATGAAATGCCCTACCAAGGCATGGGGGGTGCCATCCGGCTACCCCTCCATGGGCCTCAAGTTCCCTACAAACCGCAACAGGGACAAACCAACGAGGAGGAGCTCAAATCCCCCGATACATGCAATGCACTGCTAGAGCACTTAGAGTCGATAGAGACCAAGATTTTGGGGCCCCAAAAGCCCAACTTACATGAGGCTCCTTTCGAAGGGGATCAGCCTCTGATCATAGCGCTACCCAATGATGGAGTCTTCCATGTCTCAGAATCACCAGATTCTGATGAGCTTGACTCACTGGCCGAAGATGAGGATGAAATAGAGATGGCTGACATCAATCACATGCAACAACATCCACACCCCATGGATACTGATGACGCACTTCAATAGTTAAACATAAGGCTAGGGCATGAGTGGCGCGTTAACCCAGCATAGTGGGACCAAGCGTTACATCCACCACTTTGGGCATACAGAGATCAACTTCCACCCAGAGATCCCATAGCAATATCAGTGCTAAGGGCAGACCCTATCCTCCTCTCCGTGCATAGGGCCGATCCATTCATGCCAATACCTCTAGAGCCAGATCCGGAGCACAAAGATCATCAAGCTGGGGGTACCTCTATCCCTTGAAGAGCCATAGTTCAACCCAAAAAGCTCCAAGGATTCCCACAATCGCTTGGTCAACCCAAAATGCTCCAAGGATTCCTACAATCGCTTGGTCAATCCCAAAATGCTCCAAGGATTTCTTGTCATTCTGGTCAACCCAAATGCTCCAAGGATTCCTACAATCACTTGGTCAATCCCAAAATGCTCCAAGGATTCCTACAATCGCTTGGTCAATCCCAAAATGCTCCAAGGATTCCTACAATCGCTTGGTCAATCCCAAAATGCTCCAAGGATTCCTACAATCGCTTGGTCAATCCCAAAATGCTCCAAGGATTCCTACAATCGCTTGGTCAATCCCAAAATGCTCCAAGGATTCCTACAATCACTTGGTCAATCCCAAAATGCTCCAAGGATTCCTACAATCGCTTGGTCAATCCCAAAATGCTCCAAGGATTCCTACAATCGCTTGGTCAATCCCAAAATGCTCCAAGATTCTTTGGTCAATCCCAAAAAGCTCCAAGGATTCCCACAATCGCTTGGTCAAAAATAAGAAAATTCAAAAATAGTAAAATCATCAAAAACAACAAAAAATTTGCATCTCATTTCCAGGCATGCTCAAATTCATCAATAGAGAGCTCTTCTCGCATCTCATCTTCATATTCACAAAAATCAATCCATCAAAAATACAAAAATATGTAGCTGCATTAAGCATCACATCCATACATTGCATATTTGTGGTCTTACAGGTCAAAGGCACCATAGACTGTAATTACTCCGCTAGTCCATCTTGTTCCACATTTCTCCATTTTATAAGCAGTCCAAAAAATAAAAATAAAATAAAAAAGCCATTCACTGCTTTTTACCGCACCAGAGTCAGTGGTCTTCTAATGTATCAAGAGTTTTCGTCTTTCAGTCATCATTTTGCTTTCTAGCCATGCACCTGTACCAAGTCGGACAGATTTTACATAGGTAGAGTTCTACTTGGATCACACCTTGTTACGTAGCATCCCAACACAAATTAAAACACATAAAAATTCCCAAGTTGTGTGAATGAAAGATGAAACTTGCACAGCAATCCAGGTCACCATAAGAGAAACGGTTATCTTGCTCATCCCCCTATGCGAATGACCCCAAGAATGCTGAGAGTTGGCAAAAGGACAAGCATCTTCCCTACCCAATTCCCCAAGAATCCCAAGTTCTCAAAAAGTTGCAAACATCAAAATTTTGCAAAAAGTCAAAACTCCAAAAATTTGACATCACCACCAGAGTGCATACATCAAAAGGCACATACAATAGTGATTCTTATCACTCGAAATTCAAATCCCTTGCTCAAAAGAAAAATATATAAAAATAAACAGTGATTTTTATCACTACAAACGAGCAAGTATCCCAATACAATTGAAGAAAATAAGGGAGTCGAACTTGAATCCCTGGAACTCTCAGCATTCCGACAGGTCATGAGGCAAACCTCAATACCGGTTTGGTGGATAGCCTATCGGTCATTGGCGGTAAACCTCCCGCATGATGATATATCTATCACATTAACTCATGTACGAGATCAATGTTTGCATGTGGATGAGCTAGCTTATGGTATCCTAGATAGCACCGTAGATTAATCTGACTAAATACAACAAAGGAGTTAGTGGAGCTAATTAGGTGATCCTCGATACAGGTTTGGTTGACAACCTATCTGGCACTGGCGGTATCCTGACAAATACCACATAAATGAACTCAATTGCACACACAGGGATGTGAAATAGCTTGGTCAAAGACAAGTCCGATTCATACCTTGTTCAAAAGTCTTGTAAGATAAAGTACAGTCATGGCTAGTGAGTTAAAACCGTTTGAGTCTCAAAAAACCTTAGCTACATTTCTAAACCAACTGTGCTATCTTTCATCCTCGCATTGCCATCAGCAATCACCAAAAAAAAAAACCACAAAGTTCTAAACAGTCTATGGTGCCCTCGCCAAACAACACAAATTCAATTCATCCATTCCATTTTGCATATCACATATAAAATTTAGAAACATTTGCATTCATCATAACATATGCATCCATCAAAATAAATTAACATGCATACATCCATACTCATCACTCATCATGCATAAAATCAAATCATCACTCGCATAAACAAAATAAAGTCATCTATATATATCATCAAAAATGCCCACAGGCTACAATATCCGGTCATCTGACCCAAAAATTTCAAAAATAACAAAAATTGAACAAAAATGCACTAAAACAGCTAATAAACTTGCCCGATGAGAGTGCTGTTGCACTTGACATCCCGGGCATGCAAAATAGACATTGGGGTTACAAATTGTCACTATCCTACTCCCTAAGAAGGCTACCATAGCCGGACCGCTCCACGGGAGGACGGATTTTTGCCAATTTCAGCTCCAAAAAGCGTCGCAAAAAGGGTTACCACCCACCAAAAATAGGTCTAAATGTCGAAAACTGCACACGCTTAACGCTAAAACATCTAAAGGCACCCTTGCACAAGTCATCTTGGGTCAAGCGACTCGTCGCTTTTCTCATGAAGGTCATTCCCTCATCGATTCGTCGCTTGAGGGGGTAGTCACACTTAGTCACCAATCAACAAACACACACCCAATTAAGGAAAATGACATGCATTCAAAGAATCATTGACAAAGACAATTACGCTCCTGCTTGGGGCAGTAAACAAGCAATAATCACAATCTGATCAAATCACTTGGCATTTCGTGAATCATGAACTCAAGGTTCTCATAGACAAAAGGTTGCGCCCTTTGCCTATTCATGACCGATCAATGTCCAAGATCAAGTAACACCTCACCGAAAAAGGTTAACACTTGAATTGAGTTCCTTCGCTCGTCAGAAGCAAGGATTCAAGAATGCATGCCCTTTCCATACTTGGGGCATCAAAAGTTGGTTAGGTTACTGAGAAACCCTAATCATTAATGCTTTGGTTATCTATTTTTGCTCGGCACTGCGCCATGCACATCGCATCCCAAAAAGGGGCATCTGTAGACACCAAAACAACACCAATCCGATTATGTGACTGCAAACACTGATCGCTTTGACACACACAGCCCCAAGGGCAGCCCCCAGAGGTCAAACAGTGGTCCTAACCACTCTCACAGTAGTTTTGAAAGGTCAGAGATCAATTTGGCACATTCAGGCACTTTGCTCAATATCCGTCCCACCCTGGGACGAATTCAAACTGGGATTCGCCCCACCCAGGGACGAATTTTGAATTCGCTCCGGGGTGGGGCGAATTGCAGGTTTGATGGGCAAAAAGTCAAATCTTGACAAATGGCAGCTCAGGTCCGCCACCCAATGCTTCCTTCATCGCATGGGAGTATGGGTGAGCGTTTTCAAGCGTTAGAGGCATCTGTAAGGTCAGTCATGAAGTCCCTATTCAGGGAGGAATCTCCTTCCCCCTAGGAAGGCATGATTGCCAAGTGGCGCCTCTGCATGCCCATTTCAAGAGACCTCCAGGTCTATAAATTGGTGAGTTTCCTCACCCCAAAATATGGAGAGAAGTAGCATTTTAGAGCAACGAAGTGTTGTCATTTTATTTACACATCTCACACCTTTTGGATTTGTGCCTTTCACATCCTTGATCTCCTTTAGAAGGGAGGTCATTGGGTGACTATTGGGAGGACAAATCTTGATCCCAAAACCTGACATTTGGCCACAATACCCCACCAAATTTTCCGACAATACCACACAAGAGGTTTTGGACCCATCCCAAGTGGATTGGTGCCGAAATCAGGCCTCAAACGACGGGCGGCCTGCCCCATGGGCGCCCCCTCCCACACTGCCACAATCCTAATCGCCCCCTTTCGGAGTGATGGGAATTCCATGGTAGATTTGCTTTCTTTCATTTTTGCATTCAATTCTATGATGTTTAGATAGGTTGTCATTTGAATTTCGTCTCGTTTTGAGCAATTTTGATCATATTTCTAGCTTTGTTCGCTTTTACTAACCTACAGGTAGCATCATCAAATTCCCATTGATGGAGGCCAAATTGGGAAAATCTGACCATCTGGGTCTTCCCAAAATGCCCCCAATTAGCTAATCCCAAGTTTGTAGGTCTTTTGGAGCTCCAGAGGCAGGACATTGGGATAGTATCTTTTCGGCATTTTGTTGTAGGTGAATTCGTCCCGCCCCAGAGCGAATTCAAATTGGTGAGGAATTTCTTGACTGTTCTTTTTGCAGAACCTTCCTGGTGGTATCTTGATGCCCCTGTCAAATTTTCATAGCATTTGGATCTGTTTTAGTCATAGTTTAATTCATTTTTCTTATTTACTTATCGTAGGCTTGGGGATTGCATGCTTTGTTTCATCCGTAGGTGCTACTGACCATTTCTTGTTCCTTTGAACGTAGGGTTCGGACATCGAAGGAGCAGCGAGGAGTCAAGACTCATCATTCCAAGTGGCGACGATGTTTTGGTCCGCCCATTTTACATGTGGGCACGTGGAAGAAGGAAAGGCGCCCATGGATGTAACAAGAGCTCATGCTTAAACGCTCCTAGCCCTTGGAAGGGGAGGATGCATATTGTAACCGAGTTTGAAACACATTAATAAAAATGGCTGTCTTCTTTATTCCCATTTGTTTCATTTCGATTTGATCATGCTTTTCCCTCTTTTCATGCATTTTCAAGTTTTTAGGATTTAGCGCTAAGTTCGGTTTCTTCGTTTGCATTTCGCATATTCGCTTTCCCTTTTTGCTTCCGTATCCTCATGCTTTCACCACCATAAAATAGTTGTTTGCACTCAACATCACCTCTGCATAGTCTTCAGGATTCCAAGTCTTCCTGACCTAAGCCTCCACAAAAGGGAGAGAAATTTAGATGCCCAAAAATTTACCAATAAGGGTATTTTTGGTTAGATACTCCACATCTTCCACCATCGATTCTAGTTGAATCACTAACTGGCCTAGCTTCACATCATTCCAAACATCCATTATTCTTTAACAAGTGGTTCCCGACATGCACTAGAAAATCTTGTTCCTTCTAGTCATTTTTAGATGAAAAAACATCACGAGCATGCACTCTTTATGCCAGACCCGATGCCATCACGACATTCCTCCAAATTTTTAGACCTCCTCTGAAAGTTGTTGTCATCCCCGCATAGCAGTTTTTCTTTATCAAACCCTAGCAGAGTAGTTTTTCCTCATCCTAAATTTTGTTTTTCAAAAGTTGAAGGTGATATATTTTTGAGCTATCAATGTCAACAATGCCTGTAAATCAAAGGCATGTCAACTAAGCCCGCAGGCAAATAGTCAAATAACACCGTTTTTTTATAGCTTTCGCCAGTGCACGCGTGTGAAAATCTAGCATGCGATGGCTTAATTCACTATTAATCCAAGGCTGTGTTAGTAAAAATATATGAATTATGTAGTATTAACCAACTATCTAGTAGGTTTATATAATCATGATTTAAACTTCATAGAATCATTGACTAAGGGATGACCCAAAAGAAAAGTGTCATCATCAAATTGTAGATGATATTTGAAAGGATCATTTTATGCAACTTGAATGCCTTTTATTTTTCCTTCTATTTTTCCTTTGAGAAACCTCTCCCTAATGCCTCCATAGAGATAATAAATAGATAAGGAGATAGTGGATCACCTTGATAAAGTCTACGAGATGACATGAAATAAGAAACAATAGAACCATTGATCAATATATAATATTTATTTAATCTATTTAGATCAAATTTAATTAGAAATAATTATTTTTTATAATATCATGTAGAAAAATCCAATACACCCTATTGTGTGCTTTATTCATACATAATTTCATGAGTATATTTCATTTTTAATAAAATGAAGAGAATGTATGGCCTCCTATGCAATGATTATACCATAAATAATTATTTACCACAAATAAAACCACCTTGTTTCAGTGAGATAACACAATCTATAATACCTTTTAATCTATTTGTAATATTTTTTGAAATGTGTTGGGTGAATATTACATTATTTATTCATGGGAGAACTGAAAATAATGTGAAGCACCAAGAGTATCTTGATACAACCAAGCGATATCTCATTCTATGTATATATGTAAAATATCTAATGTTTAATGTGAATATTTTCTTTTATGCTTAAATTAAGTTGTCAAAATAAAGTTAAAGCAGAGGAAGTGGTAGTCAAATAAACTTAAAAAACCATAATAACATGGTTTCCTTTATCAATTAACAGAGTATGTTGGGTTATTTATGTCCACAACATTTTCTCTTCAACTTGTAGAATATTTTCAAGATGAGTTTTAGCATAAATGGCCCCATGAAGGATTTAGAAATACCTCAATTCTTAGTACAAAAAAAAATACTAAGGTGGTTGATCATCATTATCATTCCCTAATGCATTGATTTGGCAATGTTGTTTTCTATCATGGCATATTTTTATTTTTTTATATGGAGTGGTTTGCATTTGTCTATGTTAGATAATATTACTTTACACATCCATAACATACATTTGGTGTCAATTTATTGGCCTATTTAGTCCTTTATTAGATCCCCATGTATCAGTCATGTATGCAAGATCCACCATGTCATCTATAATTTATGGTGTTGTATTTATTAACAAGGAATATCTACCACTAGATTAGGTCCACAAATCCACTCATATCCTAATCACACACAAGATAAGAGGAACACAAAAAGATAAATAGTTGGACTAACTTCTTGGAAAAACAAAAGATATTCAACATAGATATCTTAGGCTGAACTCTCGTGATTTTCTTTAAAAGTGCATTATTTTAAAGAAAAAAGTGGTTTAAAAGAAAACATTATATTTTTCATGCATAAAGCATTAACCATAAGAGTTGGCAAGTTTAAACAAATTATGAACTTTAAAATAAGATTACAAGAGCTTAAATCCCACAAGAAAAAATATACCACCCTAGGAAATGATTTATTTTTGCAATTTCGTATAGTGTTTGTGGGTAAATAAATGCAAAAATTGAATATAGTGAATATGTTTTAACAATTAAGGGAGGCTAGTAATTTTTTTTATAATAGGTGTATCTTTTATGGTGATTGGAACCTTCAAATTTTCAATTATATGCTTAAATTTTTTTATATTTGGTGTCACATGATTAAGCACATATGCAACATTTGGTATCAATAAGACCTTTGGTTTACAATTATAGGTAAAGTTTTCACATTTTTTTTTTTGGTAGATAAGATACTATAGCATTAATACTGGGTTTTACAAGTTGACCTAAAATATTTTACAAAAAATAGCCCATCATTGTTGATGAACATGTCCTTACTAAGGATCCTATATATGTAAAATCTACATGCCACCAAAGCCATTACATCTAGTAAGGCACATAGCCTGTTATCAAAAAGAAACTTTCCATACAATATTTTGGGTATACCCTAAGAAAACACACCTACATCATAATTACAAAAAAAGAAACAAACACAAATCCCTTCCTTGAAATAGTGGAGAAACAAAAAGCTGCAGACACACATAACAGAGTACTGAAAAAATCTCCCACAAGCTTTGTATTGACAGTTACTCTTAATAATTATTTAGTAATTACTTTCTTCTATATATGACATGCTCTGGGACCACATTCCGTCTTGACCAATCAGCCTTGAATAAGTGAACCTGCTGGCTAGATTTATGGCGGTGGCTATTTGGTGGTCCACATGGCTTTGGTTCGAAGTCTTATACTATCGTTTCTTTCATTCCCTGTGATTATCAACCAAACTCAAATTACTAAGATGACTAGGAGCCATGTTATTTGACATGTGACTATCACCATTAGTCTTTGTGGTATTTCCAAGCAGCATCCACCAAGACTGAAAACTCAAATAATTTTTATTGTGAGTCCATTTCAAAAATATACAGGAATACTCATAGCCTTCGAACTTACAAATCCTTCCCTGTTGGTAAAATCAACTATAATTCTTGGCATTCTTGTTGAATAAGCTCCTCTACTTTGTTCGGGACACCATGTTCCCATTTAAAAAGTCCGTCACCATCAACACCCAAATTGGCCAGCTTATCAACAACTTTGTTAGCTTCCCAAAAGACATGTTGGGCTTTTATGTCCTGTCTTCCTTGGAAAAGGATCCTAGCCTCTTCAACAATTTTTTTAATCCTCCAAGGAGGTGTTTTCCAATTATTGAGGAGATTTATAACATGCATAGAGTCTTAAGTTTTCACATTGAGATATTATGTTTATAGCCTAATAAATCCACCCTTTAAATAATTGATTAGATATAAGAAAATAATTTTTATGACATTTTCACTCTATAATTTCTTATTCTAATCATCACTATTGCTAGATATATATCCTTAAATTGAGAATTTTTGAGTATATAGGGAAGTTATCCCCACATACAAGGATTTATTTTTAATAAAATATCATTGGTAGGTTAAATCCCTTTCCATACTAACTTGATACATTGTATCATTTTATTTGCTATACCTTAAAGTTACTCTTATGTATGGTTATGTACATTAATAGTACTAGCATATTACATGTATCTAGGGGTATATATAATGGGCTTAATATATCAAAATAACCCTCACCATTCAAGCATAAAATGGGTATCATTTGAGAGTCATAAGAAACCCTCACCATTCAAGCATAAAAGTATCTTCTTACAAAATTGTAGCTTCTTAAAGGGTCAAAATGGACCTTGGAAGACTAAGATGAAAACCATATTGATAGTTGAGAAACTCTAGGACATTGTCATTGGAAAAATCACTTGACCTCAAGAGGACGAAGAATACCATAAAAAATTGATGATGCAAATTCTAGAGCATTGATGATCATCACCCTTACCATATTAGATGTTGTTTACCCATATATTTGTGAAGCACAAATATTTGAGGTATGGGACATACTTTCTACCATAAACGAAGGGAATATTTAAGCAACAATACTTCACCAAAAGTCTCAGCTATATATAATGAGAATTTATAATGGAAAACGATGCAAGTATTACTTCACCAAGTTGTAGAGATAAACACTAATGAATACCATGGGTGAATTAGTTCAAGATAATATCTTAGTACCCATCATAATTTGAAATCTTACAAATTAATTTCTACTATTCATCATTTCATTACAAGTCTCAAATAGTAAGGTGTCCTTTGATGATTTGGATAATATGCTTTAACATGAAGAATCAACTAATTAGTTGAGGTACTAATTGATGAAAAATACATTGATTTACTTAAATTCTAACAAAAAGAAGCTATAGAATGATCCTTGCCTATCATCATCATCATAATCATAGAAATAATATTATAAAAAAATAGGTACTACCATATCCATGAAATATAATAACACGATACAAAGTCTACAAACATAATAAGAAAACAACCATCCCAAACCATAGAAGTAACAATGGAATGTTGTGCATGAATATTCAAAATCAAGATATGAATCAATGCATAAGGTACTAATATCCAAGGTAATGGTAAAACAAAGGATGACATTTTGTTCATTTATTTAGGTGCTATAAAACATATGATTGAGGAAAAACATGGTTTGACTCCTATGCAAAATATGGGAAACCAATCACTATTATCAATGATAAATCATATAATGTCAAAAAATAGGAGGTGTTCCTCTAAATTTTATCAAATATAAATGCACCATTGAAAAGATATAGTATTTATTGGGACTAATATACAACTCGTTATTTGTAACATAAATTCTAGATCACAGTATGGTGGTTGAATTCCATGTTGTTAATGTAAAAAGGAAGCCTTTCATCACAAAACATGTAATTTTGTGGCAACAAGTTTCTAAAATATTGGCTTGTTTGCACTCAATGCCATATCATCTCATAATGTATAGTTACCGAGTTCAAAAGGTATTCTATATTATTTTCTAATAAGACATTTTGGACATACTGTAGATTCCTATGAATTTTTAGAAAAACATTTGAGTAGCAGTGTTAGAGGGTTTCTATGAAATAAAGTCTGAGCATCCATGATAAAGGGTTTTGCAGGAAAAAAAATTGAGCAATGATGACATAGGGTTTTGCTAAAAAAAATATGAGCAGTAGCATCAGTAGGTTTCTATAAAATAGGATCTCAGTAGTGGTGATAGAGGATTTTATAGAAAAAAAATTGAGCAACAATAACAAAGCATTTTTCCCAAAAAAATCTAAGTAGTAGCATTAGAGGGTTTCTACGAAATAAAATTTGAGCAGCGACATTAAAATATTTTGTAGGAAAAAAATCCGAGCAATGGAAATTAAGGGTTTTACAAGAAAAAATCTAAGCAGTGGCAACATAGGGTTTTGTAGGAAAAAATTGGAGTGACACTGTTAGAGGGTTTCTACAAAATAAAATCTAAGTAGTGGTGTCAAAGGGTTTTGCAAATAAAAATTTGAGCAATGATATTAGAGTTTTATTGAAAAAAAATTGAACGACGACATAAGAGGGTTTCTACCAGAAAAAAATTTGAGTAGCAGTGTTAGACGGTTTTTTGAAATGAAACAAAAGTAGTTTATTGTAGAGTGCACCAAAACCCTAGTTTCTCATGTATGGTTGTGATGGGCAGGAACAGGAATGATGCTCTAATGGGTGGAAATTATGTTGCATGTGATGGCAGTTCTATGAGTGGTATTGATGGTAAGGGTGATGAAAGTGATGAGGGTAAGAATGGTGTTGCAGGGTTTGGTTGTGTGGAAGGTGGTGGGACGAATATTGTTGCCCATGGTCATAGGGTGGGGTTTCAACCTTTATTAACTGATATTATTGGTGGGACTCCGGCATGTGATGGGATCCAATTGGGGGGGAATCTTCATATGCCATTAAACCATAGCACTAGTGTGTTCTTTGCAATAATGGTTTCATCTATCTCAAGGAACCCTAGTTCAAAAGTGGTGTTTGATATTTTTCTAAAGGAATATACTCTTATAGTTTCAGAGGAGTTTCTTAAAATTACAATGGAGGATGGTGTGCTTAACTTGATTGGAAAATTTATAGGGACCCATCTTGATCTTCATGCAATCTACAAATGGGTATTTTCCAATCATAGCCTCAAGACAATTGGGAAATTATGGCTCTACCTAAAGCCTTCATAATGTTTAAATTTAATTGTGAAGAAGACTCCAAGAATGTGCTTAGTGGGGGTACATGGTTATTTGGGAAGCAAGGTCTCCTAATTTTAATGTGTACTCTACACTTATATACTAATTCATAGAGGATAAACATATCCCCCTATGGGCCAGGTTACCTAGTTTTCCTTTATAGTACTAGCATGATGATGTTTTATGGGGTATAGCTAAATGAATTGGTGAACTCATTCTCATTGATGTAGTTACAAGATCCATGTCAAGATTTATATATGATAGGATGTGTATTCATATAGATCTTGAAGTAGATCTACCAAATTCTCTTAAGTTGATCTTGAGTTTGGGTACTCAAATATAGATAATTTTATATGAAAATCATTCAATGTTCTACACTAAGTGTAAATATTTGGTACATATCTTAGATCAATGTTCAACAAAGAAATCAGCAAGGAAAGTCTAGACTAAGTTAGATATGAAGAACAAATCATCCCATATTGAGCCTCAAAATAAAAAGGTTAGCTTCTAAACAAGGGTTGGAAATACCTCGACCCTTAGATGGATCTTTTTAGCACATGGGATAAACTTTAGAGAAAATTTTCAAAACTACATCAATACCCTCAAGTCTAATCCAAAAGGAGCTTGAGCCAATCCTTGAATGTGGTATTCATAAGCATGTTGAATAGGTATGTGCTCTTCCTTATTCAAGCCCCTTTATTATTTAGAATTCATTTGATTGTCTTAAAACCCATGGAATGGATGAATTTTTAAATTCTATATCACCATATATGCTTTCTCCTCGTACGTTTCCAACACCCATTAATTTAGAGAAAGGATATTTGGTCCCAAAAACTATAAGCCACAAAAAAGAAATTATGGATTTGGAGATTAAGAAAAAGTGGTGAAGTCCTTGAATAAAGAATCTCATATAAAGAAAATAGACTCAGATAAAGCCAATGGGACTCAATGAATGTTAGGAGTGGATGAAGGGTTGGTTATAAGAAGAAAACAACTGAAGATAACATCCTTTAATAACATTTCTCCTCATAGGTTGAGGGGTGGAAAGAAATTCTCTTTTAATCATGGTAAATGAAGTTTCTTTCCTAAAATGTGAGAGGCCTTAGTGATTAGTCAAAAAAAGAATAGTGGCTTCTCTTAGATGTAAGCATAAGCCAGATTCTTTTGCAAGAAACCAAGGTGAAAGATAGTAGAGTAGGTTTTGTTAGAGAAACTATTTGGAAGAATGCAGGTTTTTGTGCTAGTTCTGCTCATGGGGCATCAAAAAGTTTGTTGTATTTGTGGAATTTAGATAAACTAGTGGGTTTAGTATTGTCAAATTTTGATAGAATAAAAAATATTCTATTTTGTTGTAAAGAGACTAATAGGATATGGATCTTGACCAATATATATGTCCCAAATTCACATGCTGATAGAGGTATTTTGTGGGAATCTTTGAGCACTATGACAGAAGGTGTACAAGGTGAAGCTTGGATCCTAGTTTGATATTTTTTTCTCTATTTTATCATGTTTATAAAATAGGAGGCATTATCAACACTTTGAGAGGAATGGATGATTTTACCTCTTTTGTCAATAGAAATAAACTTATAGACTTAGTCATTAAAGGCAACATGTTTATATGGAGTAATAGAAATATTGGAATAGAACTCATCCAGATAAGGTTAGAAATATTCCTTATGTCAAAATAATTATGGTTTTTGTTTGGATATGCCTCTTTATCATCCCTCATGAAAGTGGGTTTGGAACATAACTCGGTATTTTTTTTAATCTTCTAGAAGCATTTTGAAATTTCCTAAAATCTTTAGATTAAAAGCAATGTGTCTGAAAGACCCACGATTGGAAGTGAATATTGATGAGTGGTGGTCTCAAAATTCTCTTTCTAAGTTTTTGGCATGACCATTAATCACTCAAGTGGCTCAAAAATTAAGGTGGGTTAAATTTGATTTAAATATCTAGAATAGATAGATTTTTGGCAATGTGAATGTGAAAAGGATTCCTTGAATACTTAAATTAAAACATTAAAAGTTGAAATTGAGACTCCAAAGTTTTTGGTGGAATCCATATTAAAAGATAAGACTCTAGTGTTAGACCTTCACAACACTCTGGCATGTGAGAAGATATTTTGGAAATAAAAATATTGATCTTTATAGTTAAAAGGAGATAAGAATACAAAAAAATATTATGTGTCCACTTTGAGGAATAGGAGTATTAACAAGATTAATGAAATTTTAAAATTAGAAGGTCAAAAATCTATTGATATTCATGAAATTAGAGAAAAAGTGGTTATTTGAATCCCTAAAAGAGAAGAAGTCAATTTGGGATGAACAAGTAGAAAGAAATATATTATCTAGCATTTCACATCTAGTTACAAAAGATATGAACACTATTTTGACCAACCCTTTTGGATACAAGGGAATTAAAAAGGTGATCTTCTCCATGGGAGGATTGAAACCTTTGAGGTTGGAAGACTTCTCCCCTATCATATTCCAGATATACTGCACATTGTGGGGAGATATATTGGAAGTGCTTTGAAAGAGGTTCAGAGAACTGGGCATATATTGAGAGATGTTTATTCCACATTTTTTTAATTTATTCCTAAGTATCACAAGATAAAGAATTTTAATGATTTTAGACATGTTATTTGTGCAACACTATGTACAAAATTGTCTTCGAGGTTTTGGTTAATAGATTAAAATTTTTCCTCCTAGATATCATTGATCCATCTTAGGTAGGTTTTGTGACTAGAAATAGATACTGGATGGGATTATTACTATGCATGATATGATTCATTTTGTGGATAAAAGTGGAATAGCAGGTCATTTTATCAAATTAGATATGAACAAATATTATGACCATATCTCTTGGTAATTTTTGATAAAAATCATTCATAAATTTGGGTTCCACCAATAGTGGCTCAATGTTATCAAAGAATGTATTTCAACATCTGGGTTATCAATATTAATAAATGGGTATAAAAATAAGTACTTTAAGACCCAAAGGGGGATTCACCAAGGGATCCTCTTTCTTTCCTCCTTTCTATTCATCCTTCTTACTAAGGCACTCAGTAGAGCCATAAAATATGAGCTGAGTATTGAGGGTATTAGTTAGACTATACACTCTAATCACATTTCTCATAACCAATTTGTAGATGATACTTTTCTATCCATTGTGGTATCGATTCCTCAAGTCAAAAATGTTAAAGATATTTTGACATTTTATAAATAGATGATACGTCCGATGATCAGTTTCGACAAGAGTAGACTTTTTTCTTGAATACCCCCATTGACATGAAATGGAATATTAGCAAATTTTGGGTTGTAATATTATAGCTCTACCATGTTCTTATTTAGGGATGCCCATGTTCAGTTGAAGAATGAAAGATAATATAGGGAACCTAGTATTAGATAGTATTAAAAAAAAGTGTGTTGGTTGGAAAGGGGATCTTCTTACCTAGGCTAGAAAGACATAGTTAGTTAAAGCAACTTTGTAGGGCATATCAGTCTGTTTCCTCTCTATTATCAAAGACCTTATGAAATTAGTTAAAAACATTAAGCAACTTCAAAAGCATTTCTTATGGTCTAGTTAAGAGTAAGAAAATATTTCATCTTGTCTCATGAGAACAAGTTTGTAAAGAAGTCAAAGTTGGGGGTCTTGGTTTCAAAGGGTGAAGTGAATGAATGAAGATTTAATAACATAGTAGGAATGAAAGTTGTTTAAGAAATAAAATGCTGGGTGGGTGAATATTGTGTTGGCTAAACATATTTCTACCAGCATTAATTTAATAAATGATCCTTCACTATCCTCAGGATTGGGATTTTGGCTCAATATTTTAAAATTGAAAAACATCATCCATAGAGGGTATAGATGGATTCTAGGTAGTGGGAATGCTATTGATTTTTATCCTTGGATCTAGAATCAACCTCTAATATCATACCAAGAATTGGCTAAAGCTAAACCTATAGCCATGATTGTGTTTGGTACTAAGGTGGTTGATTATATGCAAGTTCAACAGGGGGTAAAAAGTTGGAAATCACTTAGAATGCAAAATATGAATATGCTAGAATAGAGAAGCTTCAACCTCTTTGAAGACTTATTAGGTCTGAAATTTATAAAGAACACAGAAGAGGAAGAGAACTTAATTTGTAAGAATGAAAGTGATGGGTTATTTTATGTTAAGTTAGCCTATAAGATTATTTTTTATGCCATGGAGGAAGTCCCTATTTTCAAGAAATTTTTTCTAAAAGTTCTTACACCAAAAGTGAACTTTTATCTTTGGTTGACATATTAGAATAAAATTATCACAATGGACAATTTACAAAGAAGAGATATGATAATTACATATTGTAAACTTTTTTATGATTCCACCAATCACTTGTTTTCCCAATGCCCATTTTTGAGGGAAGTGTTTTATCTCTTGATGGATATTTTAGGAGTTTCATGGGTGTTTCTTAGATCGTTACAAGATGTTATTGAGTAGTGGACATATCCATTTTTAAACCTTATATTATGCTCCTTTTTGTCCTTCAAACTCCCACATCTCCTTTAGGGTGTTTGGAAGGAAATAAATAGAAGAGTTTTCAAAAGCATGGAGAGAAATGTTGAATTATTATGGTTTAGTGATTTAATGACAATTATTAAAATAATGGGGAATCCAACTTCAATTCTTAGTTGTGGAGGGGTAGCGGAGATTGTTTTTTTTTAAATAGGTTTTTAAATCAGTACCAAAATGATAGATATTATAGATATTAGAACCTCTATTAAATGTAACCCCTACCTTAGGGTTGGATTAAATTTAATTTTTATGCAATGCCAAAAGGGAATCCAAGGCTGGAACTGGCAGGAAACCTATTATCAATTTAAGAATGAAAGATATGGGTTATTTTATGTTAAGTTAGCCTATAAGATTGCTTTTTATGCTAGGAGGTTTTTTAGCTAATATAGGGTTAAGCTAGGATAATCTCTCTATTAGGATAATATCTCAATTTATTTGATGAGTTTTATTGGTAAAGTGAGTGATTTTTTATGGGGGTCTACACATTCTTATGGCTAGATTCATGGTTTATTGGGATTTGAATCCCATTGCAATTATTGATTGGGATATCCATGATCTTGTGCCATCTGAAGAGTAGATTTAGTTATGGGTTTATATAGTTAGGTTGTAGGTTTTTTTTGTCTCTATCTCTTTGTCCCTATGTTTACATTCCTTTTGTTTTGAAGATGTATTTTCTCTATTTTAGCTAGGATGGTAAGGGATCTATTATTGTGGGTTTTCTTCTTTTTATTGACTTGTTTCCATTATTCCCTAGTGGACTGGTTGGTTTTAAGTCCTTATGTCAATTGATATCTATTTGTGCCTCTTTTGATAATATTGTAGTCTTGGATATCTTCTTGTTGTAAAAGGTTAGGGGAAATTTCAACAATCCTTCTATAATTAAAAAAAATAACATCTCCTAATATCACACTAGCCATATCCACAATAGTTACTTTAGCATATAAGATATGATTATTTAAGTTTTAGATACCTACTTTAGCTAAGTAAGAATCATATGGTGTTATCTTTTTGTAAACTTTCATGCATACTACTATATGCTTCTATTTTTTAGTAGGGAAGAAAAATTGTATAACAACCCAAGTCCTACCCACTTGGTTGTCCAAACACCTCAAGTTTACCCACTTGGTTCTCCTACATTAGAGGTCATAGTAAGATAATTTTTTTATTTCTTTTCTATTTAATTTGCTAGTATCATGCTAAAAATATCTTGATGAGTGCCTTTCCGATATAGACAAAAATACTCATGATATTGAGATTGGCCAAATCCAATATAGTTGCCTCTATTGAAATTCACTCTCCACCCGAGATTCCAAGTTCAGGAATGGGGTTTATTTTCCTCTAGGGCCCATATCACCTAGAGGTGTGATGCATAATTTCCCCATGTCTTAACATGAAACTCTTAAACTCATGTCATGTAAGAACTAGCGCATACATGCTCGAGCTAGACGATCAACCATCTTCCCTGGAGTTCATCTAGGGTCTACCAATACCCTAGTAGCTACCCAATGTTTTATCTTTATTAACCAACATGATGTCCCATACCATCGTGATGTCAGTTTTTCCAAGTCAAGCCAAAAATTCACCACTCAATACTAGCAAGGTTAACCTAGAAGTGATTCCCATATCATCTCTTTGTTACCTATCGTTCTGACCATTCCCGTTAGAAGTACGGTTAGAGCCTGTATTATGGTGTTTGTCCACCCACAAGCACCATTAAATATTTTTAAGATTGTCTACCCACAATCTCATATTGTGAATCAAGATTATCTTCCCACAATCTTGGAATCTCTTAATCAAAGGTTTTACTAGGGTTTTGAAGATGTAGAAATGTTTAGCTATGCAATGGTTTACAAGCAAATACAGTGTCATAATCATTCATAAATTTTACTATAAAACATGGTCTCAAGTTTTCATATGGTTACTTGTATGTTTGCCATTAAGAAAAAGAAGAAAACAGAGAAGTTATAAGAATGATATAATAGTTAGAAAAATCGAATTTAAAGAATCTTAAAGACTTACTATAATAATTTTAATTAGATTCCTTTTTGCTTAAACATCTATTGGGTTAAGAGCTACTCTAAATTTCTCACGTAAATCTCTTTCTTTTTCTAAATTGCACTATAATATTTACAATGATAGCCATGATGTAGTGCGGATAAACTCTTATGAGTTCAAGTAAAACTATAACTACTCTAATGTTTAGCTATAATATAAAAATTAAATAAGCATTAAAGTGTTTATGATTCAAACCACATTAACTAAGGTAAGTTATACCATTCTATTAATTCACATAAAGCAACCTCAAACCAAGATAACTAATACTTCTTTATCGTGCCACCATGTATTCTCATTTTAAGTAAACTTAATACCATACTAATACATGAAGACAACTTACAATTTAACCATCATTTCATTATATTTATTACGACTCATTTGAAGGAGAATATAACAAGAATAAATTCTTTTGACTCTACAGTTATCCAGATTTATTTCTGGTTGAACGTAAAATCTTCCCCACATGGACTTGAGAAGATAAATAGTGTCATCATTCATTTTATAAAAGATCTCGTAATAGCTTTTCCATGGTTTTATTACACCTCTCACCAAAAAATAGACCTTGTTTAATAAGTAAAATCAAATATATTTAAGTATTACTTTATATTATATGTATCTCAAATATAACTATGCGGGTTTTTGGTTCTATCAGACTTTGGAGATTATCTAAACTCTCTCAGTTGGCCTCGCTATTAAACCAAATAACCATACAATGCTGGTTAAGGTAAGATTGTGTCTCTAGTCTGAAAAATATTTATTTAAACAATATCAAACAAAATTTCTATCGCTTGAACTAACAAACATACGAGGCAAGTTCTATTGTGAGGTGTTCCAACTTGTTGCACAGAGTAACATGTCTCAAATTTTTTAATCGAACTAGGATTATAATAATGTATATGGAGACCATTATCAACCAATATGTTCACAAAAATGATAAATATGGTTTATATCATAAGTTTTTCCACCATGCATTCTCAGATTCTCTTTGAGATCATACCCAGAATGCGTCCCTTGGAAAGTAATCACCCATAACCAGCTATTCTTTTGCAATATTTAAAAACATGCAGAATTAAGGATATGAATGAAATAGATGACCAACATACTATTTTGAAAACCATAAGATAATAGTTCAAGCTTACAAAATAGTCACCACGTTAAATTGACACAACATTCACAGGCATAACACAGATCCAAATCTCTTAAGAAATAACTTAAAGTATAATCCACAAATATGAAATGAAATTTCACCATGAACACTTGTCCATTCATAATTTCTAAAATAGAACAACATAACTAGTTTCACTGTTAAAAAAGACTCTTAGAATGATACCATGCAATTCTTCAGGACATCCTTGTTTCAAAATATAGATAAAATACATTAGCATTTTTTTTTGTTTTTTTTTCAAATATCCCTAGAGCTCATGTTTCATAATTTTGTTATGATAAATCTCAAGAATATCAATATTAGAAGCAATTCTTCTTCCAGTTTAAGCACAACGCTTGGTGCCTAAATGCAGATGGTTTATCAAATAGTTAAAAAGTAAAATAATTTGGCTCTTGTCCTCAAGAGTTCTCCAGGTTTCATGACATGGATTGTCGGTATCTTCCAAGGGTCAGAGCAACCAGATTAAAAATGATGTGCAGTTATCTTCTAACATGCATATAGTAATTTCACACCCAAACATAGTATGCAAAATATCACTGAAAGAACGAGGATACGAAACCAAAAAAGGAATAAATCCAAGCACGATGCAAAAACAGAATTAAACTCAACGCTAAATCCTATGAATCAAAAGTGCATGAAATGGAGAAAGCAAGAATTGGAACCCAAATGAAATAACATCCCTTCTATTTTATTTATGTATTTCACAATCTGGTTACAATTCACATCCTCCCTTTTCAGGGGCGAGGAGCGTTAAATTCATCTCTTGGTTACATCCATGGATCGCCTTCCTTCTTCCGCGTGCCCACATGTAATATGGGCGGACCAAAACGTCGCCGCCACTTGTGTCTATGAATGTTGATTCTTGTATGCTCCTCCGATATCCTGGTCCTATTTTCAAATAAGCAAAATATAGTCAATAGCACCTGCGGGTAAAAAAAAGCATGCAATCCCCAAGCCTATGATAAATGAATGAGAAAAATGAATTAAACTATGACTAAAATGAATCCAAATGATTTGAAAATTTGACAGGGGAATCATGACATCACCAGGAGGGTACTACAAAAAGAACAGTCAAGAAATTCCTCATCAATTTGAATTCGCTCCGGGGAGGGACGAATTCACCTGCAACAAAATGCCAAAAAGGTACTATCCCAAATGTCCTATATAGGAAGCTCCAAAAGATTTGAAAATTTGGGGTTAGATAATTTGGGGCATTTTGGGAAGACCCAGATGGTTGGATTTTCCTAATTTGACCTTCATCAATGGTAATTTTATGATGCTACCTGCAAGTTAGTAAAAGTGAACAAATATAGAAACATGATCAAAATTGTTCAAAACGAGATGAGATTTAAATGAAAACCTATCTAAACATCATAGAATTGAATGAAAAAAATTAAGATGATAGAAATAAAAATCTACTATAGATTCTCAATCGCTCCTAAAGGGGACGATTAGGCCTGCAGTAGTGCGGGGGCTCCCGGGCAGGCCGCCCACTGTTTGGGGCCTGATTTCGACACCAATCCACTTGGGATGGGTCCAAAATATATTACAAGGTGTTTTTGGAAAATTGGGTGGTGTACTATGGTCAAATTTTAGGTTTTGGGCTCAATATTAGTCCTTCCAATAGTCACCCTATGACCTCCTCTCTAAAAGATATCAAGGATGTGAAAGGCACAAATCGCACAAGGATGTATGGGGAAATAAAATGGCAGCACTTCGTTGCTCACAATTTCTCTTACTCTCTATCTATTTGGGGTGAGAAAACCCACCAATTTATAGACCTGGAGGTCTCTTGAGATGAGCATGTAGGGGCGCAACTTGGCAGCCATGCCCTTCTAGGGGAGGGAAGATTCCTCCCTGATTAGGGGCTTCATGACTGCCCATGTAATAGCCTCTAATGCTTGAAACCGCTCATCCATGCTCCCATGAAATGAAGGAGGCATTTAAGTGGCAGATTCGAGCTTCCATTTTTCAGGATTTGACTTTTTGCTAGTCAAACCTACAATTCGCCCCACCTTGGAGCGAATTATGAATTCGTCCCTGAGAGGAGCGAATCCCATTTTGAATTCGTCCCTGGGTGGAATGGATATTGAGCAAAGTGCCTAAAGGTGCAAAAATGATTTCTAACCTTCCAAAACTGTTGTGAGAGTGGTTAGGACCACTGTTTAACCTCTGGGGGCTTCCCTGGGGGCTGTGTGTGCCAATGTTCAGTGTTTGCAGTCACATAATCGGATTGGTGCTGTTTTGGTGTCTACAATCACATGCATCAGAATGGATACTATTTTTTTTTTTCACCTTTCGTTCATTAATTTTTATTCTCGCAATAAAATTTTTGACACATGCACCAAAAAGTATATGTTCATATTTAGTTCACAATTTGTTTATAAATTTATATTCACACAACAAAATATCCAACACTTCAACAATCAACTTTCTTATTGTTTCATAACATTAATTTGTCACATGGAATTGCTAGAAAAATATTCACTTACTGATAGGCGCTTGTTTCCTTTTCTTGTTTCAGAAGCCCTTTTCCCTTCTTCCCACTCTTCTTTGCTCCCAAGAAGACAATAATGTAGACCATAATGCCCTCTTGTCCTCTCCACCTTTCCATTTTAGAAGATAGGTCTTATTTTTTTGCCTACAACTGTTTTCATTTAAGATCCCTCCAACTTGAAGCTTGCTATGTGGAAACCACATTATTTCCACATTCAACAACCCAAATAATATGTAATACCAATTTTTTTCCAATTGCCCCCTTTTTTTAATAAGTAATAAGAAATAATTTTTTAATAATTATTTTTCTATTATATTTTTTAATATTAATTCCTTTATTCTTTTATTATTTATAATAAATATTATTTGCTTTTAACACACACACACACACACACATATATATTTTCATTAAAAAATAAATAATTCTATAATAACACATTTGCTTATATATTTTAGCTATATTATTTCATCCTTATTTTCTACTTAGTATGCACTCGTCTTGTTATTTTTTTTATAGATAAAAATTTAACATAACATTACTTCACATTTTGTCAATTGCTTTAAAATATGTCTCCCATGCATTTAAAAATTTCATTACCAACAAAATATCGTAAGCTCATAATTTGTCAAACATCAAGTATTCCTATTAATGCAACTACATGATATGCATCTATATGGACCATTGGTGGATGCATTACCTGTAGGGTTCCTTGGCCCTATTAATCGGTGAATACCCCACCTCTCATCATTTACCTTGACTTACCTTACACCGAACAACCCTTTTTACTCATTGAGGAGACATATTTCCTTTGAATTATTCCCACCACTAACAAGCACCCATCCCTGCATCCATAGATACATTAGCAGTATCTCATCCATGCAGACAAATTAGGTATTTTATAATAAAGTAGATTTTTGGAGGGTTATTACATACCCCCCTCTAAGATTAAACATAGTCTCTGTGTTTTCATTACCCATGGAAACATAAAAATAATATTGCCATGAATAATAGAACATCAATATAATACAACAAATTTACATGTTCAAAACTTAATCATCATTTATTGTTGAAATATTATGCATGCACAAACAACAAATTTATATATCATACTTCTCAAATCAAAATATGATTATATCACTGTTCAGACAAAAATGGAACTATGACATGATTATATCTCTATTGAAAAAAAACAAAAACTATCTTTTCATGATAGCCACATCCTCCCACGTGGCAATATTTTCAAAAATATTGGTCCCATTGGACCTTGCTCTATTCAATATTTTAATTTCTTAATTGTTTTGATCTATAACCAAGGATATTAATTGGTCTCACATCAATGCGCAGGGGATCGTCCATCTGCAAATGATCAACATTCCAAACATGTTGGGGGTCAAAAATATATTTCTTAAGAAGGAACACATGGAATGTATCATGGATTTTTGACAAGTTTGGTGGTAAGTCTAACTTGTAGGCTACCGGGTTTAGTTTAAAAATAATTACAAAAGGTCCTACAAATCCTGGACTAAGCTTATAGGATTTGATAGAAATTTTAGTTGGGTTAAAACCTCAGGAATACTCTGTCTCCCATAGAGAATTCCCTTGGTGTTATCTTAAGATCCGCAAAAATCTTTTATCAATCTGAAACTTCTTTGAGCCTCTATCGAATTTCATTGAGCTGGTATTCAATTTAATTGACCATATTTGTCCTGATCATCACCCGATAAAATGGATTACTCCATGATAATGTTGTTCTGCACCTTATCCTGTACAAATCCTCAAATGGAGCCATACCTAGGGAAGTATGGTAACTATTATTATAAGCAAATTTCACCAGAAAAGATAATATTCCCACTTTGTTTGATGATCCATACAATACATTCAGAGCATATCTTCTAATATTTGGTTTACCCTTTTAGTTTATCCATCTATCTCAGGATGATAAGCAATACTAATATTGATTTTTGTTCCCCATTCCTGATGCATTGTCTGCCAAAACTTAGATGTGAACCGAAAATCCCTATCTGATATAATAATTTCATGAAAGTCGTGTAGCCTTACCACTTCCATAGAAAACTTGTGGGCTATAATGGGAGCTCCATATTTAATATTTCTAGGCAAAAAATGTGCCACTTTAGTCAATTTATCAACCACTACCAGAATGGCATCATGCTGAAAATGGTTTTTAGGCAAACCAACAATGAAATCCATAGTCACAACCTGCCACATATCTATTGGGATTTCATGTGAAAAATAGGAATCCAGCTGGATGTAGATATTATATTTATTATGACTCATTTGAAAGAGAATATAACAAGAATAAATTATTTTGACTCTATAGTTATCTAGATTTATTTTTGGTTGAACACCAAATCTTCCCCACGCGGACTTGAGCAGATAAATAGTGTCATCATTCATTTTATAATAGATCTCTCAATAGTTTTTTTGTGGTTTTTATTACACCTCTCACCAAAACATAGACCTTTTTTAATAAGTAAAATAAAATATATTTAAGTATTACTTTATATTATATGTATCTCAAATATAACTATGCAGGTTTTTGGTTCTCTTAGACTTCAATGCTTATCTAAACTCTCTCATTTAGCCTTGCTATTAAATAAAACAACCATACAATCCTGGTTAAGGTAAGATTGTGTCTCTAGTCTAAAAAATATTTGTTAAAAAATATCAAATAAAATTTCTATCGCTTGAACTAACAGACATACGAGGCAAGTTCTATTGTGAGGTGTTCCAACTTGTTGCATAGAGTAACAGGTCTCAAATTTGTTAATCAAACTGAGATTATAATAATGTATATGGAGACCATTATCAACCAATATGTTCACAAAAATGATAAATATGGTTTATATCATAAGTTTTTCCACCATGTATTCCTGGATTCACTTGGAGAGCATAACCCAGAATGCATCCCCTAGAAATTAATCACCCATAACTGGTTATTCTTTAGCAATATTAAAAACATGCATAATTAAGAATTTGAAAAAAATAGATGACCAACATACTATTTTAAAAACCATAAGGTAACAATTCAAGCTTAAAAAACAATCACCATGTTCAATTGACATAATATTCATAGGTAGAACGCAAATCCAAATCTCTTAAGAAATAACTTAAAGTATAATCCATAGATATGAAACAAAATTTCACCATGAACACTTGTCCATTCATAATTTCTAAAAGAGAACAATAGAACTAGTTTCACTGTTCAAAAAGACTCTCAGAATGATGCCATGCAATTCTTTAGGACATTCGTGTTTCAAAATACAGATAAAATACATTAGCATTTGTTTTTTTTCCAAATATCCCCAGAGCTCATGTTTCACAATTCTGTTATGATAAATCCCAAGAAACTCAATATTTGGAAGCAACTCTTCTTCTAGTTTAAGTGCAGTGCTTGGTGCCTGAATGTAGATGATTTATCAAATAGTGAAAAAGTAAAAAAAATTGGTTATTGTCCTCAAGAGTTCACCAAATTTCATGATATGGATTGCTGGTATTGTAGACATAAAAACAGCACCAATCCGATTATGTGACTGCAAACACTGATCGCTTTGACAAACACAGCCCCCAGGGCAGCCCTCAGAGGTTAAACAGTGGTCTTAACCACTTTCATAGCAATTTTGTAAGGTCAAGAAGCAATTTGGCACACTTGGACACTTTTCCCAGTATTCGTCTCACCTAGGGACGAATTCAAAATAGAATCTGTCCCACCCCAGGACGAATTCTGAATCCGTCCCTGGGTGGGACGAATTCTAAGCTTAACGGGCAAAAAGACAAATGGTGCCAAGTGGCAGCCCAGAATAGTCAGTTAATGACTCCTGCCTTGCACGCATGTGTAGGTGGACAGAGGGGTCATTAGAAGACTGTCACAAAAGGCATTTATCAAAGCTCAAGTCAACGGAGGACTCCCCTCCCTCATGGGAAGACAAGACTGCCACATGGCGCCTATGACCAACACATGGCATTTGTGCTTCCCTCCCAAAAGAGACCCCATGGGTCTATAAAATGTGGGACTTTTCTCACCCAAAATAGACAGGTTGAAGGAGTTTTCAAGCAACGAAGTGCTGCCGAGTTGAAGACCCACTTGCATCCCTTTTGGTTCACCTTCCCACATCCACCAATATCTTTTGCAAGGGAGGTTGTTGGGTGGCCTTTGGAAGCTCGAACCTGACCCAAATCCAACACATGGACACCTGAACCAACCAATTCGCCGACCCCCCAATCCTAAGAGGTTTTGGGCCCATCCCTAGTGGATTGGCTCCAAAATCAAGTGCCAACGGTGGGAGGCCCACTTGGGCACCCCCGCACTTCCCAAGTCCTATTTTAAGTTTTAGAGCATTTTAGATTACTTTTCAGATTGCATTTTGTGTTATTAGGTTTGATTAACCCATAGCTACAATTTTGTAACTTTTGGTCAGATTCTAGTATGTTTTGTGTTGCTTTGTTGTTTCGTTGACTTGCAGGTGTCGAGGTCAAATTCCCGAGGGTGGAGGCCAAATTGGGAGAATCCGACCATCTGGGTCATCCCAAAATGGCCCCAATTACATAACCCCCTTGTTTGCAGGCGTTTTGCAGGTCTCGGGATCCGACATTGGAGCAGCAGCAGGTCGGTTTCTCCAACACAGAAGAATTCATCCCACCCAGGGATGAATTGCAGTCAGAATTCGTCCTGCCCAGGGATGAATTCCAGTTGAAGGTAGATTGGCCAGCTGTCTCAGTGGCAGTGGCCTTCTGGTAACTTTTCTTATCTTCTGTCAAGTTTTGAAGCCATTTGGACTCACTGTAATTACTGTTTCAGGCAAATATTTACATGCATATTTCGTTAGTTTTAAAGAGCAAACGCTTTTCATTTGCGGAAGATGCTACTGACATCTTGGTTGTTTCTTTGTTCGTAGGAGAAGCAACGGAGGTTAGGAACTCATCGACATCAACGACGGCATCATCTTGGCCCGCCCATTGCAATCGTGGGCACGCGGAAGGAGGAAGACTAAATCGCACATTGTAACAATGACAAATTTAACGCTCCTAGCCCCTAAAAAGGGAGGAGACGTCTATGTAACCGAGGATAAGATATTTGAATAAAGAGGGCTGTGATTTCTTTACATCTTTTCTTTCCTTTCCAAATTGTCTCTTTCCTTTGTTTTGGTGCATAAGGTTAAAGCGTTACATTTCGTCTTACATTGCATAATTAGTGTTTCCTTTGCCCGAATCTCGTGCTTTCAGTGGCGATCATGGTGGGACACTGTTCCCTGATTTTTAAAATCACAGAAAATGATTAAATTTTTGTGTTTTGTGCTGGACAGGTACATTTTTTTTGTTGCAGACTACTATTCGTCTCTGGTAGGGACGAATTTTGTTCTGCAATTCGTCTGACCCTGGGATGAATTCAAATTTGTCTCTGGGAGGGACGAATTATGTTCTGCAATTCGTCTCCCAGAGGGACGAATTCCTGCCTGCAGATTTTCAAAGCAAAAATTTAGAGACAACAGGAGAAGGCAGAGAAGAGGTAGGTATTTTCATGATCTCTGTTATATATTTTGTTTCTATTTCTGTTCCTTTGATTGTTTTCATCTTGTCCTGCATTGCATAAGAAAAGTCATGTATGCTTGTTTCATTTTTGTTGAATAAAATGAATCCCACACACATCACGAAACAATTTTAAACCAAGGAGCTGGTCGTAAGACCCCAGCCCTTGATCAAGACCATTGGTGGATTTCATCACCACCTTGGCTTGATTTGCATCCATTTCCCGATTGTCAACTGTTGTTAGGCGTAAATCCCGATGAAGACAGACCGAGTGTCACTGGGGTGATTCCCATGCGTGCAAGGATAAGTTTTCTATGGTAGGTTCCATTAATAGGACAATCCCCCTTCCGTACCATGTACCTTCTGCTCTCATATACCTATAGTCTCCCTATCGTAAGGGCGGGTATATAGAGAGGTTGGTATATCGGCCTGGTTGGTATATTGAAGGGGCTACCGTTTTGGGAGTTATATGAGCCGTCATAATGCATTTAAACGATCTTCAAAACCTACAAAAACAAAACAAAACATCAAAATGCACTAAACCAGTTTAGGACACACCATTTAATCCTTAAAAGAGATAATCACGGTTTTGTGAATGTGTGTGCTTAATTCAGCTTAGTGTAGACAAAAAAAAATAAAAAAAACATAAACGAGATAAAAACTTATTTAGATAGCATAGAAGCACCGCAATGGTGTACACCCGCAGTCAAGCCCAATCAAGGGTAGAAGCTCCGAAAGGTACACAAAAAGCAGGCACAAGTCACCTTCACTTCAGTCCTGAGGATTTGGTCATACCGCCTTATAGGTCTAACCTACAAAAGAATCCAATTCAGAATCCTCGGTGGGGTATGCCTATTCAAAGCAGCCCCTTTCGGGAAGAGGCCTTACATGTAGACCTTGACATAAATAGAGAATAACCTCTTGAAGTTAGGCATGAGTGGCCACCGCGCAATGAAGCGCTAGACAGGCACACCATCCATTTGGAGGGGCAACGTGGATATGGCATCCCTTCTTTACCTCTCATCAGAACAGAGAGACCAAATCCAGAGCGTAGGGCTCCTTACACAGGGTGACCTAACTCCGCCTACCCCTTACACACCTATGAGAGAGAATATGAGGAATATCATCGCATTCCTCAAGGACAACAACATACAACTCGAGAACCTTATGCTTCTGCACCAGCCGGATATCATGATCACCCCTTGAGGCCAGAACCTCGAGCACATACCGCCTACCTCGACAGAGGGAAGTGACCCCTTGAGATTTTAGAGCATCAAAATTGAGGTAAACCCATAGGAGGAACATTTGAATCTTCTGAACAAAATAGGGTAGATCAAATTGACCCGGCTATCACCAGATATACCACCCATCAAGCCCAAATCATGCGGCTTAAACAAAGTCAGCAAGAGATAGAGTATCAATACCGCTTGGATAAAGAACGCATGCAACGTGAAGCGGATGAGTTACAATATGAAATACTTGAGAGAGGGCCAACCCCTCGCATCCAAAGAGCCAAACAAAATGAGAGGCATAACCCTTTAACGCAGGACAGGTCTCCACAACCTCGTCAAGCTCTGCCTCCAAGACCTCATAGATTTGAGAGGGAGGTAACTCCCCGAAACAATGATAGGTACCTTCAACAAGAGCTCGATCAGGGTCATAGGTTTCACCCAGAGACTCCTCAAGAATTTTACGAGGATTATGAACCAGAAGAGGAATATATTGAAACTCCCCATCAAGGCAGGAAGGATTCCATTCGGCCACCCCTCCATAGGCCTCCAGTTTATCGTAACTTGCAACAAGAGCGAACAAGAGAGGAAGAAATAAAATCTTCCGATGCATACCAAGCGCTATTGGAGCGTTTGGAGTTTGTGGAGACAAAATATGTTGGGCATCAAAAACCCACATTACGTCTACTCCGCAATAATCCGGTGCATCCCTCAGTGCCTACACCTCTTTACCCCGAACACTTCAAGTTGCCTCAATTGGCAGGTTTTAAAGGTGAAGAGGACGCACAGGAACACGTTACACGATTTCTAAGCCAATGCTTCGGCATCCAAGATAATGACGCATTATTGCTTAGAACATTCATAACCACATTCACAGGCCCTGCCTCGGATTGGTTCACACAACTACCCAAACACAACGATAAGCAGACTTAGATCAGCCTAGTAGATGCGTTTCTTGAACGCTTCGCCTTCAACACAAGGAAGAAGGCATCACTTAGTGATCTTGCTAGCCTTAAACAATTTGAGGAGGAAACAATGGCAGCGTACGGGAACCGATGGAGAGCTTTGCTTTCTAAGTTACCCTACCGTCCTCCCATGTCGGATCTCACGCAAATGTTTGCAAAAAGTTGCTTAAAATCAATCTTCGGTCTATTGTTACTGCGACAATACGATAGCTTAGAAGAAGCTTTGGCGCAAGCCAGAGTCATAGAAGAGATTAAGATAGGCGAAGGCGCAATTGCCAAGCCTAAGAAGAAAGAGTGGAATAAAACCACTAAAATTGGGACAACGCAACCACAACACGCTGCAGTCAACCAAGTTGCGATAAATGTTCCCACGCCTGTGCAAGAAATGCAGCCTCAAAAGGCTAACTACCAGGCAGTGCCTCCTGCTTATGAAAGAGATAACAGAAGACAGGAGCAGTATCAGCAGCGTCGCCCTAGGCAAAAATTCACCCCGTATGCGGAGTCTAGGGACTCCTTATTTGACCGCTTGTCAGTGGCAAATTTAGTTACTCTGCCAGAAATCCAAATTTTTGACCCTAACATTCCCAAGCCTAGGGGGTATAGGGAGGAATTGTATTGCAGATTCCATAGGCATAGAGGACATGACCTAAATGGGTGCTGGAAATTCAAAGAACTAGTCCAGGATTTGATCGATAACAGAACATTGGTCGTGGACAACCCCATCGCACAAAACAACCAACAAATGGGGGTATTCAAGGACCCCTTGCCTGCCCACGAGGCACAGACAAAACCGCTCCAGATTAACGAGGTGCGATAAGATCTTCCCGTGCAAGGATTTATGGGAATGATTAGCATTGTAACAAGGAACATAAGATACCCAGCAGTTGCCCCCGAGGTAGCTGCGAGGGAAGTTCCGTCGACATCGCAGCCTCAACAATGCCCAACGCAGTTACCTCCGCCTAGACCTGAGGTCACGATACGAACCAAACTCACGCAAAGTTTACGGACCACGTCGGCTAGGCTGTCCATCTACGAGCTTATTCAACAATCAGCTCCCCATAGAGAAGCTCTTATGGACATTTTAAAATCCATTGAAGTACAACCCCACGAAGCAAATTCTTTCAACGCCTTCGTGGGACATGTGAAACAATGTACGGAGCCTGTCATCACATTCAGAGAAGACGAGGTCAAAACGATATCAAATGACATGCCGGATCCACCCCTACACGTTATCGTGCGGGTCAACGGGATCCCATACAAGAGAGTGCTAATAGATACTGGCTCATCCAGTAACATTATAACCACTGCAGCATTAAAACATTTAAAACTGCTAGCCTCTCACATCACCGCTTCCACGTACACACTACGAGCTTTTAACGATGCAATTTGCTCGACAGTCGGCACAGTTGTTCTGCCTATCCAAGTAGGACAAAAGTCAATACCCACACTGTGCCATGTGTTGGAAGGAAAAATGTCTTATAATATACTGCTAGGGCGGCCTTGGATCAGGGACATGAAGTGTGTCCCCTCGATCGCACACCAGTGCTTGATGTATGCCTATGAAGGGCAAATACATGTAGTCCCAATGGACTTAGAGCCCTTCAAGTATTGCAATGCGGTACAATTCATACCTCAATCGACCCTCCCATCAACGCATTTGGATTTTCAATTAAATCCATCTAAACAGGGTCCAATACCGCGAGCACCACTGGTGGCCAACAAGGCAAAATCCCAGCCAGGTGAGACTTCATCACCTACTCCTTCATCATCAACGCCACCTATCGTGGCCCAACAGAAGGACAAGGGAAAGCAAATCATGGAAGAGGTTAAGCCTCTAGAAGAGGGGTTGCCCACGATTTCAATGATATCAATAGAGGAAACACCCAACATAACACAAACCAAGACTCCTAAACAACCAAACATGGAATGGACTCAGGAAGGACTACCGTTTCCTCCTACCCAATCATCAACAATCACTGTTGAGATGGCCAGTACGGGCCTGGGGGAGTACTTAGTGCAAAACATTGTGGCAACCCCCACATTGGAGTCAGTGTAGGACATGGGAAGACCTCGCCTTCCCATAGGGACAATTGTTCCACTAGGCTACCCTCCCAACCAGACGAATTTTGTGTATGGGGGCCTTGATCATGGTTCTGAACCATGCGAACAAAAGGAAACAGATGAAGAGCCTTTTGTCGAAAACATCAATTATCTGTCGAACCCAAAATTTGCCCTAAAATATCTCGAACAATGCAATTGGCATGGGTATGGGCTAGGCAGATATGAGCAAGGGATGCGGATCCTTTGCCAACCAAGATATCGGATGCCATATGACAAGTCGGGGTAGGGTTCAACCATCCCCTGCCATTAGACATCTTGGTTGAAAATATGCAAGGCCTAGAAATAGGCAACAATGGGGGATTGGCACAAGACCCGTACGCCAATCCAAACACAGAATACACATTGGGGGACTACCTCCCATGGTCTACAAACACCCTTGGAAATAGCAATTATCCCTCTCCTTTGCTAGAGAGAGGTGAAAGTTTAGAGAGCAATCCTCAAAGAGAACAACAACGGCTTCCGGACATTTTTCTGAAGCTGTTTCCCCTAGAGATTCCAGATGAAACGACACAATTTCAAGAGAATCAGGTCCCTCCACCAAGAGTGGAACAACCACAATGGGACCAGATTAATTCACTGGAACAGGAAGAGTCCTCAATGTCGCAAGCAACAGATGCTAAAGAGGATGAACAATTTTGGATCTATGAAAGTGATTCAGAAGACGAAACTGAAATGGACTATCTCAGACATGCGTGACGACATCATCGCGCTCTAACTCATGAAGATCTAATGGGACAAATGGGTATATGGTTAGGACATGAATGGCACGTAGACCCAGTGAGGTGGGACCAAGTGTTAGGCCTATGGCTCCAAATTCAAGATGAGCATCGTCCACCTCGAGATCCCATCATGACAGCAGTGCCGAGGGAAGACCCCGCCTTCCTTTTCACACATAGAGATGAATTTGCACCTAGAGAGGATCCATTCGTGCCTGTTCCCGTAGAGCCAGATCCGAGTATAGGGAACATCTAAAAGAATCAAGTCATCACACCCGCGGTTCTGGAGACCAAATTCATTCCATCCACATGATCTCCATTGATTTGACCGCACCCATCCGCAATCCGACCGATCCATCATGGTCATTGCATCTAGACATGGATGCCATCGATTGGGATCACGTCAATTCACCATTGTCACCATCGTAGTATCGGCCTTTCGGTGAAATGCTTCATTTTACCCCAAGGACAACTCAGGATATTTTTCAAGTTGAAGAGGAACCCGAGGTTCCAAACGTAGATCTTAACTCAGCTGATGATATCCATTTAATCCCAACTCCACATCAGTTGGAGGATGGATCCCACATGTCAGTCGAGGAGACGACTGACGTAGACATCAGCACAGATCCAATGAATCCATGGATTCTCAAGCTGGGGGTAAGCCTTTCCCCCGAGGAGCAAGCCGATTACATTGCCCTTCTCAAAGAGAAGAAGGAAGTTTTTGCATGGTCGTACAAAGATATGCCAGGACTAGACCCATAGCTAGTCATGCACAATTTAACGCTTGATCCGAAAATCAAGCCTGTAAAGCAAAAACTAAGAAAGATGCACCCAACAAGTGGCCTTGATGGTCAAAGACGAATTGCAAAAGCTGTTGGATGCACAATTTGTCATCTGCATGGATTATCCGCCATGGTTGTCCAACATGGTTCCCATCAAGAAGCCCGACGGGAGGATTCGCATATGCACCGACTTTCGAGACCTAAACAAAGCGAGTCCTAAGGATGATTTCCCCTTGCCAAGCATCGACGCATTGGTAGACGCTACAACAGGTCACGAAATGCTCTCCCTAATGGATGGTTTCTCAGGATACAATCAAATTCATATCAATCCTGAAGACCAACTCAAAATGGCATTCACAACGCCTTGGGGGACATTTTGCTATAAGGTCATGCCTTTTGGCCTTAAAAACGCTGGCGCTACATACCAACGTGCTATGACGTATATCTTCCATGATTACATGCACAAAACTTTGGAAGATTACATGGATGATTTGTTAGCCAAGTCTCTCTTGTGCTCAGATCATCTCGGTGACTTAAGCAAGATTCTCGATCGCCTCATGGAGCATAAGGTCGATCGAATCCCAAGAAGTGCGTGTTCGGCGTCACATCCGGAAAACTCTTGGGTTTTATAGTCTCAAAGAGAGGCATCGAAGTGGACCCAAACAAATTCAAGGCAATCCTTGAAATGGCTCCCCCAACCACTATCAAGCATCTCATAAGTCCGCAAGGAAAGGTCGCGTCGATTAAACGCTTCATAGCACAATTATCTGACAAATGCCGACCAATGAACAAATTATTGCACAAGGGGGTCACATTTCATTGGGATGAGGAGTGCCAGTCAGCCTTTGACGAAATCAAACAATACTTGGTAGGCCGCCAGTATTGGCACCACCTAGACCAGGTGTGCCGTTCTACTTATACATCTCAGCTATCGAGGTGGCACTGGGCGCAATGCTAGCCCAGAAGAATGAACTTCACAAAGAACAGGCTACTTACTATCTTAGCCGCACCCTGGTCAGTTATGAACTTAACTATGCATACGTTGAGAAACTCTGCTTGGCGATGGTGTTTGCTACCAAGAGGCTATGCCACTACATGCTGAGCAACACTACGTATGTTGTGTCTAAGGAGAATCCATTGCGATACATGATGAGTCGTACTTATCATAGTAGTCGCACGGCGAAATGGATCATGTTGTTGACGGAATTTGACATTGAGTTTATTGGGAAAAAATATATAAAAGGACAAGTCATAGTCGATCAAATAGCAGAGGCTCCTCTTGAAGACGATCAGCCTCTAGTCATAGAACTACCCGATGATGAGGTCTTCCATGTCTCAGAATCGCCAGATTCTGAAGAGCCTGAGTCTCAGGCCGACATAACCTTATTTTTCGATGGTTCTAAATGCGAGCAAGGTGGTGGCGCAAGAATTGTATTCTTCACACCGTAGGGTGCTCCAATGCCCCTGTCATTTAAATTAAACTTCCAGTGCACCAACAACAATGCATAATATGAAGCCTTGCTCCTAGGTCTTCAAACAACAATCGCCATGAACATCAAAAGACTGAACATCTTTGGTGATTCGCTGTTAATCGTCAATCAAGTCAAAGGGGTATATCAATGCAAATGCCCAGTTCTAAAGGCCTATAAAGCCCTCATGGATAAATTCCTGGCAAAACTTGAGTGGTATGACATCGAGGCACTCCCTCGATCATCGAATCATTTTGCGGACACAATGGCCTCCTTGGGGTCACTAATCCCGTAAGACCTTTCCGGTGATATAACAACCATTCAAGTCAAAACCTTATCGCAACCCGCGATGGAGCGTGCAAGCTCAGACTTGACGCCAGGAATCCACATGATCCAGATCGAACCATCTTCGGATAAGTTCTTTCGAATCCGAGACTATTTGAAACATGCCAATTGGGGGTCTTTGTTCTCCCCCACTCCCATTAATAGCAACACAACGCTATTCTTACAAGTTCTATCCCAATCAACATTTGTTAGGGAAGAACTCCAAAAGGGATTGGCTGTTCAAACTGTCGAGGTATCCGATCAACAGGATTGGTATTTACCCATAAGAGACTACCTCAAGTTAGGTAATCTACCCTTTGGATTGACGCACGCCGCAAAATGAACATTCAAACAAAAAGCGGCAAAATATGTCTTGATAGGAGACATTTTGTATCGTCGTAGCTACGATGGAATTCTTCTTCGTTGCTTGGACCAGCAAGAGTCCACTTGGGCAGTCACCCAAGCGCATGACGGTACATGTGGCGGCCACTTCAATGGTATGGCCATTGCAAAGCGCATTCTTCGCATGGGCTATTATTGGCCATCTTTAGAGCGAGATTGCTGCGCGTATGTCAAGAGGTGCATGAAATGTCAACATCATGCCAATTTAATGCACGCACCTTCCCAGGCCCTACAGACAGTCCAGTATGCTTGGCCATTTTTGCAGTGGGGCCTCGATCTAATCGGAAAGATCTCCCCTGCATCGTCAGGCCGTCACACGTTTATCATAACGGCCACAGAATATTTTACCAAATGGGTGGAAGCAATTCCGTTAACCTCTATGACAGGACCCCGCATTGCGGAGTTCATTTTGCATTACATCATATGTCGTTTTGGTATTCCATCCAAAATAATCTCGGATAATGGGCCATCATTCAAGAACAAAGACGTGCGTGCTTTAACCACAAAGTACAAAATTCAGCACAGCTTTTCAACACCCTATTATCCACAAGCAAATGGGCAAGCAGAGGCGTCAAACAAAACGCTAGTCGCCATCCTTAAAAATACCGTCGCAGACAGTCATAAGGATTGGCACATAAAAATCCCACTTGCCCTTTGGGCTTATCGCACTAGCATTCGGACGCCCACTGGGGCAACTCCATTTTCACTAGTGTATGGCTCAGAGGCAGTAATGCCTCTCGAGTTGGAAATTCCTTCCCTGCGCATATCAATGCAAGAGTTCATCGATGATAACACTACACGGCAGGCCCGATTAGACCAACTTATGTTGCTTGACGAACGACGTGTTAATGCTCTCGAGCACTTACGTATCTATCAAGAGCGGCTTAAGAGAGCTTACAACATGAAAGTTCACCTAAGAGACTTTCGGGTTGGTGATTTGGTTCTGAAGGAAAACCAACAAAACTCTAATTTTCCGTCCCATATGAGAGACAAATTCATGGCAAATTGGTTAGGTCCTTATGTCATTGATAGCAAAATAGGACCGGGAACGTACAGGCTAGCTTCTCTTGACGGTATCAAGGAAACAGAACCCTTGAATATCAGTCATTTGCGACCATTTCATATCTAAGAAAGCCATATACCAAAAAAAAAAAAAAAAAACTCCAAGGATTACCGCAATCTCTTGGTCAACCCAAAAAGCTCCAAGGATTATCACAATCTCTTGGTCAACCCAAAAAACTCCAAGGATTATCGCAATCTCTTGGTCAACCCAAAAAGCTCCAAGGATTATCGCAATCTCTTGGTCACCCAAAAAGCTCCAAGGATTATCGCAATCTCTTGGTCAACCAAAAAGCTCCAAGGATTATCGCAATCTTTTGGTCACCCAAAAAGCTCCAAGGATTATCGCAATATTTTGGTCAACCCAAAAAGCTCCAAGGATTATCGCAATCTCTTGGTCAACTCAAAAAGCTCCAAGGATTATCGCAATCTCTTGGTCAACCCAAAAAGCTCCAAGGATTATCGCAATCTCTTGGTCAACCCAAAAAACTCCAAGGATTATCGCAATCTCTTGGTCAACCCAAAAATCTCCAAGGATTATCGCAATCTCTTGGTCACCCAAAAAGCTCCAAGGATTATTGCAATCTCTTGGTCAATCCAAAAAGCTCCAAGGATTATCGCAATCTCTTGGTCAACCCAAAAAGCTCCAAGGATTATCGCAATCTCTTGGTCAACCCAAAAAGCTCCAAGGATTATCGCAATCTCTTGGTCAACCCAAAAAGCTCCAAGGATTATCGCAATCTCTTGGTCAATACAAAAAGCTCCAAGGATTATCGCAGTCTCTTGGTCAAAAAAAAAATCAAGAAATTCAAAAAAAAAAAAAACAACAAAAATCATCAAAAACAACAAAGATTTGCATCTCAATTCTAGGCATACTCGAATTCATCAAAAACAACAAAAACACCAAGCATAACTTTTACCACACTACAGTCAGTGGTCTGGGAATGTACCAAGAGTTTCAGTGATTCAGTCATCATTTTCCTCTTTAGCCATGTAGTGTATCAAGTCGAACAGATTTTACGAAGGTAGAGTCATACTTGAAATACACCTTGTTACGTAACATCCCAACACAAATCAAAACACATAAAAAATTCCCAAATTGTGTGAACGAAAGATGAAACCTGCGAAATAATCTAGGTCACCAAAAGCGAAACGGTTATCTTGCTCATCCCCCTATGCGAATGACCCCTAGAATGCTGAGAGTTGGCAAAAGGACAAGCATCCTCCCTACCCAATTCCCTAAGAATCCCTAAAGTTCTCAAAAGTTGCAAAACACAAAAGCAAAATGTCAAAACTCCAAATTTGACAAACTATAGTGCACACATCAAAAGGCACAAACAATAGTGATTTTCATCACTCCATATCCCCAATCCCTTGCTCGAAAGAAAAACAAATCAAAATAAACAGTGATTTCATCACTACAATGAGCAAGTATCCCAATACAATTGAAGAAAAGAAGGGAGTTGACCTTGAATCCCTGGAACTCTCAGGATTCTGTAGGTCATAAGGCAAGCTTCAATACCAATTTGGTTGATAGCCTATCGGTAATGTAGTAAACCTCCCGCATGACGATATATCTCGTCACATTAACTTGCGTACAGATCAATGTTTGCATGTGGATGAGCTAGCTTATGGCATCCTGGATTACACCGCAGATTAATCTTAGTACATACAACAAAGGAATTCGTGGAGCTAATTAGGTGATCCTCAGTACAGGTTCGGTTGAAAGCCCACCTGGCACTGGTGGTATCCTAACAAATACCACTAAATGAACTCAATTGCACACACAGGGATGTTAAATAACTTGGTCAAAAATAGGTCCAATTCATACCTTGTTCAAAAGTCTTGTAAGATAAAGTACAGTCATGGATAGTGAGTTAAAACTGTCTGAATCTCAAAAAATCTTACATTCATTCCAAAACCATCTGCGCTACTTATCATCCTTATGATACCATCAGAAAATACAAAAATAGAAAAAACCATGTAAATAAAGAGCTTCTTAAACAGCCTACAGTGCAATCACCACAAATATCATTCATCCATTTCAATTTGCATATCACATAGACATCTAAAACATTTGCATTCATCATAACATCTGCATTCATCAAAATAAATAAACATGCATAACAAAAAAAATCACATCATCACATGTACAAAACCAAAAATAAAATATATATATATATATATATATATATATATATATATATATATATATCGTCAAAAAGATGCCCGCAGGCTACAAAACCGGTCCTCAGACCCCGCAATCATATCCAAAAACCCAACCTAAGGCGTCGGCCACCATGATCACGCAGGATCGGTGCGATGGGAACTACCCCCCGTGGTGTGGGTCCTACGGGACCCTGCAGGGCGGCTACTACTAGCCCCCGCATCATGCCTGCTACCACCCCCCTCATCTAACCGCCTGCGACGAGATGATGTTGACTGCTCAGTCAAACTATCCCTAGTCCGTCGAGAAGATCTACTGATCAAAGGCTCAGGGAGCCGCCCGCCAAGGCGGATGACCTCCCTCTCCAAGTCTATCCAGTACAGACACCACTCTGCCTCTCACCGATGATAGATAGACAATGCATCATCGCGCTGCGCCAAAACTCTATCCCGCTCTGCCAACTGAGCTCGCAGAAGATCCCTCTCCAGATCCCGCATCCGCAACAGCTCTGTAAGTCGCGCAACCTCAACGCCTACATCCGACCCCACCTCCTCTGTATCTGTCGGATGCATAGGACTCGCGGGGACAGTAGCCTGCTCAGGCTCCAATCGCTCCTCCACATCCTGCATGTCCGGCTGCTCCGGAACACCCAAGTCCACATCCTCATCTCCCACATCCACCATGTCTGCATCATCCAACGATGCCCCCAATCACCCCCTACCGCCTCAGCATCCTCCACCGCCGCATCCGTGCCTCCCAATGGACCCTCTCCTCTCCAACGCCGCAATACCCACCACGAGTCATACTCAGTGGTAGTACCGATGTCATCCACATCCGGGACCTCAATCACCGCATCCGACTCCTCGCCCAATGGCACGGTGACCGGTGGCTCCAGATCCCTCTCATCTCCCCGATGCCGATAGCCTACGGGCTCACCAGGAAACCCCTGGCGCACCCCAAACTGTCGTGTAACCCGGCGGTACGAAAAGAACTCATGCTCCGTCTCGTGCCGCCCGACCAACCATCGCTCCCTCCGTACCCGTCGGAGCCACTCTCCAACCTCAGGCCAGGCTGGATAGTCCCGATAGGGACGCCAAAACACCTCCCCTAGAGTGAGCCGAGAAAAGGCATCAATGTAGTGCTCAACGGCACCTGCCCATCGTCGACTCTGCCCCTGCTCCGCAGACCATCGCCACAAAGCTGCATAACCAATCTCCTCATCCTCCATCACCGCTCGAGTCGTCCACGGTAACCCGGTAGGCCTCTCAATAGCTATGTGCTGCCAACCCCAGCACTGCAACAAAAAACTATAGCTGACACCCTTTCACTATCGACAGCGGACCCCGTACAGCTCCTCGTAAAGCTGTGCCAACAAAGTCTGTCCCCATCTCAGAATCAACGATGCCTCTATCGGGCACTCTACCAACCGCCACACCAAATCCAGCAGGTTCCACGGGAACCTCGCGCCTGACGAATCAGGGAGAAGAATGTTAGAAATGAGGCCCATCAAGAATGTGTGCCTCACTCCTAACACCCCCCTCTCCGTCCACCAGCTAACCAAAATCCCGCCAGCCTGGCAATCCGCCTCGGCTGTCTCCACTGGGTTTGCTACACCCAGCTGCCCCCCATGCCCAAAGCATCTCGTAAGTATAGCAGTCCGCTGATCAAACGGAGATGTCCTAATAGGCAGACCATCTATCGGAATTTGGAGCAACCGATAGACATCCTAAAGAGTCACGGTCATCTCCCCTATTGGGAGATGGAAAGTATTGGTCTGCGGATCCCAAAGCTTGATCAAGGCCGTCAGATAGGCCTGATTCGAAACCACAGGCTCTAGTCGAGCCACCTGCTTGAGCCCAAGGGCATCAAGCCATTCCCAGTCATCATCGGTCAATGCCAACCGCGCCTCAGTAAATGCAGCGGGTACACGGTACCGGCTCCTAACAACCTGCAAGCAAAAAAAAAAAAAAAATATAACAGATCAAATTTTCAGTTCTAGGGTTTCTAACCTTAACTGTTAAACAAAAACATCACAAAAAAAATCTTAAAGTTTTGAAAAGCGTCAACACAAAAACAATGCATTAAATAAAAGCAAAATAAACTATAGGGACACTTACAGGTTTCGCCTCGGCTCCGCCGCTCGAACCAGTTTGTGCACTCATGATGGCAGAGAGAATTCCAGCAGTGCTTCACTTCGCAGAATTACCTCCTCCTCCCAGAGCTCCAAAATCACAAGAAAAAAATGACACAAATGAGCCCAAAATCAAGTTTTGGCCATTAAATAGGCCTTTTGCACTGGAATTCATCCTTGAGTGGGACGAGCACTCTAATTAGCGCTCGTCCCACCCAGGGACGAATTCTCCAGCTGGAATTCATCCCACCCAGGGACGAATTCAGGCCAGCACAAAAAAAAATAAAAAAAATGACTAAAAATGCACTAAAAACAGACAATAAAATAGCCCGACAGGATTGCTACTGCACCTGACAACAAGGGCATACAAAATCAACATTGGAGTCACAAATTTTCACTATCATACTCCCTAAGAATGCTACCATAGCCGGACCACTCCACGGGAAGATGGATTTTAGACAATTTCATCCCCAAACGACATCACAAAAGGGTCAAAGCCCACTCAAAAATAGTACAAAATTCAACAAAAACACAGCAAAAACATTTCCGGACATAAGTGCTCTTGCACTTAACCTCTAGGCAAATAAAATCGATGTCGAGGTCCAAATTATCGCTCTCCTACTTCCCCAAGAAGGCTACAATAGCCGGACCGCTCCACGGGAAGTTAGATTTTCGATGATTTCACCTCTTTAAGGCATCACCAAAAGGGTTAACACCCACCAAAAATAGGTCCAAATGTTGGAAAAATTGCACAAGTTTAACGGTAAACACTTTAAGGAACACCTGCACAAGTCATATTGAATCAAGCGACTCGTCGCTTCTCTCACGAAGGTCATTCCCTCATCGATTCGTCGCTTGAGGGGGTAGTCACACTTAGTCACCAAACAACAATCACACACCCAATTAAGGAAAACGACTTCAAAGAATCATTGACAAATACAATCACGCTCCTGCTTGGGGCAGTAAACAAGCAACAATCAAATCAATCAAACACTTGGCATTTCATGAATCATGAACACAAGGTTCCCCTTGAGGATAAAAATGCCCTTTGCCTGTTCATGACTGATCAATGTCTAAGTTCAAGTCACACCTCAACAAAATAGGTTAATACTTGAAATTAAATTCCTTAGCTCATCAGAAGCAAGGATTCAAGAATGCATGCCCTTTCCATACTTGGGGCATCAAAAGTTGGTTAGGTTACCAAGAAACCCTAATCATTAGTGCTTTGGTTATCTATTTTTGCTCAAGCATCTGCGTCACCCGCAACGCTTCCCAAAAAGGGGCATCCGTAGACACCAAAACAGCACCAATCCGATTATGTCACCGCAAACACCGATCGCTTTGACAAACACAACCCCCCGGGGCAGCCCTCAGAGGTTAAACAGTGGTCTTAACCACTTTCATAGCAATTTTGTAAGGTCAAGAAGTAATTTTGCACACTTGGACACTTTGCCCAGTATTCATCTCACCCAGGGACGAATTCAAAATATAATCCGTCCCACCCCAGGATGAATTCTGAATCCATCCCTGGGTGGGACGAATTCTAAGCTTAACGGGAAAAAATACAAATGGTGCCAAGTGGCAGCCCAGAACAGTCAGTTAATGACTCCTGCCTTGCACGCGTGTGTAGGTGGATAGAGGGGCCGTTAGAAGACTGTCACAAAAGGCATTTATCAAAGCTCAAGTCAATGGAGGACTCCCCTCCCTCATGGGAAGACAAGACTGCCACATGGCGCCTATGACCAACACATGGCATTTGTGCTTCCCTCCCAAAAGAGACCCCATGGGTCTATAAAAGGTGGGACTTTTCTCACCCAAAATAGACAAAGTTGAAGGAGTTTTCAAGCAACGAAGTGCTGCCGAGTTGAAGACCCACTTGCATCCCTTTTGGTTCACCTTCCCACATCCACCAATCTCTTTTGCAATGGAGGTTGTTGGGTGGCCTTTGGAAGCTCGAACCTGACCCAAATCCAACACATGGACACCTGAACCAACCAATTCGCCGACCCCCCAATCCTAAGAGGTTTTGGGCCCATCCCTAGTGGATTGGCTCCAAAATCAAGTGCCAACGGTGGGAGGCCCACTTGGGCACCCCCGCACTTCCCAAGTCCTATTTTAAGTTTTAGAGAATTTTAGATTACTTTTCAGATTGCATTTTGTGTTATTAGGTTTGATTAACCCATAGCTGCAATTTTGTAACTTTTGGTCAGATTCTAGTATGTTTTGTGTTGCTTTGTTGTTTCGCTGACTTGCAGGTGTCGAGGTCAAATTCCCGAGGGTGGAGGCCAAATTGGGAGAATCCGACCATCTGGGTCGTCCCAAAATGGCCCCAATTACATAACCCCCTTGTTTGCAGGCGTTTTGCAGGTCTTGGGATCCGACATTGGAGCAGCAGCAGGTCGGTTTCCCCAACACAGAAGAATTCGTCCCACCCAGGGACGAATTGCAGTCAGAATTCATCCTGCCCAGGGATGAATTCTAGTTGAAGGTAGATTGGCCAGCTGTCTCAGTGGCAGTGGCCTTCTGGTAACTTTTCTTATCTTTTGTCAAGTTTTGAAGCCATTTGGACTCACTGTAATTACTGTTTCAGGCAAATATTTACATGCATATTTCGTTAGTTTTAGAGAACAAACGCTTTTCATTTGCGAAGATGCTACTGACATCTTGGTTGTTTCTTTGTTCGCAGGAGAAGCAGCGGAGGTTAGGAACTCATCAACATCAGCGACGGCATCATCTTGGCCCGCCCATTGCAATCGTGGGCACGCGGAAGGAGGAAGACTAAATCGCACATTGTAACAATGACAAATTTAACGCTCCTAGCCCCTAAAAAGGGATGAGACGTCTATGTAACCGAGGATGAGATATTTGAATAAAGAGGGCTGTGATTTCTTTACATCTTTTCTTTCCTTTCCAAATTGTCTCTTTCCTTTGTTTTGGTGCATAAGGTTAAAGCGTTACATTTCGTCTTACATTGCATAATTAGTGTTTCCTTTGCCCGGAATCTCGTGCTTTCAGGTATCTTCCAAGGGTCAGATAGGCCAGATTAAAAATGGCATGTAGCTAACTTCTAACATGCATACAATAATTTCACACCCAAACATAGTATGCAAAATATCACATGCATTAGAATGGATACTATTTTTTTCAATTCACCTTTCATTCATTATTTTTTATTCTCATAGTAAAATTTCCAACACATGCACCAGAAAGTATCTATTCATATTTAGCTCACCATTTGTTTATAAATTTATATTCACACAATAGAATATCCAACACTTCAACAATCAGCTTTCTTACTATTTCATAACATTAATTTGTCACATGGAATTTCTAGAAAAATATTCACTTACTGATAGGTGCTTGTTTCCTTTCCTTGTTTCAGAAGCCCTTCTCCCTTCCTCGCTCTCTTCTTCGCTCCCAAGAAGACAATAATGCAGACCATAATGCCCTCTCATCCTCTCCACCTTTCCATTTTAGAAGATAGGTCCTATTTTTCTACCTACAACTGTTGTTCATTTAATATTCCTCCAACTTGAAGCTTGCCATGTGGAAACCACATTCTTTCCATGTTCAACAACCCAAATAATCTCTAATACCGAATGTTTTCCAATTGCCCTTTTTTTAATAAGTAATAAGAAATAAATTTTTAATAATTATTTTGCTATTATATTTTTTAATATTAATTCTTTTATTATTTATAATAAATATTATTTGTTTTTAACATATATATATATATATATATATATATATATATATATATATATATATATATATATATATATATATTTGCATTCAAAAATAAATAAATTCCACAATAACACATTTACATATATATTTTAACTATCTTATTTCATCCTTATTTTCTACTCAGTATGCACTCATTTTAACATTACTTCACATTTTTCCAATTACTTTAAAATATGGCTCCCATGCATTTAAGCATTTTCATTGCCAACAAAATATCATAAGCTCATAATTTGTCAAACATCAAGCATTCCTATTAATGCAACTACATGATATGCATCTATATGGACCACTGGCGGATGCATTACCTATAGGGTTCCTTGCCCCTATCAATCGGTGAATACCCCACCGCTCATCATTTCCTTTGACTTACCTTACACCGGATAACCCTTTTTGCCCATTTAGGAGACATATTTCCTTTGAATTATTCTTGCCAGTAACAATACCTGTATCTATATCCACTAATACATTAGTCGTATCTCATCCTTGCAGATAAATTAGGTATATATAATAAAGTAGATTTTTGGAGGGTTATTACACATTGAGTACCTTTTGAGTTGAGCACTCTTGAAGCAAAAGGACCATTGAATATGGTCTACACCAATTTATGTTGATCCATGCTAGCTAGTTTTAGTGGATATAGATACTTGTCATTATTTATATATGACTAATTACAAAAGATGCAGATGTATTCCATGCAATTTATGTTAGAAACACTCAATATTTTTAACACTTCAAGAAGCAAGTATAAAAGGAAACTAGATTTTCTATTTTCTCATTTGCTTAGATTGAGGGAAAATATACGTCCAACACCTTTTTAAGGTTTATTGCACATAATGAGATCAAGTGATAGCTCACTTTTATATACACACCACAACAAGATGGGGTTTTTGAGTGAAGAAATCCTTCCATCATGGAAATTATTTGCTCTATGCTAAAAAAATCCAATCTAGACTAGTAGTATTGGTTTAAAGTAGTCTCTAATTCAATGTCCTTTCTTGTATCTTCTAAATGGAATGCTCACACTAAAATATGTTACATATGAGGAAGTTTGGTTTGGAAGGAATCCTATAATTGTGCATTTTAGATTATTAAGAAGTAAGGTATATATGAATGTTCCAAAGTAAAGGAGGACCAAGTTAGATGTAAAGACACTATCATGCATATTTCTTTGCTATGATAATGCATCACAAACTTATCTATTGATAGATCTAGTCATCAATAAATTACATATAGATAGAGATGTGTTGTTTGATGATAAATATAAAATGAAGACAACCATTATGGATTCTAAGGATTCCAAATATGCCACATCTATAGTAGTGAGCAATGATTTAGATAAGAATGTCGATTAAGAACTTCTAGAAGCTGAGCCATATTAGGAAGTTCATGAGAAAATTCATGAAGAAGTTTTAAAATTTGTTGATGAATCGGTAGCAGTTGCTCCATCACAATAATGAAAGTCTCTAATATGGATCACTAGTACCATAAAAGATGCTAAAATTGATGAACCACTTGATATTACTTCCTCACAACCTCTTGCTCACAAAATTAAATGACAAGAAGTAAATCTATGTTTAATTAATTCAATAATAAAAAATTCAGAACCATCAACTTGGTGGGTACCATCCACACATAGCCTTCTTCTCCCCAACAAAAAAATCTATTTAGACCTACTGGAAACTTAGTATATTCTCAAGAGGGTACCTATTTATAATGGTGGTTTAGAATTTTTATAGCCTATTTCTTAGCCATATCAGTAGGGTTACCCTTATTCTCCATTTAGGTGTCTCTTAAGATATCCAACATATTTGGTAGACTTCAATTTTACCTAGGGAGTTTTATAACCCATATGCAACACCATAGTTTCCATAAGTATGTGCTATACCAGTATCAACAATATATCCTCATGCACAAGTAACACATAGTATAGTTGGCTATGCTACCTCAATTGGCTATACTATGTGGGGACCACATAGTATTTAGTATAGAAAAATTAGAGAGGTGACAACAATAGCTACATCACCATAGTATGGATATGGGTTATTAGTCCTAAATATTGGTCAAATTTCAATAGAATCACCTCAAAGCTAAGGTCCAAGAGCCAAAGCCACAAAACTTCATATATAATATAGTAAGGGGGAAATTTGTTAGCTAATAATTATATTATTTGTTAATGGGAGAATTGAAAATAATTTTAAGCACCAACAGTCTCTTGTGGCATCCAAGATACATCCCATTGTATGCATATATGTACAAAATTTTATATTTAATGTGAATAGTTTAATTTGATGCTTAAACCAGTAAGATGATCTTGTAAATCTTACTACAAAGGTATTTTTGATAAAAATGATCAAAATATTATGTCTTTCCACTCTTTGAAATCAATGTAATAAATTTTATATTTATCTCACTTATTATAGCCACTCTTTTATAGGCCTATTAAACCACAACTGACTTACCACTCCAATTACAAGAAATCCATTAGTGTGAGGTTACCGGTTAGGATGGAAAAAGAAAATTATGTTATGTACCTCTTCTAAAAATATCTTCTTCATCAAAATTTCATTTTGTCATTGTGTGATAATTGATGGAATATTTTGCAAAATCTTATCCTATGGCTCCTTAATATTTTTTAAATAATTAGTTTCTTCCTTCCTTATATCTTCTTAATCCTCATTATTTCTTCCATATAGATTTAAAAGACTTTTTATGTGATTGAAAAAATGTTATCAAAATATTTCATTCCAAATCTTCATTTTCTCTTTCAAATATTTCATCTTTTGGATAAACTTGTAAATATATGATCCTTAAATGTTTTCTTCATCACACCATGACATAACTATTTAGATAAAATTGGGGTCTCCAATCCATATATAATGGAAACAAAACTACTTCACATGACCTTTGTTGCGTAAATCACAAGCCAAAAGAATGGGTTTGTGATTAGATCCCACTTGCAATAAAATATTTCAGGAGATTGTATACTATTTTTCTTTAATAACAATAATCTATCTAATATTTCTACTATATGATTTTATCCTATGTGTCTATTATCTCATATATTGAAAACTTAAAGGAATATTTCTACTATATGATGTTAACCTCTTTCTATTACCTCATGTATATTAAAAAATTAAAGGACTAACATCCTTAAGGCTATTTGAATTGACAAATATGGCAACATATTACATTGACTAAGTCCAATCTAGAATAACACACTTATTTTCCAAAGGATATAGAATAGTACTAAAGTAATAACCAATAATCCATAGAACATAATAAGTCATCATTGTGTCCTACAAAATATATTCTAAGGTCCATCCAATATCTTTCATGAAGAGAAGCTATAGTTGGAGCATATACTTTTATAACCCCAACATTAATATTTTCATATTTCATGTACAATAGTCCAACAACCCAATTACTTTTTGCTTCTAATAATTACCCCTCCCACTTATGTTTTTCCAATAATGTTGCAACATGACCTAAAGTTCCTATAGAAGAAACTATTAGACAATCACCTATCTTCCAAAATTTTAAAAATGTATCACTATATTTGTCACTACTTAATTTGATTTGTTACATTGAAATAATCTCAAAACTATGAAAACCTATTAATTTCTTAGTAATTATTTTTGAGGGGTCTTATTCATAACCCTAATTTTCTCTGATATCATTTTCATTGACATGAATTTTTACTTTTATTAGTGGGCTTAGCCCCACTTCATGTTAACACATGTTTTTTCTTTGGCTTCCAAATTGATACCCCTTTGAGTTTAATTTTATCTTGTTTCATCATTTTATGGGATTTCTCTTCTTTTTCCATTCCCTCCAACACTCTAATATTCATCAATATTTATATCTTTTCATATTATACATAATGAGACCTATACTCTAAAGATTTTTGTTGCCATAAAGAATATAAAATTCAAGGAGTAGCCTCATAAACACTTTCTTCTTTATGTTACCCCTAAAACCCTAAAGTTCATGGTTAATCCTCCATAGTCATTACATTATTAAGATTCCCTAGAAACCCTTAATTTTTGTGGATATCTCCATATGGTTTTATTTATTATGTTTCTTTTAAAGTTCTAAAGTGCAACAAATACACTCTATTATACTTTCATTTTTATTGTAAGGAGAAGATTTTATGCTATATAAAAATGAATATGATTTACCTAGGTTAATATTTATCTTGTTTACCTCATTCACTTTAAAATTTACCTCATATTCCTTTGCACCTTTAAATCCTTCTACATTTGATCTTACACATTTTACTTCCTCATCCCTTCCTTTGCACCTTTAAATCCTTCTACATTTGATCTTACACATTTTACTTCCTCATCCCTTCCTTTGCACCTTTAAATCCTTCTACATTTGATCTTACACATTTTACTTCCTCATCCCTTCTATCATTTTCTCTTCTAATGATTGATTCAAGTGAACTATAGTGGTCTTTATAATTTGATGATGAAGAGGGGTTCTCATATCACTTTCTTGGGATTGGAAAAGACCCAATTTAACCCAACATTTATTATGATATGAGATATTTATTTTACATTAATGTTTACCTCATGAACAAAATTTTCATCTCCTTTTCACTTTGCAATCTCTTTCCATGTGTTTGGTTTCATGACATTAGCGACATTGAAATGCAATATTTTTGTAATCCACTTGTTGATCCTATTATATTAATTCATATTTAATCATAATGGACTATTGTAAGGGTTTTAAGATATCCAATGTAACACATATTAAAGTGTATACAACATGCCTTCTCTCCTTAGTTTTTTGTCCCTCTTGGATGAACTTGCATAGAGTTTTGTTGAAATTCTTCAAAACCTCCTTATTAATGAGTTGATAAGGAAGTCTAAAAGGCCTAATGCACACAAGAAACCTTTTAATAATATTTGTCTCCCTTTTAATAGTCTTTGTCTCCACAAGAAACATCTCACTCTATGGTCTTTAAAATATAATGCATCTTTACCCCTAAACTAAGGTCTCCCATCTATTATTTTATCCTTTATTTATGAACATGTGAAAATAATGAGAAAAACCCTTTTAGAAGAAAATAAATAGAATAATTTGAATTTGATCCACACTTTCTCTTGGTCCCATTTTGAATCTTAAAAAAACCTAGCAAGTATCCATGGAACTTATATATTAACCCTATAGTATTAAGAACCACTATATCATGTTGAATCATCTCATCATTGATAATTACCATCTCATCATTGATAATTACTTCTAGTATAATATCTGCTAACTAAACATGGTTCGTCATATATTTACTCTTCTACTTATTGCTAACTAAAACATCTATACTTCTACCTAAGGCATCCTTACTTCACTATAAACTTTAAAAAATGAGCATGTTACCTAATCCTTAATCACAATTTACTTGCTACTATATGCTCCTGATTCATTCTTTTTCCTCGTGCTTCTTACTTCACACTTAATAATTGTTTGATTAAAATTATAAATTTTATTTATTTCAAATTATTTAAAAAAAAATCTAACATTTTAAAATAGACATTTTTATTAAAAATAATGATTGCCAAAGCTACCGATAGTAACCATTTGTTAGAGGAATAGTCTACTCTTTTCTTATGGTAGATTCAAGAACCAATACCAAAAATCAAATCCTTTAGATGTTAATAAAATCACCATCGCAGTAGTTGGACGTTGCTTCATCTTTCCCTGAGGGACCAAATATAAAATTCTACTGTGCCCAGACCAAGTCAGAAAGCAAAGAGATGCCGGCAGTGCATAACCCTATGTTATGCATTGGTCTCTAACTTCCCCTTATCTTTACGCGTATCGTCGCGATTTGTGCAGTCCTGTATTTGGATGTTTGTGCTTTTGACTACTTTCTTCGTCTGTAGAGGATAAGATAATAAGATCTTGTTCTAATCGGTGATGCTCTACCCTTTCAGCGGGCTAACATTATAAGTAATATCAGGTAGATCTGTGAGAGAAACCCTTTTGTCAAGCAAGATTTTCATTGGAAGCGATCAAGGTATCTTTCAATCATTGTCCACAAATAATGGGGAGAAAGCCCTGCTGCGACAAAGAAAAAGTGAAGAGAGGGCACTGGACAAAAGAAGAAGACCTTCGGCTCAAGGTCTTCATCGAACGGCACGGCACTCATGGGGAATGGATGTCACTTCCTAAAAGGGCTGGTATGTATATCCAATTCCATCAAATTCATGCTCAAAATCTTCTGTCTTTATTTTCCATCCTCCCTTTCAGAATGGGCTGCCTAAATCATCACAACTGGTTTTATGAGCGGATGGAAGTGCAGGTCTGCAACGGTGCGGAAAAAGTTGTAGGATGAGGTGGTTGAATTACTTGAGGCCTGGCATCAGACTCGGTGACTTCTCTGAATATGAGGACAATCTAATCTGCAACCTCTACGCCGTCTTGGGCAGCAGGTGTGTTGGGAAATTTAGGACATTGTCAAATCCGATAGCGCTCAACGGCCGATTATGCCTATTTCTTTCTACCTCATTAAAAGGATTTAGAAAAAATACAAAAAGGTGATTGTCTTTTGCTATCTGCTGTGTGTTGCAGATGGTCGGTAATTGCATCTCATTTACCTGGAAGAACGGACAACGACCTCAAGAACTACTGGAACACACGACTAAAATTTAAGTGGATTCAACGGAAAAAACCTAGGGTTGCAAGTGCCATGAAAACCTATACGCTCCCGAATGGAAACGAAAATTGCGAATATTCTTCAGTGAGTGTTGAAAGCAGCTACTCCGGTTCTACTAGCAGTTCTACAGGTACCTCTCACATACCCTCATCGGATATGGATATTTTTGCTGATATAAATTGGCCTCCCGAATTCTGGCCCAATGAAGACGATTTCGAAAGCGCCTCCTTGATGCGTACGATATGTAATATGAACATGAACGGACCACCTGCTCAAGAAGACCCAATCACCAATAATAACCTTATGGCCGACTCACTGTTATACTGCGATACTTCCGGTTCTCCATATGATTTCACATTTGGATCCACGCCCTCTAATAGCGAGGTGAGTGTTAGTGTCGACGCCTTCTTCTTTGATGACCAATCTCTAATTGGGGTAATTCAGCCACTTACTATACAAGAACAAAAGGGGGAATCCAAAGAATCCAGCGGGGCGAGCATGGAGGATAATAGGGTTGGCCACAGGGCAGAGAATGGTTTTACTGAGGCCGGTTAGCTGCCCCTGTTTACAAACATTTCTTTCTTTTCTGGAATCAAACACCAGCCTTCACAGATGGGTTGACATAGCAATTGTGCCCATCAAAAAACGGAGACCCCTTCTTCAGTAATCTAAATATTATTAATGACTTTCAACAAGAATCCACTCTTTATTGGTTTCCTTATTTGAACATTTTGTGAACATCCCTACTTCCCAAGTTAGGATATATAAGGATCAAAATAGGATAAAAGACACTAACTAGGGAGGAGAAGCAATAACTAGAACACATTGTCATAATTTGCATCGATGGCCACAAATATCTGTGGTGAAAATTTATTTACCGATACACAGTTCACAATGCAATGCTTTCCTCGTCTACATTAATATTTATTTTAGTTTATTTTTCTTCTGGAATTTTACGGGAAATAGATGTTCAGAGATATTAAGGCTTTCAAACTTCTTTCATATACTTGTTCTGTCGTACTTGGGCTAGTAACAGCAGCTTTGAGTTAAAATAAATGATAAATATGAATGTGTTAATGGTCACATTGTTGCTTCGCCATTAGATTGCAGGAATTTTCATACTATATATTAGTATTTAAGGCTTTCAAACTTCTTTCATATAATTGTTCTGTCGTACTTGGGCCAGAAACAGCAGCCTTGCGTTAAAATAAATGATAAATATGAATGTGTTAATGGTCACATTGTTGCTTCGCCATTAGATTGCAGGAGTTTTCATACCATATATTAGTATTTATATTTCATATTTCATATTTATTTATACTAAACATTACTGTAAATCATTGCTAATTAATATGCTAAACGTCTATCCAAATTTCTATCAATTTAAGTAGCCGCGAATCACCTATAAATACGCGTTCAACGTATTATATTTGGAACTGTAAAAAATTATGCTTTAAATCTGACTAAAATCAAGTGGGTTCCAGAGAGTTATCCTCTACACCTAGAGAATGAATAATCCTGAAACGTTTAAATTTTAAGGCAATGAGTGATGTTCAGGATTGACCTTATTTTCCTTGTAGGATAGTACATAGTTATGATTTTTATTTCCTTTAAAATGTTCAGATTTTTCTGTCGGATATCTTATTTTCTAGTATATTCTGTGATTCTCAGTTATCAGGCTCCAGACATTAGAAAATCTATACTTATTAAATTAAGCTATATTGTGGTGGATTAGTATGTTGATTATCTACGTAAAATGCGCTTGTGTTGTGAAATCTTAAGCCATCATTCACCATACTATAATTATTGTTTAAGACTGGGCTTGAATAAGCTTGCTTCAGTCTTTCCGTTTTTCGGTTTATTTTTTAAAGTAAATTATATTAAAACTTAGTGGAGAGCACCAATGATCAGGGGATTCAGATATGTTTACAGAATTATATTTTTCATATATACTATGCTTAGTTCATAAGAGCAAGTATTATCCTGAATTTTCAAATAGAACCGGTTGCCTTCATACCACTAACAGGAGTTTTTATTTTTAAGTTTTGCTGAACATAGTTGTCTAATTCTGCCCTATAGAGAAAAGATGATGTCTGACACAAATGTGAATCATTCTTTTATTTTTCGGGTGTCTGTAAGGAATTCTTAATTATGGTCTTTTTGGGTTGGGGACGGGGGATTTCCTTCCCTAGATTTCCATTCTTAGGAGTTTGTTGAAAATTAGACTTTAGCATTTCAAATGATAAATCATTCTCCCCTAATTGTATGAGGGCTTTATGGAAAAATGTCCGCTGCGCAAGGTAACTGGTGTGTCTGGTTTTTTCAAGCTCATGGATCGATCGGCTTCTTTAGATCAAGACCGTTTGTGCGCTGTTATTGCTGTTTTTTCAAAACCTCTTCCTCCCTTAATGAGTAGGACTTATGGCATAGAAATAAGTTTGCTGTCATGGACATAAGTGTAGACACATGATAAAAGGCCATCATATCTTTGGTATGATAATTAAATTATTTTTATTTGAAAATGCTGCAAAAGCATATAAATTATACAGATTTATTTACATTTATGTAATAACAGATTTGCTGTCATTCAGTTTCATACAAAATCTTACAGTACATCACAAAATATTTGCTTCCATCTCACTCACTCGTACAAATTAATCCAACTATGAATGATGCATATGTTGGGGGATCTATCTAAATGATGGATGGATAAATCATTCGGTAGGAACACATAATATATAGAGTTATGACAATGTTGATAATAACTTCTGCAAATTGTTATTTTCTATCACTTTTATTTTTTCCAATTGTATTTATGTTCTTAGAATTGCTTTTCTTATTTTGTCCAACTCTTTGCATGTGCTTTTCCACATTAAGTATTACTTTTTCCGCTGTTTTCCCTTTAATGTTTAATGTTTCCATTTTTATTTCCTTGAGAAAAAAACTATCTTCACCTTGTTATTACACACACCTTCATTGCTGCCTCTAAACATTCACATTTCTTTAGACATTGTTGTCCATACATATTTACATCTTTGTGAGCATCTTATTGGTGTATTAGAATAGATCACCACTTATGAGGTTACTTTGTTGTTTCTGAACCAAGTTCTTCATGTTTATTCTCTCATGTGTGGGACTTTGCTTCTAATAGATATAACTTTCATCCAATGGCTAAGCATCACTCCCCTTTTCTCTTTCATGGATACTCTTATTGCTTCCCTTTCTCCGTTTCTTATACTTTTGATTTTCTTTCTTAATATGATTACTTTATCTCTCATATCCTAGTAAAGGTATCTACTAGCTAGGATTCAAATCTAGCACCTCCATGCATTGAGGTTACTCTACCAATGAGATTTTGGCTCCTTCTTGAACTAGCCTACAATCTAGATGAAGGATTACTTCTATTCATTCCTCCAACATCCTACCTAAGCCACTCTATGAATACTTTAGTCTCTTAGCTTCAACAAAAACTTTAATACCAACTGAAAAATTTAGTACACTCTGAAAATTAAATTCCTCTTACAAGAAAATGTTGATTAATTCACATACTTTCTATCATTCCTAGAATTCAATTAAATCATACACTCCATTTGAGTGCAACTACACTATTCAACTATATCAATAACAAGTGAGAAAAATTTATTGACATTCAATTCAATACAATATTTTCCACTACATCACAAAAGATTTGGTTCCATCTCACTTACTCCATACAATCTTATCAAACTATAGATGATGCACATGTTGGATGATCCACTTGAAGGATGGATAGATAAATCAATTGGTGAAGGATACATCAATATATATAATTATGACAATGTTAATAATTTCTCTAAGTTATTCTTTTCTAATTATAGAATTTATATTTTTACTTTTGCATGCACTTTTCTATTTTTCAATCACCTTTCTATCTTTAGAATTACTTTTATTATTTTCTCCAACACTTTGGTTGTGCTTTTCCATATTAAACATTACTTTTTCCATTTTTTTTAAATTTTGATTATTGGTCATACACTTATATTATTACAAAGTGGATTTTATATTATCTATCATTAGGATTGTGTATATTATTGCGCATAACTTTTGAGGGAAATTTGATCCACATGATTAACCCTTCTTACAATAATAATAGTCTTTTATTAGATAGAAAGGATAAGTAATGAGGATAATCTTGGTTGATGTCATTTGTTTATATCCTTTATGATCACTCTAAAGTAGATCAAAATGAGTTATGGAATAGTTAGCCCTCTTGGTTTTTGGATTGATGCTCATCTTTCTACAAGCTATTATTTTGAGTGGTATACATTCTTACAATGAAATTTTATTCTACTTTAATACCTAGCTCTAAGTTAATACAAACATTTAAAACTTAAAGGTTTTAGACAAAAGCATGTATGGATTCCAACTGATTAAACTATATTTTATTAATGTGAAATTTAAATTTTTGGATTTTTTTTGTTAAGACATTGATTTTTGGTTGATTTTTATTTTAATATTTATATTTTGTAGTTGGAAATGAACATTAAAATTTTAAAACTTCTTAAATTATATATCATCCTTTTTCATACCTTCTACATATTATAGCATAACTAATATACTGTAATTGTTCATAATTGACAAACACTAATAAAATATGTTATTTTCATTTCATATTTATATATGTTTCTCTTAGTAGCATGCATAACAATTTACAAACCCCCTTTGATTAGAATATGTTTCATTCTTTCTCATTGGTAATTTTGATTCTTGTAAATAGAGTCATAGCCTCTATGTAATTTACATTGAAGTTCTATATAATCACGAGGAATGATTTTTCTTTTGAATTTAGAATTTTGGGTAACACCATCAAAATTAATTTTGATAAACCTAACATCTAGATATTAGTATTACACTTTTGTGAATGTAATTTCCTCTTTAACTAAATTCATAATAATATATGCAAATCTTGCAATCATGAGGTCAATATAGTTTTTCTACATTTGAAATTTATCATGATGAGCATTAAAAGCGTCCCATAAAAATTTTGAAATTCAATAAATTTTGTATTCAAAGCTCTCTTGAAAAATATTGTGTTGATCATTATTAAACATTATGGTCTACAATAAGTCTTTCAATGTTCCATTGCACCATGTGGAACTAGTGCTAATTTTTTTTATTACAATATATTGGTAATCATGCATGTATCTCTTAGAAATATTTGAACATGGATTGCCTCACTAAAAGCTTAGGAATATAACTATTTGACCTCATGTTATTTTATATATATCTTATATTTTTTATCTATAATTTGTAATTTGCTATAATATAATTTAAGATTTATAAATATTTTAAAAATAATATAACGACTGATTATTATTTTTAGATGATACCATTTTCCCTTAGAAATATTCCATTGAACTTTCAAAGTTTAATGAACTTTGTATTCAACCACTATTGAAAAAATGTTGGTCATTATTATAATATTATGGTCTACAAGATTGGAAAATTTGAGAGGAGGATGGCACTATGGTGTGAACTAGTTGGACTTGAACTTTGAGTAAGGTTTTTGCAGTGTGTTCATTCCTTTACATATAAAATGGTTTCCAACCTTGGCAAGTTAGCAACTAGTGTTGGCAACATAGATGAGAAGGCATGTGATGTTAGTTGCAATCAAGTGGCCTAGGAAATTAATCTTAACGGTGGTCGATGACGTAATTTTTCCTCTCTTGATGTAGTTTTAACTTTTTCATATTTTTAGAGTGCATGCAAATGGTTGGAGTCCTTTACTCTAGTTCGTTATTTTGTGGGTCCTATTCACAATGAAGCTACCTTATGATATCAGGTGAACTATACTTAGACTTCTCATGGGGTAAATATTTATATGATATAAAACCTTACCAAGGGTTTTTTATTTTTTGCTTTACATATTTTGCACATGCAAAAGGAATATACAAACATTTTCCATGGTATTTGAAGAAATCCTTGTTTTTTCTCCATGGATACATGATTTTCCTTTTTTTGAGAAAAGGACAACCAATGCTTTAATATGGGCTGAATTACATAGTCTCCCCCTCCCATCTAACCCTTCTTAAACTACATTGCATATCTATTGGGTTAATTTATTTTGGTTGAATTGGATAAGTGTTTTCATGCACACCCACAAAAGCAAGTATGTTCTAAATTAGACTTATTAATAGACATCAATGAGATAATTGAGATATAGATTGGTCACTCTACTATATCTCAATGAGTCTTGTTTATCAACAATTCTAATACAATTCATCTAATTCTAATTCTCCAACCATAAGGTAGGGGACCATCCTCTCTTGTCCTATAACAAGGACAAATCATCCCTCAAATCAACTAGCTTGACTTTCTCTTAAGCTAATGAGGATGGTTTAACCACTATTAGAGGGTATAAGAACACATGGTCTAGTACTTATAAGGCCTTGCAACCCAAGATAGCAACTAATATACTAGTCGCACCCATTTTAATACCTTCAAAGAATACAAAAGAGAAAGATAATGTTAGTATGCTATTGGTAAATACCAATAGTAAAGAGGTTCACAAGCCTTTTCAATATCAAACTGCAAGAGAGATAAATATGATCTCTCCATATCCTATCACCCAAGTAGATCTTCCTCCCCACTCATCTCCAATGAATAATTGGTGCTCTCACAATCCACATTGTGAGGTGGAGGATGGAGAGTTCATGCTAAAAAAAGGATGTACATATTTAGTGTTCAGTTGTGTAGCTACAAACCTAATTCAAAAACCATCAACAATTATATTTCTTTAGAGTACCTTTATGGTAAGGACATGTCATTATACCTCTATCAATAAAATTACTTTCCTATAATACTCTGTGTGTAATAGACTCCAACTGTAAGTATGTGGTATAAGAGGCTTGTTAAAATTTCCTAACTCTTGGTATCCTATATTTACAAGAAATGAAAGTTATAGGTATTTTTTTCTCTATAATTTTTCATGTCATTTGGCTACTGAGCCACTTCCTTCATAATAGTCATGAGCTAGGTTGAGGTGGTGTTGCCACTCTCATCTATCCATGATGGTGGCCCCAACTAGTGGCTAATGGATGTTACCCCACCTATAGAGCATTGTGCAGAGTTTTACACACTAATAACCACTTGTTTGAGGTGATTAATGTTTATGACTCCAATGATGTTATAGAACAAGCCCAATTATGGCTTTGGATTGCAAAATATTTATATTTTCCTTCATGGGTTATAGGTGTCAAGTTTAATATGATTTAAATAGTATTAGATAACTTTAGAGACTATTAGATGTGTTGGAAAGTTGTCAAAAGGGTAGTATAGTTTTACATGGATAATTAATTAGATTTTTTTTTATCTTAATTAGGGTCACCATAACTCCAATGCTCTTTCATGCATATGGTCCAACATTTACACCAAACCTAATAGGATCCTCAAGTAGCTTGATATGGCAATGTTATTGGGACACCTCACATTTAATTTTTCCAATTATTTTTCTCTTTTGGTAGAGTCTCTTCATGAGGTATTACATTTAAATTGCTCTCATATTAGTTTTATTATTGAATGGTGTGGTTATGAAGTCACAAACCTAACAAATTATTTCTATCTAAACACATCATTATTGAGCCGTAAGCTCTCTCGAGACCATATCCTACATATTTTGAATTTAATATCATGTCCTCATACTCAAAATAGGTGGATTGATTAATGGAATAGTGCAATAAAGCACACCACTCATTTTATTTGCACATATCGATGTCATATATCTCTATTTCACCATTTATCATATGAGGTGACCACGTCAAAACTTTGCCAAACCACCATGGATATAGAAGCTCAACCTATTTTGGCAACTTTACAACTTTTTTTAGCTAAATTCAGATAACAACAAATTATTGATCCTCATGTGGCTTGAAGAGTTTAGCTGAAAGCCATATTCCATTGGCTCAAGTTCAGGGATAGAGTCTTTAAGAAATATTTTTAGTCCCTTAGAGGGAGATACATAGCCCCAAAAAGCAAGATAATCTAATAAGGTTAGTAAGTACTCAATAAGCTTCCCAATATTCTATGTCTTTGTATTGTACTATTAGTAGGCTTTAAGAGCTTAGGATTATTCCTTTACTTAGGATAATGTTTTATAGTAGCGTGTTAGTGTGGTTTCCTACCAATTCTTTACCTCTCAAGAAGTCATTTGTGATATTTTTTATACAATGATGATCTCTATGATGTCATATTTCTCATGGTAAATTATGAAGCTCTATATTATGATATATTTTTTTATGAATTTTATAAAACCCGTTAGGATACTATGGGGCTTGAATTACACTAGGTTAATCTTGAGGCCCTCAAAATCAATTCCATAGGTTATTTGATCAATAGGGGAAACATTAAACTCATACCCAAATCTAGTGACCTCAAAGATATATGAAACTAGAGATCAATAAATTTGCTAAATGTATCCTATAATATTATACCCAAATATCTCACTCTCAAGGTAATGAATCTCCTCCATCTCATCATACACCTAGATCAAAATAGCTCTATTAAGAATATATATCATAGACAACATTGCCATATAGGAAGGGATGGAGTGGGCATGGAAATTCTAGTAGAAGCTCATGTTTCTAAAAATTTATTTCATATATTCCTATCATAGGATTGAGTAGTCATTCATTTTGGTCAGGTTGCAAGTGTTAGGCTTTGGACCTAATTTTGTATGTATTGCTCAAGTGTTATTTATAGATGCCTCTACTTGTATTACCATTAATAGTAGGTAAACACTAGCTATTAGCTAGCATAAAATAAATTTTCAAGGGTTCCCTCTTACCCTAACATTATATGTTTTGGAAGCTAAAGGTTTTGACTATATTTTAGTAGATACTATTTCTAAGGATTGGGTGAAAGGGATAATCCTTCCAAGAACCTCTCAATAATTGGTTAATGGCACTTTGAACCTCTCAAGTATTAGTATAACTTTAAGTTCACCCTATAGTGCTCGAACATGTTCTATTTGGGATCTAGCTCTAGTGTCCAATGTTACAAGAAATATTTCCTTTGAAAGCCTTGTTACCATAATAGATATGGTTGAAAGTGGATCTATCATAAATAAATATTAATGTTCATGGGTATTCTTCTTGGTTTGTAATATTCCTCATCTATGCCATGACAATATGTCCTTTATGGAGTGGAAAAAATGTTATATAAGTGGCTTACCAAACCTCTCTCATTAGCTAGGAAATTTCAAGTCTACTCAAAGATTTTGGCTACTTCTCATGTTTATTACTCATCATATTGTGTCCCTTTTTATTTGAGATTTTTATTAGGACTCCTCAAAGGAGAGAAAATGTTTTCATAGAGCAACCTAGGAATTTTGTTATCTCTTGAATGACTCTAGAGGGATGGGTCTTCTAGATACCCAAAAGCAGTAAATAGCTCTCTAGGCAAAGTGGATTATTAGAGCCTTATAGGGCAATGAGGCCTATAAAATATTGTTATGTAACTACATTACCTATAGCACTACCCATAGGCAAAAATATTGGTAAGGGCTTGGGTTGCCCTTACTTATAGTTATGAAGGTGTTTATATAGATTCACAACACCTTCATAGCTAAAATGAAGGCTTGAGATGCTATTTAACCTTCACATCATTGGAATGGAAATGATATAAACAATGGGTTCTCATTCAACCAATAACGAGTGTCATGGTCCCACATTTTTACATGCTAAGACTAACCTCTTGCCAAAATTCTATAGATTTAAACTTTGTGGTTTTCATAAAGAGAATAAAGGTTATTTTTAATATTTTTCTAAGTGCACCAAAAATTGGATCTCAAAGATATAAGCTAAGTTTGAATTCAACCTTTCAAAGTACCATAAAGAGACCTTACAAATATTCAAGGATTTTGTACCCATGATATGAATCACAAAATTGAGGTCCAAAGTACTTGTCCTTAGTGGAAATATTGGGAATGACACTCTAAAACTCATATTAAAAATAATAAACCCTACAAAAGGTACTTGTGTCTTTCATACCACTTTCCCATGGTACCCAATATCAATGCAAAATGGGAAATTTAGTCCTCCAATAGGGATTTGCAACACTAATTTCACATTGTTGGGGATGTAGTTTTGGAGCTAAAATTAGCCAATTTTATCTATCATCTTCTTTTTCAAGATTTACCCTTTGGGTAAAATTCATCCACTTGGAAATGAATAACCCTAAATATCATTTTTATCATCATCAATAGTCCATAAGGACCTATTTTTGTTCTATCCCAGAGCCCAAGCAACATGGACCTAGACTCATGACCTATTTAGAACCTTTAGTCCATGACCATTCTCTTGGTAGATAATAGTTCTTGGGTATAGGACTAGCATACCTAAAAGTATTGATTAGATTTCACATATATTTAGAGCAAATATTTTGCTTAACACTTGAAAAATTAAAATAATGTTATATTTGCTAATATAAAAGCATCTACAAATTTTTCTACTTTTGTGAAAGCAATGCATTGTTGTAATGTTTTACTACAAATCCATATTCAAGCCAATAAGGTGGATTTTGAGGTTCACCATTTTTACTCTTTGTAGGATCATTAGGTCAATGATCCATGTATAGTGGCCCAACTCTCACCCTCTCCTCATTCCCAAACGACTCAACCTCCTCTGACAAGTTCAACATTTTTAGTCTTTGCAAGATCATTAGGTGAATACTCCATGTACAGTGGCCCAAGTATCACCCTCCCCTCCTTCCCAAAAGAGTCAACCTCCTCTAACAAGTCAAAAGTAGACTCATAACTAGGCATATCAAGCTTTACATAATTCTAGACTCTAGGATCATGATATGAAGGAAAATAACTAGATTTGACGATGAATGATTATGCTTGCTTTTATGAACTTAGCATAGTATATATGAAAAATCTAATTCTCATTTGATTTGTGTGAAGATTGACACTCTTCACTACATTTTCATGTAATTTACTATAAAAATAAAAAGGTAAATGAAGAGACTAAAGCAATGTTATTAAATATTAGTTATCAATAATCATTCTAGAATGTGGAATAATAGATTAAGATTTTCTCAATAGACGCATTCTATATTTATGATCGACATGTTAATTAAACACAATATATCTTTATTCGATAAATCTAGATTTTCAAAAGTCTGAATAAGTGTAAATTATGGAATACATTGGAAAATTATAGAAATTAAGATTTTTTTAACTAAAATTAATTTATAGTAAAAAAAGTAATGCACAAGATTTGGTTATTTATTGCAAGTGTCAATTTAAGCTAATTATATATGATATATAAACTATACTAAACCTTAAATTAAGTTATATACTAAACCCTAAATTAATTTATATATATATTTTAATCAACTTTAATAATTTTTTAAAATTAATTCTTTTATATAAGTTTATCTCTAAACATAATTTATTCTACTTCAAATCTATTGTAAGGGTACAACTTACCAACCAATCAACATATTCGTTGATAAAACATTCTACATAATAAAAATTAACAAAAATAAATCTTAAAAAATAAAATAAAAAACACATTAAACAAATTAACATTTTAAATGAAATTTAAAATCATAATCTTGGTCTCATCCTATAAATAGCATATCCAGCTAATCTTGGACATGATCCATTGCTTTAAATATTTATGCTTTATTCATTCTATTATTGTAGAGTATAACTCTCGTATAATCCCTCAATTCTAATCAACTTCAAAGCATAAATTTTTAGAGTTAAAGTTCAAAATACTAGAAGTCTCTATGAGTCAAATTGTTAAATTTTTACATAAATTTCAAAATATTTATTAAACCCAATACAAAAATTTAATTATTGAATTGAACATTTAATGGATTTATTCCAACAATTTTGAGTAGACATTTATCATATGACATAAGTAATTTGGTTAATTGTTCACATTCTTGTTAAGAGTTAAGATAAGAAACATTTATGCGTTTGCTTTACTATTAGGGATATTAAAATATAAATGATACAGATAGAAGTTACGAAGGTTCCTGTAATGTTGAAGTAATTATGTAGCTAATATGTATCAATATTTTAGGGTGTTCTAATTCAAACTTGTCATCTACCGACTTGGGTTTTCCTCTCTTTCAAAGGAATCCTACTGATAATATGTGGAATATTGTCATTGATAGAATTCTTAAAAAGCTTCCCAGATGGAAAGGGGCCCTTCTTAACCAAGCTACCAAAATCACTCTTACACAATTTTATCTCTAGAGCATCCCAGTTTTCTTTTTGTCCATTTTAAAGGCACCATAATCCATATGCAAAAGAATAAAGCAAATCCAAAAGAGATTCCTTTGGATTGGGATTGAAGACCACAGGAAATTTCCCTTGGTGGTATGATACATGGTTTATGCAAAGAAAAATCAAGGAGGATTAGGCTTTTGGAGGGTGAACAAAATGAACATGGCCCTCATAGCTAAGCAACGATAGAAGATCATTAGCAATGTTCAAACAACCTAGATAGATATCATCAAAGGCAAGTACTTACAACAAAATTCCTTTTTGGATGACCACCCTCTCCCTTATGGGTTGTGGTTTTAGAACTTTGTTATCAAAACTAGAAATATCTTAAAGGAAGGGTTAAGATGGTGCCTTGGTTGCGAGAGATGCATAAATTTTTGGAAATATTCTTGGCTGAAGGATCAACCTCTAATCAGTGGTCCTTATTTGGCTATCCCAAAGCCATTTATTGATAAACTCTTTGGCAACAAGGTGCATAATTTTATTTTGAGGTCTCCCCAATGCCTGGTATGGAAAGCCATTCTAGCAAATGACCATAGTTTTGAGCAAAAGGCTACTACTTGAAAGCTCTCCAATCTCCTCAAATTGTGTGTCATTCCAAGCAGTCCTATCCAATACACTCCTATATGGAAATTCTATGAAAATGGCCAATTATCTAGTAAAAGTTTCTATTATCATGAAGATCTTCTTGTTGATCATTGGCCTACCTCTAAATTTTTCTGCCTTATTAACCTTGTTCCCAAAATCACATTTTTCATTTGGTTGTCTATCCAAAACAAGACCCTTACCATTGACAACCTCCTCTCCAAAGGTTTGTTCCTTCCTAACCAATGCTTCTTATGCAAGCCTAATTAGGAATCTATTCCTCACTTATTTCATGAATGTCCCTTTTCCCTTTCTATCATTGGTTATCTCTTTTAGATAACCAACCTTGCTTGGGCTTAACCGATATCCATTTTTTATTTGTACAAGCAATGGCCTAATCTCTTTTTCAACTCTCATCTCAAAGCTTTCTAGTCCTTCTGCCTTGCTCATTACCTCTAGCAAATTTGGTTGGAATAGAATAATAAGGCATTTTGTGATGTGCCTACTGATATTATCTCTATGTATCTTTGTGCTCTTACCTATACTATTAAAAATTCTTGATTGATTCCATCGTTCGAGGAACCAAGAGGTAAATTGAAGACCCATTTGTATACTTTCATCAAGCTCCATTATGGGTCTATTGGCCCTCCTATGGCTCAGGTTGATAGATCCTAAATCAAATGGTCTCCCCCACCCATTGGATGTTAGAATTAAAGTGCACTATGCCTTCTCCTTGACACTTGTCAGTTTCTCTTGACAAGTGTCATGTGTTTCATATAGGCTTATGCCTATATATTGTAACCATTTGTATCAATAAAATAATCTCATAAGTTTTAGTCCCAACATTTGGTATCAGAGCAGGTTCCCTCTCCTACCTGTGAAACCCTTGAGGGGGGATTTCCCTCATGGAAATCCTCCCTCCCCCCTCATCTTTTTTTTTCATATTGAGGGAGTATGCTCTCCATCCTTTGTTGGATGGATCAGAAACTAGACATTGAAGAAATTATGGCTGCCATTCTTTGTGAGCATAGCCAGAAAGGAGAGGAGAGAAGTTTACCTATTTTTTTTCTTTCGACGATTTGGCCAAGGCTCATCGTTGTTGTCGCCTAAGAGATTTTATAGTCCGAGATTTGAAACCTTTGTGATCTATGTTGCACAACAGTCTTATGAGTATTAATCTCGGTGCTGCTGCTGATTACTGTTTGACCTGGTAGTAAGGTGGAGTTGCTAGGAACAGTACATAGAAAAATGTGCTCGCTATACATTTTGCTGTAGCGAAGAAGTTTTTCTTTTTCTAGAGGCAGACAATGCAATTTTTTTTATGGGATAACATCCATGGTCTCAGCCGGTCGGAGTCACCGTTGTCCTATAGCTACATGAGACTGCCTTTTCTCCTGCGCTCTGTCTTTTCTCCTTGGAAAGGTTTTTAGTTTTTTTACAGTCCAGAATTTCTCTTCACGTGAGAGGATTTATGCCTGTGGTGTGTTACCAGCTTTTGGATATTTTTATCGGGATCGAGGACTCTAAACAGTATGATCTCGAGGACTGCAGACCGTGTAGTTTTGCAAGGTGCGATCTCGAGGACTGCCGCTCAAAGCGCATCGTACTACCGGATGCCTTTCCTGGCTCGATAACGGCCTCTGGAGCGTGCTTGCTACCGTGAAATGACGAAATTACATGGATAAAGGGGGCGGCACCAAGTTCTGGATTTATTTGTTGATAGTTTTGTATATGGTATTTTTTGTCGGCATGATGTCGGGTTTGACGCTTGGCCTCATGTCACTCAGTGTCATGGATTTGGAGGTTCTAATGAAGTTTGGACGGCCGCAGGATCGCAAGCACACAGCTAAAATTATGCCAGTGGTAAAAGAAAATAGCATTTATTGTAATCTTATTTGGGAGGATTACACCCCAATCAGTCTGTACTTGACGAGATCGAAGCAGGATATTTGAAATTTTAATGATGGCTCCGTGGAGCATGGAGGCGATAACGCTCGATCCCATGAGCATTTTATTTCATTGCAAGGCACATGGACGCGCCGGATCGAAGCAGGACCACGGCGAGTAGCAGCATTGATACCAGCAAGGTCACCACGAGAGATCTATAGCCGCATCAGTGTAGTTCTATCATAAGAATGGATGGGTGATGATTTTTTTAACGAGCGAAGCAGAGAGGGGTGGAGGAACCCAGGATTGACTCCAAAGGCGACCCTGTAGATATTATCAAACGCAAACCTCATACAAATAAATATGCTCGGCCCTTTTGCATTCATTTGAGAGGACAGGCACAAGGCGGTTCTCAATATCCCACTATATCATCGAGGACATGAAAATGCAATGGAAGAGCTCTGCGTAATGGTGCACAATCTAGAAGGACACGAAACCTATTTTAGCAATATTTTCATGCAGGCTAGAAGTGCATGATCCAAAAGGAGTGAACTAACAGATCTGAGAGCATGTTTGAGCCAGGTTTGGAATCGAGGTCTACGATAGTGAACTGATAGATCTCTGCCATTGTGGATGAAGAAGGCAACACGTGGAGTAGTCGTGGATGCCCCGAAACACACCTGTGACATGCCCCCTGTTGACCGCCCGAGCCCACGTGGCCGAAATGGTGGTAACACTATTCAAAATTTATGGAAGAATCCTCTGAGATTGGTACAGCTCTTTAGGAGAATCCAACGGCACGATGCTGGGGCTCATCTCCATCACCGCCACGCTGGCCCTCAAGGACCGTCGAATTTGATGCCTCGCTGTGCGTTTTGCAAGGGAATGATTTTATTAGTGGACAATCTTTTATTTTATGGTTATGGAGGATAGCCATATTTTAAAAAGAAAAGGGTATTTTTATATAAAGTGGAAGGGGACCACTTTATAGGATGGGCAGCTTATTTTAATGAACGACCAACTTTTATAAAGTGGAGTATGGGGAGTCATATATTTGCAAGAAACAATGTTCTATGTTGGAGGATTTGTATTGGGTGGCCTTAGGCCATTTTTTTCCACATGGAAGTGGGAGTTGAAGGCCTTCATGGTCTCTTATTGTATTTTTCAGATGATAGCCCACATGGCCCATGTTATTTCTGTTGTAAGGGTATTTGTTGTCAAGTTGCCTAAGTGACATACTGTTGTTTTTCCCATGTATGGAGGACTTATTGAGATCCAACTAAAGCCATGTTTATAGTTGTTAGAAATATTTTTTTGAGCCAAAACTAATTGTGGGGTCCATTTTTAGTTTTGAGACTGATTGCTATCCTATTTTTAGGCTCAAAGATTGTTGTATTCTAGAGTGCATTTTCGGTTGAACCCGACACTCTATGTAAGTGATCCTAGTATCTAGTCATCTTCTCTATAGCACCTGGCGGATGCAGCGGCTGGTTACCCATGCATTACGGTGGGATGAGATGATCACAATAAGGACACCTACTCTAGGGACTATAGACATAGACACCCTAGACTCTATCTAATATTTCTTTTTTCGGATCTACTTCTGAAGACTACAGATGAAGACACTTCAGAAGATTCTCTTCTTTTCTTCTTCTCCTCCATATTTCGATCTATGGCTCATTTTATTGTATTGAGTGCATTTTCGACAGAGACCGACACTCTTATATGGCTTGTTTTTCCTTTGTATTAAGGTGCATTTTTGGCAGAGACCGACACCTTCTAGATTGAGTTCACCATAAGGAGGGATTTGATATTTATGGTGGGGCTAGTCAGTGACCTACGAGAGGCAACATCCTCTGAGGATGACCTACAAAGGCAACAGACCTAGAAGTGGCTGACCCTGAGGCACCCATGATGACCTTGAGGCACTTAGACGGCTGACCCAGTGGCAACAGACCCATGGAAGTGGCTGACCCTGAGGCAATAGACCAAGATGTATACACAGTGAATCTAGCATTATTCATAGTTGGAGAGCCAAGCACAAAGAGCAAGAGCCTAGACCAAATCAGCAATAAGGGGGAATGATAGGTTGCTTTTAGAGAAGTCAACATTAAGGGGGAATGTTACCTAATGTTGACTTGTTTTTTTCTTTAGTTAGGATAGTGCACTTTAAGGGGGAATGTTAGCATTAAAGTGCACTATGCCTTTTCCTTGACACTTGTCAATTTCTCTTAACAAGTGTCATGTGTTTCATATAGGCTTATGCCTATATATTGTAACCATTTGTATCAATAAAATAATCTCATAAGTTTTAGTCCCAACATTGGATGGCTTAATTTCAAATTTTGTGGAGCCTCCAAATATAATCCAGGTAGAGCTAGAGGTGGTGGCATTATTAGAGTTAGGCAATGCAAAATCATCCTGACCTTTGTTGAGAATATGTGTATTAAATCCAACAATTTGTTGAAGCCATAATTGTTGTACTTGGGCCTTTAAATTATAGATGGTATAAATATTGATAATCTCATCATCGAAGCTGACTCAATGATTGTTATCAATTACATCAAATAGACCAAGGTCCTGACGTGGTGTGTTGCCAATATTATTGGTCAATCCAAAATATTCCTTAGAAAATTTAAAAACATCATCATACAAAACATGTGTAGGAAAGGGAACCATGCTACAGATATTCTATCATATTTGAGAGTTTGAGAAGAGTTATTTCATGTTTGGCATAATGATTTACCTCAAAACCTCATTGCCCATGTTAATCATGAAGGAAATTTGCCTCTTTAGTGTTTGTTTTGAACCAGGGTAGTTACCTAGAATCTATAGAACCTTTACCATAGGTTGTCCTATTTGGAATTAATTGTATGTTAACAAGATGAATAATTTCAACTTCCATGTTGTTTTCCCGATCCAGGTCAACATAATCCATGTTAGTCAAGTTTGTGTTAGCCTTGACTCGGTCAACTCGACCATTCTCATCTTCAATAATGTTTGCTCAATCTGGGTTAGCATAAGCCATGTCATTCAAGTCTATGTTACCCTTGACCTAGCCAACTTGACTACCCTCATATTTAGTGGTGTTATCCAAGCTTGAATCGTCTTTGACCTAGCTAGATGGACCATCTATGATGCCTATAGAGAGTACTCAAGACTAACCAACTTGACTATATGTGCCACCTATTATTCCTATTATAAACATGAGGGTAATCATATATGTATTATCCCAAATTTTTAATATCAATTCTAAAAAAAGTGGATAGCCTTAGCTTCAATGACCACATGTGACATTCCAGTATGAAAAATATATTTTCAGAATGGAGATGACATCCCTATTTTACCAATAATGTTTGCGAAAGTTGGTCTTGTTGTCTTTGTTATCATTTCTAAATGTGTAATCGAAATGTATGCTATTTCAAACCAAGTCCAAATTTCCACTGTATCACGTGGCATCCATGCAAAGTCCTTGAGTTACCAATGGAGTTTTCCAAGTCGTGGAATAATAGACATGTTTATGTTTGGGGGCTTACCTTCAAGGTGACAAATTACCTTCTAGTAGAGGTGGTAGAGCTCCTTAATGATGGGAACACCATCCACTATGATATACATTCCTTAGCTATTGAAATTTGGTTTTTAGCAAGAGGTAAATGAAGGAAAGGGGCAAGATCATTAGAACTAGGCTTTACACTTCGTGGATAGGGTCCTAGTGCCGATAATGTAGTAATTTAGTATGGATGAGGTCAATGTCTCTCTCAGAAGCTTTCATTTGGCCTTTCTAAACCATCTAAGGGATATAAATGATATTAATGTCCTTGACTACCTAGTGAGATCGACAGAAATTTTAGTGGAGAGCATCATGGAGGACTCGTCAACCCACCCAAAGCATCAAGGTCTTCATCTCATGTTGTATAAGCATGTTTTGCACAAAGAGGTTGAGAAGACCACGATTACAACTATGGGTATCCTCCATGGTCCTTTTAATGCTGGCCCTTGTGATAGTCCTCGATAGATTGTGGTTAGTGATGAAGAGAAAAATAATACCTCTATTAACACAAATAAATCTAAATAAAAAGTAATCCTTGGATCCACTCTATGAGTAAAAATAAAGCCCAAACATCATTTAGCTAGAGTTAAATCTTCAGCGAACAGAAGAAGGATATTTTCCAAAAGTGACAAAGAATATTTGGATGACTCTCCAATGATGTTCAAAACTCCTAATATTGAAGGAGAACCCAACAAGATTTGATCCCGATAGAAGAATGAAGAACACATAAAAACTAGTACTAATCCAACTATTATTTTGGTGGAAATGTTCTATGGCATTTAACACAACATGAACCATTCTCCAACATGCTCTTACAATGGCAAAATCCATCAATTCCAGCAACAAGGAGAGTGTCAAAGTTTTTGAAGAGGTCAATTCCAGTCATCTACGACTAAGAGATTCTACCTATTTATGTTCTCCAGGGTTTTCCTTTCTTTGTTTCTAGTTCCTGTGTCGGTTGTACTGCTGCATTTTTCCAAATACGATGTTCGAATTTTTGTTTTTTGTTCCAATAAAGTTATTGTCTTTACGTGATCCCGATAGGGTCACCTATTTTCATTTGACTATGTAAAAGGTTTACGATCCCTTTCAAAATCCTTTTTACCAATCAAAAATTAATATGTACCATGTATTTCAATAATAAATGTATAAATAAATTAATACATATACAAAATAAATAGATCTTGACTTTATATTTTACTATATAAACTAATATATGTTTAATATATATTTATTTATATAACTTTATTTTAAATTAGATTTGAACATTAACTTTTAATTTAAAATTTTCAAAACCATTCAAATTATATATTTATTTATTTATTTATTTTAAGGTAATTTAAGATGGTCTCTAACTATTTTATTCCCATGGACTATCACTATAACTCTACTTATAAACTTAGGTCTCCGAATTAAAACCCATTCATATATATTGTTACTAACACAGCAAAAAGAATTATGTGAAAGAAGTTTCAAAGCCATGAAGTCCCTGAAAATCTATTTACCGTGACAGAGGAGAAACCGAATGTGAAGGATGCAAAGAGCGCTAAACGTCTAAAGACATTGCGTTGCAAACATATTGCATTGTCAACTGAGTGTTGACCTTTTCTGCAGATATTTATGGCCATAAATGAACTTACATGATTGGATGCAAGTAATGACAAAGGAGTTTCCTGGTTATAGCTCCTTTCATGTAGTGCCCGTTTATCCTTTTTTGTTCAAATAAGCATTTCAACAAAGAGCGGATTGTCGTTGAAACTCTATTGATTTTTAGATTAAGGACCAAGTATTAATATGTCAATGCATCTCTCAAGGGCGGTGCTTCCGTCAAGAGAAAAAAGAAATGTCAGAAAAATTCGGGAATCTATACGACAATTGGACGTGAAAACCTTCCTCTGCCCATGCACAGCTCAATTACATATCTGATGAGGTCATGTGAGAGGTGCCTGTAGATTAGCTGCTTTCAACGCTCACCAAAGAATATTCGCAACTTGCGTTTTCATTCAGAGGCATATAGGCTTTATTCGCAGATGCAACAACCTAATTTTTTTTTTTGTCTTGAATCCACTTAACTTTGGATCGTGTGTTCCAGTAGTTTTTGAGGTCGTTGTCTGTTCTTCCAATTAAATGAGATGCAATTATCGATCATCTGCAAAACGCATCAGATTGCAAAAGCACTATGAAATCTAATTATTATATATATATATATATATATATATATATATATATATATATAAACCTATTAACGGGGTATAATGAAATAAGAATAATCAGCTGAGCAATTGACCACATCCTAAACTACCCAATATACCTGCTTTCCACCTCATCAACAGCCTTTGCCGCACCGTTCTAGACCTGCACTACGCGTACCATAAAGTAGATGTTCCCCGAAAAGGTAGAGCCTCCCCGAGTAGAACAAGATCTTATGGTACGCATTAAGTAGTCCAGAGCAAAACAGCTAAGCACAATCCGCCACACATCACGATGGTACGCGTAAAGATAAGTGGAGATTAGTGACCCAAATCATAACATAGGGTTATGTAGTGAAGGCATTTTTTGTTTTCTGGCTTGGCTTGTGCCACAGTGGAATTTAATATTTGCGTTCCAGCGAGAGATGAAGCAACGTGACAAATTACCCTTACAAAATGCCCATTGTAACTTTCCTAACATCTAAAGCTGTGAAAGGATTTGATTTTTAATATTAGCACCTGACTACAGTTAAAAAAAAAAACAGCAGTAATTGACGGCAACGCGGCTTGCTAAAATCAGCTATTCTGGGCAAATTCAGTGCTTTTCTAATATATCAGAGTAGCATGCAAGTTGCAACGCATAGATTTCGAATATCAAGGATAGTCAAAGAAACTGTCATGACAATTCCTCAATAGTAAACTTATGAAAGGTAGGGTAGGATACGCTTGTTGATATTAGAATGGACGTCTTTTATTTTGAGGTTTTGATTTAATGAGGATGCATGTAAGTTATAAGTTATAAAATGTGTGTCTATATAATATACTGTCAATATCACGGAGAAAAATGGTATTAAACTTTAAAGTGTAATAATGAATTCTTAGAAATGAGGACTAAGTAAAACTATGGATGTGTTAAAATTTTGAAGATTAGACATAAAAGTTTAGATTGGTATAAGGAGGCAAGATCATGTCAGAGTTCCAATTTTATTTTAATGAATATTTGTGCCAACATATAATTAATAGTTTATCTTGTAAACTCATTCTCATTAATTAGTTTTGAGTGGCTTGAGGATTAAGTAAAATCATGTATGTATTAAAATTTTAAAAATTACACATGAAAGTTTAAGTTGGTATAAGGAGATAAGATTATACTATAGTTATGATTTTTGTATGAACATTTATCGTTAGTACATAATTAATAGTTTATCTTGGTCAAATCATTCTTTGTAATTAGGGTTGACTGGTGGCCAGCTTTTTTTTAAGGAGACAAAACTTATATACATTTATAGAAAACAAAATAATGAGAATATCATGTCAATGTACGAAATGCTTGTTACATGTGGGTTGTTACACGTGGAATGACATGAAATTTATATTAAATGCATCACATATTTTCATTGTTCTTTACACGTGAATTTTCATAGCACATGTACATATTGCATCTTTGTATTATTACTATTATCACTATTGGACAATGCCTAGGGTCAATCTGTTATAGGTCAGATGTTAGACTCAAGTAAGAGATATATGATGGTAAACTTAGTGGTCCTATTATCAAAGTATGTTTATGTTATGAGTTGATTTAATTTAATGAAACATTCTTATTTACATTTGAAAATTTTGTAAAGTTAGAGGGTTTTTGCTTGTCATCTTATAAAGTTTTAACTTTTTTATAGGATTACAACCTCAACTTTTGAATATTAGGATTCATATCCATATTTAAAGTATCTTAATAGCGTAGGTTTGTTAAAGTAGATAATACATGATAAATACTATTAAAAAATGATAATATGAACCAATAGCAACCATACACATTGTAGTAGTTTAGTCTGGTTAGAATTTAATTATAGTGGAAAAAGATGAAAGAGCAAGAAGACATGTCTAAAATATTCTCCATTGAGGAAGGAAAAAATACAATATGAAAGGACGATAACAATTAGGAACAAAACATGCTTACGTTGGTTACATTGGTTAATTGATGGTTAGCATCATTTTATGTTAACTCTGCACATTGTAGACTTTGATTACACAGATGTGTCAACCAATATGTTTTAACCATGTCGATGACATGACATGTTTATGCAACTAAATGCAATCGAATTTTGAATGATCTTGAAATATTACCAAATACAAACAATATGGAGAATTTTCCTAGAAATAATTTCATGGATAAAATTGTAGAACTATAAAATGATATTTTGTTCTTCTCATACACTAGTAAACCTTAAGATATATTTTCTCTTATGTTAATTGCAACATAGAAATATTATATTTTATTACATCTCGTTAAACCATTTGACATAAAATGAGCAAATCTACCTCATATAGATAAAACCATGAATTTTCCAATCTCACTCAAATTTTTGCTACCAAATATGGTTGGGTTTGGGTGTTTTTAGCCTATATTTGGAGAAATATAATTAATTTTAACTATTGGTAACTCCATACTTGTGGGTTGAATAGGAGAAATATCTTAAGGCTCTGATTCATGAGCTACAAATATCCAATTATTGGGGTAGCTTTTGGTTTTTGGAAAACAAAAATTTGTAGGTAGGGAGATCCAAATAATGGGAGTCAATCAAGTAAGATAATGATAGGTTTTCTAATGATTCGATTCAACATTAATAAAAAAATTTGGGATTAGACGTTTTTCGCAGGATTGCCCAAACTACCGAACTTGTTTCGGCCATATCTCACTCATCCAAACTCGGATTGAGCTGAAATTTTGAGGGTAGATGCCTGAAAAACCCTAGAACGTTTCCACCAATTTGCATATCATTTGTAGCAACATCATACCGCATCACTATGTGTGAACAATATATTTGGCAAGCGACTATCCGAGGGTTTCATCTGGGTTGAGTGCAAGCAGCTCCAGAGGTTGGTTTTTAGGGCCTTCGGGCCCTAGTGGCCAATATTTTTGTGGTTTATGCTAAATATTTTAGCATGAAATGTTGTAGGGGATACAATATGGGTTAGAAATTTATCTTTCAACAGATCATACTATGAACTTGAGTGACAACGGCTTCCAATTTCCTGCACAAAATAAAAGTGAAGACCATACCTTTCCACGGTGTCTAGGGCAAGGATTAAAGATACCACGAAATAAGTTTCAAGCAATTGATCAAAAAATGGCTCATATCTCAAGTGAATCTGGTGCTAAGGTGCACCCAAAAAATAATTCTACTATGAAAACCCCTATCAAGGGTAAGAATTTTGAAGACTCGGTCCCAAAAATGAATTTTAGGGATGCCCTTCATGGTGGACAACCTCAGCCCAATGCTAATATCAATATTGGGGCTTCTCATAAACCTCTAAGAATGCCTAAGATTGATCCCAGGAAAATGGAGTCAGGATGTCTTAAAGCAGCTGATGGAACTCCTATTTTTAAGCTTGATATGGGTAACATTCAAACTGGCATTGAAGATTTGGAAAAAAGAGGACTAATTTGTTGGTTCATGGGTTTTCGTCCAAGTCTATCTACTTTCAAAGTCTGGGCTGCAAAAAGCTGGAAAACTAAAGGTGAGTTACAAATCTCTATTTATCCAAATGGTTATTTTCTTGTTTTATTTGCTAATAATGAAGATAGAGAGAAAACTTTTCAAGGGGATCCTTGGTTTTTTGGAAGGGTAGGGCTTTTCATGAAGCCCTGGCATACTAAATTTAAAGTGAAAGAAGAGATGCCTTCTATAGCTCCCATGTGGGTTAGACTCTTTGGCCTCCCTGTTGAAGAACACTTAGAAAAAACTAGTAATGAAGGATCAATCAAAGTCATTTTCTAATATGTTTGAAATCCTTTCCACAAATGATGTCCCAAGTGAGGAAGAGGAAATAATGGATGCTAAAATCTTAGAAACACAATTTAAATATGAAGGAAAGAACTCAGAGACAAACCAAAAAATCAAAGGTTTTCAACAACAAAAAAAAAAGGAGAAAATTTACACAAGAAAAACAATATTTCAAATGTCAAAACTTCAAATAATGCAGGTCCTAATATAGACTCCATTGAACCATCTAGTAAAATTTTGGTTGTGTATGAGCATTCTTCAAGGTTAGAAGCCATATCAGATTCAATTGGAATAAGTCAAGAAATAGGGAAAAAAAATTGAAGATGGATTCTAATCAAAAAGTAGGTCGGAAGACCAATCAATATCATATGGTAAAAGAAGGTGAAAAGCTTGTAGAGGAAGGTAAGATTAATGCCCTTCCCAACATTTTTAGCCCTAGTATTAATGAATATCATCACTTGGAATATTAGAGGACTCAAAGGGAGTCTTCCAAAACAAAATGAAATTAGAAGAATGATACAGATAAATCATCCACATCTTGTTTTCCTTCAGGAAACAAAGATGTCAATGGAGGATATGGACTTAATTGCCAGTAAAATTTGGCCACCTGGAAAAGTGGTTTCCCTCAGTTCCCAAGGGACTTCGGGTGGCATTGCTTGTCTTTGGGACCCAAAAGAGGTAGTTATTCATCATATGGTTCGCAGTTGGGGTTTATTGGCTATAGCTATTCAAAGTAGACATTCCAACCAGATCATGCTCTGCATTACTGTTTATGCCTCGACTTATTTGGAGGAAAAAAGAAGACAGTGGAAGGATATTACTCATATTATCTCTCATTTTCCTAAAGCTTGGATCTTGATCGAAGGAGATTTCAATACCATCCTCTCTCTGGATGAGAAAAAGGGGGGAAATAGAAATTTGGACAAAAGTACTAACCTCATGAGTGAATATATTGCAAACCTCCATCTTGTGGATATCCAACCAGATAATGGCCTTATGACTTGGTCTAATGAAGGCAAGGCTTAGCTTGTATAATGGAGAGATTGGATAGGTTTTTGCTCTCTAAAATTTTCTTAATCCATGGTCACATTCCTAAAGTGAAGACTCTTAATAATGTTGGTTCATATCATTGGCCAATCATGGTGGAAATGTGGAAAACCAATGTGAGTTTCTCTCCTTTTTGTTTTCAATTAATGTGGCTTAGAGACATTTCCTTCAGACCTCATGTGCAACAATGGTGGAAGGAAGGTAAACCTAGGCATGGGACTAAGATGTTATGTTTTTCCAAAATATTGCAATACATTAAATCCAAAATCAAGACTTGGAACTGGAAAGATTTTGGGGATGTTCATAAAAAAAACATGAAGATGTTGAATAAGAAAATCCATTTAGATGGCCTCATAGAGAAGAGAAGTGCAGATGAAATTAAACTCACAACTCAGTTAGAGGAATGGGAAAAAAGAGAAGAAATCTTATGGAAGCAAAAATCTAGAATTCAATGGCTCAAAGGAGATCGAAACACAAATTTCTTCCACAAATCTCTTCTAGATCGAAGATCTCACAACTTTATTTCTTCCTTAAAATCAAATTTTGGAGATGTTGTTTATACTTGGGATGGCATGAACTCTATTGTTGTTGATTACTTTTCCAATATTTTTGTTGCTACTCCTCTTGACTCAACTTCACAACAAAATGTTCTTCAAGCAATCCCTTCTCTTATCACTTATGAGGAGAACTCTATTTTTACTGCTCTTGTTACTATCAATGAGCTTCAAAAAGTAGTTTTTAAAATGCAAAAATGGAAAACCCTAGGTCCTGATGGTTTTCCTATTGAGTTCTACCAAGAGTTCTAGGATATCCTTCATGTTGATTTATTAAAGGTGGTGGAAGAAGCCAGGAAATCCAAATAAATTTTGAAGGTTATCAATAAAACTTATATTACTCTTGTTCCAAAAGCTCAATATGTTGATCATATCTCTTCTTTTAGACCTATTGCTTTATATAATGTTCTTCTCAAAATTATTACTAAAATCATGGCAGAAAGGTTGAAGCCTCTTTTGTATAATATTATTTCCCCAAAGCAAGGGGGATTTGTGGAAGGACATAAAATAGTAGATGAGATAGTTCTTGCTTAGGAAGCCATCCATTCCATGGATATGCAAAATTCTCCTTCTATGTTCATCCAGTTAGACTTATCCAAAGCTTATGACAGAGTGGATTGGCACTTCCTTATCAAAGTTTTGAGGCAATTTGGTTTCTCTAAGGATTGGATGGATTGGATTATGGGATGTATCTCTTTAGTTTCCTACTTAGTTCTTATCAATGGCAGGCCTTCTCAGTATTTCCTAGCTTCCCGAGGTATTAGGCAAGGTGACCCGCTATCCCCTTATTTATTCATCATTCTTGTTGAATGCTTGGGTAGGACTATAACCAAAAAGAGGGAAAACAAAACCCTTGAGGGAGTTACCATTGTTCATGGAGCTATACCTATCTCTCATCTTAAATTTTTGGATGACTCTACCATTTTAGGTAAAGCTACAGTTAAGGAAGCTTCTAATATTAAGCAAATCATTAGCTGTTTTTCTAAGGCTACTAGGTAGTTGATAAATGAAGACAAATCTAAAGTTATTTTCTTTCACTGCTCTGCTAGAAAGGAATCCATGGTCTTGGATAAATTAAGATATAAGAAGACCTCTCTTCCAATCACTTATTTAGGTATTCCCATAAATATTCAAAGGCAAAAAAATAAAGATTCGAATTGGTTGTTGGACAAAGTCAAGAAGAAAATTGGAAAGTGGACCAACAAGTGGCTTTCTTCGGGGGTAGAATCACCTTGGTAAAATCAGTCCTTCAAGCTATTTCTATTTATGTTTCTTCCTTTTTGAATATCCCAAAGGTCGTTCTTCGAGAATTGGATCAAATCAATCATCGTTTCCTTTGGAGTGGTTCTAAGGAGAAAATAAAATGGGCCTTGGTGAAATGGGATACTTTATGTCTTCCTAAGAGTGAAGGGGAGTTAGGATTCTGGTCTTCAATTAATAACAACAAAGCTTTAGCTGCTAAATTATATTGGAGGATGTTGCATAACCCCAATGCTCTTTGGGCCAATAATCTTTGTGTTAAATATGCTGAGAACAAAAGTCTTGAAGACCTTGTTCGCTATCAACTTCCTACCAAAGGTTCTCCCATTTTAACAGTTCTTAAGACTAGTGAGGATTTGATAAAGAAAAAATTATTTTGGATCATTCATAATGGTCAACATGCAAATTTTTGGATAGATTCTTGGGATGGTCACAAGCCTTTGATAACTCAGTTTCTCGATTGGAGGCCTTGGATGGAGGAGCTTCACCGAGCTAATTTTATAAAGGTGGCTAATTATTGTTGATACCATACTAGTAATTCAAATGTTGGTAGATATTGGATCCCTATTGAGGACTGGCCTATTCAAATCCCATAAAGGCAAAGACAAGATATCCAAAGCATCCTTCATATGAGATCCCTCTCTTGGTCCCATGAAAAAAAAAAATTGGATGGAACAACACTACTAAGGGTGAGTATTCAGTTGCTCAAGGTTATTTGACCTTATGCCATAATAATCCCAACCATTCTTCTGACATATTTGCTCAATTGTGGGCTCAAAAGCTCTGGCCTAAGGTGAGGTTCTTTAATTGGCTTTTATTGCATCGTAGGGTGCTTACTGGTGAGCAAATTATGAAGCGTGGTTTTCATGGCCCTTTTAGATGTGAAATGTGTGAAGAGAATGTAGAAAATATCAACCATCTTTTTATGGAGTGTACTTTAGCCTCTGAGCTATGGAGGAGAATGGCAACTTTACTTGGCTTACAGTGGTCCAATTTTTCACTTTTGAACAGCTTTGGAGGGATTGGCCTAATCAAGAGGGTGTTGATCATTTTATTAGGCAGTTAGTTTGGATGGGTTCTACCATTCTTCTCTGGAATATTTGGAATGAAAGGAACAACCAAATTTTTAATCAAGATAGGAAGGATATTCACTATATTTGGCAAAATACCATAGCCAACTTAGTTGAATCAGTCCATCAACTCCTTAATCACCCCCAAAACTCCCACCAAATATGGGACCAAGTGATGCAAAGATTGAATATTAAACCTTCTAAGGGCAACCAACTTAAAGGGAATTTGAGTATTAGTAAGATGGATAGGACTAGAAATTGGCAACCTCCTCCTAAGGATTTTGGAAAAGTCAATACTTATGGAGCCTCTAGAGGGAACCCTGGAAAAGCCAGTGTGGGAGGAATTGGTAGACTTTTAGATGGCTCCCTGGTTTTTACTTTTGCTGAGAATTTGGGTATTCTTTCCAATAACCTTGCTGAGGGGTATGGTATCCTTAGAGGCCTTCAGGAGGCTACTAAGGTTGGATGGGAAAAGGTGTTAGTTGATTCTGACTCTCAACTTATGATTAATCTCTTGAAGACTCCTTCTAAGAATCATAAGGTGGATTGGAGAATAAAAAGAATTATTGAGAAGATTCAGTTAATCCAGATGGGATTTTCGAAAGTTGATTACAATCATGTGGTCAGAGATCAAAACAAGAGTGCTGATGCTTTAGCTAATTGGGCTTTGGAAAAAGGTGATCTTACTTGTTATGGCCACCCTCCTATTTGGTGGGCTTCTCAAATTAGGGAAGCTCTTCTTTCTATCATTTATTTGGATGGCTCCAGTTCTGAAGGTACCTAGTTTCTTCTTGTTTTTTTTTTTTGTTTCTCTTTGGTTCATTCAGTTTTTTTAGTTCCCTAGCTCATTCTATTCTTTATTTTGTTTCCTCTATTGATTCTTGCATTAATAGTCTTTTGGTCTAGATAGGTCATTGTTTTGTTCATTTTTTTTTTCTTTTGTCTTCTTTGTTTTTTTGTTTAGTTTTTTAAGGTGGGTGGGTTCTTTTGTTTTGTTTTTTTTTGTGTTCTTTGTGTTGTTTTTTGTTGTTCTTGTGTTTTTGTTGTTTTGTTTTTTTTTATGTTTTTTGTTATTGTTCTTGTGTTTTTTTTCGTTCTTGTTCTTGGGTTTCTCTTTGTTTGTGTTATTTCATTTTTTTATGTGTGAGTGTTTTCTATGTTTTTTGTTTGTTGTTGGTTGTTTTTATTTTTATTTTATTTATTTTATTTTTTAGGTTTTGGTTGTGTTTATTTTTCATGTTTTTTTGGGTTATGTCTTTGTAGTGTTCTGTTGTTTTTGTCTTGTTTGTGTTTTGTTATGTGGTTCTTGTGTTTTTCTATGTGGTTTGTGTTGTGGTTTCTTTTATCTTATTGTGCGTGTTTGGTTGTGCTTTTGGTTTTGACACACTTAAGGAGCATGTTTTTTATTTTATTTTATTATTTTTGTTGTTATTTACTTTTTTTTTAATTTGGTTTTGTGTGTTTGTTTGCTCCTTGAGTATGTCAAAGGTGGTAGGCCAGGTCTGAGTCCTGGGCATTTTTGGAAAAATGGATACCCCTGCCTACTTGGGTCTTACCCGAAAGTGGCATCCCTTTTGGGATGTTTTCCACACAAAAAAAAATGATAGGTGTTGTAATTTAAGCTTTGTAGAATATGTTTTTAAAGTAAAATCATCATAAGAGAGATTGACTGGTCCTAATTTGAAAAATAATGGTCAATTTTTAAGGAATCTATTATGAGATCATAGATTGAGTGAGTTTTAGATTTCTATTACCTCTTCTCATAATGGTAGAACAAGGGAACACATCAAAAAATGAAGAAATACCAATACTCTATCACGTCTCTATGTAATGGACACCAATATATGTGAGGAAAATTGTTGGAAAGTTGATTACTTTGGTTTTCATTAATGTCAAAGGTTAATGTGCTATGAAATTAATGCAAGGTTATCTCCAAAGCACTTGGGAAAATGAGTTCTAAGTAAATGAATAAAAGGTTTGAAGAAGGTTTGAAGGCCCAAGTTTTGCATGTAATTCATTAAATTATAAAATGTGTGTCTATATAACATACTGTCAATATCATGGAGAAAAATGGTATTAAACTTTAAAGTGTAATAATGAATTCTTATAAATGAGGACTAAGTAAAACTATGGATGTGTTAAAATTTTGAAGAATAGACATAAAAGTTTAGATTGGTATAAGGAGGCAAGATCATGTCAGAGTTCTAATTTTATTTTAATGAATATTTGTGCCAACATATAATTAATAGTTTATCTTGTAAACTCATTCTCATTAATTAGTTTTGAGTGGCAGCTTGAGGATTAAGTAAAATCATGTATGTATTAAAATTTTAAAAATTACACATGAAAGTTTAAGTTGGTATAAGGAGATAAGATTATACTATAGTTATGATTTTTGTATGAACATTTATCGTTAGTACATAATTAATAGTTTATCTTGGTCAAATCATTCTCTGTAATTAGGGTTGAGTGGTGGCCAACTTTTTAAGGAGACAAAACTTATATACATTTATAGAAAACAAAATAATGAGAATATCATGGTCAATGTACGAAATGCTTGTTACATGTGGGTTGTTACATGTGGGAATGACATGAAATTTATATTAAATGCATCACATATTTTCATTGTTCTTTATACGTGAATTTTCATAGCACATGTACATATTGTATATTTGTATAATTTTTATTTATTTATTTATTTATTTTATTTTATTTTTATTTTTTTTAATTTACATGGTGGAATCGGTATCCGCCATGAATTCGGGCAGGCTGTCCAGTTTTTTTAAGGCCGCCACAGTATTCTGTGATGTCCGCCCCAAAAGCTGCCACATAGATATTCGCACTGTCCGCCCCTATAACCACCATGCCACAATCATTTTAAACCTTTTACGTCACTGAAAGCACCAGGAAAGGGACAAGGTTAAATAATAAAAATAATAATAAACTTTGAATTATAAAATGGTGCCAAAATTTGAATGTGCATGGAGGCATGTTTCAAAGTTGAGCTGACATCATAAGTGAAAGGACAAAACGTGTATAAAAGGGTAAGCATTTTTCAATGCCAGAGTTAATTTTGAACCCCGATATATATCCCCTTGTTCACTTCGTTCAGCATGTGGTGGAGGCAGATAAAGCATTTACAATTTTTGAGGGTAGCACAAAGTTAATATGGAGGGTGCTCAATTCCATATGACATGGATGGATAGCTTGGTTGGTAATCTTAGATTGTAGAGCGTGTGGTATGTGGTAGGTTCAGCGTTCGAATCGCGTGGAGTCCTCTTTTTCTTTGTTGAGGGTTTTTGCACTAATTTTGGTGGAGAAGTATCAACACATGCTCCTTTGTACTTGTATGGACAACTAGCTCACGCGGGTCCACCCTTGTGCTAGGTGCAGGGCCAATAAGGAGTCATAGATTCAAGTAACGACGACAACACTAGAGGTAAAGCATTTTTAAGGTGTGTATATGGTGCTTGACATTGGGAGTTATAAGGATTAATTAATCTTTTAGTATTTTGAGGTGAATTTACTAGGGAGCCATAAGGATTATAAATTGATTTTAATTTTTGATTTAAAAAGGGGTGGAAATTAAAATTTAGATTTCTAGTGCCTTGTTGATGCATGAGATGAAGTGATATTTTATTGGTCTTATTGAAATTTTAAAAGTGCATTATTTTCATAATAAGGAGGTATAAGGTGTATATGAGAAATTTATGTGTGTAATTTTTGGTTTGTTTTGTTGAGTATTATTTTGCAAGAATAGGAGTAATAAGGTGTTATAGTGGTTTGATATTTTATTGTATTTTTTGTATGGTGAAATATCTTTTGAGATGGAAATTCATGTGGATGTTTTGAGAAAGTATTTTGATATCTAATCCTTGAAGTGGCACACGAAGGATTGGTTGTTTGTAAGATATATTTTAAAGATATATATCCACAAGAGCAAATTAAGAGGTATGGTAACATCACTCGTTGTTTAAAGTATTTGTTGAAGTGAATGTTTTGGAACATAATATGGAGTCAAAAGGATTATTTTTTAAGCATTGTTGGAAATATTTGAGTTAGGATTTGTGCCTCATTGTTTAATATTTTGGAATCATTTGGGATAGAATTTGAGAACAATCAGTGCTTCTATTGTTGAAAGAGTTTGAGATATTTGTGCTAGACATTATGAACTACTTGTGCTAGGGTTGAAGACAAGTTAGTGCATCTTTGTGAAATATTTTGAACATTGGTTTGAGAGATATTGATTGCAATTGTGGAAGTGTTTGAGATAAATTTTGTGAGGAAAATTGTGCATTAGTGTGATTGGTCCTTGAGATGAAAATTTGCAAGAAAAATAGATCAATTTTGTGAAACAAGTTATAAATTGTTTTTATTTGGTTTGAAAGGGATTTTGCAAGAGAAAGAGATTGGTTGATTGAGTACAAGATGTGTGAGTGTGAAAAATATTGAGTTTTTGTTAGAGCATATCATTCTCTATATGTTCTAGAGGTTAAAAAAAAATAGGTAGAATTTATCTATGTGAAGAAATATTTTTTGAAAGAGATTTAAGTTGTGTTTTGTATATAAGATTTAGAAATATTTAAAGCAGGTTTTGTGAGAATCATTGAAGGCATATTTGAGAAAGTATTTGATAAGGCTTGAAGGTAAATTTGAGCAAGTCTTTAAGAAGGCTTGAGAGTATATTTAAGCAAGTCTTGAGAGAAGACTTGGGTTAGTTTTGGTGTAGAGTTAGAACAAATTTATATTAGACTAGTCGTAGGATTTGGTGCAGATTTATGAATATAGTTAGAGCAGGTTTAGTGCAGATTTGTGAGCAGAGTTACAACTAATTTGTGTTGGATTTGTGATATATTTTTGTACAAATTTAAGATAGATTTGAGAGAAGGATTTGGAGGTGACAGAGCAAAAATGATAGTAGTCTCTAGTAGATAGAGGTTCATCAGCTAGTGTAGTGGGGACAAAGGTCTCTTGTGGAGATAGATCCACAAGCCAGAGTAGTGGAGGTAGAAATATTCTAAAATTTCACTAGCTAGAGCTAGGGGATAGAGTTATCCTATGGATAGATATCCACAAACTAAAGCAAATGGAAAAGAGTTCTCCTATGGATAGATATTTGTGAACCAACTGGAAAGATAGAGTTCTTTTTTTGATAGAGATACACAAACTAGTTGAGGAGATAGAGTTCTCATGGATCAATTTCCACAAACCAGAGCTAGGGGATAGAGTTCTCCTAAAGAGAGATATCCACAAACTATTGCAATGGGATAGAGTTCTCCTGCGGAGAGAGATCCATAAATTATAGCATAAGGGAGTGGTGTATTCTTTGGAGAGAGGTCCATAAACATTATAATAGGGAATTGATTCCCAAGATATTTTTTGAGAAAATTTTGAAGAAATATTTTCTCCGCGGAGTAGCCCACATTCGGTGAACCATGTTAAATTTGTTTCTCTTGCACGTGATGATTTTTGCATTGCTTTTATTACTGATATTGATATTGCCATTGAAAATATTGGATAATATTATTTGGAAAATAAAAGTAAAACTTGATCTTATACTGTTCACATCCCCTCTCAGTATAAGCTTGTGTTCTTCAAATGGTATCAGAGCAGGTTCCTTTCAAATAGTCTAACAACTTTAAGGAAGATATTACAGGAACACAGATGGCATCTCAGAATGTATCTTCATCAAATAAGGCATAATTATTCGATCGGAACAATTATGCTTACTAGAGCATAAGAATAAAGACTTACTTGATGGCACAAGGATAGGAGACACGACAAGCAGTTGAGTATGGGTTCACACCTACAGCTAATCCTCCCATAGATAAATATGGTAAGATATTGCATGTGAATAATACCAAGGATATGAATGGAATCTTAAGTGGATTACGTGAAGCAAAATTTGTGAAAGTTATGCATTGCAAATTAGCAAAAAATATATGGTAAAAATTAAAGCAAACATATAAGGGAGATAAAAGGTCAAGATAGTAAAATTATAAAATCACAAGAAAAGGTTTGAATATTTGAATATGAAATATAAGGAATATATTTCTACATACTTGGTTCGTGTGGATGATGTTGTTAATACCATGCATAGACTTGGATTCAAAATTGAAGATTCCAGTGTTGCTCAAAAGGTATTAATATCACTTCCTATGAGGTATGATGGAAAGGTTTCAACTATAGAAGAGATGAGAGATATTGAAAAATTGACTATGGATGAGTTACATGGAATTCTCATAGCTTATGAGATGAGAATAGTAAAGGATCCCAACTTTGAGAAAGATGTAGCTTTCAAAGCATCAAATAAGATAAAATATAAGAAACCAGAATAAAGTGATGCGTCAAGCAGTGATGAAGAATCTAACTTTGGCAGAAGAAACAAGAAAGACTCAAGAAAGCACAAAGATATGAAAATAGTAAAATGTTTTAATTATGATAATTTTGATCACTATGCATCTAACTATCCAGAATCTGGAAGCAGTAACAATGAAGAGAAACAGGATCACAAAAAAAGAAAGTAGGAAAATCCAAATATGAAAATAAAATAGGTATGGACAAGGCAAGCATGAAAATACTTTTTTTCAAAACCACAAGAAGAGTTTCTATGTTAACAAGGAAATAAATGTTTTAAGTGATAGTGATGAAATACCCTCAGATAGTGAAGAAGAAGAGATTATATTTTTAGCAATATAAGAGGAATAAAATGCTCCTATTGAAGATAAATCTAAAAATTATGAAGATGCTCTTGAAGATCAATAAGTAGAGAAAGATTCAAAAAATGAAGAGGAAGGCATAGTGGATCTAGAAGTAGAACTTATTGTTGCTCTTAGAGAATTGAAAAATATTAGAAAGAAGAATTCAAGACTAAGGGTTCAAGTTCAAGAATGTGATGAAGAAAAATGAAATCTTATACAAGAATTGATAAAATCAATAGCTAAGGCAAGGAGACTTAAAGATCTCATGAGTGAAAATTTAGAAGAAAAAGAGTCAGCATGTGAAATATTAGAACATGAGATAGTTTCACTAAGGATGGAAGTGAAAGAATTTAAGGATAAGATACACAAGTTTGGGAAAAGTTAAAAGACTTTGGATAAGATTATCAATGCATACATATCTTCATCCATCAAGATAGTACTTGGATTTGAATAAGGACAAGGAAAACAAGAAGAAGGGTCAAACTCAAGTTCAAAATAAGAGAAAATTTCAAAGAAAGAGCGTGAAGAAGAAATTGAAACTTATGTGGATATGTTAAATAATATAAGCTTCACTAATAAAGGAAACAATGCATAAACAAGAAACAAGGATCATCACATAGAAGGAAAAGAAAGGACTAGGAGACAAGTGGGTTCAAGACAATATTTCTTCAAAGCACATCGTTTTTCATGTAATCAGTTTGGTCACAAGGCTATGCATTGCATGACTCATGAAAAGAAGGAGTATAACCTCACTAAAAGGAATTTAAAATCTTTCATAGATGGATATTTCTTCCAAGGGTATTGCTACCCTTGTAACCACTTTGATCATAATGTTATCCAATGCAGGGTCCATGGCAGAAATGAGTATGGCTTCACCAGGAGGAACTTCAAGATATTTACACCTTATAATAACCATAATATTAAGTGTTACAAGTGTAATAATCTAGGACATAAGGCCAAGTGGTGTACAAATAAAATAGGTACACTCAAAAGGATCAAAAATAGGTACACTCAAAAGGATCAAAACGGTATGTTGAGAAATAAGGTTGACAAATAAAAAGAGCATTGTATGTTGAGAGTAGAAATACTCCCACCCTAAAATTAATCGCCTCAAGGAGAGGAGGTAGGGATGGGGCTAAGCTAAGAGTATTATATTTATCCCCAAAGGAGTCCCTTTTCCATTGATGTCAAATGGGGAGATATTTAAGTAAGGGGGAGAGAATTCAGTGAGGGGGAAAAGTTTGTCAGGGGGAGTAGATTTGGAATCCAGTGATTGGAAACTTGAACTTTAGAAAAGGTTGCCATCAATGACAAAGGGGTATATTGTTGTAAAGTTAAGTACTTTGGTTATCATTGATGTCAAAGGTGCATAGTCATTTATGTCAAAGGTTAATTTTATATGAAAGCAGGGCAAGGTTCTCTCCAAAGCAATTTGTACCATGAGTTATAAATAAATGAATAAAAGGTTTGAAGAAGGTTTGAAGGCCCAAGTTTTAGACTATGTGAAAAGAAAGCAAGTGACTAAGGCTTAAAGGGGACAATATTATAATATTATAATATCTAGGCCAAAAGGGCTTTTTAAAAAGGAGTTTTGAAAGTGTCATAGACAAAGGTTTCAAAAAGGAGTTAATATGGAAAAGGACTAAGTTAAAATATTATTAAACACTAAGGTTAAATATTAAATAAAAATAATAAAAAAATTCAAATTATAAAATGACACAAAAATTCGAATGTGCATGGAGGCATGTTCCAAAGTTGCATTGACGTCATAAGTCAAAGGGCAAAATGTGTATAAAAGGGAAAATGTTTTGCAATGCCAAAGTTAATTTTGAACCCCAATATATATCTTCTTGTTCACTTTGTTTGAAATGAGGTGGAGGCAGATAAAGAATTTACATATTTCGATGATAGCGCAGAGTTAATACGGAGGGTGCTTGATTCCATCCAATATGGGTGGATATCATAGTTGGAAAGCTTATCTTACAGAGTGTGTGGCAGATGATAGGTTCAACATTCAAATCATGTAGAGTCCTCTTTTTCTTTATCAAGGGTTTTTGCATAGGTTTTGGTGGAGAAGAAGGACCATGTGCTCCTTTGTACTTGTGTGGGTATCTAGATCATGTGGGTCCCTCTTGGAATAAAATTTACCTATGGTTGTTATTTGCACCTTGATTTTTTCAACATTGAATAGACGAAACTGATCATGAGATATTTCATCTAATCTCCAAAGGAGGCATGTTTCTTAATGGTTTTATTGGAAAAATGGAAAAAGAGTATTACTAAAAGAGAGGGAAATATAGCCAAGGCTAGAGCTTGAACGTGGTGCAGATTAAACAAAAACGAAGATGAACACATATACTTTACTTGTTAAAGTATTTAATATTATCTCCATGCAGAAATCATGAATTTCCTAATGTGATTTAGATCTCTATATAACACATGTATATATCAGATTTCAACTCTAGCAATATGATTTATGTTTTACATAAGTCTAGATCTTAGAACAAACATAATCTATATTTCAATAATGTGAATAGAAGTGAGAAATGTTAACACATACACTTGCACACCATGAACCATAAGCCAAATAAAAGCATAATTGTATTGCTTGTATTCAAAGTACATACATCCAGTATTGTACACGTCTAAGAGTCAACCTCTTTTTAGAATATGTTTACTCTTATATATACCCTATGGGTGTATCTCTATAATTAGTACATTCTGATATAATCAGTTACAAGAAATCAAGATATAATCATGCTTCCATATCCTTTGCATCGCTTCCAACAAACAAAAAACTAATAGCATGAATCTAGGAGTTGATATATTCTACAATCTACTTCCAGTTACTAAAATAAGCTTTTGAAGGCATCTTATTCATTACTAAATATATTTGTGTCGATAGACCCTGATCATATCACAAAATCATAACGTCTTATCCTTTCTGGATCTCTCAGTCTATATTGTGAGTGAAAATTCACCTTGTCATGAAATCACAACACCTTCTCCTTCGGGCTCCTTCAGGCTGTATTTCGGGTAAAAATTTTCCATGTCACAAAATCACGTCTTCTTGGACTTTATATTTTTTGAGCACTATGGGGCAAAAATTTGTCATATCGTGAAATCACGACACTCTTTCTTTCTTTGCTTCTTCAGTCAGTTTTATGAGTGAAAACCCATCATGTCACAAAATCACAACGCTCTCTTGCTTTATGACCTCTTTAAACCACATCCCGATGAAAAACCAACATGTCACGAAATTGTGACCTTCTTTATGCCTTAGCCAATTCTTTGCCTCATGTCTCAAAAATGAAAAATTGTTCTTCTTATGAAAAAATATTCTATCTACTAGAGCTAGTGTCTTTTAGACTAACATTCTTGGTGCCTTTTGGGGAAATTTTACCGGCAAAAATATTAGAATCCTGGACCTTCATCCATTTGGAAACAAAATTAAAAGATTAAAAAAATACAGGAAAGGAGATTTTTGGGAAATATTATTCAAGAAGAAATGCAAAATAAAGCATTACCTTTCAGAGATATATTTTTTTAGCTTATGTATTTTTTACTAAAAATATAATAACAACTCAAGATAATTTTAAACAGATTTCATGGCTGGATGCTAGTCCCTCCTTCTGTTAGCTGCTTTTGGTTATCATGTTTGGATTTCTTCAGTTTGTTTATTGTATTAACCACCTCATTTTAGGTAAGGCAAAAATACTTCCAGTATTCATCTTCAAGATCTAAAGAATACATAAACAATTGATATATATATGGCAACTCTTCCACTTTATCATAGGATACTATCTTGTTTCTTAGAATCAATTCTTGTAAGAAAGACTTAATATGTGTAAGGTTTTGCACCATGGTGAATATCAACGTTTCCTCTATAGGCTCTTCCCAATTTTCTATCTATGACTCATATTCTGTGAAATCTTTAAGGGATAGTGTTACCGAATCTTTACTCAACACTTTTGAATTATCATCCCATAAATAGGGAAGTCCACATTTATTAGCCAAATTTAGATGCTTCATTAATCATTTTGCTTCAGCTTCCAATTCTTGAAGTAGCTTATCACCCTAAATCACCAGTTTAAGTCTCCTAAAGAAACTATTTGCTACAATTTTAGCTTGAGACCATGCTTCACTACATATTTTAGTAGCAACACTCTCGAGCATATTTTTTGATAAAACTTGAATTTTTGTGGTCACATCTGATATTTCTTGAAGAAATGTTACTGAAGCTCTTAATTCTTCATTGACTACTTCAATTACTTATTTCACTTTGGCCAGGTACAATAACATAGGCCTTGCTTTAAGGCTTAATGCCAATATGTATTTGAGCATTTCTCTTCTCACTGCCTTGGACTTTTCTTTGGAAAAACTAGATGGAGTGTTCTGCTTTTCAACCAACTACTGCTAGAGTTGATGAACTTGTAGAGTTAAAGAGTGAATATGTACATCAACCTCTTTCAATTTTTCTTTAAATGTAGCTACTTTGTTAGAATCTTCACCAAATATATCCTACCACTTCTTAGCTTCTAGATTTAGAGCCTTTTCAATTAGTTTCTGCTCTTGCAGGAAGAACTCTAACTCCCTCCTGGGTTCTTGCTCTTTGACGAACTTTTCTCTGAAAATTTTTCCATGTAATTAAATAGTCCCAAAATGGGCCTGACATTTTCCCCACTCATCTGACATATGTAGCTAAGTAATATCTTGAACTGTATCTTCTGATTGACAATCCTCAATGGTCATATCCCTTTTTGATTTATGGAAATCTGGTGTTAATTTTACCTTTTTCCAAAAATACTTGTCTACATAGATACTATAACTATTTGCTCTCTTGAGTTTATTTATTCATAATTAGTAGTTATATTAGATAACCATTACCTAATTTCATGCATCTGAGGTGTATAACCAATGGGAAATACACCTAGCTTATAATTTTAAATACTTTCTTTATGAATTCAACCAAATTAAAATGATAAAATGTTACATTCATTCCTATACATGGAGTTATATCCCATTATTATCATACAAGAGGTTTTTCATTATGTGCATGACCATACATAAAAGGTGTAAACTATACATTTTCATATGATTGAACAATATAGGGCATGTAAGGGGAATATGATCAAACACACCTAGTTGTAGTGCATGTAATAGTTTATTGATGATGTATATTTATTACATTTGTTCTTATTGATTTATATACAAACAATTAAGGATATTCTAGTCTAGATGAATATTAAAGAAATATGCTAAGTTAAGAGAAATTAACTTATATTTTCCATAGTGTGGAAAATTTAATAATCTAATATCCAAATTAAATATATAGAACAAAACTCTATCTAAAGGTACATACTTTATGATTTATATATTTTTTTAGAGATGCATAAAATGCTCCAAGGATGAGCTAATATAAATATATTCATTATTCAAGGGGAAAATATTCTCATTACATTTGTGTCATGAGATTTCCTAATGCATATATTATCATACCTTCAATATATCAAAAATAACGATAAAAAACTTCAATAAATATTTAAAAACATTAAACAAGTACTCCCAATTAAAAAGAAGGTATGTAAACGTGGGCAATAATATTTGAGATATCCTCCAAGTAAAATATATTTATAACAATTAGTATTATGTTTTATGACAACATATCAAGAAGATATATTTAGATTCATTGGAATCAAAATATTATCCATCTATTAGTTCATGATAAATATCCCATGATCAACAATACTTATTAAGTGTGTATTAATAAACACATATACACATTGACTAAAATATATTTAGATGTCTTGTAGGAACACCCTAGTGGTATGTCATTGGACTAATCTAGGCTACCTAGGTTCAAATCATGGGAGGGAGGCCCCCATTGTGCCCCCAAGAGTGTGGTCCTCAGTTGTGCCACTCATTGTACTTTGCCTTACTTCAACAAAAAATATATATAATTAGATGGATTAAACAAAGCCTTAATATCATCCTATAAAAATAAACTATTAGTGAGTTATGAAATTATCTTTTATAATGTGTACATGATTTTATAAACTTTATAGTCCTACTTATGAAATTTTTAAGTAAGACATAATTAAAAGAGATATGTAATAGAAACTAATAAAAAACAATATCCTCTTAGATTGTTCAGTCCATTGGATGAGGAGGACCAAATTGTTTGGACTATCATGCTTCACATGGAGCAACACAGTATGGCTAGTCCCAATAGCATAGAGTTTGGCTCTATTAGGGGCCTCCAATATTTTTTACAAATATATCACCTTTTAAGATGTGATCTTTAATGCACATGTCCTACTCTAGCATAATCTAACTACTTCAATGGTAAAAGGGCTAGAGAGATACAAAAAGTAAAATAATAGAAAGTAAAAGCCTAAGCTAACTGATGCAATGCACTAATATCAATATAAGATCCCCTTGCATAATATCCCTGAGTGTAATGCACCAACATAGTGAACACTTCATCTCCTCAACATATATAAATACAAATATACATACATAAATAGAGGAAATATGATAGGTAGAACCAAAAATTTGGAACCAAATAGTCATAGGCCTCTCTAAGTGGGGGGTCAAGGTTTTTTCTAAGAGCATTGAGGAATACAAGTACTACTATTCAAAGGAAAATGGAGATAAAGCTATATGAAATGTATAAATGTTTTATCTTTTACAATGTTAAACTATCTACTATTTATATATTATAAAGGGATATATTTTACCTCCAAAATTATGCAAATATTTAAAAAATAAATGCTCCTTTAAGTGTTAGGTCGCATCTTCATTTAATATGCTAGCTCCTTCGTAGTCCCTATATTTGAGTCCATTAGTGTTGGATGATTCTAAGACTTTGGATGAGTCACTACTGCCACTATTGCTATATAACCCTTTTAGGGATTCTCAAATTTTGAATCTAAATATTTGTAAAAATTATTCTAGATTTAGGGTTGTTATAATTGTAACTTCCATGTTGTTGTCTTTAATGCATCAATTACTCTTTGGGACTTATTAAGCTTAAGGTGTGCAAGTAGGTGATGTTGATATTCTTCTATTTGTATGATCTCAATTACTATATTTAGGAGATGTGACTTGATGATGCAACTTCTTTTCTAATCATATGGGTCCTTCCATGGTCGAACCTTTTGAATAGTCCAACTATCAGGGCATTTAAATTTTTCATCTTCTAGATATTTCTTAATTTCTTTTTGAAATTTTTCAATTTTTTCCTTTATCAAAACTTTCAAAATTCCTAATTTTTGGACTTTTCATTCTTCTTGCACCATTTAAGACTCCCCTCTACCTTCTAGTTTTTAGGGTTTGTGTGTAATAAAAAAAGTTTAATTCCTTCTCCTTCCTATTAAAGCTAGCAACAATGTTGATTATTTTAGATTAGGTATTTATTTACCTAAGAAGATTTTCCTTTCACACCATCTTCCACCCTTTGAATTTCATATAGGTTTTGTTGGATCTTTTGCCTACACTTATCCGCAACCTCATTTTTTGCTCAAGCGATTTCATAAAATTTTACTAAGGCTTTCTCCTTCCAAGTGTAGTGAGAACTCACTATAGTTCTAGTGCCTCGTAGGGGATCTTCATGTTGATGAATATAAAGAACTCAAATAAATATATTGTCTTTTTCATTAGGCAAGAAGTCCAATATTTAGTATTTGACTAGCACTTCTCTACCACTCCTAAAATATTAGTGGTCTCTACAAAATTGATATTACCCACCATTCACTAAGCCTTACTCCTTGGTGGTATGGAAAATGCATGGAGTTCTTATTGCTACTTTTTTAATCATATACATAACTAGTCAATGTCATTAATATTGTTACCCTACTCCTTGTTTAATTTCTAATGATGAAATATTACCTTCATGTAGGATTAAAGGATCCATTCATTTGATGTGTACCTAAATTAGCATGTCACCTATGGAAATTTAGCTACTATTCTTACAAATTATAAGCTCTCTCAGATGATACCAATTGCTTGTCTAGTCACCTTGAGTCCCATCTTGTTCTTAAATTATTCTTGAGTTTTAATTAATTGTTTCTTTTACAAATTTTTCGTTAGAACTATTGTATTATTGGAAAGTCACTATGAACTCAATTACAAATGGGGACCAGTTTAGTTATGAACCCACCTATCTATATGATGGGTAATTTCATGGCAATTATATAATAAGGGGTTTCACTAAAGATAGAGTTCTTTTAGCTATCATTGAAAATGATTTGAGATATTTATCAATAGTGAGATATAAATTAGCTACGATCAAAAAGGCTATAAGTCATCACATTTTCTAGTCTAGTGGGTTACCATGGCCTTTTAGCATAGTGATTTTAAAATTCACTAGTAGATTATTTCTAAAACCTTCATTTCTCAATAACATGGTCATCATTTCAGCATCATCTACTTGATAAATCAAACGAGCTTCAGGTATTCTCATATTTTATGGTTCCTTTATGGGAGCTTCACTCAAAATTTCCTTTTAAGCTAGATTTGTAGAGTTAAATCTTTGAATGTTGCGGCCCAAGGGAATGGGAGTTATAATTTTGCTTAAAAGTAAATTTGTGTTTGTGACTGATGGAATGGCAAGAGTAGGATTCTCCTTATATAGATATTCCTAATTGAGAGAATTTTTTAAAATTGCCCCTCTTTGATCCAATATTTTTTGTGAAACTCATGGGAAATGATATTTTTATTGTATTTGATATATTAATTGTATTATTATTCATAAATTTCTAGTTATTATGCTAATTCGTGGCCCTCCTAATCCATGCATCCCTTCAAACATACATGTGAAATTACTGGTGCATTTTCCTAAAATTATGCTTCATGCTAATGTTTTGATTCATTTTCCTTCTAAGATGCTACAATATTTTAAAGACAATAACTATGCCACACCTAGCTCTACTAGATTTATTTATATATTTATCTTATTTATAATATAATACATGGTTTTGGAACCTTTTGATGCACCAAAATTGTCATGTGAGGCTCATTTATTAAGATCTATAGTGTTTGGACCAAAGTGATCAAAACTTCCACTAATCCCATGTATTCATTGTCTTGAATATGTGACATGCTATAACCTAAGGTTTTTAGTTAGTTGATCTCAATGATAGATAAATTGCTAGGTCAATTTAGATTTTTACATTGAAATCAAACATGGGAAACTCATCTACCTGTTGTGGTCCTTTCTTTATTTCCTCCGATAATTTCAGATGTTGCTCACTCATCACTTTGGGGCTCCTTGGACAATTTTCAAATATGCGTATACCTTACACTTCTATTACCAGTTACTTGACCTCTACCATATTATTTTATTAGATTTTTCTCATGCTAATAGTTGGGTTGGCCAGTCCATCAAACACCCCATTATATTTTCCTCATCCTAGATGGTGAGGATCCAATCTTGGCTTGATATAGGTGAATATGGTTGGGAACGTTATCTAGAGATGATCAAAGGGATGATAATAGGAACAATTATGGAAATAAAATATTTGAAATCCTATCACAAATATAATCTCAAGTAATGCATAAAATGTATACTTGATCAATTCAGTGATAATGGTGAGTTATTATATGAATAGTTACAATAATATATGCATGAAATATTTATAAATTAGGGAAAAACTTTTATATTATAACAAAATATTAAAAACTATATAAATAAATGTTGCAAGTGTGAAAAGGGTTTCACCTTAAGTGGCTTAGAAAAATCTAGTTTTCTAGCCCTAAGTGTGAAAACCTATAAAAAAAAAAAAAAAAAATTTTGTCGGCAAACATTTGTCGGCAACTTTATTCTCCCTAACTTCCCTCCTCTATCTTCTCCCTAACTCCCTCCTCTATCTTCTCCTTATCCCTCCGCGCCTTCCATTCCTCTTATCCCTCCATCTATCTCTCCAACCACCCACCTTATCCCTTCGTCCTTTTCTTTCCCTTCCCTATATAATTAAAGGTGCATGATGTAATGTTTTTTTAGAGAAAGGGGGAGTGCATTTTAATAAAAATAATTCCGTTGCCATTTAAATTTGTTGTGTTTTGTTTGGAGATAACCTACGTCTATTTAATCACTGGTATCAGAGCCAGATTTCGATGGAGAGCGGGCACGGTTCCTGAGGTGAGGCGCACGGATAGAGGTCATCATTAGGATCAAATCTTGAGGCAGATCACGAGTAGGCTTGGGCACAGATCTCGAGGCAATTTGGGCATGGATCCCGAGGTGACACTTGGCAGCAACACGGATCCCGAGGTGACTGGACGTGACACGAGGCGGCACGAGGACGCGACACGTGGCTGTAGCAAAGCAGACGTGGCAGTGGCACAGATTTTGAGGTGCTGACTGGGTGGCACATGGATCGAGGTAGTGGACATAGTAGCACGTAGATCGAGGTAATGAGGCTGACGTGGCGGCATACAATTGGCTGATGTGGCGGTGATCGACTGACGTGGCGGCGTGCGTGGCAGCGTGCAATTGGTGCAAAATTTGGTGACGTGGCGGTTTTTGATTCGTCGACTTGGCGGCAAAAGTGCGGACTCGAACTGCCCGAAGGCAGTCGATATTATAAGTGCGCTTTCGGGTTAATAAACCCTCGCGCAGCTGTTCCCTGTTGCATGTGGGATTATAACATCGAATTTTAAAAAAAAAAAACCGCCCCCCCGGCTTTAATTTTTTCTGCCTCCGCCCTTTGAGACGTCCGTGGGACGTAGCCCAACGGTCACGCCTGTCCGCTAGCAGGGAGGCGGACGCGGGTCGAATCCCGCCAGATCTACGCGAAAAAAAAAATAATATAATAAAAATTTTTTTTTTTTTTTTTTTAAATCTTGCCGTCGAGGAATAAAAGGGCGGAGGCCCTTTTCTGTTTCAGTTCGGCCGCTTGGCGTAGCGGCAAAGCACGCCGCCGTGCTCAGGGAGGTCACGGGGTCGAATCACCCGCGTGACGAAAAGGTAAACTTTTTTTTTAATTTTTATAAGGTTTTAATTTTTTATTTAAAGTTTTAAAATTATTTAATAAATTTAAATTATATATTTATTTAACATTATCTTTTTAATAATTAATTTAAAAGATAATTTAAATAAAATATAAAAATTTATTAAATTTTTTTTAAAAACTTTAGAAAAATTTTAAAAACCTTGTTTGAAGAGATTTTTTGAAAAAGAGAAATAATCTGCCCGTGAAATGTTAGATGATCCGGTCTGAGGGGTGTTATAATGCACTTCTCTCGATTTTGAGACGAGAGACACCGAAATCCTTTGATGAAAGGGTTCGACGAACTAGTCTGCATACAGTGTTTTGTCAGCTTGAAAATCAGGTGATTGATCATCTGAGAAAGCCGGATTCAGGGTACGAGGCAGATTCAGAAGACAATATCTTCGGAAAGAGGATTGAAGAGTCCGAGACTGAGCAATTTGTTTCGGATGTACGATCAAGTGCCAGTTACACACCAGGTGTACCGGTAGCTGAATCGAGTGAGAGCTATACTCCACGCTCTCCTGAACCTGAACCTGAAGAAGAAGAGGAAGTAGAAGAGGAAGAAGAGGAAGAGGAAGAAGAAGAAGAAGAAGAAGAAGAAGAAGAAGATCCAGAGGAAGTGGAACCTGAGATCATCATCATCAGCAGTTCGAAGCAGAACTTGAATGTACTAAAAAGGCGAGATTTGATTTGAATAATTAATCTCTTTGTACTGCTTTAAAGTACTTGTTTGCTTCGAATAAAGTTTGTTTTTATTCTGCAATGGCATCCAATACTAGTCTTCCGATTCCTGAGTTCAATGGAGGAGACTATGAATATTGGTCTATTAAAATGAAAACCCTTTTGATAGGAAAAGGTCTTTGGGATGTAGTCGAAGAGGGCTATACTGAACCAACTGCTGCTGAATGGGCAGCTTTCTCTAATGCTGATAAAAAGGCTAGAAAAGAAGCACAAAAGAATAATGCTTTCGCCCTTTATCACATACATGTTGCCTTAGATAAAAGTATCTTCCCTAGGGTTGCATCTTATGTAATTGCACAAGATGCCTGGAATGCCCTAAAAGAAAGCTATAGAGGTAGTGACCAAGTGAAGCAAGTAAAACTGCAAACTTTGAAACGAGATTTTGAGAATCTCAAGATGCAAGAGAATGAAAGAGTCGGAGATTACTGCGTGCGAGTGAAAGCCGTAGTCGACAAGATGGTCACACTAGGGGAGGATATTAAGCGAGAGATGATGGTGAAGAAAGTGTTGAGAACACTTCTTCCTAAATGGAATTCTGTTGCAATAATTATTGAAGAATCCAAAGACTTAACCACATTGTCTTTTGATGCATTAGCTGGTTCACTTCTCTCACATGAAGAGAGGTTACAGGAAACTCCTACCACCAGTTATGGAGGAGATGACAAAGCTTTTGCCACACATGAAGGAAGAGGTAGAGGCCGTGGCAGAGGTCAACAAAGAGGTAGAGGCAGGAATAATCAAAGAGGGGGAACTCCTAATAGAGGAGGATCATCCAACAGAGGTGGAAATCAGAATAGAGGAGGACAGTAGCAACAATATAGAGGGAAACAATCTGGCAAAGGAAAAGGAGGAGATAAATCAAAACAAGTTTGCTACAATTGTGGCAAACCCGGCCATTATGCTCGAGATTGTTGGTCAAAGACTTCGCAAGGAAGCAGCAGCAACCAGAGCAGTCAGTTTGGGAATTTTGGAGAAGAGGAAGAGTCCTCAAATCTCTTTCTTTCTTATGGCCAGACAGAGCAAAATATGAATGATACATGGATTTTGGACACTGGGTGTTCAAATCACATGAGTGGCAAAGAAGAACTCTTTGCTACTTTAGACTCCTCATACAAATCCAGCATCCGGTTGGGAGATGACAAGTCATTGGCAGTTGAAGGCATTGGAGCCATGGAGGTTCCAACGAAAGAAGGCATCAAGCAAGTAAGTGATATCTATTACACACCTCATCTTCAACACAATCTTTTAAGTGTTGGTCAAATGCTTGAAAAGAATTATAAGTTGATTTTTGATGAGGGTAAATGCACCATTTTTGACAAGAACAATAGTAATAGAATCATTACACAAGTGCCAATGTCGAAGAATAGATTATTCCCTTTGAAGTTTGGCCAGCCAGGAGGAAATAAGTTAGCAAATGTTGCAATTACCAATCCAAGTGTCCTATGGCACTTGAGATATGGTCATTTGAATTCAGCAAGTTTGAAAATGCTAACTTCACAAGCAATGGTGACTGGACTTCCCAAAATTCAAGATAGTAAGGAAGTCTGTGAAGGGTGTGCCTTGGGCAAGCATGCCAGATCGAAATTTCCTCATGGACAAGCATGGAGGGCCAGCTATCCTCTTCAGTTAGTACATTCAGACATCTGTGGTCCGATGCAGACCAAGAGTCTAGGTAATCACTCTTACTTCCTACTTTTCATTGATGATTGCACAAGAATGTGTTGGATATATTTTTTGAAGCATAAGGATGAAGCATTTGCATGCTTTGTTGATTTTAAAGCAAAAGTTGAAAGTGAGAGTGGATATTCTGTAAAATGTCTTAGATCAGATAGAGGAGGAGAATACTCCTCTAATCAGTTTTTGAATTTTTGTAAACATCATGGCATCAAGAGGCAGTTCACAACTGCCTACACTCCACAACAAAATGGTGTAGCAGAAAGGAAGAATCGCACCATTGTGGAGATGGCAAGATCAATGCTTCAGACAAAGCATTTGAGTAATTCATATTGGGGAGATGCAACAAGGACTAGTGTTCACATCTTGAACAGAAGTCCTACTTCAAGTTTGAAAGGGAAGACACCTTACCAAGCCTGGTATGGTAAGAAACCAAATGTGAAGTATTTCGAGTATTTGGTTCATTGGCATATGCTCACATTCCCGATGAGCTGAGAAAGAAGCTAGATCCAAAGAGTCAGGCATGCATTTTTGTAGGATACTGTGAAAACACAAAGGGTTATAGACTCTACAATCCTACGACTCGAAAGATAGTGGTTTCAAGGGATGTGATTTTTGATGAAGGGGGAGAGTGGGGTAAGCCCCAAATATACAGTGATGTTGAGTCACATGATACAAGTTCTCAGCAGGTGCAGCAGCAGATACCACAGAAAGGCAAGAAATCTCCACCTTCAAGCCCAAGTTCTTCTAGTTCATCTTCCTCACCAAGTCCTTCTCCACAGAGACCTGCAAGTTCCTCACCAATGGACATTGATGTTCCATCCAAAGGTAAGAGAACTTTACAGTATCATCCATCATCTCAGATGTTGGATAAAATTTTTCAAGAAGATATACTAGGAGTCAAGCTAGTGAAATGGAATCTGTTTTACACAGATTAGAAAGTATGCACTTGTATGGTGATGATGAATCCCAGGAGGAACCTAGGGGAGATCAAGTTAACTATGCTTTGTTAACTAGTGCACAGCTTGAACCTTCTAGTTATGAGAAGGCATGTACTCAGAAGATTTGGCAAGATGCCATGAAAGAGGAGATAACCTCTATAAAAAACAACGACACTTGGGAGCTCGTGAAGCTTCCTAAAGGAAAGAAATGTGTTGGCTGTAAATGGATCTTCAAGACCAAGTTTAATGCTGATGGAAGCATTGAGAAGCATAAGGCAAGATTAGTGGCAAAGGGTTTTACTCAGAAATATGGAATAGATTATGAAGAGACTTTTGCTCCTGTAGCAGACAGGAGACAATCAAAACAGTTCTTGCCTTAGCTGCACACAAAGGATGGAAAGTCCAACACATGGATGTCAAGAGTGCATTTCTCAATGGTTACTTGACAGAAGAAGTGTACGTTGAGCAACCACAGGGATTTGAAGTGCAAGGTAAGGAACACCTTGTTTACAGATTGAAGAAGGCACTCTATGGTCTTAAACAGGCACCAAGAGCTTGGTACTCACGCATTGATGGGTACTTCAAAGATTATGGGTTCACCAGGAGCAAAAATGAACCCACACTCTACTACCTAAAGCAAGGTAATGACATCCTCATAGTTTGCTTGTATGTGGATGATCTCATTTTTATGGGTAGTAATGAAAAAATGAATATGGAGTTCAAACACTCCATGATGACGCGGTTTGAGATGAAGGATCTTGGCTTAATGCACTACTACCTTGGAATGGAGGTTCATCAGTCAGATACGGGGATCTTCATCTGTCAACATAAGTATGCTCAGGATATGATCAAGAAGTTTGCTATGGAGCATTGCAAACCGAGTTGCAACTCCAGTTGGACATGGGATCCAATTAAGCAAAGATGATGGAGCACCAAAAGTTGACGTGACCACTTTCAGAAGCATGGTTGGGAGTTTGATGTTTCTCGCCAACACCAGACCAGATATTCAGTATGTTGTATCTCTTGTTTCTAGATTTATGTCTAACCCCTCTGAGCTGCATTTGCAGGCAGCTAAAAGAATTTTGAGATATGTGAAGGGTACATTGGATTTTGGAATCCAGTACCATAAATGTAACACTATCAAGCTTGTAGGCTTCAGTGATAGTGATTGGGGTAGCAATATTGATGACAGGAAGTCAACATCGGGAAACTGTTTTAGTCTTGGATCAGGACTAATAACTTGGAGTTCAAAAAGCGAGACGAGTAGTAGCGCTATCTTCAACGAAGCGAGTATATAGCGGTTACTTATGCAAGTACTCAAGCCTTGTGGCTAAGGAAAGTACTAGAAGAGATTGGAGAACAACAAAGTGGTCCGACCAGAATCTACTGCGACAACATCAGTGCCATTCAGTTGGCATATAATCCTGTCCACCATAGCAGAACGAAGCATTTTGATATGAAGTACCACTTCATCAGAGATATGGTGGAACATGAAATTGTTGAGCTTCAATACTTGTCACACTTTGGAGAACGTTGCTGACATCTTCACCAAGGCGATGACTAAAGCTCAATTTGTAAAGCTGAGAGACTGTGTAGTCAGTCCTCTCAACTTTAAGGGGGAGAATGTTGCAAGTGTGAACAGGGTTTCACCTAAAGTGGCTTAGAAAAAAACACTTTTCTAGCCCTAAGTGTGAAAACCCCTATAAGAAAAATTTGTCGGCAAACATTTGTCAACAACTTTATTCTCCCTAACTTCCTCCTCTATCTTCTCTCCTATTCTCCCTCCTCTATTCCTTTTCCTCCTTATCCCTCCGCACCTTCCATTCCTCTTATCCCTCCATCTATCTCTCCAACCACCCACCTTATCCCTCCGTCCTTTTCTTTCCCTTCCCTATATAATTAAAGGTGCATGATGTAATGTTTTTTTAGAGAAAGGGGGAGTGCATTTTAATAAAAATAATTCCATTGCCATTTTAATTTGCTGTGTTCTGTTTGGAGATAACCTACATCTGTTTAATCAATAAATTGTTCAATATATATATATATATATATATATATTCAAACGGTTATATGGGATTGAAACAAGCCCCTCATGTATAAAAACATTGCCATGTAGTGGCATTACAATAGCTTGCATATGATTAGAATGTATACTTGATAAATTAAATAATTATGGTGACTTCTTTTGTGAATAGTTACAAAAATATATGTATTACATATTTAAAAGGTTAGGGAAAATAGTTCTATATTATACCAATTTATAAAAAACTATATAACTTAACTCTTCAAAATATTTTTATTCAAATGGTTATATGGGATTTAAAGGATCCCCACTCATACTACAACATCACCATGTAGTGGTATTACAACATCCTAGATATTATCCATGTATTGCTTTGCAATATTTCAACCTTGATCTCCTCCTTGAATGTTGAAGAATCTAATCGGTTGATATAATTCCATGTGATAAGCTTTCAAAATAAATATTTAGAGTAGAATATTTAATATGCCATTTTCTACACTTTATAGACATCTCCATAGATATTAATTTCACACATATCCTAGCATATCTTGAAATTTTATGAATTTTATTTTCTTAGACAATATTGAAATGACAAAGTAATATCATAGAAGCAAAAAAAAATTATAGGCATCAAGAATTAGAGGGGAAGAGCTAGGGTTTCATGAAGGATCGAAATTATGGATTGAGGAAATTATGTGTGAAATCATGAATGTTCTACAATTTGTGACAACCACTACTAATTAGAGGTAAACAATTGAGTAATACAAACTCATACTCACATCCACTCTATCCAACAATCATGTTTAGAATTTTAAGGATTTAATTTTTCACATAGTGTTGGATGGCATGTTATTGGTGGTGTCCAGGTAATTACTATAGTTATTTATGGATGTGTAGACACCAAAATAGCACCAATCCGATTATGTGACTGCAAACACTGATCGCATTGACACACACAGCCCCCAGGGCAGCCCCAAGAGGTTAAACGATGGTCCTAACCACTCACACAACAGTTTTGGAAGGTTAGAGGTCAATTTGGCACCTTCAAGCACTCTGATCCTTATTCATTCCACCCAGGGATGATTAAAAATTGGTACTCGCCCCACCCAGGGACTATTAGAAATATTCGCTCCAGGGTGGGGCGAATAGAGGGTTTAACGGGAAAAAAGTCAAATCTTGACAAATGGCAGCTCAGATCCACCACTTAACTCTTCCTTCATTACATGGGAGTGTGAGTGAGCATTTTCAAGTGTTAAAGGCAGTTATATGGGCAGTCATGGAGCCCCTAATCAGGGAGGAATCTTTTCCCCCCTTGGAAGGCATGATTGCCAAGTGGTGCCTCTGCATGCTCATCCAAAGAGACCGTCAGGTCTATAAAATGGTGAGTCTTCTCACCCCAAAATAAGGACAAAGTAGGAGCATTTTGAGCATCGAAGTGCTACAATTTTACATCCACATACACCTTTTGATTTGTGCCTTTCACATCCTTGATCTCTTTTGGAGAGGAGGTCATTGGGTGATTATTGGAAGCGCAAATCCGGAACCAAAACCCGATATTTGGCCACAACATCCTACCAAATTTATTGAAAACACCCCACAAGAGGTTTTGGACCCATCCCAAGTGGATTGGTGCTAAAATCGGGCCCTAAACGGTGGGCGTCCTGCCCCCGGGTGCCCCCCACACTGTTGCAGTTCTAATCACCCCGCCCCGGAGTGATTAGAAATCTATAGCATATTTCCTTTCTATTATTTTTGCATCTAATATTATGCTGCTTAGATAGGTTGTCATTCAAATTTCACATCGTTTTGAGCATTTTTTATCATATTTTTATCATTTCCCGCCTTTACTAACATGCAGGTAGCATCACCAAATTCCTGGCGATAGAGGCCAAATTGGGAAAACCTGACCTTTTGGGTCTTCCCAAAATACCCCCTTTTAGCTAACCCCCAACTTTGTAGGTGATTTGGAGCTTCTTGGATGTGACATTTGGGATAGTGCTATCTGACATTTTGTTGTAGGTCTATTCGTCCCACCCTGATTATGTGACTGCAAACATTGATTGCATTGACACACATAGCCCCCAAGGCAGGCCCCAGAGGTTAAACGGTGGTACTAACCAACCAGGGACGATTAGCAGTATTCACTCCAGGGTGGGGCGAATAGCAGGTTTGATGGGAAAAAGTCAAATCTTGATAAATGGTAGCTTAGATCCACCACTTAACTCTTCCTTCATTGCATGGGAGTGTGAGTGAGAGTTTTCGAGTGTTAGAGGCAGTTACAAGGGCAGTCATGGAGCCCCTAATCAGGGAGGAATCTTCTCCCCCCTTGGAAGGCATGATTGCCAAGTGGCACCTCTGCATGCTCATCCAAAGAGATCGTCAGGTCTATAAAATGGTGAGTCTTCTCACCCCAAAGAAAGGAAATGATAATGTTATGCTACTCGGATTGTGTTGTGGAAACCATACTCATTGTTTTTTTTCTTCTATTCATATTCATTTACATTAGTCATTTTACATTTATATTTATCATATTCATTGTGACAGGTGCTACTAAATCCTTGTTTATTTACATGTGTGCAGATTACAGATTCTAGATTCAACAAGCTCAAAGCTCATCACGGTGGTCACGACAAACCCACCTCTCACATTGTTGTATCATGAAGAGATGAAGACACCATCTTTGATGTGATTCCCCTTTGGCACATCTCTTTGTAAAATGCACCCTAAACGGGTCAAAGTGTATCAAAAGGGATTTTCCTGAATTTAATAAATTGTGTCATTTTTATTGCAATGGTGTTGTGTTTTTATGTATACAAATTGGCGATCACGGTGGGACCCTTGTCCTCTGTTTTAAGATCAGAAATCTGATAAAAACTTGATTGTTTTTGCTTGTAGGTACCAAGTTTTCAAACGATGGACTATTGTTCATTCCAGCCTGTGGCGAATACAGAGCTGGAATTCATCTTACCCAGGGACGAATGGGCATTCGCCCCACCCTGTGATGAATACAGTTCTATTATTCATCCCACCCAAGGATGAATAGCTCTCTATGCAGTTTCAGGACAGAAACTCAGAACCAGCCGATTTGGGCAGAGAAGAGGTAGGGGTCCTAAAAACCTTTTGTCATTTTTTGCTTTCTGTTTTCTATTTTCTGGTTATTTGCTTGCTTAGGGAAAGTTTTTTTACTGCATGTTGCTTTCTTTTATGCAAAAATAAAAAGAACCCCACACATCACGTGGTAATTTAAACACCAAGGAGCTGGTCGTAAAACCCCAACCCTTGATCAAGACCAACGGTGGATTTCATCACCACCTTGGCTTGAAATTTTGCATCCATAAACCCCGATCGCTACTGTTGCTAGACGTAAATCCTGATGAAAGCTGACCAAGTGTAGCTAGGGTGATTCCCAGCGCATGAGGATAAGTCTTCTATGGTAGGTGTCAAAAATAGGGTGATTCCCCTTTCGTACCGCCTACGTTCCACGTACCATCTGCTCTCACGTACCAATAGTTTCCCTCACGTAAGGGCGGGTATATAGAGAGGTTGGTATATCGGCTTGGCAATGGTATATCAAAGGGGCGACCATTTTTGGGAGTCATAAGAGCCATCATATTGCATTTAAACGTTCTTTACAAAAGTTTTCAAAACAAAAATCAAAACACACTAAACCAGGTTTAGGGCACACCTTTAATCTTTAAACGAGATAATCATTGCTTTGTGTGTGTGATATTTTCTATTTAGTGTAGCATAAAAATCATAAAAAGAAATAAAAATCTATGCATCTTGTAGGAAAACACCACCATGGTGTACACCCGTAGCCAAGCCCAATCACGGGCAGGAGCTACGGAGAGTGTACAAGGGGGCACAAGTCACCTCCGCTATAGCCCCAAGGACTTGGTCATACCACCTTGGTGGCCCGACCCACAAGAGAGTCCACATCGTGCCATTTTAGAATGGGACTATAGAGGCACCCCTTCGAGGGGCACTCCCGTCCAACATAGACCCTTTCAAGAGGAGTCCTTACACGTGGCACTCAATATAAATGGGAAGGCTCCCTTAGAAGCTCGGTATGAGTGGCCACCATGCGATGAAGCGCTAGAACAACATAGGGTCCATGAGGAGAGGCCACATGATTATGTCATCCCTCCTTTACCCCCCATCACTGTTAGAAATAATAGGCAAAATCCAGAGCACAAGGCTCTTCAAATAGGGTGAGCCAACTCTGCCCGCCCCTTTCACATATACGAAAGGGAGCACGAGGAAGACCATTACATTCCTCAAGAGCAATACATAGCATGGGAGCAATGCACCTCCGCACCTGCTATCTACCAGAATCACCTACTGAGGCCAGAGCCTCGAGTGAATGCCACCAACCTCGATAGAGGGAAGCGACCTATAGAGATCTCGGATCATCGTGACCGAGATAAATGCATAGGAGAGGCATCTAGGCCTCCTAGACTCAATATGGTAGAACAAATCGACCTGGCAGTCACCAGACATGCCACCCACCAAGCGTAGATCACGCAGCTTGAGCAAGACCAACAGCAGCTAGAGCATCTATATCGCCTTAGCAAAGAGCGCATTCGGTGCCAAACAGATGAGCTGCTCCATAACCCTATGCCTGAGAGGGTTCCAACCCCTCACACCCAAAGAGCAGAACCGTATGAGAGGCGCAACCCCTTGGTACGAGACAGGTCTCCATGACCTTACCAAGTGCTACCTCCGAGACCTCCTAGACCTGAGCGGGAGGCCACTCCCAGGAACAATGATGGGCACCCTCCGCGGGGACCCACCCATGGTCATAGGTCTCATCCAGAAACTCCTCAAGAAGCCTATGAGGAGTATGAGCAAGAAGAAGAGTGGGCCGAAATGCCCTACCAAGGCAGAGGGGCTGCTATCCGGCCACCCCTCCATAGGCCTCAAGTTTCCCCCAACCCACAATGGGAGCTAACTAAGGAGGAAGAGATTAAATCTTTCGATGCATATAAAGCACTGCTAGAGCGCTTGGAGTCTATGGAGACCAAGACTTTTGGGCCCCAAAAGCCCACTTTATGCCAACTCCGCAGTCATCCTGTGCATCCATCAGTGCCAGCACCCCCTTACCCTGAACACTTTAAACTGCCTCAGTTGGCAATCTTTAGAGGTGAGGAGGATGCCCAAGAGCATGTGACTAGATTCCTGAGCCAATGCTTTGGCATTCAGGACAATGATGCTTTGCTATTAAGAACATTCATCACCACGTTCATAGGCCCTGCCTCGGATTGGTTCACTCAATTGCCAAAGCACAACATTAGTAACTTAGATCAGCTAGTGGATGCGTTCCTCGAATGCTTCACCTTCAACACCAAGAAGAAGGCATCACTAAGCGACCTAGCCAGCCTCAGGAAGTATGAGGAAGAAACCATGGTGGCCTATGGGAACCGGTGGAGGACTTTGCTTTCAAAGCTGCCCTACCTCCCTCCTATGTCCGACCTCACCCAAATGTTCTCAAAGAGCTGTTTGAGATCGATCTCCATGCTATTGCAGCTACAGCAATATGCCACTTTAGAGGAAGCTCTGGCGCAAGCCAGAATCATTGAGGAGATCAAGATTCAGGATGGCGAGATAGCCAAGCCAAAGAAGAAAGAATGGTCTAAGAACACCAAAATAGGGACCACGCAACAGAAACCCATTGCGGTCAATCAAGTTGCTATAAACATCCCTAAGCCTGCACAAGCAACACAGCCCCAAAAGGCTAACTATCAGGCGGTGCCTCTTAATAGTTATGACCGAGAAAATCAGAGGCAAGAACAAAATCAGCAACATCGCCCTAGGCGACAATTCACACCTTACATAGAGTCCAGAGACTCCCTGTTTGACCGCTTGTCAATGGCAAACTTGATCAACCTGCCCGAGATTCAACCCATAGACCCCAATGCACCAAAACCTAAGGGCTATAGGGAAGACTTGTACTGTAGGTTCCACAGATGGAAGGGACATGACCTTAATGCATGTTGGAAGTTTAAAGGCTTGGTGCAAGACCTAATAGATAATAAGACATTAGCGGTGGATAACCCCGTGGCACCAAGCAACCAACAAATGGAGGTCTTTAAGGACCCCTTGCCTGCCCATGATGCGCAGGCAAAGACCCTACAAGTCAATGAGGTAACACAGAACTGCCCCATGCAGGGGTATGTAGGGATGATCAGTATAGTGACTCGGAACAAGAGGTACCCAAGCACAGCTGCCCCCGCGGCAGCTACAGGAGAGGTGCCAACAACGTCACAACCGCAACAACACCTTGCACAACCTCCTCCACCTAGACCAGTGGCCACAATTCGGACCAAACTCACCCAGAGTTTGAGGACCACGTCGGCTAGGCTCTCCATCTACGAGCTCATACAACAATCAACGCCCCATCGGGAGGCTCTAATGGAGATACTAAAAGCCATCGAGTTGCAGCCCCATGAAGCAAACTCCTTCAACAACTTTGTGGGACATGTCAAATGATGCACTGAGCCAGTCATCACCTTTCGAGAGGATGAATTGAAATCAGTGGCTGGTGACATGGCGGATCCACCCCTGCACGTCATCGCGTGGGTCAACGGGATTCCGTACAAGAGGGTATTGGTGGACACTGGCTCATCCAGTAATATCATTACAACAGCGGCCTTGAAGCACCTAAAGTTGCCCGCATCTCACATAGTGGCCTCCACCTATACACTGCGAGCATTCAATGATGCAATATGCTCGATAGTTGGCACAATTGTCCTACCCATCCAAGTGGGGCAAAAGACTATACCTACATTGTGCCACATCTTGGAGGGTGAGATGGCCTATAACATCTTGCTGGGTCGGCCATGGATCAGGGACATGAAGTGTGTCCCTTCGATAGCTCATCAGTGCTTAAAGTATACATTCGAAGGGCAGGTGCATGTAGTCCCGGTGGACTTGGAACCCTTCAAGTATTGCAATGCGGTGTAGCTAATGCCGCAATCGACCCTTCCATCAATGCATTTGGATTTTTAGTTGAATCCATCTAAACAGGGTCCGATTCCATAGGCATCCCCATTGACAAGTCCATCAAATCCCCAGCCGGGTCCATCTTCATCGTCTGGTCCTTCACCAACGATGCCACCTATGGTGGCCACATAGAAGGACAAAGGGAAGAAACCTCTGGAAGAGGCGCAACCTCTAGAAGAGGCACCGCCATCAGTCTCAACCATCTCTACTGAGGAGATGCCTAGCAGAATGGAAGTCGAGGCTCCTAGTTCACCCGACATGGAGTGGACTCAGGAAGAACTTTCGTTCCCTCCCCCTCAATCACCAACAATCACTATTGAAATGGCCAATACGGGCCTGGGGGAGTATCTGGTGTGGAATATTGTAGCAACACCCACACTGGAGTCCATGCAGGACATGGGGAGACCTCGCCTCCCCATCGGTACCATTGTTCCTCTAGGCTACCCATCGAATCAGACAAACTTTGTGTATGGGGGCCTTGATCATGGTATTGAACCATACATGCAAGAGGACGAAGATGAAGAGCCCTTTGCAGAAGATGTCAACTATTTGTCCAACCTAGACTTCGCTTTGAGATACCTTGGCCAATGCAATTGGCATGGATATGGGTTAGGCAGATATGAGCAAGGAGTGCGTGTTCTTTGCCAACCAAGATACCAAATGCCATACGACAAATCAGGAGTAGGGTTCAACCACCCTCTACCCTTGGACATCTTGGTAGAGAACATGCAAGGCCTAGGGATAGGCAACAAGGGTGGATTGGCATTAGATCCATATGCCAATCCTAACACGACATATACATTGGGGGATTATCTCCCATTGTTGACAACCAACCTTGTTGACCTCAACAACCCTTTCCCTTCGCTCGAGAGAGGAGAAAGTTTGAGAACTCACCTACAAGAGGGGTATAGACAAGGTCAAGAAGGATCTTCAGAAGATGAGTCAGAATATGAGGTAGCACCATGGGACCCCTTCGAATCGGATAGCAATCACTCACAAGTGACCCCCATGGATGACTACCAAGAAAGCCTCTTGGCAATGTTCCCTTTGGATGCTCCAATCGAGCAAGTGCCACCTCAAGAAAATCAGGTCCCCCCGTAGAGAGCGGAACAACCCCAATGGGGCCAGATCAATTTGCTCAAGCAAGATGAGCCTCTAATGTCACAAATAGTTGTTGGAACCAACGAAGGCCTTTGGATCTCCGACAGTGATTATGAAGATGAAACTGAGATGGCATATCTCAATCACATGCGGCAGATGCAGCAACAATACCCCCTGGATATTGATGACATATTTGAACAACTAAACATAAGGCCAGGGCATGAGTGGCACTTAAACCCAACGCAGTGGGACCAAGTGTTGAATCTGCCACTTTGGGCATACGGAGAACACCTTCCACCCAGAGACCCTATAGAGATATCAGTGTCGAGGGCAGACCCTATCCTCCTATCCGCACATAGGGCCGATCCATTCATGCCAATACCTCTAGAGCCAGATCCGGAGCACAAAGATCATCCAGAATGTTTGAGTCACCACACCCATGGTAATGGAGACCAAAATCATTTCATCAACATGATCTCCATTGACTTAACCGCCCCCATCCACAATCCGGCCGATCCAACATAGTCATTGTATCTAGACATAGATGCCATAGACTGGGATCGCGTCAATTCACCACCATCCCCATCAGAGTACTGGCCTTTCGATGAGATGCTTCATTTCACCCCAGGGCCAACTCAGGATATCTTCCATGCTGAAGAGGAACCCGAGGTTCCCAACGCAGATTTAAACTCAGCAAATGATATCCACTTGATCCCAACTCCACACCAGTTGGAGGATGGATCCCACATGTCGATCGAGGAGACGACTGACGTAGACATCAGCTCGGATCCAATGAATCCATAGATAATCAAGTTGGGGGTAAGTCTATCCCCCGAAGAGCAAGCCGACTACATTGCCCTTCTCAAAGAGAAGAAGGAGGTTTTTGCATGGTCCTACAAAGACATGTCGGGGCTAGATCCATAGCTAGTCATGCATAATCTAATGCTTGATCCGACAGTCAAGCCAGTAAAGCAAAAACTATGTAAGATGCACCCAACAGTGGCCTTAATGGTCAAAGATGAATTACAAAAGTTGTTGGATGCACAGTTTGTCATCTGCATGGATTACCCACCATGGTTGTCCAACATGGTGCCCATCAAAAATCTGGATGGGAGGATTCGCATATGCACTGATTTTTGAGATCTAAACAAAGCGAGTCCTAAGGATGATTTCCCCTTGTCGAGCATCGACGCATTGGTAGATGCTACAGCGGGCCATGAAATGCTTTCCCTCATGGATGGTTTCTCGGGATACAATCAGATTCGTATCAATCTCGAGGACCAACTAAAAATGGCGTTCACAATGCCTTGGGGGACATTTTGTTATAAGGTCATGCCCTTTGGCCTTAAAAATGCTGGTGCCACCTACCAACGTGCCATGACATACATCTTCCATGATCACATGCATAAAACTTTGGAAGATTACATGGATGATTTGTTGGCCAAATCTCTTTTGCGCCCAGATCATCTCGATGACTTAAGCAAGATCCTCGATCGCCTCATGGAACATAAAGTCAAACTGAATCCCAAGAAGTGCGTATTTGGCATCACATCTAGAAAACTCTTGGGTTTCATAGTCTCAAAGTGAGGCATCGAGGTGGACCCAAACAAAGTCAAGGCAATCCTTGAAATGCTTCCCCCAACTACCATCAAGCAGCTCAGAAGCCTACAGGGAAAGGTCGCGTCAATCAAGCGCTTCATAGCACAGCTATCTGACAAGTGCCGACCCATGAATAAATTATTGCACAAGGGGGTAGCATTTCATTGGGATGACGAGTGCCAGTCAGCCTTTGATGACATTAAACAATACTTGGCTTCACCGCTAGTATTGGCACCACCTAGACCAGGAGTGTCATTCTACTTATACATCTCAGCTACTGAGGTGGCACTGGGTGCCATGTTAGCCCAGAAGAATGAACTTCACAAAGAATAGGCTACTTACTATCTTAGCCGCACCCTGGTCAGTTATGAACTTAACTATGCATACGTCGAGAAGCTCTGCTTGGTAGTGGTGTTTGCTACCAAAAAGCTATGCCATTACATGCTGAGCAACATGACGTATGTTGTGTCTAAGGAGAATCCATTGCGGTACATGATGAGTCATACTTATCATAGTAGCCGCACGGTGAAATGGATCATGTTGTTGATGGAGTTTGACATCGAGTTCATTGGACAGAAATCCATCAAAGGTCAAGTCATAGCCGATCAACTAGCAGAGGCTCCTCTCGAAGACGATCAGCCTCTGATCATAGAACTACCCGATGATGGGGTCTTCCATGTCTCAGAATCGCCAGATTCTGATGAGCCTGAGTCACAGGCCGACATAACCCTATTTTTTGATGGTTCTAAATGTGAGCAAGGAGGTGGCACGGGAATTGTATTCTTCACACCGCAAGGGGCTCCAATGCCTCTATCATTTAAATTAGATTTCCGTGCACCAACAACAATGCAGAATATGAAGCCTTGCTCATAGGTCTTCAGACAACAATCACCATGAACATCAAATGATTAAACATCTTTGGTGATTCGTTGTTAATTGTCAACCAAGTCAAAGGGGTATTCCAATGTAAATGCCCAGTTCTGTAGGCCTACAAAGCCCTTGTGGACAAATTCTTGGCAAATCTTGAATGGTACGACATCGAGGCACTCCCTCGGTCATCGAATCATTTTGTGGACACTATGGCCTCCTTGGGGTCACTAATCCCGCAAGACATTTCTGGTGATATGACAACCATTCAAGTCAAAACACTATCGCAATCCATGATGGAGCGTGCAAGCTCTGACTTAACGCCAGGAATCCACTTGATCCAGATTGAACCATCCCCGGACAAGTTCTCTCGAATCCATGATTGTCTGAATCATGCCAACTGGGGGTCCTTGTTCTCCCCTACTCCCCTTAATAGCAACACAATGCTATTCTTACAAGTTCTTTCCCGCTCAGCTTTTGCTAGGGATGAACTTCAAGAGGGATTGGCTATTCATACCATCGAGGTTTTCGATCAGCAGGATTGGTATACACCCATAAGGGACTACCTCAAGTTAGGTAACCTCCCACTTGGATTGACGCATGCCGCAAAATGATCATTCAAATAGAAAGTGGCTAAACATGTCTTGTTAGGAGACATTTTGTACCATCATAGCTATGAAGGAATCCTCCTTCGTTGCTTGGACCAATAGGAGTCCACTTGGGCGATCACCCAAGCGCACGATGGTACATGCGGTGGCCACTTCAGCGGTATGGCCATCGCAAAGTGCATTCTCCGCATGGGCTATTATTGGCCATCTTTAGAGCGAGATTGTTGCGCATATGTAAGGAAGTGCATGAAGTGTCAACACCATGCAAATTTGACACACGTACCTTCTCAGGCCTTGCAGCCGATCCAATCGGCTTGGCCATTTTCATAGTGGGGCTTAGATCTAATCGAAAAGATCTCCCCTGCATCGTCAGGCCATCACACGTTTATCATAACGGCCACAGAGTACTTCACCAAATGGGTGGAAGCAATTCCGCTTACCTCTATGACTCGGAACCCGCATTTCGGAGTTCATTTTACATAATATCATATGTCATTTTGGTATTCCATCCAAGATAATCTCGGATAATGGGACGTCATTCAAGAACAAAGACGTGCGTGCTTTGACCACAAAGTACAAAATTTAGCATAGTTTTTTGACACCCTATTATCCGCAGGCAAATGGGCAAGCAGAGGCGTCAAACAAAATGCTAGTTGCCATCCTCAAAAAGATAGTCATAGATAGTCATAAGGATTGGCACATTCAGATCCCACTTGCCCTGTGGGCTTATCGCACTAGCATTCGGACGCCCACTGGGGCAACTCCGTTTTCGCTCGTGTATGGCTCCGAGGCTGTCATGCCTCTCGAGTTGGAAATTCCTTCCCTGCGCATATCAATGCAAGAGTTCATCGATGATGACACTACGCGGTAGGCCCGGTTAGACCAGCTTACGTTGCTCGATGAACGACGCGTTAATGCTCTCGAGCATTTACGTATCTATCAAGAGTGACTTAAGAAAGCATACAACATGAAGGTTCACCTGAGGGACTTTCGGGTTGGTGACTTGGTCTTAAAAGAGAACCAACAAAATTCTAACTTGCCGCCCCATCTAAGGGACAAGTTCATGGCAAACTGGTTAGGTCCTTATGTCATCCATAGTAAAATAGGACCTGGAACATACCGGCTCGCCTCTCTTGATGGAATCAAGGAACTAGAACCCTTGAACATCAGTCATTTGAGGCCATTCCATATTTAAAAGAGCCATAGCCCAAACCAAAAGCTCCAAGGATTCTCATAATCACTTGGTCAACCCAAAAGCTCCAAGGATTCCCATAATCGCTTGGTCAACCCAAAAGCTCCAAGGATTCCCATAATCACTTGGTCAACCCAAAAGCTCCAAGGATTCCCATAATCGCTTGGTCAACCCAAAAGCCCCAAAGGTGCCCATAATCCCTTTGGTCAAACCAAAAGCTCCAAGGATTCCCATAATCGCTTGGTCAATCCCAAAACGCCCCAAAGGTACCCATCATCCCTTTGGTCAAACCAAAAGCTCCAAGGGTTCCCACAATCGCTTGGTCAAAAATAAGAAAATTCAAAAACAATAAAATCATCAAAAATAACAAAAATTTGCATCTCATTTCCATGCATGCTCAAAATCATCACAACAATAAAGAGCTCTTTTTGCATCTCATCTTCATACTCACAAAAATCAATCCATCAAAAACACAAAAATAATAGCTGCATTAAGCATCACATCCATACATTACATATTTGTGGTCATACAGGTCAAAGGCACCATAGACTGTAATTACTCGGCAAATCCATCATTTTCCACATTTCTCCATTCTATAAACAATCCATCAAAAATAAACGCCATTCACATCTTTTTACCATATCATAGTCGGTTGTCTTCTAATGTATCAAGAGTTTTCGTCATTCAGCTGTCATTAGCTTTCTAGCCACATACTGTACAAAGTCAGATAGATTTTACAAAGGTAGAGTTCTACTTGGATCACACCTTGTTACGTAGCATCCCAACACAAGTTAAAACACATAAAAAAATTCCCAAGTTGTGTGAACGAAAGATGAAACCTGCAAAGCAATCCAGGTCACCATAAGTGAAATGGTTATCTTGCTCATCCCCCTGTGCGAATGACCCCAAGAATGCTGAGAGTTGGCAAAAGGACAAGCATCTTCCCTACCCAATTCCCCAAGAATCCCAAGTTCTCAAAAAGTTGCAAAACATCAAAAATTTGCAAAAGTCAAAACTCCAAAAATTTGACATCACCACCAAAGTGCATACATCAAAAGGCACATACAATAGTGATTCTCATCACTCAATATTCAAATCCCTTGCTCAAAAGAAAAAACAAAAATAAACAATGATTTTTATCACTACAAAAGAGCAAGTATCCCAATACAATTGAAGAAAAGAAGGGAGTCAAACTTGAATCCCTGGAACTCTCAACGATTCGAAGGTCATGAGGTAAACCTCAATATCAGTTTGGTGGATAACCTATCGGTCATCGGTGGCAAACCTCCCGCATGATGATATATCTATCACATTAACTTGTGTGCAGATCAATGTTTGCATGTGGATGAGCTAGCTTATGGTATCCTAGATAGCACCACAGATTAATCTGACTAAATACAACAAAGGAGTTAGTGGAGCTAATTAGGTGATCCTCAATACAGGTTTGGTTGATAGCCTATCTGGCACTGGCGGTATCCTGACAAATACCACATAAATAAACTCAATTGCACACACAGGGATGTGAAATAACTTGGTCAAAGACAAGTCCGATTCATACCTTGTCCAAAAGTCTTGTAAGATAAAAATACAGTCGTGGCTAGTTAGTTAAAACATCTGAGTCTCAGAAAACCTTAACTACATTCTAAACCAACTGTGCTATCTTTCATCCTCGCATTGCCATCAAAAAATACAAAAAATAACATGTATACATAAAAAGTCATTTACCACAGCAAACGCCTAGGACAAAAAGCCATAAGTTCTAAACAGTCTATGGTGCCACCGCCAAAAATCACAAATTCAATTCATCCATTCCATTTGCATATCATATAAATTAGAAACATTTGCATTCATCATAACATATGCATCCATCAATATAAATTAACATGCATACATACACATTCATCAATCATTGTGCATAACATCAAATCATGACACGTGTATAAATAAAATAAAGTCATCTATATATATATATATATATATCATCAAAAATGCCCATAGGCTACAATAACCGGTCCTCTGACCCCGCAAAAAAAGCAAAAACTCAAAAACCCCCAAGCCTAGGGCGTCGACCACCATGATCACGTAGGATCGATGCAACGGGAACTACCCCCCGTGGTGTGGGTCCTATGGGACCCCTCAGGGCGACTGCTACTAGCCCCCGCATCATGCCTACTAGCGCCTCCCTCATCCAATCACCTACGTCGAGAGGATGCTGACTGCTTAGTCTCGCTCCCTCTCGAGCGGCATGATGATCCACCTCCACTAAGCACAGGGACCCGCCCATCGAGGCGGATAATCTCTGCCTCCAGCTCCAATCGATGCCACACCAAGTCCATCTCCCACTGATGGTACATCACCAAATTATCATCGCGTTGTGCCAGCTATGTCCGCAAGAGATCCATCTCCCATGTAGCACTAGTATCCCCCTCCCATCGGTGATACATCGCTAATGCGTTCTCCCGCTCCACTAGCTACGTTCGTAGGAGATCCCTCTCTCACAGCGCATCCCCGAGCTCCTCATACTGCCTCTAGAGTAGCCCCTCCAATCACGCATTCTCAGCGTGCACCCCTGCCTCTGTGTCCTCTAAGACTGCCTGAGGCATTGACATCTCCAAAACAGTAGCTTGCTCTGGCTCCCACTACTCTGGGATGTCCTGCATCTCCGGCTGATCCGGAACCCCAAAATCCACACCCACATCATCCACCTCCACCATGTCCGCATCCTCCAGCGGAGCTCCCCAACCCTCTCTTGGTGCCTCTCCACCCTCCCCACCTACTGCTACTGCCTTTGCTCCTCCCAGTGGTCCCTCTCCCCGCCATCGCTACAGTGTCCACCACTGCTCATACTCAGCCATCACCCCGACGTCGTCCATGTCAGGCGCATCAATAATTGTATCTACCTCCTCCCCCAGTGGCTCGATGATCGACCAGGCCAAGGTCCTCTCGTCCCCCCAACGATGATAGATCAAGGGCTCACCAAGCAACCCCTGGTGCACCCCAAACTATCATGTCACTCGAACATACGAGGAAGTACTCCTACTCGGTCCCGTGTCGCCCGATCAACCATCTCCCCCTACGCACCCATCGGAGCCACTCTCCAGCCTCAGGCCAGGCTGGACAATCCCAGGTATGGGTGCTAGAACACCTCCCTCGCGAAGGCATCAGCATAGTGCCCTATGGCACCTGCCCACCACCGACTCTGCCCCTGCTCCTTAGACCACCACCATAGAGCCGCATATCCTATATCTCTGTCCACCATATCTGCCCGAGTAGTCCATGACAACCCCACCGGCCTCTCCACCGCTATGTGCTGCCAAGCCCAGCTCTACAATAGATAGCTGCAGCCAATCCCCTTCCGCCTCCGATAGCGGACCTCATACAGCTCATCATAGAGTTATGCCAGCAGTGTCTACCCCCACCTCATAATCAAGGGCTCATGCATCAAACAATCCACCAACCGAAAGACCACCTCCAGCAGGTTCCATGGGAACCTCGCACCCAAAGAGTCGGGTAGCAACATGTTGGAAATGAGGCCCATCAGCATTGCATGCCTCACTCCCAACATGCCCCTCTCTAGCCACCACCGTACCAGAATGCCACCAATCTGGCAGTCGCCCTCTGCCCTCTCCACTGGGCTATCCACACCCACCTCCTCCCCATGCCCAAAGTAGCGTGTCAGCACTGCTGTCCGCTGATCCCGCGGTGTCGTCCTGATCGGTAGTCCATCTATCAAAATCCATAGAATCCGATAGACGTCCTCCAAGGTCACCGTCATCTCCCCTATTGGGAGATGGAAGGTGTTGGTCCGAGGATCCCACAAGTTGATCAGGGCCATCAGATAGGCCCGATCCCCAACCACAGGCTCCAGCCGAGTCACATGCTTGAGCCCAAGGGCATCAAGCCACTCCCAGTCAGCCAAAGTCAGCGCCTCCCGTGCTTCTGAGAAAATCGTAGGCACACGGTACCGGCTCTTCACAACCTGCAAAGAAAACAAGACAAAAACATTAAAAAACATGATAAATTGTACAACAATAACATGAATATACAGAAATGCATAAAAAAATGTACAGCTAAAAATAGACAAATAACAAACAAAAAAATTCAAAACAATTCAAAAAACAATTGTCAGTACCTAGGGTTTTAACTCTACGTTTAAACTGATAACTAAAAAAAACAAAATTCAAAAAAACTCAAAAACTATATGTCAGTACCTAGGGTTTCTAACTCTACGTTTAAACTGATAAACAAAATTCAAAAAAATTCAAAAACAATTTTTCAGTTCCTAGGGTCTTTCACTCTAGTTCAAACTGATAAATTAAAAACAAAAAAAATAGTCAAAAACAGTTTTTCAGTACCTAGGGTTTTTAACTCTACGTTTAAACTGATTAGTATAAACAAAATTCAAATAAAACATTTTTCAGTTAACCTAGGGTTTACCCTTAGTCTGCATTGACAAATAACTACAAAAACAAAACAAATAAACAAAAAACAAAAATTTCAGTTAAACAAGAGTTTACCTTTAGTATACACTGACAAAATAAAACAACTAAGGTTAAGCTAAGTTTTTAAGCTAAGTTTCAAACTAAGTTTTTAAGCTACGTTTTGATCTTTGTTAAACTAGGGTTTCTTTTCATTTACAAATAAAAAAATAATAAACATGGTTTCCACTAGGGTTTCAACCTAAGTTCTAATGAATCCATACAAAACACAAAGTCACACAAAACAAAACAAATTCTTTTTTTTAGGGTTTCATTTCTAAACAAAAACTCGGAAAACAAAATACAACAGAGACACAATTGCACTTTTAAACTGTAACATAAAACAAAATCAAATAACAAAGAGAAGAGCACTTACCGGTCTTGCTTTGGCTCCGCCGCTCGATCCGATTCGTGCACTCATGGTGGCGGGAAAAATTTGGTAGCGCTTCGCTTCGCAGAATCGACCTCCTCCTCCTCAGAGCTCCAAATCGCTAGAAAAATCGAATGCAAATGAGCCCAAACCCTAGTTTTGGCCCTTAAATAGGCTTTTAGGCCTGTAATCGTTCCTCCCTAGGATGAGCACTCTAGTTAGTGCTCATCCCACCCTAGGAAGATTACTAAACTGGTATTCGCCCCACCCAGGGATGATTACAGAGCAAAAATTTCAAAAACAGCAAAAACTGCACCAAAATGACCAAAAACAAGCAATAAAATTGTCCAATAAGAGTGCTTTTGCACTTGACATTTCGGGCATGCAAAACAGACATCGGGGTCACAAATCCTCACTATCCTACTCCCTAATAAGGCTACCATAGCCGGACCGCTCCACGGGAGGACGGATTGCCGAGAATTTCATCCCCAAACGGCGTCCCCAAAAGGGTCCAAACCCACCCAAAAATAGCAATAACATTTCCAAGCAAAGGCGCATTTGCGTCTGACATTCTTGGCATTAAAAATAGACGTAGGGATCACAAATCCTCACTATCCCACTCCCTAATAAGGCTACCATAGCAGACCACTCCACGGGAGGATGGATTGCAGAGAATTTCATCCCCAAAAAGCATCACAAAAAGGGTTCACACCCACCAAAAATAGGTCTAAATGTCAGAAAACTGCACAAAAATTCAAAGATAAACATCTGAAGGCACCCTTACACAAGTCATCTTGGGTCAAGAAACTCATCACTTTTCTCATGTAGGTCATTCCCTCATCGATTCGTCGCTTGAGGGGGTAGTCACACTTAGTCACCAATCAACAAATACAACCCAACCAAGGAAATGGCATGCATTCAAAGAATCATTGACAAATACAATCACGCCCTTTCTTGGGGTAGTAAACAAGCAATAATCACAAGCTGACCAAACACTTTGCATTCGTGAATCATGAACTCAAGGTTCCCACAAACAAAAGGTTGTGCCCTTTGCCTATTCATGACTGATCAATGTCCAATATCAAGTAACACCTCACCAAAAAAGGTTAACACTTGAATTGAGTTCCTTCGCTTGTCAGAAGCAAGGATTCAAGAATGCATGCCCTTTCCATACTTGGGGCATCAAAATTTGGTTAGGTTACTAAGAAACCCTAATCATTAGAGCTTTGGTTATCTATTTTTGTTCAACACTGCGCCATGCACAATGCTTCCCAAAAAGGGGCATCTTTAGACACCAAAACAACACCAATCCGATTATGTGACTGCAAACATTGATCGCATTGACACACATAGCCCCCAGGGCAGCCCCCAGAGGTTAAACAGTGGTCCTAACCACTCACACAATAGTTTTGGAAGGTCAGAGGTCAATTTGGCACCTTCAGGAACTCTACTCCTTATTCATTCCACCCAGGGACGATTACAAACTGGTACTCGCCCCACCTAGGGACGATCAGCAGTATTCACTCCAAGGTGGGGTGAATGGCAAGTTTAACAAGAAAAAAGTCAAATCTTGACAAATGGCAGCTCAAATCTGCCACTTAACTCTTCCTTAATTGCATGGGAGTGTGAGTGAGTGTTTTCGAGCATTAGAGGCAGTTACAGGGGCAGTCATGGAGCCCCTAATCAGGGAGGAATATTCTCCCCCCTTGGAAGGTATGATTGCCAAGTGGTGCCTCTGCATGCTCATCCAAAGAGACCGTCAGGTCTATAAAATGGCGAGTCTTCTCACCCCAAAGGAAGGAAATGCTAATGTTATGCTACCCAGATTGTGTTGTGGAAACCATACTCATTGTTTGTTTTCTTCTATTCATATTCATTTACATTAGTCATTTTACATTTATATTTATCATATTCATTGTGATAGGTGCTACTAAACCCTTGTTTATTTACATGTGTGCAGATTACAGGTTCTAGATTCAACAAGCTCAAAGCTCATCATGGTGGTCATGACAAACCCACCTCTCACATTGTTGTAGCATGAAGAGACGAAGACACCATCTTTGATCTATAAAAGGGATTCCCCTTTGGCACATCTCTTTGTAAAATGCACCCTAAACGGGTCAAAGTGTATCAAAAGGGATTTTCCTGAATTTAATAAATTGTGTCATTTTTATTGCAATGGTGTTGTGTTTTTATGTATACAGGATGACTTGATAAATTGAGATTTTGAGGTGCACAAGGATATATTGCACTATGTAATGGATCAAACTTAGGCTAGAGTTTATTCTTTCAAAAAATAATCCAACAAGAATGAGTCTAGTAGAGATATAGGAACTACAATTAGTTACAATCATAGTGGCATCAAGAATGGCAAGATGAATTCTAATAGTGCAAAACCTATTTAGGATGCTGATGTTTTCAGTCCATAAGATACGGTAAAATAGTCTTGGTATCAAGTGGTGTTAGCCAATCCTAAGTCCCCAAAGGCCAAGTTTAATCTACTTCCAAAAAAGATCCAAATGTTTATACCAAGTGACTTGGTTAATGGTCATTGAACAAGGTTCGCATAACATGGTAGGAAGATTTATGGGGGTTAGACTTGACCTAGATGCAGTCAAAAAATGGATTTATTCTAAGTGGAGGACAAATTTTCATATGGAGATTGTTTCCTTCTCCAGGGATTTTTTTATGCTAAAGCTAAACTATTTTTCTAATTCAAGTAGAATTTTATGGGGGGGGCTTGGTTCTTTGGAAGGCATGGCCTTTTTATGAGGATATGGGGACTTGATTTCTATCTAAAGACCCCAAAAAAATTGTAGGCTTCAATTTGGGTAATATTACCAAATATCCTCTTTAACTACTAGAATGAGGAGTATTTTGTTGGTATTTCTATGTAAATGGGTCATCTAATTACTGTGGATCTAGCCACCAATTCCAAATCTTACCTTGTATATGCTAGGATATGTGTTAATGTGGAGTTGGGAAGAAATTTATCAGATTTGATCTGGTTAGTCTCAAGATTGGATGTTTGGAATTATCCTTTCGAATATGAGAATACCTCTCTTAAATTTGGGGTTTGCAAGAAATTAGGGCACTTGACTAAGGCATGCCCAAACCATAAACCTCCTTCCCAAGGTCATAAATTTTGGTAATAAAATTAAATTTAAGAAGAGGATTTCAATAAGAAATATATCTTGGAAGCTAAAAACTTGAATAGTGAAAATAAAAAGGTCTCATCCTTAGAGGGTCCTAGAAAGGAATATATCTTGGATGTTGAGATCCTTAAAAATAAAGTAAAGTTGATATGCATAAAGCAGTCTTCCTTTGAGAATCAAGTTATGGCAGATAAGATAAAGGTATGTCATACTCTACCCTCCTCACAAATAAATACTATTATTTATACAAATTCCTTTGATTTTCATCAAGAGATTACTTTTGAAGATGAATGTAATGGTATTTTGAAAAATGTGGATGATGGAAATATTCAGTTAGAAAATGAGGAATGTGAAGATGAGCATATCCAAATAGTTTTGAAAAAGTGGTTAGATAAAAAAAAAAAAAAAACTAGGAAATTATAAACTTCAAAATAAGTAAGGAATTTTGTGGGTACTATTAAATATTAGGAGATACCTCCCAATTAGAAATTAGAGAAATAGATACTGAAACAAATATTGCCAATGGAATCCAAATAGTAATAGCCTTATATGGGGGAAGTAAAAAGGCACTCAAGGTAGGAGGAAAAAGATAATAATGCAAGCCATGTTGAGTTTGAGAACAAATATCTATCTATCCCCTATGGTGTTATGGGATTTTAATCCAATTTATTATGGGTTTTTTGCTCTTTTGGGTTCCTATTTGGTTTGTTCTTGGGAGACATTTTCACTCTATAGACTATTACACTTTGGAATGTTTTATTTTTATGGGTTTTGTTGTTTATGATGTCTCAATTTTGATATTGTTAGTATATTTGTAGGTCCTTTCTTGTAATTTTTTTTTAGGATAGTAATCTTATTTATTGATCATCCTTTCTCTAGATAGTATCCTTCCAATCTAGATCCAAAGCACGTTTTCATTATACAACAATGTCCATATTTTGAATATTAATTATTTTTAGTGGATGGCCCTATAAAGGTAGCATTATTTTGGACAAAACAACTTGTAGAAAGGTAGTTTTTGACAAGAAATTAATGGACCAACATGTTCTCTTGTTGAATGGTTTGAACTGTACCACTTGGATAATCAATATTGAAGCTTTGCTCTAATGTAAGAGATTACTTTAGCATGTGAATAATGCTTTTTGGAGCATTGATTTTGATAAAAGAAAATATTTTTTTAGGGATAATAAATATATAATACTTGGTCTTATATATATCCACATTTACAAGATCTATGATGCTCATGTTAGTAGTATTATGAATTACAAGATATTTATTGACAATATTTGGAATATATGTGACCATATTTATACTACACAAATTAGTAGTTTTGAGGTAGAGCATACTTCTTGTACTATAGAATATTTTGATACCACAAATAATTAAATCAATTGGTTGAAAATATTGGAAAATTATATTTACACTATGATAGGAGTCTCCAATGAAAAGAATCCTAATGAGGTTGGAAAGAAAACATCAAATTTCTCAATGGTATGTTCAATAGTTTATTTTATCCATATGAGATAGTTGTTATTGTATTTGAGGTGATTTATATATTTTTTTCAAATTAGCTTGTCCTCCTTCCTTGATGATGTGTCCAAATACATTATTCATAACTAGGCTTCAAGATAATAACATAAGCATCATACTCTAACCATTTAGGCTAATACAAAGTGATCAAGCCTAAGGTTCACAAAATATAAAGCAAGAACATAAGAAAATGAAAAATACTTTCAAGAATCAAATTTGCAACTATTATGAGAACAAAGGAAATAAAGCAAAACTTTGGATGCAATTCAAAAATCTTAAGGAATCATCCAACGAGGAGAGTGTAGATGTTTCTCTCTTATATTCTTAGGATAAGGATGGTGATGGTGGTAAACCCTCATCAGCTCAAGTAGCCACATATTTAGTATAATGGAATGCAAATTTAGGGGTCACTCAACTCATGACAAAGAAAATTCATATTCTATATAACTATAATACATAATATCTTGGATACTATATTTCTAGTAGAGATGATTATATCTTGCAAGTGGCTAGTTATGGTGGGGTAAGCACTAGTTATTCATCATTTTATGAGGTTATTTATGTTCCTTATGTAGGCACCAATTTTTATCTATTTATTGTATCATTAACATGATAATAAAGTGGAGTTTTTATTGGATAGATGGGTGATCAAGGATATTGATAATAACTTGAAGATAGTTGTCTCAATATATTATGATGTGTTGGATGAAATGTACAAGTTAGCAAATGACTAACTCCTTTTTCTTGGAGGAAATATTTTGTGGTCAATATGACATAGGAAGATGATGTTAGTGATTCCATAATAGACTTGGATATATTGACTATGGATAATTAAGGTACATTAGTCATCATTAGTTGGATATTGGGCTTCCTCCCATGTTTCCCCTAGTGGTGTTTATGAGGGGTGTGCTTTGGGGAAAGCATAATTGAGAGTACTTTCAAAATATGTTTATTAGGCATGCTACATCACCCCTAGAGATCATTAACAGTGATATTTATGGGCCCATGCGTACACCATATCTCTCTACAAATAGGTGCTTTCTTATTACTTATTATTTCTATCAGTATTTATGGTTTTACATTATTTGTACCAAAGATAAAGTTTTTAACAAGTTCAAGGACTATAAAGACCTAATGAAGAATTATTTTGAGTGAAAGATCAAGTTCTTAAGCATAATGGAGGATATGAATATTTGAGGAAGGCCTTTTTATATTTCTTGATTCTTTATGGTATACCTTTTAAAGGATTGTCTATTATACTTAATTTGGTCCCAATATAGCCATGTCAGCTAATTATTTTTTATCTCAAGTCATAGATTCAATTAGTTGGCCCTTGATAATTAGGGTTATGTTATTATTTATTTCATATATAAATAGTAATAATATTTTATTATATTGGATCATTGAATAATTTGAATTTAAGTCACTTGGGGTGTGCACAAGAGACTTCAAACTCTCAAAGTGGCTATGAGACTTTGTTCTCTTTGAGTGGTTTTGAATTTGCTATGACATTAATTTATTTATGAATTGATATATTCATATTTTTTGTGGCATTTAAATCTGAATTATTATTGTTTTCATGTTGTTAATAATAATTCAATATTGAAGCATTATTACAGATATTAAATATTTATGGGATATCATAATAACTTTTATCATAGTTATGATTCTAGTGGAAGTTAATGAAGATATTTGGTGCCCTAAAATTAAAACTTTCAATTTTACATAGAGAAATAAATGTCTCCAAAATATATCTTCCAGAAAGTTATGTTTGATTTCTCGAAATTAATTAGTTGTCCTACTATGTATCTCCACACATTTTGTTCCCTTGCATTTTACCTTGCCTTGTCTCCATGGTCTCACATTTCATTTTTTTTAATTATGAATTCCCTCATTCTCACAATTCACTTTTTTTTTTTCAAATTTTTAAACACCCACCCCGACTTTCACATTTTTTCTATATTATTAAACCCCTGTTCTCATTTTTTATTTTTATATATTGAATTATTAAACACCCACACCCACTTTCATAATTAATTTTTTGAAAAAGGTGGTTTTTTTTTTTTTTTTAATATAGATTCAAAGATACAGTAATTGGCATACCACTTTTGGCTAATCCTAGGATCCTAATAAAACTAACTCTAATATATCCTTGGACCACAAATTTATTAGTGCAATCTAAAGAGCAAAAACTCCTTTCCTAATTATAATTTTTATTAATACTATTCCAAAGGATCCAAAATTGTTTCCTTCTCTTACCATGACTTCGAGGGCTATACCAAATTGGGACTAAGAACACTACAAGTAGCAATAGTATGCTATACCAAAGGCTAATCATCATAAAAGTCTACCCTAGTCCCACACACTTCATTTCCTAAATTACTATTGGATAATAATAAAACTTGTTTATTCATCTCCATCTAATCTATAGTATCCCTATTTTGATTAGATATCAATTAGTATCTAACAAGATGCTCACTTTCATTTTTAGCCAAAAATTCATCCACTACATTATTCCCTCTACCTAAATAAACCAAAATGGCATCCTCATATTATTTCTAAATGGCTTTAATCTGACTCACCATGTTCTTGATCTACCATGCACTTAGTCTAAAATTTCTAGTCTCATCTAGTAACCCCACAAAAATTTGAGTGTCAAAGTACACTATTATATTTTGAACTCCATTCTCCTAAGAATTGAGAGAGCCCTATATGATTTTCAAAGCCACTAATTAATTATTTATCATTGCTCCTTGGACTTCCAAATCCTAATGAAGAATCATCCCCTTGTAGTCTCTTCTAAGGAAACCAATGCATGTTACCCCCAGGTTATTCTTGGTTGCTCCATAAGTGTTGAATTTTTCATAGCCTACGGGTGGGGGTTGCAAGCCCCATGAGTTTACCTAATGGAAAAATTCTCTCTTACTAATTTTATTGCTCCCTCACATGATCTTTTCCTATTTTTGTCACCTTTTTAATATTTGTTTCCAAATTATCTCTATTGGAGTGTATTACTCTCTAAATAAATTGGTATTTCTTTCTAGCCATAGGTGCCACTATATAAAGCTCGTAACTAGAGACAAACCTAATTGAACTAATTTATTTTTAACCTTCTTATTTTTTAGACCTCCCATATATTAGTATGTGTTAACTTCAGGGAGTTTTAGATAATTAAATCCCCCTTTCACATTTCGTTTTTATTGTTTTTTAACTATTAAATCTCCTACTATTAAACACCCCATCATTTTTAAAAACTAGTAATCCCCACCCAGCACCAACTCCTCTTATTTAATGTTTTTACTAATTAACACCCTCTTCGCTCTTTCTTATTTTTAAACCATTTATCCCTATTTAATGAAATAATTTTAATTGAACCATTTTTTTTTATTATTATTATTACTGTTATTATTATTATTATTAGATATATATGAGGAAGAAAAGAGTATCCTATGTCATTAGATCCTTATGGAATATATTTTTTTTTATGTGTGTTTATTCAATTTGTGAGTGCATGAATGAAATTGCTTATAATATTGGTTGGGCATGAGTCATTGATCAAATACAATGTATTGTTGCTTTAAATGATTTGTGTATGAGCTGAAAGAAGAACCAATCTAGAAATCTTGGTAATCATCACAACTTTACCTTTAATATCAATAGTTTTGATCATAATCTTCTTTCTTCCTTAAACACCATGCAGTTCACCCACCCAACACATATGGTTCTTCTTCGTCTCCTCCCACTATCCCTAAAATTCATATTCCTCCTAGTAATATTAACCCTGGTTTGCATCAATATTTGTTACAACAATAACAAAAGGCTGATAAATTTATTGGCATATTTAAGAGAACTGAAGGAAATATAGTCCCATCCACTACTATGCCTCCTCTAGTCCACATGTCACAACAAATTATCAAGCCCAAACCTATGACCATTAATCAAGCACCAAATACTCATGTTCTTCCATAACAACCACCTAGCCATAATCCTCTAGATTTTGGCTCTTATGACATAGACTTTGTTTTTTATCTATACTCCTTGGTAGGTGTTGGTTTAAATTTCTTAGAATGGTCTCATGACATTGAGTTTTCTTGTATCGACATTATCACCTTTGAAGGTGTCAACCTTGTAGGTTGGTTGGCTAAAAAGAAAGCCCTTATACATTTGCCCTATATTCTAGAAATATGTCATGTCACATTAGCGACTTATATATTGGGTAACCAATATTATAAATGGTTGTTATGGTATATTTATCAATATGGTGGACCTCTTTTATGGCTTGAATTTAAGTAATGATTACTTTGAAGGTTTGACAAGGTATATTCCACATCATATGTTGTACATCTTATGCAAAGTAACCAAATAGGAATAGGGAAATACTATTACTCCGAGTTCATAATTATCCTCACATATATCCAATAATTGAGCCTAATAGTGGTGGTATCTAGATTTTTCTATGGCCTTAAGGATAAAAAATTTACGGAATTTGAAATTCATGATCCTTATTCTCTTGATGAAGCACAATTCATGATCCTTATTCTCTTGATGAAGCACAACATATAGCCCTAGTATATGAACAAAAAATCCAAGAATTTGGTCCTCCATATAGACGTGATTTCAAATCTCACCATCATTATTGCAATTTTGAGCATTCCATAGGATTTTATTAATTTAAATGTTATTCAAACCATCCTAATATTAGGCCTATAATGAATATCATAACTTTCTCTTGGAATATAGAGACATCATTTTTTGAGGATGAAGATTCATTAAAACATGAACAATCAACAAAACTAGGACAACTAGCAAAATTGAATGAAGTAGAACAAGGGAATGTTATTGTGTCTCTATTTAGTCATGCACTTATGGGTCTCCAAGATAAACACACTATACAAATACAAGGATTTATCAAACAATAGTGTATCAATATGTTGATCAATTCACGTAGCATGCATAACTTTATGGATAGTAAGATAAAAAATACTTTGGCTTGTATATCAGTACTTCAAATAAAGATAAATTTTATGTTTTAATTGAAAATGCATGTACTAATCAGTGTGCAAGTTGAATGGATAAAGTTAATATACAAATGGGATATTATACTTGGATGGGAAATCTCTTTATTATGAACCTGAGAAGTTCAAACATTATCTTGGAAGCACAATAGCTATATCAGCTCAACAATGTTACTATTAATCTACAGAAATTATATATCAAGTGGATAGAGAATGGAGTGGTTCTTTGTATTCAAGGAATTCAATTCCCTCCATATAAGGTAGTTAGTTTAGGTCATATAGGAAATATATTGAGGAAGGGTGGTCTTGGATTCTTTTTCCAAGTTAATTCCATGGAGGTTTAATGCTTGGATCCATCTCTTCTAGCCCTTCTATTGGATCTCCAAAGTATTGTGGATATTTATGAAGAGGTATTTAGTGATCCAAGGGGTTGATGAGGAGCCAAATTTTAACACAAAGAAAAAAACTCAATTTTCATTTAGAAGCATGGAAAGATTACAATCCTGAACAATGAAATATTTTACACAGTACAGAAAAATGTAAAAGAAACCGCAGTCTTCGTCTTTCTAGCCTACGCAATCCTTCGAGCAACCTCTTTTTTATAATGGCAGATTCATGTTGTAACCATCATTCTTAACTATCCCTGTAACCACTACAACGGTCCCCTGGAACTACCGTAATGACTTCGGGTAACTGTGAAAAGTCATTCTGTAACAGTCCATGAAAAAGTAACATGTCACGATATCACATCTCTTCAACCCGCCCTTCTCTCTCCTAGCCGGGTCGCAAAAACATGACACTTTTCCTTTTAGTCCATCTGTCACGATATCGCGACATTTTTCTTGCCTTGGTCATTATTTGCCAACCTATCGTGATATCGCGAAACTTTTTTGGATTTTGTCCTTGTTTGCCAATGTGTCACGATATCACAACACTTTCGTTTGCTTTCTCCTCTGCTCAAAGTTCATCGTGATATCATGACAACTTTTATTTGCTTTTACCTCTGCTCAAAGTTCGTCGCGATATCGTGACAACTTTTATGTCACGATATCACAACACTGCATTTTGCTTCCGCCTCTGTTCTGAGTTCATCGCGATATCGCGACAACTTTTATGTCACGATATCGCGACACTTGAGTTTTGCTTTCGCTGCATTCTGAGTTTGTCACAATATCGTGACAACTTTTATGTCGTGATATCACGAAACTTGAGTTTTGCTTTCGCTGCATTCTGAGTTCGTCGCGATATCACGACAACTTTTATGTTGTGATATCGTGACACTACATTTTTGCACTCGTCATGGTTCAAAATACGTCATGATATCGTGACAACTTTTATGTCACGATATCGCGACACATTTTAACACTTAAGAGTATTTTGTGTTTTATTTCACTCTTTTATTTCTTTTGTTTGCAAGATTGTTCTGCGACCATCGGATGCTCCTGCATCATGGGTCTACCTCCTAAGTGCATATATGATCATGCCATCCATCTAATTCTATGAATTCAACCTCCTAATATGTGTCCTTATCGCTAAACCCAACCCCAAAAGTTAGAAATTGAGAAGTTGGTCTAATAAATGCTATAGCATAGAATTATTCATAAAAGCATTACTCCATATTCCTCTTTTGTGGTGATGGTATGATGTAAGGATAAATCATGATGTATGTGTCCTAATTTTCATCCTCTTAAAAAGATCACTATCAAATATAAGTTTCCAATACATGTTATAGACTATTTTTGGGATGAATTACATGGTGCTAGATACTTCAATAAAATAGACTTACAATCTAGTTTTTTCCAAATTAGGGTTAGAGAAGAGGATATCCCTAATACTACTTTCCATAAACATGAGGGTCATTATTAGTTCATGTTCCTTCTAATTTTTAAAGTCTCATAAACCATGTCTTCCATTTTTTTCTCTGTAAGTTTATCCCAATTTTCTTTTATCATATCTTAATTTATAGAAAACCATAGGAGGATCATCTAGTTCATACCAACAAATTCCTTCATTTATTAGAAAAGGAAAAAATATTTGTTAAAAGGTCCAAATGTGCCTTTGGGTTACAAGAGGTAGAATATTTAGGACATATAGTATCTCACAAAGGATTCAAGGGTGGTCCTAATAAAACCAAAGCTATTCAAGATTGGATTTATAGGACTCAGGTTATTCTAGAAAATTTATTTGTAACAATGATAAGATTGTTGCACCTCTCACCGTCCTCACAAAAAATAATGCTTTTGTTTGTACTAAAGCTACTTTCAAAGCCTTCCAATATCTCAAAGAAGCTATGTGTTCCACTCTAATTTTTGCCACTCCTAATTTTAGCAAACCTTTTTGTCATTAAGTGTGATGATATCAACAAAGATATTGCAGCCATTTCAATGCAATATGGTGACCTATTAGACTTTGAAAGTAAGTAGCTTTTAGGAAAAAATATGGGATGGTCCAACTATGAGAAGTAAATGCTAGCTATTTTAGATGCCATAGATAAATGGGGGTATTATTCATTGAGTAGTCATTTCATCATTAATACTGACCATAGTAGCGTAATTTTTTTTTCAAACATCTCTCATACCCTGAATAAAATAAAGGGATGACCAAACACCTGAGTTATGAGTTTGTCACTAAATATAAGAAATATAAATAAAATTTTGTGGTTGATGTTTTATCTTACAAATGTGAGGATGATGTGGCTATCAATTCCATCTTTGGACCTTTTCTATGATACCTTTCTCAACTTTACAAATATTGACTTACTGATTTAGAGAATGCTTAGATAATTTAGGATATGAAAATAGGACCATCATTACATTCTTTCTTCTCATGCTCTAAAGTTTTTCACAAAAAATATCGCATTTATTTTTCTTAATATTTGAATATTAAGTTAAAATTTCTCCAAAAATCACATGAACGTCCTTTAGTAAGACACTCAATATTCTTGAAAACATATCAATGGGTGAAGCAATCATTTTATTAGAAAGAACTAAAAGTAGATGTCAAGAAATTTGTGGTAGAGTGTGAGGTATGTCAATGTAACAAATGAGAAATAGTTAAATATTTAGGATTGTTACAATCCTTTCCTATCCCTAACTATCAATGGGAGTACATATCCATGGATTTCATTGACGGCCTTAAAACATTAGAGGATAAAAAGTTGATCTTTGTGGTAGTAAATCACTTTTTCAAGTATGTTAATTTTTGTGTGTTACAAAATCCATATTTGGTAAGTAAGGTGGCCAAGGTAATTCTTGATTATGTTTTTAAGTTACATGACATACCCAAAACCATTGTGAGAAACCATTGTTAGCTTTTGAGGCTAAATACTTAAGATAAATAAACCAAAATATATAAAATAAATTCACACTTCAATGTATATGATAATGGCAATATTCTAAAATTATAAAATACAAAAAATAACTGTAATTACTAATCCTAAATATGCCATAAAAAAATGCTCACGAAAATGGTGTCATAGCTCTTTAAGTACCAAGTAATGTCATTACAAGTCATGTCATCTTACATATTCACATTAATCTGTATATATAATGTAATGTGACTCTTCATATGGAGCACTCTTGGCCTTCACACTTCTATTCAACTCCCTATTCTATGGACTCATGTACACATGGACTAATGTGCATTTATTACATTAAATAATAAATCCTAATCTAAGACTCACTTTCCTAATATAAGCATGAACCAAATAATGTAATATACTCCAACACCCCCTCGTATTACATTATTTGGTTATTGAAGACTTTAGTCTTCAATATGGGTCTTCAATCTCTTGTTGAGACTTGTCTCTTCTTCATTATCCTACTTGTTTTGTATTTTGATCAAGCAAATGATTAATATATTTATAAAACACAACTAACAATGCTTTGGCTTCATGCTCTTCGGTAACCTCTTCTAATTCTTATATTTCTTGGACCAAGTTACCATTTTTATTTCCTTCTTTATTCTATAGTTAAAATGGATTGTACTATTGTTGGAATTGTGGCTAAGAGGATCTATATTGGTTTTGATACTACCTTGGTTGAAACAACCTATTTGGTTGATTTCCTAGATTCATTTGGTTCCCTTGAAATTTATTTATTGGATTGAATCTACAATAACTTGTACTATGACCTCTTCTCTTACAAATCTGACAATATCAATCATTCCACTTTGGTTTGTTCCTTGAGAGGGAAGCAATATTTCCTTGTTGATTATCTTTTGAGACTAATGCATTATTAGTCATTTCATATTTGATTGAATTTTCCACTTCATATTCTTGTAGTATATTAACCAATTCATCAAATGATGTATCTTTACCAAGAATTTGTAAAGATGTAACTAAGTGCTTGTAACTTTTAGGAAGTGCTCTCAAAATTACTTGAACCAAAAATTTATCTTCTACCTTTTCACCTAAGGTCAATAACTTTTTTTTGTGGAAAACATCCCAGAAGGGATGCCACTTTCGGTAAGACCCAAGGATTCATGGGTATCTATTCCACAAAAATCACCCAAGGCTCGCACCTGGCCTACCACCTTTGGCTTACTCAAGGAGCAAATAAACGCACAATAATATTAAAATAAATAAATAAATAAAAATAAAATAATAAAATAAAATAATAAACATGATCCTTGAGTGTGTCAAAAATATAAAGCACAACCAAACACACACACAATAAGATAAAAAAATTGAGAACACGAACCACATAGAAAAAACACAAGAACAACATAACAAAACACAAACATGACAAAAAAAACATAACACTACAAATACATAAAAAAAAAAAAACATGAAAAACAAAAACAACCAAAACCTAAATAAATAAATAACCAACAATAGATAATAATAAAAAAATGAAAAAAATTGAAAACACTCACACACAAAAACACGAATTAACACAAACATACAAAAACACAAGAACAAGAACAACAAAAACACAAGAACAATAACAAAATACAAGAACAACAAAAAACAACACAAAAAACACAAAAAAAAAAAAAACACACACACCTCAAAAAACTAAAAAAAAAAATTGAACATAACAATGACCTTTCTAGACCAAAATACTTTTAAGGAAAGAATCAGCAAAGGAAACAAAAGAAATAATAGTTTGAGCCAGGGAACTAAAATACCCTGACTGAACCAAAGAGAATAAAAAATAAAGCAAGAAGAAACTAGGTACCTCCAGAATTGGAGCCATCCAAAAAAATGATAAAAATAAGATCTTCCCTTATTTACGAAGCCCACCATCTAGGAGGGTGGCCATAGCAAGTAAGATCACCTTTGTCCAAAGACAAATTAGCTAAAGCATCAGCACTCTTGTTTTGATCTCTCACCACATGACTATAATCAACTTTCAAAAATCCCATATGGATTAATTGAATCTTCTCAATAAGTCTTTTAATTCTCCAATCAACCTTATGATTCTTAGAAGGAGTATTCAAAATATTAATCATAAGCTAAGAGTCAAACTCAAGTAGCACCTTTTACCATCCAACCTTAGTAGCCTCTTGAAGGCCTCTAATGATACTATACCCCTCAACAATGTTATTGGAAATAATACCCAAATTCTCGATGATGAGCACCAGATATGCTCATATTTTTGTATATGTACTAACGGTTTTTGCACGACAATATATCATGAGTTGTATATTTTTATGAAATATTATGTATTTATTTAATGAAATCATGTGTATTATCTAATCCATGCGTGAAGTGTGTTTTGTGTAGTTATTTCCTAGATTTTGTCATCTTTTGCTCAGTCGAGGTCCTACATGGACCTGGCACGGTTCCACTCAATCAGATGAAGGCATACAGAGGTAGGCGCCTTACTAAAGTAGGCACCTTACTAAGGTAGGTGCCTTACTGAAGTAGGCACCTTACTGAGGTAGGTGCCTTACTAAAGTAGGTGCCTTACTAAGGTAGGCACCTTACTGAGGTAGGTACCTTACTAAAGTAGGTGCCTTACTGAAGTAGGCACCTTACTGAAGAAGGCACCTTATTGAGGTAGGCGCCTTACTCGAGTGGATGCCCAGATCATGCGCATTGACCAAATGGCTAGAGAAGGACCTAGTTGACCATCATTCCATGTCATCTATGGGAAATCATTGATGAACGAGGTGTCCCAGCTAGGGTGGATAAATGTGCAACCATTCATGAAGTAGAACCCTAATAAAATGAAATCGCTCGATTGCAAGGAAATGACGAAGAAGTTGATCATCGCGCATCGGCTACAATAATTGAACTATCCTAGTTTAGACTATAATCGAGATGCCTATTGTAATAGAACTACAATAGGAAGTCCTGTGTGTGGTATATAAACACATGGACTTCTCTGTAGTAAGGGAGGTAAAATTTAGAGAACATTATCGCATGTAATATTTCATTGCACTATTAATAAAAAGCTTAACATTCTTTATCAATGAGTTGTCTGTGTGCTTTGTTGGGTGGGATCTGTTGGAGCTCGGGCCCACTCCAAGCCAGTATTCCTCCCCTACCTCTTAGTTTTTTTTCATAGATTTAATTATGCATAGTAGTATATTCATTTCCTAGATTAAAGTTAATTATTTTAGAAGTATGTTCTTCTTTACGATAGGTGTATTATTGCTTTCAGTATGGTGTGTTTACCTTTGAGCATTTTATTTATGTTTAAGTTTTCTTGGTGTGGACGAATCAACCACTGTTTTACAAACACCCCCAATGGTAGTTAAATGGATTCATCTCAGAAGTGGTAATGTGAGTAGTCTCAATCGTGGCTCTTCTAAAGTCTATGAGCTCCCGGGTTGACAATTTAAATGCGAGTGTTGTGACAAATTTAGGATAAAATTAACTAGTGTTTGGCACCCAATATTTTGGCACCATTTTCGAGGAAGCATCACTAGTAGACTAATTACATTACCCCTTAAAACCTTCTGCTTGACCTTGTATGAGTCCACCAAGAAAAAGAGGACCCGACGGTCATTTTATAAGATAGAGCCCATCAGAAAAGTCTGAGTCAACCGATGACCTAGAATTTGAATTAGATTCTCCCGACTCATCACCAGTAGTCCACTAGAGTGAGCATCCTCACTTTGTGCAAAGTGCCTCCTCATCTCATCGACCTAGGAAAGAACAGATCATTCTAAACCCATTGTTTAAAAGAACACCCTCGGAGGAAGCCCTACTGTGGAAAGCCGTAGAGGATCAGACTGTAACACCAGCTGACTTAGAGGCTCTAATTCAAAAAGTCCTGAGTGATCGAAAGGCCATAGAAGCTACATTAGAGACCACATTTCCTAAAAAAATGGTTGAAGAAGTCTCATCTGGATTCAGCTTCCCGATAGAGGAAGGAGTAGGGGAAACCAAAATGAAGAACATATCCCCTACCCATCTTCCTACCTTTAGAGGATACCCAACCGAAGACCCTGACTTATTTTTGTTTAAATTTGATGTATTGTGTAGGTCTATCGACTACAAGTCAGATGCTTAGAGGCTGAAACTCTTTCCATCGATATTAGATGACTCAGCTCTACGATGGTTTATCAGGTTGGGAAACAAGCATATCACTACATGGGAAGAGATGAGGAAGCTCTTTCTAGAGTAGTACTAGGACTTTGGTAGAGCATGGGATTCTAGGGAGGAAGTCCTCAACATGACATAGAATGAGGATGAGTCCCTGGAAGAATACTGGGAGAGGTTCAATTTCAACCTATAGTGATCTCCTCACGCAAATCTAGGAGATAAGTCTCTCAAGAGCATTTTTTTGAGAGGACTCAACAATGAGTCACTGGAAGCGCTAAACATGATTTTGGGAGGAGACGTTTACCAACATGCTATGGAAGACATCTAACAATTATGTTAGAACTACTCATGGAGAAGAGGTAAGCCCACCTCTAGAATAGTGAAGGTGACCGTATCGGTCATAAAGATGGAGATAGGCAACATGTTGGAAGATTTAAAGAGTGAAATGCTATCCTCTCTAGCACTACAGTTGGATACACTCTTGTTGGAGAAGAAGAAATAAGAGGACAACTCATGCATTGACCTATTTTTGTCCAAAATGTAGAGGAAAGCATGCTAGGAATGCGTGCCTAGAGAACAAGGTCAGAGTATGCATGGTTTGCCAATAGAACCATAAAACTCGACTGTGCCCATAGCTTCCCAATTCCAAAGAAGAGGTTGACATAACAAAAGCCTATTTTATGGGCAATCAAAGAAATTGGTAGCAACCCCCTATGGGGAATGTGCCCATGGGGATGTTGCCCTATGGAGGAGGACCATATATGCCACAAGGGCAGCCACAACCACCCAATATGGGATGGTGGGGACCACCACCTTGGATGAATGTGCCTCTAGGAACTGCATTTCCCAATCAACAACCATGGATGCCATATCAACACCCTGGGTAGTAGTGGAGGAACCATGTTCCATGGAACTCTACTCCATAAAACATGGCATAGGTTCCACCTCAGCAAGGCTTACCAGCCCTACCTATGATGAGACCTACGTAGTTACCAACATAGCCAATGGTGAACCCAAATAATAAGGTAAACCAACCAACATACCAAGTAGAGGGAGAGATGTATCCAATGTATCATATTAGTTGTAATCCTATTCAACTTAGATCAGGCAAGTAGTTAGGAGTAGAAGCACCTCCCTTGGTAGAAGAGGAGGAAGATGTAGGAGATTCCCCTCTGATAGAAGAGGTGGAGGTAGAGAAAGTTGTTGAGAAAATAGAGGCCCCATTCCCTAAATGGTTGTAGGAGTAGAGGAAGTTGACACAACCAAAATTTGATATCCTCTCTAGCTTGAGGAACCTTACAGTCACTATCCCACTATTTCAAGCCATCTGAGATGTGCCCATATACACCAAGGTGATAAAAGAATTATGTCTGAGGAAACCAGGATGTAAGGTGACACAAACCATCAATATCATAAGGAAAATTGGTTGATTTGATGATGGGGAATGCATATCATCCCAAATATGTAGACCTAGGTAGCTCAGTGCTGATGGTAAAAATAGGAGGGTACTCATTGGTGAACACCTTAGTTGACCTAGGTGTAGCCATCAATGTGATGCCGTAGGAGACCATGCAGAAGCTAAATCTTATGAACCTGAAACCCACCAAGATGGTGTTGCAATTGGTCGACTGGTCAACCGTAGCACCAGAAGGGATGCTCGAGGACATCATCGTAATAGTTGATGCATGGGAATACCCGATGGACTTCCTGGTGCTACAATAAAAAATGGGATTGGGTGGTTACCCACTCATCTTGGGGAGGCCATGGTTAGCTATGGTGATGCCTACATCAGCTATCATGATGGACTCATGACTATTTTGAATGGATAGAATGTCAAGAGATTGATAATCTCTCCCCTCGCTTAGTCCGTGGACACGTTGGGTGAACCCATGTTGATCGAGTAGGATGATAATTCATTGTCCATGCTCCAACCGATGATGGCATTGATAGAGTTGGAGGAGGATGTCGATGAGGATGGCATTATAATAAGATTCCTACAAGGAGAATCCTCCCTCACAGTTCTTGAGTCACCATTGGTCGATGCCTAGGACCACCATACCTAGAAAATTGACATTGGGCCTAGCAGAACATTGAATATCAGTAGTGGGTTGACCCCCACATAGTTGATAGAATTAAAAGAGCTCCTAACCAAGCACCAATGAGCATTTGCCTAGGATTATTCAGATATGAAGGGAATCAACCCTAAAATCTGCACACATCGGATATACCTCGAAGAGCAGGTGACCCTAGTCAGATAACCGTAGAGAAGAATGAACCCGACCATGAAAGAAATCATCAAGGCTGAGCTACAGAAGCTCTTGTCTACAGGGTTCATCTACCCGATCTCCGATAGTGAGTGGGTGTCACCACTTGTGGTGGTCCCCAAGAAAAATGGGAAATGATGAATCTATGTTGATTATAGATCATTGAACAAGGTGACTAAGAAAGATCACTTCCCACTTCCCTTCATTGATCAGGTGTTGGACACACTATCCAAAAGGAAATACTTCTCCTTTCTGGATGGATTCAATGGGTACAACCAAATCCAGATCGGGGAGGAGGACCAGGACAAGACAACGTTCACCTACCCATGGGGAATGTTTTCCTATAGAGTGCTACCCTTCAGGTTGTGCAATGCACCAGCCACCTTCCAAAGGGTGGTGTTGAGCATATTTTTGGATATGATGGGGGAGGCAGTAGAGGTATATATGGATGACTTCACCATTTATGGAGAAACATTCGAAGAAGCGACAATGAACCTAGAACGTGTGCTCTAGAGATGCGAGGAGAACAACTTATCCCTCAACAATGAGAAGTGTTTTATGATGATGCGTGAGGGCATAGTGTTGGGACATCATCTCTTGATAGAAGGGATTAAAGTAGATCAAAATAAAATAGAAGTGATTAAAGATCTACCCAGCCCAAAAATGTAGAGGGAAGTGAGGAGTTTTCTTGGCTCTATCGGGTACTACAGGTGATTCATCATCGATTTTAGCAAGATCACCAAACCGCTGCACAACCTATTGGTGAAGGACGTAGAATTCATCTGGATGGAGGACTGTGAATGAGCATTTTAGATGCTAAAGGAGAAGCTGATTTCTGCCCCAGTGTTACGGGGTCCAAATTGGGCTATTCCATTTCACATATATTGTGATGCATCCAATAATGCAATTGGAGCAGTCCTCGGGTAGAAGGATGGTAAAGAATTCTATGCCATTTATTATGTCAGTAAGAATTTAGTAGGGGTTGAGCTCAATTACATGGTAATAGAGAAATAATTTCTTGTAGTGGTACATACCATCAACAAATTCTACCACTACATCATTGGGTACAAGGTGTTCATTCACATGGACCATGCGGCCATCAGATACCTAATGAGTAAACCAACGATCAGTGGTAGGATAATCAGGTGGCTTTTGTTATTGTAGGAATTTGACATCACCATAGTTGACAAGCTCGAGAAGGATAATGTAGTCATGGACTTCCTATCCAGACTAATCCCAATAGATCATGCAATGGTAGAGGACCAGTTCCTGGATGAACATTTGTTCATCATCAATGAACATATGTCATGGTATGCAGACATCACCAATTATCTGGCCACTAGTAGAACATCCCCTACTCTTTCGTATAGAGAGAAGCAAGGGGTGATTGAAAAGAGTACTTCCTTTCAATGGATTGATGACCTCCTATTCAAAATAGGGCCCGACCAGATCGTAAGGAGGTGCGTAGCAGAGCATGAGTTCCCAGAGATACTCAAAGCCTATCACAATGAGCCATGTGGAGGATATTTCTTAGGGAGAAGGACTACGTATAAGGTATTACAAACTAGGTATTTTTGGCCCACTCTATTTAAATATGTAGCCGCATATGCCAGCAAGTGTGATGAATGCCAAAGAATGGGTAGACCGACCCATAGGGATGAAATACCCCTTCAACCTCACGTACACATTGAGCCCTTCGATAAATGGGGCATGGATTTCATGGGACCCATCAACCCACCTTCAATTAGAAGGAGGTATATTCTAGTCTGCATAGACTACGTTACCAAATGGGTCAAAGTCCAGGCATTGAGAGATTCTAAGGAGGGGATGGTAGCTGAATTCCTATTCACCCATATTTTCACAAGGTTTGGAGTGCCCAAGGAAATTACAATGGACCAAGGACCCCAATTCACCTCCAGGTTAATCGAGGAACTGATGGAACAGTATAGGGTATGACACAATAGAACTACCCCCTACCATCCGTAGGTGAATGGGCAGGTGGAGGTAACCAACAGGGAGATAGAAAACATCTTGATGAAAATCATGCAACAGCACAAGAAGGATTGGGCTGCAAGATTACCGGAGGTAGTATGGGCATATAATACAATATGGAAATCAACCACCGACTTCACACCCTTCCAACTGGTATATGGGAAGGATGCAATGATGCCCATCGAATTTGAGGTTAAGACACTCAGAATGATAGTAGAACTAGACCTGAGCCTGGATGAGGCATAGAGGGAATGAATTCGATAGCTGAACTAGTTGGATGAATTTTGAATGGATGCCCTCCAAAGAATAGAAATCATGCAGAGGCAAAGGAAGTAGTGGCATGATTGCCACATTAAAACATAACAGTTTAAAGAGGGAGACTGGGTACTATTGTATGATTCCAGATTCTAGGAATGGAAGGGAAAATTGATGCAAATATGGATGGGACCGTATGAGGTGGTGGAAATAATCAGAAATGGTGTTGTGCGGGTCAAGACAATTGATGATAGCAACACCATTTTAACAACCAATGGCCACTGGTTGCACCCATACCACAGGTCTGAAAGCTTACTGGTAGAATCCAGAGCAGGCATGGGGGAGACCCCATCCAAGTAAAACTTTACTAGAATTCTCAACAACATGGTGGATGTAGAGGTGTCCACCAAGAAGAAATTAGTATAGTTTCCTATTTTTCTTTAGCTTACGATGTGTTTTGTAGGGACAACACCCGCATGCAAGCTGCAGGTATCCTGAGAGCTAGGGCCTAATAGGCATGGATTGCGTTTAACTACATTTTTATTTTTTTTCATTTTTTTTTTGTAAGGGAATGGCCTGATTTCTTGAATAATAGGTATCTCTAGGAATAAGGCCTAGACCATCTCAGCATCCATGAACCTACGCAATAGGAGGATAGTGTTGATCCAGGCATAGGGTGGGCGCCAATTACCCATAAAGGAAAAATTATGCACCCCCATGCCTAGACTAAGTGGATGCCAACATTGTACGAGGAGAATTTTAGGAGGCTTGATCAACCTCACATCAACAGACATGTCAGCCACTGACTTTTCAATGATGGAGGAATAAATGACTTTGGAAGGGAGGTGCCTTACTCTGATGCCTTACTCTGGAGGAAAGGTGCCTTACTTTGGTACCTTACTCTAGAGGAGCGATGCCTTGCTCCACCAAGGAGGTGCCACCTCGGAGCATTCTTTCATTTTGTAGTACGAAGGGAGGCACCTTACTCCAAAGGAGTGACACCTTACTCCACCAAGGAGGTACCACCTCGGAGCGTTCTTCATGGTCAAGTGGTGCCTTACTCAAGGTAGGCACCTTACTGAGGTAGGCACCTTACTCAAGTAGGTGCCTTACTAAAGTAGGCACCTTACTCAAGTAGTGTCTTACTCAAGTAGGCACCTTACTCCAAGGAGGCGCCACCATCGGAGCATTTTATTAAAAAAATATTTATAAAAAAATTTATATTCCAAGGGAGGTACCTTACTCTAGCACCTTACTCTAGAGGAGCGACACCTTACTCCACCAAGGAGGCACCACCCTGGAGCATTCTTCATAGTCAAGTGATACCTTACTCAAGTAGGTGCCTTACTAAAGTAGGCACCTTACTCAAGTAGGTGCCTTACTAAAGTAGGTGCCTTACTCAAGTAGGCACCTTATTGAAGTAGGCACCTTACTCAAGTAGGCACCTTACTGAAGTAGGTGCCTTACTAGTAGGTGCCTTACTCAAGTAGGCACCTCGATTGACTCAAAAACACATGCACAACTTGGTAGTACATGGAGCAGCCAAAACCAACACCATCATCTCACGTGATGGAAATCTAGAAGCACCCAAAAATATTTTAAAATCATTGGGTAGGATCTCTGCACGTCCCAAGGCCAACCATCGAGGAGATATGCATCCCAACCTGAACCAATAGGATCCACCATATTTTTAGCATAGGACCTCGAGCGAACTAGGAATGCAGTACCCAAGGTGACGTAATCAACACATGGGAAAAATATCATCAAGTACCAATTCAGCATACTCCATGCAACATGAAATGACCAATCAGGTATGCACATGATTTTATTTAGATATATACGTAATTTTTCATATGATATGCTTCTCTAAAAATAATGTCGATGCAAGAATTGAATTCACCCCTCATGCCTAATACATCGTGCCAGAAGTTAATTCGGGTGGCGTACCCTACCAACCCCAATGTGGAAATGATTTCCAGAGTTAGGTGCATGAGTTTATAAAAAGGCACCTTACTGAGGGTAGGGCATCAAACTAGTCGAAACCAATAGGGAATTCACCATGGGTGGATGATCGAAGAATCATGCACTCAAAAAGCATGAGCCCAATGACACTGAGGGGATTAGGGGAGAAGTTGCACGTCAGTTCGAAGTAGTCGGGTGGATGAATTACTATCACCTGGTCAGCCAAGACCAGGATGTAGAGGCAACAAAGGAGTTTGCTACCACTGTGAATAGAGGAGTTGCTCGATTGCATAGACTAGAAATTCTAGTCACCCTAGAGTACATCGCTTAGGTCACCAGCCTCCCCCTTACTAGGGAATGCACGTATAAATATGGCATGGCAAAGAAGTGTGCATAAGTGTTGCTCGGACAAGGAAATATCCCATGCGACCAACATGGGCTCCCAAAGTAGAGACTCTCGATGCACTTGAGGAAGCTCTTTGAGTAGGTTGTGAGATACTTCACATGCATTAGGAAGTATTCACACTTGAATGCAAACCATATGCAGTTTTTGAACCATCTGGTGCATGGGCAAGAAATTAACATCTCGTTCTACCTAGAAAATGCCTTGCAGGATGAGGCATCATGATATCAGAGAGGGACGTTCTCTGCCCTAGCCCACCATGGGCTAATTACATCCCTGGTACACCATGCAGAGGAGCACAGGGGAAGTTCATCGATGGTTGGGGCTGAACACTCTGGTGCATGAGAGTAGGTGGCGACCAAACCAGAGCAAGAGGTCGAATTAAGAGGGATGACCAAGGAAGTTAGGGCCAAACCTTTCGATGCATCGGAGTAGGTGGTAATGGAGGTAGAGGATGATGTCAAATTAGGGAGAATGTTCAAAGAAGAACACCCTTGATTCTCACCAGATGTTATGGAGGAAGGGCAAAGTTCTCTACCCAATTATACGGAGGAAAGGCCAGAATCCTCCAGCCCCGAACCCTCAGTATGGTGGATAGAGCATATACGTGGTCGGAGATGACTATGATACCTAATCCTCTCGAGTGAGGAAGAGGAGGAAGATGTAGAGCTTGGCTTCATGGACCAAACCCTATAGAATTTGGCCGCTCATAGCCCACAAGACCCGCAGTCCTCAATGAGCCTACAATAGTAGTCCAAGGTACCGATGGAAGAGGACCACATTGAGCAAAGTGAGAAATCCATGATGCAGGTGCTATTCAATGAATATAAGGACATGACTATGAGAAGAATCCAGAGGTAAGAGGCCACCATCACCCAATTTTAGCAATTGATCCAGCAGCTCAAGGCAGAAAACCAGTAGTTGCAAGTCAGGGTGATCGAAAGGTGGGATGCCTCTACCCAAACCGATTGGGAAATTGAGGTGCCCACGAACTCTCCAACCTCACTAGAGAGAGTAGTCTCATCCGGGGTAGTCAGGTCAGATGCCTAAAATGAGGAATTAGAGGTGGGAGAAGGTTCATGTGCCTCTGGTAGGGGAATTATAGAGGAATATGGGAATTCTATTTTTCAAATAGAAACCCTTGTTATCAATATTGATGATGATGAGGAGCCTTCAGGGTAGAGCCAAGGGTAAAACCCTAAACCCGAGGCCAAGAAGGATTCTCTAGAGCACTAGGAACCTAAAATTGAGGGACCACTACCCAAAGAACTAGAGGAGCAGGCATCGGGTGACCAGGGGACCAAAGAAACAACCATAGGGGGCCTAAGACTAGAAGGATAGATCCCTCGGACCCTCTAATAGGGAGGCAACCTCCATGAGAAAGGAAGATCTCCCCATGCAGGCTACCACAATACCAGATAGGAGAAAAGGGAAGGCACCTCAAATGACGTAGAAGAGGGCCAAAAGAAAGGCCAGGGTGACGTTTGCCGAACCAAACCCCCATTCGGACGAGGAATGGGAAGAAGGCCTACAGGCCTTCACTGAACAAAAAGAAAATTTTGAAAATATCCGAGAGGAGTTCGAGGTAGCAAAGGCAGCTAGGAAAGCTACCAAAAAGGTCGAAAGAGGGCCAGGCATCTATGTGGACCCTGCTGCAGATGATCAATTTTGGGAGATCTATGGTTCATCGTAGGGTCGACCCTCTAAGATGAAGAAATGGCTAGAAAAATAGGGGGTATATGGACCAGAGGCAGAGGCGATAGTGATCACAAAAGAAAATTCTAGCCTCACCCCTGAAGAAATTTGGTTATACAAGGCCAACATGGTTGTATGGAAGAGGGATGACTCCGACATTCCCTTTGGAGAGTTACACCCCAACATGCTGACCTATGGTAGGAAGTAGAGGCAGCCTTCCAGAAGGGAGCAATGATTGTGGTAGCACCACCCAATGCATAGGTGCTAGACCAAGTATGATAGGGAGGTAGAGCCAGTGTAACAAGAAGTTGACATAGAATGAAGGCCAACCCAACGTAGTCGAAAGCTAACGTAGTCGAAGGGCAACATAGCCTAGGGATGCCCCACAACAAACCAGGGCCCCTCAGTAGAAATAGAAGCCTTAGGATGGAGAGAAATCCAAGGCCACCAACAAGAAAAGGAAATGAGAAACAGTGGCCTACACAGAGGAGGTGATTACTAGTTTTAGGTGCCACGAGGGCGTGGCACATATTAGGCATGGGGGGATGATGAGCACCAGATATGCTCATATTTTTGTATATGTACTAATAGTTTTTGCATGACAATATATCATGAGTTGTATATTTTTATGAAATATTATGTATTTATTTAATGAAATCATGTGTATTATCTAATCCATGCGTGAAGTGTGTTTTGTGTAGTTATTTCCCATATTTTGTCATATTTTGCTCAGTCGAGGTCCTACATGGACCTGGCATGGTTCCACTCAATCATATGAAGGCATACGGAGGTAGGCACCTTACTGAGGTAGGTGCCTTACTGAGGTAGGTGCCTTACTGAGGTAGGTGCCTTACTAAAGTAGGTGCCTTACTGAGGTAGGTGCCTTACTGAGGTAGGCGCCTTACTGAAGTAGGCACCTTACTAAAGAAGGTGCCTTACTAAGGTAGGTGCCTTACTAAGTTAGGTACCTTACTCGATCGGATGCCCAGATCATGCGCATTGACCAAATGGCTAGAGAAGGACCCAGTTGACCACCGTTCCACATCATCTATGGGAAACCATTGATGAATGAGGTGTCCCAACTAGGGTGGATAAATGTGCAACCATTCATGAAGTAGAACCCTAATGAAATGAAAATCGCCCGATTGCAAGGAAATGATGAAGAAGTTGATCATCATGCACCGACTATAGTAACTGAACTATCCTAGTTTAGACTATAATCGGGATGCCTATTGTAATATAACTACAATAGGAAGTCCTGTGTGTGGTATATAAACACATGGACTTCTCTGTAGTAGGGGAGGCAAAATTTAGAGAACATTACCACATGTAATATTTCATTGCACTATTAATAAAAACTTTAGCATTCTTTATCAGCGAGTTATCTGTGTGCTTTGTTGGGTGGGATCTACTAGAGCTCGGGCCCACTCCAAGCCAGTATTCCTCCCCTACCTCTTAGTTATTTTTCATAGATTTAATTATGCATAGTAGTATATTCATTTCCTAGATTAAAGTTAATCATTTTAGAACTATGTTCTTCTTTACGATAGGCGTGTTATTGCTTTCAGTGTGGTGTGTTTACTTCTGAGCATTTTATTTATGTTTAAGTTTTCTTGGTGTGGACGAATCAACCACTGTTTTACAAACACCCCCAATGGTAGTTAAATGGATTCATCTCAGAAGTGGTAATGTGAGTAGTCTCAATCGTGGCACTTCTAAAGTCTACGAGCTCCCGGGTTGACAATTTAAATGCGAGTGTTGTGACAAATTTAGGACAAAATTAACTAGTGTTTGGCACCCAACACTCAACAAAAGTAAAAACCAAGGAGCCATCTGAAAGTCTACCAATTCCTCCCGCACTAGCTTTTCCAGGGTTCCCTCTAGAGGCTCCATCGGTATTGAATTTTCCAAAATCCTTAGGAGGAGGTTGCCAATTTCTTGTCCTATCCATATTACAATTACTCACATTCCCTTTAAGTTGGTTGCCCTTAGAAGATTTAATCTTCAATATTTGCATCACTTGATCCCATATTTGGTGGGAGTTTTGGGGGTGATTAAGGAGTTGTTGGACTGATTCAACTAAGTTGGCAATGGTCTTTTGCCAAATATAGTGAATATCCTTCCTATCTTGATTAAAAATTTGGCTGTTCCTTTCATTCCAAATATTCCAAAGAAGAATGGTAGAACCCATCCAAACTAACTACCTAATAAAATGATCAACACCCTCTTGTTTAGGCCAATCCCTCCAAAGTTGCTCAAAAGTAAAAAAATTGGACCACTGTAAGCCAAGTAAAGTGGCCATTCTCCTCCATAGCTCAGAGGCTAAAGTACACTCAATAAAAATATGGTTGAGAGTTTCTACATTCTCTCCACACATTTCACATCTAAAAGGGCCATGAAAACCATGCTTCATAAGTTGCTCACCAGTAAGCACCCTACGATGCAATAAAATCCAAGTAAAGAACCTCACCTTAGGCCAGAGCTTTTGAGCCCACAATTGAGAAAATATGTCAGAAGATTGGTTGGGATTATTATGGCATAAGGTCAAATAACCTTGAGCAACTGAATACTCACCCTTAGTAGTGTTGTTCCATCCAAAACAATATTTTTCATGGGACCAAGAGAGATATCTCATATGAAGGATGCCTTGGATATCTTGTCTTTGCCTTTCTAGGATTTGAATAGGCCAGTCCTCAATAGGGATCCAATATCTACCAACCTTTGAATTACTAGTATGGTACCGACAGTAATTAGCCACCTTTATCCAGTTAGCTCGGTGAAGCTCCTCCATCCAAGGCCTCCAATCGGGAAACTGAGTTATCAAAGGCTTGTGACCATCCCAAGAATCTGTCCAAAAATTTTCCTGTTGACCATTATGAATGATCCAAAATAAAATTTTCTTTATCAAATCCTCACCAGTCTTAAGAATTGCTAAAATGGGAGAACCTTTGGTAGGCAATTGATAGCGAACAAGGTCTTCAGGACTTTTGTTCTCAGCATATTTAGCACAAATATTATTGGCCCAAAGAGCATTGGGGTTATGCAACATCCTCCAATATAATTTAGCAGCTAAAGCTTTGTTGTTATTAATAGAAGACCAGAATCCTAACCCCCCTTCATTCTTAGGAAGACATAAAGTGTCCCATTTCACCAAGGCCCATTTTATTTTCTCCTTAGTACCACTCCAGAGGAACCGATGACTGATTTGATCCAGTTCTCGAAGAACAACCTTTGGGATATTCAACATGGAAGAAACATAAATAGGAATAGCTTGAAGGACTGATTTTACCAAGGTGATTCTACCCCCAGAAGAAAGCCACCTGTTGGTCCACTTTCCAATTTTCTTCTTGACTTTGTCCAACAACCAATTCCAATATTTATTTTCTGCCTTTGAATATTGATGGGAATACCTAAATAAGTGATCGAAAGGGAGGTCTTCTTATATATTAATTTATCCAAGACCATGGATTCCTATCTGGCAGAGCAGTGAAAGAAAATAACTTTAGATTTGTCTTCATTGATCAATTGCCCAGTAGCCTTAGAAAAACAACTAATGATTTGCTTAATATTAGAAGCTTCCTTAACTGTAGCTTTACCTAAAAGAGTAGAGTCATCAAAAAATTGAAGATGAGAGATAGGTCTAGCTCCATGAGCAATGGTAACTCCCTCAAGGGTTTTGTTTTCTCTCTTTTTGGTTATAGTCCTACCCAAGCATTCAACAAGAATGATGAATAAATAAGGGGATAGCGGGTCACCTTGCCTAATACCTCTGGAAGCTGGGAATGACTGAGAAGGCCTACCATTGATAAGAACTAAGTAGGAAACTAAAGAGATACATCCCATAATCCAATCCATCCAATCCTTAGAGAAACCAAATTGCCTCAAAACTTTGATAAGGAAGTGCCAATCCACTCTGTCATAAGCTTTGGATAAGTCTAACCGAATGAACATGGAAGGAGATTTTTGCATATCCATGGAATGGATGGCTTCCTGAGCAAGAACTATCTCATCTACTATTTGATGCCCTTCCACATAACCCCCTTGTTCAAGGGAAATAATCTTATGCAAAAGAGGCTTCAACCTTTCTACCATGATCTTAGTAATGATTTTGAGAAGAACATTACATAAAGCAATAGGTCTAAAAGCTGAGATATGATCAACCTCTTGAGCTTTTGGAACAAGAGTAATATAAGTTTTATTGATAACCTTCAAAATTTCTTTGGCTTTCCCGGCTTCTTCCACCACCTCTAATAAATCAACATGAAGGATATCCCAGAACTCTTGGTAGAACTCAATGGGAAAACCATCAGGACCTAGGGTTTTCCCTTTTTGCATTTTAAAAACTACTTGTTGAAGCTCATTGATAGTAACAGGAGCAGTAAAAATAGAGTTCTCCTCAGAAGTGATAAGAGAAGGGATTGCTTGAAGAACATTTTGTTGAGAAGCTGAGTCAAGAGGAGTAGCAGCAAAAATATTGGAAAAGTAATCGACAACAATAGAGTTCATGCCATCCCAAGTATAGACAACATCTCCAGAATCTGATTTTAGGGAAGAAATAAAGTTGTGAGATCTTCGAGCTAGAAGAGATTTGTGGAAGAAATTTGTGTTTCGATCTCCTTCTTTGAGCCATTGAATTCTAGATTTTTGCTTCCATAAGAGTTCTTCTTTTTTTCCCATTCCTCTAACTGAGTTGTGAGTTTAATTTCATCTGCACTTCTACTCTCTGTGAGGCCATCTAAATGGATTTTCTTATTCAAATTTTCAAGTTGAGCAATAACTTCATGTTTTTTTATGAACATCCCCAAACTCCTTCCAGTTCCAAGTCTTGATTTTGGATTTAATGTATTGCAGTATTTTGGAAAAATAGAACATCTTAGTCCCATACCTAGGCTTACCTTCCTTCCACCATTGTTGCACATGAGGTCTAAAGGAACTGTCTCTAAGCCACATTAATTGAAAATGAAAAGGAGAGAAACTCACATTGGTTTTCCACATTTCCACCATGACTGGCCAGTGATCCGAACCAACATTGTTAAGAGTCTTCACTTTAGGAATGTGACCATGGATTAAGAAATTTTTAGAGAGCAAAAACCTATCCAATATCTCCATTATACAAGCTAAGCCTTGCCTTCTGTTAGACCAAGTCATAAGGCCATTATCTAGTTGGATGTCCACAAGATGGAGGTTTGCAATATATTCGCTCATGAGGTCAGTGCTTTTGTCCAAATTTCTATTTCCCCCCATTTTCTCATCCAGAGAGAGGATGGTATTGAAATCTCCTCCGATCAAGATCCAAGATTTAGGAAAATGAGAGATAATATGAGTTATATCCTTCCACTTGTCTTCTTTTTTCTCCAAAGTAGTCGGAGCATAAACAGTAATGCAGAGCATAATTTGGTTGGAATGTCTACTTTGAATAGCTATAGCCAAAAGACCCCAACTGCCAACCATATGGTGAATAACTACCTCTTTTGGGTCCCAAAGACAAGCAATGCCACCAGAAGTCCCTTGGGAACTGAGGGAAACCACTTTTCCAATTGGCCAAATTTTACTAGCAATTGAGTCCATATCCTCCATTGACATCTTCGTTTCTTGAAGGAAAACAAGATGTGGATGATTTATCTGAATCATTCTTCTAATTTCATTTTGTTTTGAAAGACTCCCTTTGAGTCCTCTAATATTCCAAGTGATGATCTTCATTAATACCAGGGCTAAAAATGTTGGGAAGGGCATTAATATTACCTTCCTCTACAAGCTTTTCACCTTCTTTTACCATATGATATTGATTGGTCTTGCGACCTGCCTTTTGATTAGAATCCATCTTCAGTTTTTTTTCCTATTTCTTGACTTACTCCAATTGAATCTGAGATGGCTTCTAACCTTGAAGAATGCTCATACACAACCAAAATTTTACTAGAGGGTTCAACAGAGTCTATATTGGGACCTGTATTATTTGAAGTTTTGACATTTAAAAGATTGTTTTTCTTGTGTAAATTTTCTCCCTTTTTTTTGTTGAAAACCTTTGATTTGTTGGTTTGTCTCTGAGTTCTTCCCTTCATATTTAAATTGTGTTTCTAAGATTTTTGTTTCCATTATTTCCTCTTCCTCACTTGGGACATCATTTGTGGAAAGGATTTCAAACATATTAGCAGATGACTTTGATTGATCCTTCATAACTAGGTTTTTTTAGTGTTCTTCTTCTTAGGCATTTGGAAACCTACTGAGTTTATATCTTCTTTCTTTTGATCAGGAATTTTATTTGGGCAAGCACTAGCCAAATGACCATATTCATGGCAAATTCTACAATGAAAAGGAATGTTCTCATAGTCCACTACTTGCTCCCAAGTGTCTTCCCCAAATTGTAATGTGATATTTTTAGGTAGGGGTTTGTCAAAATCCATTAAAACACAAATTCGAGCATAAATAATATGTTCAAAATTTTGAGTACAATCAACAGTCATCATAAAAGTTCCTAAAGAGTTTCCAATTGAAGAAAAAATAGTAGGATTCCAAAATTCAATAGGGAGGCCAAAGAGTCTAACCCACACGGGAGCTGTAGAAGGCATCTCTTCTTCGGATTTAAATTTAGTATGCCAGGGCTTCATGAAAAGCCCTGCCCTTCCAAAGAACCAAGGACCCCCTTGAAAATTTTTCTCTCTATCTTCATTATTAGCAAATAAAACAAGAAAATAACCATTTGGATAAATAGATATTTGTAACTCACCTTTAGTTTTCCAGATTTTTGCAGCCCAGACTTTGAAAGTAGATAGGCTCGAACGAAAACCCACGAACCGACAAATTAGTCCTCTTTTTTCCAGATCTTCAATGCCAGTCTGAATGTTACCCATATCAAGCTTAACAATAGGAGTTCCATCAGCTACTTTAAGACATCCTGACTCCATTTTCCTGGGATCAATATTAGGCATTCTTAGAGGTTTATGGGAAGCCCTAAGATTAATATTAGCATTGGGTTGAGGTTGTCCACCATGGAGGGCATCCCTAAAATTCATTTTTGGGGCTGAGTCTTCAAAATTCTTACCCTTGATAGGGGTTTTCATAGTAGATTTATTTTGTGGGTGCACCTTAGCACCAGATTCACTTGAGATCTGAGCCATTTTTTGATCAGCTACTTGAAACTTATTTCGTGATCTCTTTAATCCTTGCCCTAGATGTCGTGGAAAGGTATGGTTTTCACTTTTATTTTGTGCAGCAAATTGGAAGCCATTGTCACTCAAGTTCACAGCATGATCTATTGAAAGATAGATTTCTAACCCATATTGGATCCCCTGCAACATATCCTGCTAAAATATTGAGTATAAACCACAAAAATATTGGCCGCTAGGGCTCGAAGGCCCTAAAAACCAACCTCTGGAGCTGCTTGCACTCAACCCAGATGAAACCCTCGCACAACCGCTTGCCAAAAATATTGTTCACACATAGGGATGCGCTAGGATATGTGTTGCTCCAAATGATCTAAAAATTGGTGGAGACGTTCTAGGGTTTTTAGGCATCTACCCTCAAAATTTCAGCTCAATCCGAGTCCGGATGAGTGAAATATGGCCAAAACAAGTTTGATAGTTTGGGTAGTCCTACGAAAAACGTCCCTCCTCAATAATGCATGTTCTCTCCCTAAATTTCACCATCAATAATTTTCCTTTTATATCAAACACTTTCCTTAGAAATAATTCTATGATTTCTCCACTATTAACTCTTAGAGAATGTAACTGGGTTTGAAGATTCAAGATGGTAGCTTTATTATTTCCTTCAAATATTTTGGATAGAGTGTTCCATGCTTTTGTAGATGTTACCATTGAACTAATGTATGGCTGAATTTCATCTGTAATTGCAAAAGTTATTATCATTAGAGATTTTGCTTCATATTCATCATATTTTTGAATTTCTCTTACATCTTCAATAGGTTTGGATTTTTCTCCTTTAACTATCTCCCAAACCTTTTCTACTATCAATATAGATCTTACTTTGTTTTTCCATGATGCATAATTAGGACCTTTAAGCAATTGAGATTCTGAAAGAAAGAGCTTATGTGTTGTCATGATTAACCTTTGTATATTTCCTTATAGCTCCCTAATGTTAGAAATAATTATCTTAATCCTATGTTGATGTTAAATACATTATAACTCCAAGCTAAGAAATTTAGATAAAACATATTTGAAATTTTATAACTCTAATTTATTGTAGAAATCCTTATTACTCCAATATTATTGAATTGCAAATATTCCAAAATTGTTTTGTAACTTCAAATAATTAAATTACAAAACCTTAAATTTACTCCCTTAATTATTTTAAACCAAACTTCAATCTTTCATAAAACTTTAAATAATTCCAATATTACTTCTAAGGTTAATACTTATCTCTCCAATGTAAATATTTAACCTTTATCCTTAGTAAGCAATAATTATTAATGTGTTTCCTTATATCTCCTATTCATTGTATGTAAGCTTAGAATAGAAACAAATTACCTTTAACCTTGGTAATTCCTTGGAGTTGATAATGTTTGACTCCCTGATGTATGCCTATCAGGCTGGTGCTAAACTTAGGCTCTCTTCTGAACCAATGCACGTCTCTAGTGTTTCTTCAAATCAATGCACATATTTGGTGCTCTTTGAACCAATGCACATTTGTGGTTCTCTTTGAAACAATACATGTATTTGATGCTCTTTATTTATATGCTTTAGATTTCAATCAATTTACCTTCTTATCAAGCGGATTCAACCTTGACCCCCTATGTGGCTTCATTGTCTCTCTTGCACTACCAAATAGTGAATTCTTGATCACTTCCACTTCAACATTTCCAATCGATAGTGTCTCTTACACATACACTTTTTCCAGCACATCTTTGTCAATGTGTATTTAGCTCTTCTAATATTGGCTACTTCTTACTTTGAAATAGGTTCTTGGTATTTCTTAACCTTGTTGACATTCCAACTTAATCATGCCACATGACACATGGACTCTTCAATGCCCTGATATAGTTTTTGTAACATCCCTTTGTTTGACTAAGTAATGTTGTAACATATTAAGTGTTACTGGGTGAAAGACATAACACCTTGCTTCAACTTGGGTGCTAATAGCAAACGTAACATATTCACCAAATCGTAGTGTTTCCTAATATCATTGATTTTATATTATCTTTGTATCCTCTTCTCTTTTACATAAAAAATAATTCAATTGGGCTTCTTGATGTAGTTCACTTGTGTGCTCGATGCTTTTGATGGTGAATCTTTGCTAGATGGTGGTTGTCTTCTCTATGTGATCAATGGTAGCACTTATTTGTGGTGGTTCTTATTGGAGTGGTGGTAATCCTCACTTGAATGGTGGTTTCTTCTTCTTACTATGATGGCACTTCCAACATTTGACAATGATGATTTCTACTCCAAATGTATGTTCTTCACTTCTCCTATGGATCATGGCTACCTAGTGTATTTTGACACTGAAAATATTGGTTTGTTTTTTATCATTTTCTTGGTTCCTATTTTTTTTAATTGGTATAAAGGGTTTTGAAAGGGTCCCTGAACCTTTTACAACAAAATACTAAGAAATTGGAATAGTGAAAATATAAGATGACCAGTCAGGCAGCTGAGAAATCGTCCTGGGAACTATCCCAAAGAATACTAAAAAAGCAACCAAACAAAGGGGAAGGTACAACTTACACTAGAATAGTGGCAACACAAAAGTCAAAGGAAAAAACTACTATCAAGAGTCCATCAAAAACCAAGTAGGACAAAACAACTTACAACCAAGAACACAAACTTACTCTACAGAAGACCCATCCACATTGTTCTTTTCGTCGGGGAGGATGACCTTGTATGTCTTAGATTTTCTAGTAGTGATGGCCTGAGATACACGGATTGCATGCTTGAGGTCGGTTAAGGCCTTCAACTAAGTATGGAAAACATTTTCTAACATCTCTGTGAGAATTTTAGATGGGTATCATTTGGCTCTAGACATCGCTCTCGCATCCGTGAGAGACTGGTCTAGCTCTAGCATGGATATAGTGGTGATATATTTAAGAATATTTCTTTTCCCCATCTCTCTCTTTTGGTTGGTGGTGGTACAGCTATTCATCATGACCTCAATAGTTGACTGGTCCTCCTAAATACACAAGATCAGATTCAAATCCACCTTGGTGGTAATTTTCTGTAGCATATGGTCATAAATTACCAAGAATAGTCCTTGGTGCTTGATGTGAGAAGAAACCTTCTTCTGGTAATTTTTGATTGAGACTTCCACAGAGCATCGAAGATATTTAGGGACGTTAACCTCTTTAACGTCTCTCAGAAAATTGAGGAAATCTAGGTGAAAGCTCCTCAAAGGTTCATCCACTTTGTTGATAGTGATGTATTGCATCACTGGAATCAAAGCTCTGCACCAAGGATCTGCCAACTTCTCACGAATTATGCCTCCTTTATCATATCTAATCAATTTCTTCCCCCTATCCATGAAATGCTTCAATTCATATTGAATGGAATGATTATATCTATGGATATTGAATCCATCATTAGGAAGCTCGATGATCTCCGCTAGAAGGTCAATGGAGACAACAAATTTTATTTCTCTGACTAGAACTTGGCCATTAACCCAGGTGGAGGTGAAGTCCTTGGTGATCACATTGTCATACCCCCTAAATTTATTAAGGAATGGGAGGAAGCCATGGTTGTGGAAGATAATTTCAATATCAGGCTCAAGGTTTAGGTTATCAGGCTCGAGGATGGCCATTGCTAGAAAGGAGTGACTATTGGCAGGTTTGGGCTCACTGTACAAAACTTTGTACAGAGGAATACTGATGTGCCAGAGGGAAAGGACATCATGGACATTAAAAATGATTCAACATGATCACAAGATAGCTTATTATTTTTTTTCCAAGACATTCTCGGGACAAAGTTAAGGAAGACTTTGCCATGGGTAACGGTAAAAATGAGGAGGGTCTAGGTAGAGAAGTGTCCATTCGAGAGTGGTTGGCCTGGAGGGAGCTCTACAAAGCTAACCCTAAGCTTAGTGATGATCCAAACCACAATGGGCAAAGCTTGCCATGTCAGAGGAGTCCTACCATTTATTGGATGATACGCCATGAAAGGAGCTTGATGATCCAAGGATTCGTCATTAGAGTGCTTCCCTTTGAAAAATATGAGGGTGAAAATATTGATGATTGCCAAGGAGCTAACAACTTTCTACACCTGACTATTGATATCAAGGTTGAGGTGAAGAATATTGGACACCTGAGTGGACCGTATTGATTAGAAAAAAATCCATGCTTCAGCTTTCTTATCTTGTTATGGGCACCATGATTATGAGTTGAGGAAGGCCTAACCCTGAGCTTAGTGATTATCCATACCATAATGGGTGAAGCTCCCACATGAGAGGAGCCTTAGAATTTATTGGATGATACACCATGAAATGAGATTGAAGATCAAGGGTTAGATCATTGGAGGGCTTCCCTTTGAAAAGGATGAGGGGGGTGCAAATATTGATGATTGCCAAGGATCTGATGACTTTTTGCACCTGATTACTGCTATCGAGGTTGAGGTGAAGAAGATTGGACATCTGAGTGGGCATGTATTTGTTGATGAAAATGCTATGCTTTAGCTTGCTTATCTTGTTATGGGTATCATGATTATGATTCGAGGAATGTCGAGCCTACTAAGTCAAAAAACAATGATATGTCATGGGAATATCGACTTTTTTATTTCTCATGCTAGGACAGTGCCACCATTTCCTAGGACTAGGGAAATTATGGGGAACACAAATTATACAAACACTAGAGCTAAGATCTGACATGAAATTAACCTTATTTTGGTTCCAAAGAATGGGAACTTCCACTAATTCAATAGCCAAATGGGTTTATGGTAAAACCCTAATCGATGATAGCCACTCCTAGATGTATGTTGCATAAGTTTCGAGGGCTATACTTGGGTCTTGGTGTTGCTGACTTGGACTCTGGGTGTATGAGTCATCATCTTAATTCTAGCCTTGAGGTGATGCAAATTGTATATTTTGACATGTGCCATAGGCATGGAAAACTCTGCATTGGAGGCATTGGGGAGGTGCTTGGTAGGAGGAGCCAAATCCTTGAAAATCTCACCCTGAGATGTAACTTGAGACTTGTAGTGTTTATAGTGTACAAACATTCAGATTGGAGGTATTGGTTATGAGATTATGGGAAAGGGAATTCCTCCAAACTTGAATGGATGTTTCCCTAACACCTTTGTTTGCATCCAATATTTTTCTCTATTCCCCTCCCAATATTGGTGCTAAATTACAATGTTAGTGTATCTATTGATGAGGGCTTTTCATTCCTAGAGAATGTTAGTCAGTGACCAAGGTGGAGTTGAATTAACTTTGAGGCAATTGATAATGTGAAGTTAGTTCCCTTCGATGATCAAATGATGAATTCTCATGTTGCCAATGAGAAGGAGGCTTTGAAATAAGGCTCTGGCTTCGGCCATGTTATTAGTTTGCATTCTCAATTTTTTTGCAAATGCTAGTGTAATTTTTCCCTGGTGGTCTTTGAGGATACCTCCTCTAGTGGCACCCAAATTTCCTTTCATTGCCCCATCAAAGTTCATTTTGAGCCACCTGAAGGATGGAAGAATCCACCTGATGGAAGACCTATTGACAGAAGCACGAGGTACACGTAAAACATTAGAGAGATTGAACTTGATAATGAGGGTAACCTCAATGCCAGGGGGGAGCTTCAGTAGAGGAGACGAGAGAAGAATTCTCAATCGCTAAGGAAAATATTTTTAGAGTGGTCCTATGGGAGTCATTAGCTTGATCTTTTAAAATCCCAAAGTTGCATTTGAGCCAGATTTTCCAAAGGTAATGGTGGATACAGGAGAGCCACATGAAACTAAGCTACTGGTTTTCAAACAGTCGGGGCCACTATTGAAGAAGTTGGTGGATAGTGGGCAGGTGAATTGAAGAGACACTAAAATTTTCTAAGACCTAGTTTAGCATAGCTAGGGAGAAAGGACATTCCTAGTTAGCTTTACACATAACACACCAATTGGGGATAAGGAGCCCTCTAGACATGAGATTTTTGATTGTGATAATTATATTCTAGGATGATAGCCACGAAAATAAAGCAACTTTAGGAATGATGTTTTTCCTCCAAACATTGTTTGCTATATCCCACTTAACAATAAGAGGTCATTGGCTATAATAAGTAATCTTAATAGTGTAAGTTCCAGATTATGATAAGCTCCAAACAAAGGGTATTAGGGGACTAGATGTTGGGAATGATGCAGACATGGATAATATTTTGTAAACATCTATTAGCCTTAGTAGTCTAGATGGATGGGTTGTTGATGGTCAAGTTTTTCCACTGGTGTTTGGTAGGTCCCTAAGTGATGAAGTGAGCTACCTTGTCTCTAAGAAGAGCATCTGTGATAGGTTTGAGGATGGATAAATTAGGGTCTTTGATAAGAGGTTGGTCACGTAGCCAGGGGTCTTCCTAGAACATTATGATTCTCCTAGTTCCCAACCTCCATCTCAGGCCTTGATTAATAATGTCCCTAGTCTGGACTAGTGAGTTTCAAAAATAAGAGCCATAAGGGAGGTGATGGTCACCCACAAAGGGCGAGTGATGAAGATATTTTACCTTAATTATGTCTATCCATATCGACTTCTCATTAGTTACCACTCTCCAGGCCTGTTTGGATATCATATCCATATTCATTCTATTGATCCTTCTAAAGTCAAGGCCTCCACGGCTTTTCCTAGAGCACAATCTATCCCAGGCTACAAGGGTGAATCTGTTCCAGTTTTTTTTGCCAACCCATAGGAAATTGCGTTGGATTTTTTTGATCTTGTGGGATATAGAGCTTGGAGCTTTGAAACTAGAAAAAAAATAAACTAGTATTCTTTAGAGGTAGGCTTGAATGAGGGTGGATTTAGTAGTCTGACTTAGCATTGCACCCTTACATCCAACTAACTTTTTATTGATGCATTCGAGGATGTTGGACCATATTATCACACAGACCTTCCCATAGAAAAGAGGTAGCCCAAGGTATGTGGTGGGAATTTTAGCTATGGTGCATCCTATAATTTCAACGATTTTGTTTTGTCTGGATATAGGTATGTTCATAAAATACAATATGATTTTATTATAGTTTACCTTATGTCTGGAATATATTTCATAGTAGTTGAGAATAGATTTAATGATATTTACTTCGGGTATGGAGGATGATGACACTAGAATGATGTCATTGACAAACTATTGGTGAGTGGTGACCCTAGACCTCATGGCTAGAGTGATTCCCAAAATAAGACCTCTAGAGTAGGCTGCAGATAAGGATCTCCCTAGAGCTTCTTCCATAACGCTGAAGAGAAAAGGGGATAGGGGGTCACCCTGACAGATGCCCTTGGAGATTTGGAAGAAACCAACTAGAGAACCCTTGACAATGATTGAAAACCATGTAGAGGAAATGCATTCCTTGACCAGATCTACCCAATCCTTGTGAAACTCGAATCTATCCGAGAATTCAAGAAGGAAATGCCAGGATACTCTATCAAATACTTTATTTATGTCCAACTTAAGGAACATATTGGGATTTTTGTTCTTGGTAACCGAGTGAGCTAGCTCATGGACTATTATGACTCCTCCTGTGATGAACCTACCTTTAATCGAACTGCCTTGACATTGTTCTATGATGGAGTGAAGGATAGCTTTGAGCCTATTTACCATGACTTTGGTAATGAGTTTGTAAACCACATTGCAAAGGCTGATTAGTCTATAGTCAAAAATAGACTTACGGTTTTGGGATTTGGTTACAAGTACAATGATTGTTGAGTTTACCTAATTAGGAATTTGTTTATATATTTGGAAAAATTGTACCACTTTAGAGACTTCTTTGCCAACTATAGCCCATAAATATTGGAAGAAATGAGGGGGAAAACCATCTGGACCAGGGGCTTTGTCTGATTCCATCGAGAATAGGGCTTCCTTAATTTCTTCCTCATTGAAACCTTTTAATAACCCCTCATTGAAATCATTAGACACTAGGTTGGGAATATTTTGAAGCAGAATATTTTTGATATGGAGGGGGCAATGGGGGCTTGGACCGAGCATTTATTGGAAGTGAGACACTGCTACTTGTCTAATTTATTGGAGGTCATTTGTTTTGGACCCATCATCCCTAGTTAGTTTTGTGATTCTGTTCGAACTTCTATATCTCATGGTAGAGGCATGAATTTTTTTTGTGTTTGTGTCCCCTTCCTTTAGCCATAAAACTCTAGATTTTTACCTCCAAAATGTTTCCTCCTTGGCCATATTATTGTGAAAATTTGTGAGGAGGATTTTTTCTTCTTGAAAGATGTCAGGCCCCTAATTCCCATCTTGAATAAGCTTCTCTACTTTGCATAGCTCCTCCATAATTTGTTTCTTTTTAGGGAATATATTGCCAAAGGTTTCTTTGTTTCACTCCTTTAGTTTAATATTGACTGCCTTGAGTTTCTTGAACAATTTTGGTAGTAGATTCCTCAAAAAGTCATTTTGCCACCATTATTTGATGCACTTAGAAATGTTTTGGTTTAGCCACATTTTTTCAAATCTAAAAGGAGTTTTGAAACCTTACCTCATATGAGAACAATCTAGGACCAAAGGGTTGTGTTCAGATCCTATTTTTGGGTGGGCGTGGAGAATGCCATCACCTAAAAGTGGATGAGTTCTTTAGACATAAAGAATCTGTCAAGTCGAATTTGGATAAGCTAGATATCAGGGCGTCTGTTACTCTAGGTGTAGTTTGACCCTTGTAGTTGAAAATCCATGAGTTCATTATTGTTTACAATGTCACTGAACTCTGTGCATCTAGGAGTGATTATATTACCTCCTTTTTTGTTATATGGAAATAGAGGGGAGTTAAAGTCTCCACCGAGCAGCCAAGGAATATTATCAAAGTTGTTATGTATTGTTGATAGAGTGTCCCAGAAGGTTCTTCTACTGGGATGATTATTTGGAGCGTAGATATTGGTAGTGATCCATTCTAGGATTGTTTCTTTATTGTTATATAAAATGTTGATAACCCTGTCTAATTTGTAGATAATTTTTCCTTCTATGGTTTTTGGATCCCACAAACACAATAGTCCTCCAGAGGCTCCTTGAGAGGGGCTAAAGGTATTTTTTTTGTTCTTCCAAATTGATCTGCAAACCTCTACACTATTTTATTCATCCAACTTGGTATCTTGAAGTGGCATTATATTTGGTTTGATATATTTTCTAATTGCTCTAACTGTCCTTTTATTTATAGACCTATTGAGGCCTCTTACATTCTAGGAAAGAATTTTTATCGAGATGTTTTGGAGGAGGATTTTTTACCTCTACCTCTTCCTTGAGATGGAGTTGGTTTGGTTTGTTTTTCCTCATCGAAGTAAGGTTCCAGGTTTGAGGTGTCTGGAATGGAATCCAAAATGGTCGATTAGAGGCCATTTGCAATGACATCCTCTATTTCTTTTTGTCTCTTTTCCTTATTGTGGGTCTACCCCTCTTTTTATCAATACTAGTATTTGTAAGGGGTGTAGGTTTGGACGTGCTAAGGAGCTACTCTAGAAATAGAGAGGAAGAAAGGAGTTTTTGTATGGATGCACCCGAGAAAGGCTTTGGAGAGAGGGGTTTGAGGTCAGAGGTATGAACCAAGATGGGAATGGTTAAGGTGGGGTTGGGGACTTTGGAAGAGGGAGGCAAGGATGGGGGTTTAGAAGGAGGGGTTGGTAAGGTGGCTGATGATGGTGGGGATTTGGGTTTCAAAAGGGGAGAGGGCAGGCAAGAATCTGACCAAACAAAAGAGAGCAAAGTTGGAGGGGGTGGGAAGGCCCAAAATTATAAGGGGAAATAGGGTCAACTTGAACTAATTTTCCTTGATGAGCCAGGGAGGAACTAGGTCTAGATTAGGGTTTAGGAGTGGGTTATTCATATTGATCAATAGAAACATCCTCCACGCCTTGGTGGTTAGCTAGGGTTATGAAATAATTAGATTTAGAAAAGAGAGAGCTAACCTGATTTAGATTTTGGACGAAGTGAGAAGGTGCTTGAGACTATGGTTGGCTTTGCTTACCATTTTTAGCTTGTGATATTTTTTGGAAACCCTAATTTTGAGAAGTATTCTTGCAATCGTTATCTTTTTGTGGTTCCCTCTTTAGATATGGGAACTGTGATCTGAGGTGCCCCTGATTTTTGCATTCTATGCAATAGGCAGGTTTTTTTCATACTTGGTGATGCTTGTAGCCTCCAGTTATGATGTCAACATAGGTGGGGAGGTTCGAATACAGGTTTACCAAGACATAAAAATATGCATAAGTAGTCCTAGATCTAGCTTTAGTAGCAGGATTGATGGCTACCATCTCACCGATGGGCTACACAATACCTTTGAGTGCATCGTTGTAGAATAACTAGGGGGAAGCCCATGGAGCTTACCCATATTGGAGATATGTTAATTCTTTAGGTTTTGGGGTTGAAGTCTTTTCCCCATCTATGCAAAAAAAAAGTTGTGATGCCCGAAGAACCAGGGGCCACCCATAAGTATGCAGTGAGTGTCTAGGACATTGTTGATTTTGATCATAAAGAAGCCTCACATGAAAGAAACTAGCTCCATGTTGCCGGATAGTTGACATTTAGACAGAGGCAATTCATGAATAGTTTCAATATTCTACCAAGCCCCTACAAATTTCCCAATCAAGGAAATGGATTCTTGGAAAATCAAGGGTTCCATTGATCCGTACGGGAAGGACAATTCATTGCTAAATATGGAGAAGGGAATGGGATTTTGAAAAGAAGATACTTTGTCAGATGCTCTAACCTTATCAGTGAAGTATGAAGAACATGGAGGTGATTTGGGGTTATCACTCGATAAAAACCTAATGGCTTCAAAACTGCTATGACCTGCCTCACCATCAAGCGGTTCACCGAGACCGCATTCATCATCGTCAGGAATCCTGTCACCTAAAAACAAAAGAGAAGCAGACCCCCACCTAAAAGAGATGTTGTACCTATTGAAACTCTTGTCGCTCCTACCATAGTCCCTCTTGTTTTTTTCCTATTTACTTAAACCAATGTTATATATTTTCTTGATTTCACTTTAATAAATTTACATTCTTAATGCCACTCACTAATAATATAATGCCTTCTTATTTCTCCTTTCCAAATAAACTAACATTTAGATATTATGTTATCAATACTATTATGCTTGAATGTTTCTTTTGCTCTAACTTCCTTCTTCAAATTAATAATAGTAATATGGTGCTCAAATACTTGATGTAGAATAAATTTAAATGCTTCAATAGTAATCTTAAGTTGCACCAATATCACATACCTTTTGATCTCCTTGTTAGCTAGTTTCTTTGGTGATTTGATTCACCCTTTAGATATATATATATTTTTAGGGTTTTTTCACCCTTACTCTTTCTCACTTCACTATTCCAAAAACTCACAAAATATACAACTCTATCTGCTACTCAAATATTACCTTCTTGTTGTCCAATATTGCAACAATTATATCCTTTCAAATGATGCTAAGTTCTCCAAAACATTAGATATCTCATTTTTTATAATTCTCTCCACAAATTTGATTTTTTGTCTTCCACTCTTCTCAAAATCTATTCTTCAAAATTCTAAAACTAGTAGGTATTAATGCCACCCCAAATAGTGTTCATAATTCTACAACTATGAATTCAATTCCTTCCTTATTTTGTTATCTAAAACCTACAATTAAATTCTCCAAAATGCTACCTTCTATCATTGTACAAACTCTTCCAATATCCTATCCACAAGCACTCCAAAATCTGCCCAAGTCTTCTCCAAATTGTAGCTTTAGGCTTCCTTCAATATGCTCTCCTGCAATCCTTCAATATCTGCTTTAAATCTTGTAATCATCTCCCATAAAATCAACCTTCTGTGGATATCCTTATATTTACCAAAACTATGGGCTCTTCAATATTCTCTTCTCTTGCAATCTCCTTGTCAAATTTTGACTTCAAAAATGATCTCCTATGTTGTCCACTTTCTCAAGAATCTAAATGTCTTGAGATATTAAAATCCCTTCTCCAAGATTTTGCAAACTTCTTGCCAAACACTTATTCCTTTTGGGCTTATTATTAGATGGCAATAATTATCCCAAAAATATATTTATCAAAAACTTCTCCTTGCTTCTAATCTCATATCATGAACCTTCTCCAAATCTCCTTCACTAGATACTTCTTCAACTTTGCAAAGTTACTCCTTGCTTGCAATCTCCTACTTCTAGATTTTTTCAAAATGCCTTAAATGGTTGCTTCCCCAGTTCTATAATAGGTCCTTATCTAGCCTTATTATTCTACAAATTATCTTGAGACCACTTCTCTTGGGTCTTCTAATTCTACAACTCTTCGACTCCTCTCAACAATGCTTTAATGAGACCCATATTTGGTCTTATCAAACTTAAAACTATGGGAATTCTATAATGAGATCTCTTTCCTAGGTCTCCAAAATCTACTACTCCTCAATATCCTAAATCTCCAAAGTCTCCTTTTCTTCAAGTCTCCAATAGGATATTTTCTTAGTCCTTCTATATCTCCAAGCTCTAATATTTCTATGCGAACCTCTTACGTAGGTTTCCTCAACCTTATATTTGTAGTCTTCAACCTACAATATTCTCTCTCCAAAATTATACCTTCCAAAACTAGAAGTTATTCAATCTAACCTCTTTCAGGTCTCTTCAACTTCTCCAATCTACAACTCTCTATATTTAGTCAACAATATTCTATGGGGAATTCCTTCCCAATTCTCCTCAATATTCAATATCCAATGGGGTCTTTGCATTAGACCTCCTCATTCTTCAATCTATAAATTTTTGCAACAAAGAACTAACACTTGCATGAGGAAATCACATAGACTTTTAGGAGACTAAGGTGAAATTCTTGTCTATCTATTGTAGGAAGCTTCTTAACTTCTAAGTGTTAATTTTATACAACCAAAAATTTAGATAGTAGTACCAAATATATTATAATTTCTAAAAATCCTAAAATGAATCAATTTCACTAGTAATCCTCAAAAATAGTGGAATGAATTATGTGTTGAGTCCTAGTATTTGCAATCCCATGGAAAGACTCTTTCCAATATGCAATTTGTAGTCTATTTTAATCTACCAACTTTCTCCAATATAACCCCCTTCTTGGGTATCTTAATCTCCTCAATATCCACAATATTAAGGTCTGACATCAAGACCTAAAATATCCTATTCTAGATTTATTATTGGGATATAAACTCTCTAATATTCCATGGTTTATTCTTCTAGAGATAATCTCTTCACCTTCACTAGTTTCACCTTAACCAGTTAAAATATCCTTTACAAATTTAAGACCTATGCAAGTCAAAATTTGTTGTGGCTCTGTTACCCTTGTTAGCTTTTGAGGCTGAATACTTAAGATAAATAAACCAAAAGATATCAAATAAAGTCACACTTCAATGTATATGATAATGGTAATATTCTGCAAGTATAAAACACAAAAATAACTCTAATAACTACTCCTAAACATGCCATAAAAATGCTCATAAAAATGGTGCCATAGCTCTATAAGTACCAAGTAATGTTATTACAAGTCATGTCATCTTACATCCTCACATTACTCTATATATATAATGTAGTGTGACTCTTCATATGGAGCACTCTTGGCCTTAGCACTTATAGAATCTTATAGGAAGAATAGTGTGATTGTGTAGATGCCTTAATGCATATTGCATGATAAGGGATGGAACTCAAGGTTTTAGATAAAGCAACCACATGTGGAACACATAATATTATGTCAATTACAACTCAAGCTAGTCAAGTAATGACTTTTATTAATATATTGATAGGTAACACACCTAATTTATCTTTATTCTACATATTTAGATCTACAACATGAACCTATATACCTAAAGATATTTATAAGGATTTTCCAAAGAGTCATATATGTATTCTTGAGTATTTTGATACCTACAAGGCATATTTCATTTATTATTTTGAGAGATGTGATATTATAGTTTAGTGGGATATAGTTTTAATGAGGTTCTTATAATTAATCATTAGGTTCTCTTCTTATTATTTTATCTAAATATTCTTTGACATATCTAAGTTTCCCAAATGCTACCTCAGAAATTATTGTTATAACTACTTAAGTTGGCTCTATGTCTTCACCCTCTTGTGAAAAAAATTTAGCTATGCCTATTGATTTGATTCCTCTTCCATCAAAACCATATTGAACACATTTAATTTTAAATAATTTAGGAGATGATCTCAACCCCACTTATACTTGTATGATTATAGGATAGGTTTAAATATATGGTTACTTTTATCTAATACTTTAGTTTTATATTTTCATGTTGATCCCCTTCAATATATGTGATAACCTTCCAATAACTATCAAAAACCCAAATGGGTTTAAAATATCCATCAAAGTTTTTAGCCCATTTTTTGGAAGCATCATTGAAAATATCCCTAACAAACATTATTCTCAAAGGTTGATTATCCTAGACATATTTACGCCTATTTTTAGGTCAAGAGTTGAGAATAGTATAAAGGTGTAATTCTTACTAAATATGAATCTCTAATAAAGAGTCATCCATGGGAACTTGCTTCTCTTCTAGAAGGAAAAAAATTAATTGGGTGTTTTTGGCTTCTCAAGACCAAGTATACAATATGATGATAAAATGGATAATCACAAGGTATTCCTTATTGCTAAATGTTTCTCTTAGAAGGAGGAAATTGTCTACTTGGAGATTTTTTCCCAAGATGTGTGGATGGATCCTTTTTATGTGATTTTTAGAATATACATAAAATGGATGTGAAGAGTGACTTCCTCCATGGTGAGATTTATAAAAATATGTAAATGCAATAATCACTTGGTTTTGAGATTCATAGACCAACTCCCTTGTTGTGTGATTTGACCAAGTCCCTATATGGGTTTAAGAAGGCACCTTAGACCTAGTGTGAGAGGATATATTCATTCATTATTAGTTGTATATTTCAAAAATGTGAGAGATAACATGAAATTCTCATCAAACATTAAAATGGTTAGATATTAGTGATAGTGTTATATGTTAATGATTTGTTTATTATAAATAATTCACTCTATTTGATTCAATAGATGATGTCATGACTTCATGATACTTTTGAGATGGTAGTCTTAGGATTTTTGGATATTTTTTTAGGTATTTATATTTACCATTCTCTTTTAGGATCACTTTTTCATATCCCAAATATGTATTGGACATTCTATAGAATTTTAGGATGGTAGATTATAAATTACTATAACTTCCTTTTCTTTTGGATATAAGCAATGAGAAAATTGCACTACTCCCTTAATAAATTCTACACTATGTATTTCCATTCTAGAGGTCTTCCCTACCTTACTCATTTTTGGTCATATATTGCACTTTCCATCAATTGTTGTTACTAGTACATATTGTTAGTCTCACAATGACACTGAGAGGGGGGGGGTGAATCAGTGTAGCTATTTAAATTCAAATCTACAATTCTTAACACTGAAACAATGAAAATTTAAAATCATATAAAGCAAGTATAACAAGAGAGCATTCCACAACACACGATGTAACGAGGTTCACCAATTTGGCTACTCCTCAAAAATTACTGCTTGGATTCTCGTCCAAATCCAGCCTTTGCAAAATACCAATTTTACAATCAATTTACCAGCACCCACTGGAAGGAGCACCAACCCCTGATTTATATGCACCAAAAGAAAGGAGCACCAACCCCTAATTTATCTACACCAACAAAAAGGAGCACCAACCCCTAATTACAAGCATCAACTTGGACTGTAATTTTGAAACTATAAGATTGACATAAAAATGCCTTCGCTTATACAAGACCCTAACTGGTATATTACTAACCCAACCTCTCTCGCTATTCACCAAAAAACCACACACACTTAAGGCTCTGCTTATTGCACTTTTATGGCCCTCTTACAGCCCTCTTGCTATGCTTCTTACTGCACTCTTATGGCTCTCACGGCTCTGCTTAATGCTTTCTTACGTCACTCTTCCAACCCTCTTTTTGCAGCACTTTCCCTCTTTTTCCACACAGTAATTCTCCATGCAGACCTCCTTTTATAACAAAGTTCTGACTCTATTTTTAACTTCCATATTTTCACATGCAAATTATTAATAGAAACTTCTATATGTAACTCCTTTATCACACAATATTCTTTCATGCAGCCTATTAATAGTTACGGCTCTTTGTTTGGTATTCGACTGATGACTTTCAGTTTAACTACCCCTCAATGATTTCACTCCGTAACTGGCCCTGTAACTATCATTCTGACTTCAGTTCACTGTTCTTATTTTAGCTGCATAATTTTTCTCTATAACTGCACCTGTAACTATCATATCGACTTCAGTTAACTCTTCTTATTTTAGTTGCATGATTTTTTTTTGTAACTACACCTGTAACTATCGTATAACTTCAGTTAACTATCACATATCTTATTTCGGCTGGGTTCTCTTCTTAGCTCATGCCAAAGTGACCTGTCACGAAATCATGACACTTCTACCTCTTTGTCCTCTTCTTAGATTTCACCCGCAAAAACACAACATGTTGTGATATCGCGACACTTTCGCCTCCTTGCTTCTTTTGTTGGCTTGTACCCGTGAAAACATAACATGTCACGATATCGCGACACTTTCACCTCCTTGCTACTTTACTTGGCAACTAATAATGAATATATCCTATTTGGTATTTTGAACTTCCTGTCCACTACATCAACAGATCTATCTGACTGTGTTGACAACAATGACAATATTGTTGTTGCACCTTGCTCAACAATCTCCCCCTTTGGAATTTTTGGCAACACGTGCAATTTATTGTAATTCTTCTCCCCCTTTGACAATAATACCAAAGGGCTGCTGCAGACTCCCCATGAGTCCATGCACAACATTATTAGGCATAAATTATTACAGTTAGTAAAAATTACAAACATGAGCAAAAAGATAATCAAATATATAAATGCTCCCCTTGAGAATGTGGTCCCAATAGCTAGTCAGTTCTTGGGCAGCGTGACCACTCCCAATTTATTGTGAAGGTACTCAAAAATTTCATTGGGCAGTGGTTTTGTGAAGATATCCACTACTTGCTCTGTAGTTGGGACAAAATCCAACTTAACCTCACCTTCCGCAACTTTCTCCTTTAGAAAGTGATATCGAATAGCAATATGTTTTGTGCGAGAATGCATAACCGGATTCTTTGAGATGTTAATGGCGCTAGTGTTATCCCACTTAACTAAAATTGGCTCATTAAAGTTAATGCCAAGATCTTTCAGGGTTTGTTTCATCCATAAGACCTGCATACAACATGTAGTTGCTACAATATATTCTGCCTCTACTGTGGATAAGGATACTGACTCTTGTTTCTTACTGTGCCATACGACCAACCTATCTCCAAGATAGAATGCACCTCCACTAGTACTCTTTCTATCATCGACACATCCTGCCCAATCTGCATCTAAATACTCAATAAGGGTGAAGTCCTTACCTTTCGAATACCATAACCCATACTCCATAGTACCCTTCAGATATCGAAGAATCCTCTTCACTGCTATCACATGAGTCTCCTTGGGACTAGCCTAAAATTGTGCTACCATGCAAACTGCCTGCAAGATATTTGGTCTGGTATCTGTCAAATACAGTAGGCTCCCAATCATAGATTTGTACATGGTTTGATCAACATCTGGTGATTTGTCATCCTTGCTCAACTTGCAACCTGTCATCATGGAAGTGCTAACAGGCTTACAATCCTCCATTGTGATGTTTTTTAGCATCTCTTTCACATATTTAACTTGAGAAATAAATATGCCCTTCTCATTTTGATTAACTTGCAGTCCGAGAAAATATGAAAGTTCACCAATCATTGACATTTCAAATTCTTTCTATATCTTATTTGCTAAATCTTTACACTACTCATCATTGCTGCTACCAAAATGATATCATCTACGTATACAACAAGGACAATGAGATGGCCATTCTCTATTTTGACATACAAATTGCTATCCACCATACCTTTTTTGAACCCTTGTTGAGTAAGATAGTTGTCTAGCCTTGCATACCATGCTCTGGGTGCCTATTTCAAGCCATACAATGCTTTCTTCAACTTGAAAATGAAGTTGGGATTATCACCGAGTTGAAAACCATTTGGCTGCTCAATATAGACCTCTTCTTCAAGTTTTCCATTCAAAAATGCTGATTTCACGTCCATTTGATAAAATTTGAAATTCTTGTGAACTGCTAAAGCCAGAAACATTCTAATTGCCTCTAGTCTAGACACTGGTGCAAAGGTTTCCTCAAAGTCAATACCTTCAACTTGTGCATAGCTTTTACAGACCAATCTTGCTTTATTCCTGACTACCTATCCATCTTCATTCAATTTGTTTCGAAAAATCCATTTAGTACCGATTATATTTTTATTTGCAGGTCTTGGTACTAACTCTCAAGTTTTGTTTTTCTCGATCTGATCTAATTCTTCATTTATTTTTGTCATCCAACTTTCATATTTGCTTGCTTCAGCAACATTTTTGGGCTCAATGTTGGATAATAGAGAGTAGTTACTTACTACTCTTCTTCTTGTCTGAACACCAACTATGGGGTCTCCAATTATTTGCTCTCTAGGATGATTTTTCTGCCAGCTGCCTATTTTGAATTTCTTGTTTTCTTCCTCTTATGAATCACTACTTAAATCATCTGAGTCAATTTTCTGTTTCTTTTCCATTTCCTTTTCCTCATCTCCTTCAATAACCTCTTCATAAATTGGGTAGTTTTCTTCATAGCGTATTTCTCATTCCCTACCTTCATCAACTTTAACATTGGCACTCTCCATAATTTTCTTTAGCCTCTTCTTGTAGCATGTGTAGGCTTTGCTTTTTGTCGAATAGCCAAGAAAAATACCTTCATCAGCTCTATCTTCAAACTTACCAATATTATCTTCAGTTCTTTTGATGTAACACTTGCTGCAAAAAACTTTAAAGTATCTTGTTGTTGCCTTTTTACCGAACCACAGCTCATACGGAGTTTTGCTTTCATGCGTCCTCAACATGCACCTATTTTGGATGTATACCGCAGTATGGACTGCCTCTTTCCAAAATTTGTCTACTATTTTACTTTTAGTCAACATAGTCTGTGCCATTTCCTGCACTATCCTGTTCTTTATTTCTACCACACCATTCTATTGAGGTGTCCTTACTGCTGAAAACTATCTCCTAATCCCATATTTTTCACAGTACTCTACAAAATCCTCTAAAATGAACTCTCCTCCTCTATATAATATTAAACATTTAATCCTTTTTCCTATTTGATTCTCAACTTGTTTTTTGAAAATATTAAACATCTCAAAGGCATCTAATTTAAGCTTCAAAAATAGTACCCATGTCATCCTGGAATAGTCATATATGCACAACATAAAGTATTTGTCACCATTTATGCTTTGTGTTCTCATGGGTCCACATAAATCAGTATGTATTAGTTCTAAAGGTTTTCTTGCGAAGTACTCTTTTGTTTTAAATGTGGCTCTAGTTTTCTTCCCCTTTTGGCATGAAGCACAAATGTTATTTAATGGTTTGCCAATGGTGGGTGTAGACACCAAAACAACACCAATCCGATTATGTGACTGCAAACACTGATCGCTTTGACAAACACAGCCCCCAGGGCAGCCCTCAGAGGTTAAAAAGTGGTCTTAACCACTTTCATAGCAATTTTGTAAGGTCAAGAAGCAATTTGGCACACTTGGACACTTTGCCCAGTATTCGTCTCACCCAGGGACGAATTCAAAATAGAATTCGTCCCACCCCAGGACGAATTCTGAATCCGTCCCGGGGTGGGACGAATTCCAAGCTTAACGGGAAAAAAGGCAAATGGGGCCAAGTGGCAGCCCAGAACAGTCAGTTGATGACTCCTGCCTCGCACGCGTGTGTAGGTGGACAGAGGGGCCGTTAGAAGACTGTCACAAAAGGCATTTATCAAAGCCCAAGTCAATGGAGGACTCCCCTCCCTCATGGGAAGACAAGACTGCCACATGGCGCCTATGACCAACACATGGCATTTGTGCTTCCCTCCCAAAAGAGACCCCATGGGTCTATAAAAGGTGGGACTTTTCTCACCCAAAAGATACGAGGTTGAAGGAGTTTTCAAGCAACGAAGTGCTGCCGAGTTGAAGACCCACTTGCATCCCTTTTGGTTCACCTTCCCGCATCCACCAATCTCTTTTGCAAGGGAGGTTGTTGGGTGGCTTTTGGAAGCTTGAACCGGACCCAAATCCAACACATGGACACCTGAACCAACCAATTCGCCGACCCCCCAATCCTAAGAGGTTTTGGGCCCATCCCTAGTGGATTGGCACCGGAATCAAGTGCCAACGGTGGGAGGCCCACTTGGGCACCCCCGCACTTTTCTAGGTTTTATTAAAGCATTCTAGATTACTTTTTTAGGTTGCATTTTGTGTTATTATGTTTGGTGAACTCATAGCTGCAATTTCGTAACCTTTGGTCAGATTCTAGTATGTTTTGTGTCGCTTTGTTGTTTCACTAACTTGCAGGTGGCGAGATCAAATTCCCGAGGGTAGAGGCCAAATTGGGAGAATCCGACCATCTGGGTCGTCCCAAAATGGCCCCAATTACATAACCCCCTTGTTTGCAGGAGTTTTGGAGGCCTCGGGAGTCGACATTGGAGCGAGTCGAGTCGGCTTCTTCAACACAGTAGAAATCGTCCCACCCGGGGACGAATTACGATAGAAATCGTCCCACCCAGGGACGAATTCCAGTTGAAGGTAGATTGGCCAGCTGTCTCAGTGGCAATGGCCTTTTGGTAACATTTTCTATCTTCTGTCAAGTTTTCAGGCTGTTTAGAATCATTTTGTTTACTGTTTTAGATAAATGTTTGCATGCATCTTTTGATGATTTTAGAAGAACGAACACTTTTCACTTGCAGTAGGTGCTACTGACATCTTGGTTGTTTCTTTGTTCGTAGGAGAAGCAGCGGAGGTGAAGAACTCATCGACATCAGCGGTGACATCATCTTGGCCCGCCCATTGCAATCGTGGGCACGCGGAAAGAGGAACATTGAGTGATTGTAATCGAATTCTTTTAATGCTCCTAGCCCCCAAAAGGGAGGAGACGTCATTGTAACAGAGATCAAGGGATATTAATGAAAGGGCTATGTTTTCTCCATTTGCTTGTGTCTCTTCCAATGCGTTTCTTTTCCATTTCATGCACTTTACGTTTCTAGGACTTAAGCGCATTTGGTTTTGGTTATATTGCAATTAGTGTTTCCTTTGCCCGGAATCTCGTGCTTTCAGTGGCGATCACGGTGGGACCTGTCCCATATTTTTAAAATCACAGAAAACTGATCAAAGTTTTGTGTTTGTGCTTGACAGGTACATTTTTTTGTTGCAGACTGCTATTCGTCTCTGACTGTTACGAATTCTTAACTGCAATTCGTCTGACCCTGAGACGAATTCAAATTCGTCTCTGGGAGGGACGAATTCTGTTCTGCAATTCGTCTCCCAGAGGGACGAATTCCTGCCTGCTGATTTTCGAGAGAAAAATTCGGAGGCAAGCTGGAGCGAGCGAGAGAAGAGGTAGGGATTTTTATAATCTCTGTTAAAATTTCTGTTTCTGTTTCTGTTTCTTTGACTGTTTTCATTTTTATCCTGCATTACTTAGGGAAAATCATTCATGCTTGTTTCAATTTTTGCTAAATAAAATGAATCTCACACACTCCACGCAACAATTTTAAACCAAGGAGCTGGTCGTAAGACCCCAGCCCTTGAGCAAGACCAACGGTGGATTTCATCACCACCTTGGCTTAGCTTTGCATCCATTTCCCGATTGTCAACTGTTGTTAGGCGTAAATCCTGACGAAAGCGGACCGAGTGTCACTGGGGTGATTCCCATGCGCACGAGGATAAGTTTTCTATGGTAGGTGCCATTAACAGGACAATCCCCCTTCCGTATCGCCTACGTACCACGTACCTTCTGCTCTCACGTACCTATAGTCTCCCTCTCGTAAGGGCGGGTATATAGAGAGGTTGGTATATCGGCCTGGTTGGTATATTGAAGGGGCGACCATTTTGGGAGTTATATGAGCCGTCATAATGCATTTAAACGATCTTCAAAACCTACAAAAACAAAACAAAACATCAAAATGCACTAAACCAGTTTAGGACACACCATTTAATCCTTAAAAGAGATAATCACGGTTTTGTGAATGTGTGTGCTTAATTCTGCTTAGTGTAGACAAAAAAAATCATAAACGAGATAAAAACTTATTTAGATAGCATAGAAGCACCGCAATGGTGTACACCCATAGTCAAGCCCAATCAAGGGCAGAAGCTCCGAAAGGTACACAAAAAGCAGGCACAAGTCGCCTTCACTTCAGTCCTGAGGATTTGGTCATACCGCCTTATAGGTCTAACCTACAAAAGAATCCAATTCGGAATCCTCGGTGGGGTATGCCTATTCAAAGCAGCCCCTTTCGGGAAGATGCCTTACATGTAGACCTTGACATAAATAGAGAATCACCTCTTGAAGTTAGGCATGAGTGGCCACCGCGCGATGAAGCGCTAGACAGGCACACCGTCCATTTGGAGGGGCAACGTGGATATGGCGTCCCTTCTTTACCTATCATCAGAACAGAGAGACCAAATCCGGAGCGCAGGGCTCCTTACATAGGGCGACCTAACTCCGCCCACCCCCTTTACACCCATGAAAGGGAGTACGAGGAAAGCCATCGCATTCCTCGAGGGCAACAAACAACGCGGGAACCTTGCATTTCCGCACCAGGAGGATATCATGATCACCCCTTGAGGCCAGAACCTCGAGCACATACCGCTTACCTCGACAGAGGGAAGCGACCCATTGAAACCTTAGACCAACAAACTCGAGGTAAACACATAGGAGAAACATTCGAACCTCCTGAGCAAAATAGGGTAGACCAAATTGACCCAGCTATCGCCAGATATACCACCCGTCAAGCCCAAACCATGCGGCTTAAACCAAGTTATCAAGAAATAGAGTACCGACACCGCTTGGATAGAGAACGCATGCAACGCGAAGCGGATGAGTTACGCTATGAAATACCTGAGAGGGGGCCAACCCCTCGCATCCAAAGAGCTGAACAGTATGAGAGGCATAATCCGTTGGTGCAGGATAGGTCTCCACGACCTCGTCAAGCTCTGCCTCCAAGACCTCATAGATTCGAGAGGGAGGCAACTCCCCGAAACAATGATGGGTACCTTCAGCAAGAGCTTGATCAGGGTCATAGGTTTCGCCCAGAGACTCCTCAAGAATTTTACGAGGAGTATGAACCAGAAGAGGAATATGTTGAAACTCCCCATCAAGGCGGGAAGGATGCCATTCGGCCACCCCTCCATAGGCCTCCGGTTTACCGTAACTTGCAACAAGAGCGAACAAGAGAGGAAGAAATAAAATCTTCCGATGCATACCAAGCGCTATTGGAGCGTTTGGAGTCTGTGGAGACAAAAGCTGCTGGGCATCAAAAACCCACATTACGTCTACTCCGCAGTAATCCGGTGCATCCCTCAGTGCCTACACCTCTTTACCCCGAACACTTCAAGTTGCCTCAATTGGCGGTTTTTAAAGGTGAAGAGGACGCACAAGAACACGTTACACGATTTCTAAGCCAATGCTTCGGCATCCAAGATAATGATGCATTGTTGCTTAGAACATTCATAACCACATTCGCAGGCCCTGCCTCGGATTGGTTCACACAACTGCCCAAACAAAGCATAAGCAATTTAGATCAATTAGTAGACGCGTTTCTTGAACGCTTTGCCTTCAACACAAGGAAGAAGGCATCACTAAGTGATTTAGCGAGCCTCAAGCAATTTGAAGAGGAAACAATGGCAGCGTACGGGAATCGATGGAGAGCTTTGCTTTCTAGGTTACCCTACCGTCCTCCTATGTCTGATCTCACGCAGATGTTCGCAAAAAGTTGCTTAAAATCAATCTCTCGGTCTATTGTTGTTGCGACAATACGACAGCTTAGAAGAAGCTTTGGCGCAAGCCAGAGTCATAGAAGAGATTAAGATAGGCGAAGGCGCAATTGCCAAGCCTAAGAAGAAAGAGTGGAATAAAACCACTAAAACTGGGACAACGCAACCACAACACGCTGCAGTCAACCAAGTTGCGATAAATGTTCCCGCGCTGTGCAAGAAACGCAGCCTCAAAAGGCTAACTACCGAGCAAGTGCCTCCTGCTTATGAAAGAGATAATAGAAGACAGGAGCAAAATTACCCGCGTCGCCCTAGGCGAAATTTCACCCCATATGCGGAGTCTAGGGACTCCTTATTTGACCGCTTGTCAGCGGCAAATTTAGTCACTCTACCGAAAATCCAAATTATAGACCCTAACATTCCCAAGCCTAGGGGGTACAGAGAGGAATTGTATTGTAGATTCCATAGGCGCAGAGGACATGACTTGAATGGGTGCTAGAAATTCAAAGACCTAGTCCAGGATTTGATCGACAACAGAACATTGGTTGTGGACAACCCCATCGCACCAAACAACCAACAAATGGGGGTATTCAAGGACCCCTTGCCAGCCCACGAGGCACAAACAAAACCACTCCAGATTAACGAGGTGCGACAAGATCTTCCCACACAGGGATTTGTGGGAATGATTAGCATAGTAACAAGGAACAGAAGGTACCCGACAGCTGCCCCTGAGGTAGCTACGAGGGAAGTTCCGGCAACATCGCATCCTCAACAACGCCCAACGCAGTTACCTCCGCCTAGACCTGAGGTCACGATACGAACCAAACTCACGCAGAGTTTGCGGACCACGTCGGCTAGGCTGTCCATCTACGAGCTTATTCAACAATCAGCTCCCCATAGAGAAGCTCTTATGGACATTTTAAAAGCCATTGAATTACAACCCCACGAGGCAAATTCTTTCAACGCCTTCGTGGGACATGTGAAACAATGTACGGAGCCGGTCATCACATTCAGAGAAGATGAGGTCAAAACGATATCAAATGACATGGCGGATCCACCCCTGCACGTTATCGCGCGGGTCAACGGGATTCCGTACAAGAGAGTGCTTGATAGATACTGGCTCGTCCAGTAACATCATAACCACTGTAGCCTTGAAGCATTTGAAGCTGCCAGCCTCTCACATCATAGCCTCCACGTACACACTGCGAGATTTTAATGATGCAATATGCTCGACAGTCGGCATAGTCGTTCTGCCAGTCCAGGTAGGACAAAAGTCAATACCTACACTGTGCCATGTGTTGGAAGGTGAAATGGCTTATAATATACTGCTAGGGCGGCCTTGGATCAGGGATATGAAATGTGTCCCTTCGATCGCCCACCAGTGCTTGAAGTATGCTTATGAAGGAGAAATACATGTAGTCCCAATGGACTTAGAGCCCTTCAAGTATTGCAATGCGGTACAATTCATACCTCAATCGACCCTCCCTTCAACGCATTTGGATTTCCAATTAAATCCATCTAAACAAGGTCCAATACCGCGAGGCACCACCGGTGGCCAACAAGGCAAAATCCCGACCAGGTGAGACTTCATCATCGGCTCCTTCATCATCAACGCCACCTATCATGGCCCAACAGAAGGACAAGGGAAAACAAATCATGGAAGAGGTTAAGCCCTTAGAAGAAAGGTTGCCCACAATTTCAACAATAACAACAGAGGAAGCGCCCAACGCAACGGAAACCAAGATTCCTGAACCACCAAACATGGAATGGACTCAGGAAGGACTACCGTTTCCTCCCACCCAATCATCAACAATCACTGTTGAAATGGCCAGTACAGGCCTGGGGGAATACTTAGTGCAAAATGTTGTGGCAACCCCCACACTGGAGTCGATACAAGACATGGGAAGACCTCGCCTTCCCATTGGAACAATCGTCCCTCTAGGCTACCCACCGAACCAGACAAATTTTGTGTATGGGGGCTTTGATCATGGTCTTGAACCATGCCAACAAAAGGAAACAGACGAAGAGCCTTTTGTTGAAAACATCAATTATCTGTCAAACCCAGAATTTGCCCTAAAATATCTCGGCCAATGCAATTGGCATGGATACGGGCTCGACAGATATGAGCAAGGGATGCGGATCCTTTGCCAACCAAGATATCAGATGCCATATGACAAGTCAGGGGTAGGGTTCAACCATCCCCTGCCATTAGACATCTTGGTTGAAAATATGCAAGGCCTAGAAATAGGCAACAAGGGGGGATTGGCATTGGGTCCTTATGCCAATCCGAATACAGAATACACATTGGGAGACTACCTCCCATGGTCAACAAACACCCCTGGCAGCAACAATAATCCCTCTTCTTTGCTAGAGAGAGGCGAAAGTTCAGAGATTAATCCTCAAAGAGAACATCAACGGCTGCCAGACATCTTTCTAAAACTGTTCCCCTTAGAGGTTCCAGACGAAATAACACAGTCTCAAGAGAATCAGGTCCCTCCACTAAGAGTGGAACAACCGCAATGGGACCAGATTAATTCACTGGAACAGGAAGAGTCCTCAACGTCGCAAGCAACGAGATGCTTGAAGAGAATGAACAATTTTGGATCTATGAAAGTGATTCAAAAGATGAGACTGAGATGATCTATCTCAGACATGCGCGACAAAATCACCGCGCTCTAACTCATGAAGATCTAATGGGACAGATGGGTATACTGTTAGGACATGAATGGCACGTAGACCCAGCGAGGTGGGACCAAGTGTTAGACCTATGGCTCCAAATTCAAGATGAGCATCGTCCACCTCGAGATCCCATCATGACAGCAATGCCGAGGGAAGACCCTGCCTTCCTTTTCACACATAGAGATGAATTTGCACCTAGAGAGGATCCATTCGTGCCCGTTCCCGTAGAGCCGGATCCGAGTATAGGGAACATCTAAAAGAATCAAGTCATCACACCCGCGGTTCCGGAGACCAAATTCATTCCATCCACATGATCTCCATTGATTTGACCGCACCCATCCGCAATCCGACCGATCCATCACGGTCATTGCATCTAGACATGGATGCCATCGACCGGGATCGCGTCAATTCACCATTGTCACCATCGAGTATCGGCCTTTCGGTGAAATGCTTCATTTTACCCCAAGGACAACTCAGGATATTTTTCAAGCTGAAGAGGAACCCGAGGTTCCAAACGCAGATCTTAACTCAGCTGATGATATCCATTTAATCCCAACTCCACATCAGTTGGAGGACGGATCTCACATGTCAGTCGAGGAGACGACTGACGTAGACATCGGCACAGATTCAAAGAATCCATAGATTATCAGGTTGGGGGTAAGTCTTTCCCCCGAAGAGCAAGCCGAATATATTGCCCTTCTCAAAGAGAAGAAGGAAGTTTTTGCATGGTCGTACAAAGATATGCCAGGGCTAGACCCGTAGCTAGTCATGCACAATTTAACGCTTGATCCGAAAATCAAGCCTGTAAAGCAAAAACTAAGAAAGATGCACCCAACAGTGGCCTTGATGGTCAAAGACGAATTGCAAAAGCTGTTGGATGCACAATTTGTCATCGGCGTGGATTATCCGCCATGGTTGTCCAACATGGTTCCCGTCAAGAAGCCCGACGGGAGGATTCGCATATGCACCGACTTTCGAGACCTAAACAAAGCGAGTCCTAAGGATGATTTCCCCTTGCCAAGCATCGACGCATTGGTAGACGCTACAACCAGGTCACGAAATGCTCTCCCTAATGGACGGTTTCTCAGGATACAATCAAATTCGTATCAATCCTGAAGACCAACTCAAAATGGCATTCACAACGCCTTGGGGGACATTTTGCTATAAGGTCATGCCTTTTGGCCTTAAAAATGTTGGCGCTACATACCAACGTGCTATGACGTATATCTTCCACGATTACATGCACAAAACTTTGGAAGATTACATGGATGATTTGTTAGCCAAGTCTCTCTTGCGCTCAGATCATCTCGGTGACTTAAGCAAGATTCTCGATCGCCTCATAGAGCATAAGGTCGGATTAAATCCCAAGAAGTGCGTGTTCGGCGTCACATCTGGAAAACTCTTGGGTTTTATAGTCTCAAAGAGAGGCATCGAAGTGGACCCAAACAAAGTCAAGGCAATCCTTGAAATGGCTCCCCCAACCACTATCAAGCAACTAGAAGTCTGCAAGGAAAGGTCGCGTCGATTAAACGCTTCATAGCGCAATTATCTGACAAATGCCGACCCATGAACAAATTATTGCACAAGGGGGTCACATTTCATTGGGATGACGAGTGCCAGTCAGCCTTTGACGAAATCAAATAGTACTTGGCTTCGCCACCAGTATTGGCACCACCTAGACCAGGTGTGTCATTCTACTTATACATCTCAGCTACTGAGGTGGCACTGGGCGCAATGCTAGCCCAGAAGAATGAACTTCACAAAGAACAGGCTACTTACTATCTTAGCCGCACCCTGGTCAGTTACGAACTTAACTATGCATACGTTGAGAAACTCTGCTTGGCAGTGGTGTTTGCTACCAAGAGGCTACGCCACTACATGCTGAGCAACACGACGTATGTTGTGTCTAAGGAGAATCCATTGCGATACATGATGAGTCGTACTTATCATAGTAGTCGCACGACGAAATGGATCATGTTGTTGACGGAATTTGACATTGAGTTTATTGGGAAAAAATCTATAAAAGGACAAGTCATAGCCGATCAACTAGCAGAGGCTCCTCTTGAAGACGATCAGCCTCTGGTCATAGAACTACCCGATGATGGGGTCTTCCATGTCTCAGAATCGCCAGATTCTAATGAGCCTGAGTCTCAGGCCGACATAACCTTATTTTTTGATGGTTCTAAATGCGAGCAAAGGGGTGGCGCAGGAATTGTATTCTTCACACCGCAGGGCACTCCAATGCCCCTATCATTTAAATTAAACTTCCAATGCACCAACAACAATGCAGAATATGAAGCCTTGCTCCTAGGTCTTCAGACAGCAATCGCCATGAACATCAAAAGATTGAACATCTTTGGCGATTCGTTGTTAATCGTCAATCAAGTCAAAGGGGTATATCAATGCAAATGCCCGGTTCTAAAGGCCTATAAAGCCCTCGTGGACAAATTCCTGGCAAAACTTGAGTGGTATGACATCGAGGCACTCCCTCGATCATCGAATCATTTTGCGGACACAATGGCCTCCTTGGGGTCACTAATCCCGCAAGACCTTTCCGGTGATATAACAACCATTCAGGTCAAAACCTTATCGCAACCCGCGATGGAGCGCGCAAGCTCAGACTTGACGCCAGGAGTCCACATGATCCAGATCGAACCATCTTCGGATAAGTTCTTTCGAATCCGAGACTGTTTGAAACGTGCCAACTAGGGGTCTTTGTTTTCCCCCACTCCCATTAATAGCAACACAACGCTATTCTTACAAGTTCTATCCCAATCAGCATTTGTTAGGGAAGAACTCCAAAAGGGATTGGTTGTTCAAACTATCGAGGTATCCGATCAACAGGACTGGTATTTACCCATAAGAGACTACCTCAAGTTAGGTAATCTTCCCTTTGGATTGACGCACGCCGCAAAACGAACATTCAAACAGAAAGCGGCAAAATATGTCTTGATAGGAGACATTTTGTATCATCGCAGCTACGACGGAATTCTTCTTCGTTGTTTGGACCAGCAAGAGTCCACTTGGGCAGTCGCCCAAGCGCATGACGGTACATGTGGCGGCCACTTCAGTGGTATGGCCATTGCAAAGCGCATTCTTCGCATGGGCTATTATTGGCCATCTTTAGAGCGAGATTGCTGCGCGTATGTCAAGAGGTGCGTGAAATGTCAACATCATGCCAATTTAATGCACGCACCTTCCCAGGCCCTACAGACAGTCTAGTCTGCTTGGCCATTTTTGCAGTGGGGCCTCGATCTAATCGAAAAGATCTCCCCTGCATCGTCAGGCCGTCACACGTTTATCATAACGGCCACAGAATATTTTACCAAATGGGTGGAAGCAATTCCGTTAACCTCTACGACAGGACCCCGCATTGCGGAGTTCATTTTGCATTACATCATATGTCGTTTTGGTATTCCATCCAAAATAATCTCGGATAATGGGCCATCATTCAAGAACAAAGACGTGCGTGCTTTAACCACAAAGTACAAAATTCAGCACAGCTTTTCAACACCCTATTATCCGCAAGCAAATGGGCAAGCAGAGGCGTCAAACAAAACGCTAGTCGCCATCCTTAAAAAGACCGTCGTAGACAGTCATAAGGATTGGCACATACAAATCCCACTTGCCCTTTGGGCTTATCGCACTAGCATTCGGACGCCCACTAGGGCAACTCCGTTTTCACTGGTGTATGGCTCAGAGGCAGTAATGCCTCTCGAGTTGGAAATTCCTTCCCTACGCATATCAATGCAGGAGTTCATCGATGATAACACTGTGCGGCAAGCCCGATTAGACCAACTTACGTTGCTTGACGAACGACGCGTTAATGCTCTCGAGCACTTACGTATCTATCAAGAGCGGCTTAAGAAAGCTTACAACATGAAAGTTCACCTAAGAGACTTTCGGGTTGGTGATTTGGTTCTGAAGGAAAACCAACAAAACTCTAATTTGTCGTCCCATATGAGGGACAAATTCGTGGCAAATTGGTTAGGTCCTTATGTCATTGATAGTAAAATAGGACCCGGGACGTACCGGCTAGCTTCTCTTGACGGTATCAAGGAAACAGAACCCTTGAATATCAGTCATTTGCGACCATTTCATATCTAAGAAAGCCATATCCCAAAAAAAAAAAAAAACTCCAAGGATTATCGCAATTTGGGTCAACCAAAAAGCTCAAGATTACAATTGGTCACCAAAAGCTCCAAGGATTATCGCAATCTCTTGGTCACCCAAAAAGCTCCAAGGATTATCGCAATCTCTTGGTCACCCAAAAAGCTCCAAGGATTATCGCAATCTCTTGGTCACCCAAAAAGCTCCAAGGATTATCGCAATCTCTTGGTCACCCAAAAAGCTCCAAGGATTATCGCAATCTCTTGGTCACCCAAAAAGCTCCAAGGATTATCGTAATCTCTTGGTCACCCAAAAAGCTCCAAGGATTATCGCAATCTCTTGGTCACCCAAAAAGCTCCAAGGATTATCGCAATCTCTTGGTCACCCAAAAAGCTCCAAGGATTATCGCAATCTCTTGGTCACCCAAAAATCTCCAAGGATTATCGCAATCTCTTGGTCACCCAAAAAGCTCCAAGGATTATCGCAATCTCTTGGTCAATACAAAAAGCTCCAAGGATTATCGCAATCTCTTGGTCAACCCAAAAAGCTCCAAGGATTATCGCAATCTCTTGGTCACCCAAAAAGCTCCAAGGATTATCGCAATCTCTTGGTCACCAAAAAGCTCCAAGGATTATTATCAATATTTGGTATCCAAAAAGCTCCAAGGATTATCGCAATCACTTGGTCAAACCCAAAAAGCTCCAACGATTATCGCAATCGCTTGGTCAAAAAAAATCAAGAAATTCAAAAAAAAAAAAAACAAAAATCATCAAAAACAACAAAGATTTGCATCTCAATTCTAGGCATACTCAAATTCATCAAAAAATTCATATTCTCGCACCTCATCTTCACCTTCACCAAAAACAATCCATCAAAATTACAAAAATACATAGCTGCATTAAGCATTGCATCCATACATTGCATATTTGTAGTCATACAGGTCAAAGGCACCATAAGCTGCAATAGCTCTGATAGTCCATCTTGTTCCGCATTGTCTCATGTTACAAAAACAACAAAAACACCAAGCATAACTTTTACCACACTACGAGTCAGTGGTCTGGGAATGTACCAAGAGTTTCAGTAATTCAGTCATCATTTTCCTCTTTAGCCATGTAGTGTATCAAGTCGAACAGATTTTACGAAGGTAGAGTCATACTTGAAATACACCTTGTTACGTAACATCCCAACACAAATCAAAACACTAAAAATTCCCAAGTTGTGTGAACGAAAGATGAAACCTGCAAAATAATCTAGGTCACCACAAGCGAAACGGTTATCTTGCTCATCCCCCTGTGCGAATGACCCCTAGAATGCTGAGAGTTGGCAAAAGGACAAGCATCCTCCCTACCCAATTCCCTAAGAATCCCTAAAGTTCTCAATAAGTTGCAAAACACAAAAAATTTGCAAAATGTCAAAACTCCAAAATTTGACAAACTACAGTGCACACATCAAAAGGCACAAACAACAGTGATTTTCGTCACTCCATAACCCCAATCCCTTGCTCAAAAGAAAAACAAATCAAAATAAACAGTGATCTCATCACTACAAATGAGCAAGTATCCCAATACAATTGAAGAAAAGAAGGGAGTTGACCTTGAATCCCTGGAACTCTCAACATTCTATAGGTCATAAGGCAAGCTTCAGTACCAATTTGGTTGATAGCCTATCGGTAAATGACAGTAAACCTCCCGCATGACGATATATCTATCACATTAACTTGCGTACAGATCAATATTTGCATGTGGATGAGCTAGCTTATGGCATCCTGGATTACACCGTAGATTAATCTTAGTACATACAACAAAGGAATTAGTGGAGCTAATTAGGTGATCCTCAGTACAGGTTCGGTTGAAAGCCCATCTGGCACTGGCGGTATCCTAACAAATACCACTAAATGAACTCAATTGCACACACAGGGATGTGAAATAACTTGGTCAAAAACAAGTCCGATTCATACCTTGTTCAAAAAGTCTTGTAAGATAAAGTACAGTCATGGCTAGTGAGTTAAAACCGCTCGAGTCTCGTGAAAACCTTAGCTACATTTCTAAACCAACTGTGCTACTTTTCATCCTTACAATACCATCAAAAAATACAAAAAATAAATATATATATATATATAACAAGTCAAATACAACAAATCACATAAATACAAATTATACATCATCACAAAAACAATACATCAATAAAAAAAATAAATTAAAATAAAAAAATATAAATCAAAACCATTTGCATTAAATATTTTGCATTTCATCCATACTATGCATACATGAATTCATCAAACATCATGGACGAATTCAAAGAAACAAAACAAAAAAAATCAAATAAATACAAAAACACAAAAATACAATAAACATTGCCGGACACAAGTGCTCTTGCACTTAACATCTTGGCATAGAAAATTGACATTGGAGTCTACAAATTGTCACTATCCTACTCCCTAAGAAGGCTACCATAGCCGGACCGCTCCACGGGAAGACGGATTTTCGACAATTTAATCCCCAAATGATGTCACAAAAAAGTCAAAACAAAAAAATAACAAAAATGCAACAAAAAAAAAAGCAATAAACATTGCCGGACACAAGTGCTCTTGCACTTAAACTCCGGGCAAAGAAAATCGATGTCGAGGTCCAAATTATCGCTCTCCTACTTCCCCAAGAAGGCTACCATAGCCGGACCGCTCCACGGGAAGTTAGATTTTCGATGATTTCACCTCATTACGGCATCACCAAAAGGGTTAACACCCACCAAAAATAGGTCCAAATGTTGGAAAAATTGCACACGCTTAACGGTAAACCCTCTAAAGGCACCCTTGCACAAGTCATCTTGGGTCAAGCGACTCGTCGCTTCTCTCACGAAGGTCATTCCCTCATCGATTCGTCGCTTGAGGGGGTAGTCACACTTAGTCACCAACCAACAATCACACACCCAATTAAGGAAAACGACATGCATTCAAAGAATCATTGACAAAGACAATCACGCTCCTGCTTGGGGCAGTAAACAAGCAACAATCAAATCAATCAAACACTTGGCATTTCGTGAATCATGAACACAAGGTTCCCCCTGAGGATAAAAACGCCCTTTGCCTGTTCATGATTGATCAATGTCTAAGTTCAAGTCACACCTCAACAAAACAGGTTAATACTTGAAATCAAATTCCTTAGCTCGTCAGAAGCAAGGATTCAAGAATGCATGCCCTTTCCATACTTGGGGCATCAAAATGTTGGGTAGGTTACCAAGAAACCCTAATCATTAGTGCTTTGGTTATCTTTTTTTGCTCGCCCCCCCCCCCCCCCCGCCCCCCCCAAAGGGGCATTGTGACACCAAAACAAAACCACTCCCGATTATGTGACTGCAAACACCGGTCGCTGACGAAAAAAACACCCCCGGGGCAGCCCTCGGAGGTTAAACAGTGGTCTTAACCACTTTCATAGCAATTTTGTAAGGTCAAGAAGCAATTTGGCACACTTGGACACTTTGCCCAGTATTCGTCTCACCCGGGGACGAATTCAAAATAGAATCCGTCCCACCCCAGGACGAATTCTGAATCCGTCCCTGGGTGGGACGAATTCTAAGCTTAACGGGCAAAAAGACAAATGGCGCCAAGTGGCAGCCCAGAACAGTCAGTTGATGACTCCTGCCTCGCACGCGTGTGTAGGTGGACAAAAGGGCCGTTAGAAGACTGTCACAAAAGGCATTTATCAAAGCCCAAGTCAATGGAGGACTCCCCTCCCTCATGGGAAGACAAGACTGCCACATGGCGCCTATGACCAACACATGGCATTTGTGCTTCCCTCCCAAAAGAGACCCCATGGGTCTATAAAAGGTGGGACTTTTCTCACCCAAAATATACAGGTTGAAGGAGTTTTCAAGCAACGAAGTGCTGCCGAGTTGAAGACCCACTTGCATCCCTTTTGGTTCACCTTCCCACATCCACCAATCTCTTTTGCAAGGGAGGTTGTTGGGTGGCTTTTGGAAGCTTGAACCTGACCCAAATCCAACACATGGACACCTGAACCAACCAATTCGCCGACCCCCCAATCCTAAGAGGTTTTGGGCCCATCCCTAGTGGATTGGCGCCGGAATCAAGTGCCAACGGTGGGAGGCCCACTTGGGCACCCCCGCACTTTCTAGGTTTTAGAGCATTCTAGATTACTTTTTTTTAGGTTGCATTTTGTGTTATTATGTTTGGTTAACTCATAGCTGCAATTTCGTAACTTTTGATCAGATTCTAGTATGTTTTGTGTCGCTTTGTTGTTTCACCGACTTGCAGGTGGCGAGATCAAATTCCCGAGGGTAGAGGCCAAATTGGGAGAATCCGACCATCTGGGTCATCCCAAAATGGCCCCAATTACATAACCCCCTTGTTTGCAGGCATTTTGCAGGTCTCGGGAATCGACATTGGAGCAGCAGCAGGTCGGCTTCTTCAACACAGAAGAATTCGTCCCACCCAGGGACGAATTGCAGTCAAAAATCGTCCCACCCAGGGACGAATTCCAGTTGAAGGCAGATTGGCCAGTTGTCTCAGTGGCAATGGCCTTCTGGTAACATTTTCTGTCTTCTGTCAAGTTTTTAGGTTGTTTAGAATCATTTTGTTTACTGTTTTAGATAAATGTTTGCATGCATCTTTTGATGATTTTAGAAGAACAAACACTTTTCACTTGCAGCAGGTGCTACCGACATCTTGGTTGTTTCTTTGTTCGCGGGAGAAGCAGCGGAGGTGAAGAACTCATCGACATCAGCGGCGGCATCATCTTGGCCCGCCCATTGCAATCGTGGGCACGCGGAAAGAGGAACATTGAGTGATTGTAATCGAATTCTTTTAACGCTCCTAGCCCCCGAAAAGGGAGGAGACGTCATTGTAAGAGAGATCAAGGGATATTAATGAAAGGGCTGTGTTTTCTCCATTTGCTTGTGTCTCTTCCAATGCGTTTCTTTTCCATTTCATGCACTTTACGTTTCTAGGACTTAAGCGCATTTGGTTTTGGTTATATCGCAATTAGTGTTTCCTTTGCCCGGAATCTCGTGCTTTCAGTGGCGATCACGGTGGGACCTGTCCCATATTTTTAAAATCACAGAAAACTGATCAAAGTTTTGTGTTTGTGCTTGACAGGTACATTTTTTTGTTGCAGACTGCTATTCGTCTCTGACTGTTACGAATTCTTAACTGCAATTCGTCTGACCCTGAGATGAATTCAAATTCGTCTCTGGGAGGGACGAATTCTGTTCTGCAATTCGTCTCCCAGAGGGACGAATTCCTGCCTGTGGATTTTCAGAGCAGAAATTCAGAAGCAACTGGAGCAGGCAGAGAAGAGGTAGGGATTTTTATAATCTCTGTTAAAATTTTTGTTTATGTTTCTGTTTCTTTGACTGTTTTCATTTTTATCCTGCATTACTTAGGGAAAATCATTCATGCTTGTTTCAATTTTCGCTAAATAAAATGAATCTCACACACTCCACGCAACAATTTTAAACCAAGGAGCTGGTCGTAAGACCCCAGCCCTTGAGCAAGACCAACGGTGGGTTCATCACCACCTTGGCTTAGCTTTGCATCCATTTCCCGATTGTCAACTGTTGTTAGGCATAAATCCTGACGAAAGCAGACCGAGTGTCGCTGGGGTGATTCCCATGCGCACGAGGATAAGTTTTCTATGGTAGGTGCCATTAACAGGACAATCCCCCTTTCGTACTGCCTACGTACCACGTACCTTCTGCTCTCACGTACCTATAGTCTCCCTCTCGTAAGGGCGGGTATATAGAGAGGTTGGTATATCGGCCTGGTTGGTATATTGAAGGGGCGACCATTTTGGGAGTTATATGAGCCGTCATAATGCATTTAAACGATCTTCAAAACCTACAAAAACAAAACAAAACATCAAAATGCACTAAACCAGTTTAGGACACACCATTTAATCCTTAAAAGAGATAATCACGGTTTTGTGAATGTGTGTGCTTAATTCTGCTTAGTGTAGACAAACAAAGTCATAAACGAGATAAAAACTTATTTAGATAGCATAGAAGCACCGCAATGGTGTACACCCGCAGTCAAGCCCAATCAAGGGCAGAAGCTCCGAAAGGTACACAAAAGCGAGGCACAAGTCACCTTCACTTCGAGTCCCGAGGATTTGGTCATACCGCCTTATAGGTCTAACCTACAAAAGAATCCAATTCAGAATCCTCGGTGGGGTATGCCTATTCAAAGCAGCCCCTTTCGGGAAGATGCCTTACATGTAGACCTTGACATAAATAGAGAATCACCTCTTGAAGTTAGGCATGAGTGGCCACCGCGCGATGAAGCGCTAGACAGGCACACCGTCCATTTGGAGGGGCAACGTGGATATGGCGTCCCTTCTTTACCTATCATCAGAACAGAGAGACCAAATCCGGAGCACAGGGCTCCTTACATAGGGCGACCTAACTCCGCCCACCCCTTTACACCCATGAAAGGGAGTACGAGGAAAGCCATCGCATTCCTCGAGGGCAACAAACAATGCGGGAACCTTGCATTTCCACACCGACGAGGATATCATGATCACCCCTTGAGGCCAGAACCTCGAGCACATACCGCTTACCTCGACGGAGGGAAGCGACCCATTGAAACCTTAGACCAGCAAACTCGAGGTAAACACATAGGAGAAACATTCGAACCTCCTGAGAAAAATAGGGTAGACCAAATTGACCCGACTGTCGCCAGATATACCACCCGTCAAGCCCAAACCATGCGGCTTAAACCAAGTTATCAAGAAATAGAGTACCGACACCGCTTGGATAGAGAACGCATGCAACGCGAAGCGGATGAGTTACGCTATGAAATACCTGAGAGGGGGCCAACCCCTCGCATCCAAAGAGCTGAAAAGTATGAGAGGCGTAATCCGTTGGTGCAGGACAGGTCTCCACGACCTCGTCAAGCTCTGCCTCCAAGACCTCATAGATTCGAGAGGGAGGCAACTCCCCAAAACAATGATGGGTACCTTCAACAAGAGCTTGATCAGGGTCATAGGTTTCGCCCGAGAGACTCCTCAAGAATTTTACGAGGAGTATGAACCGGAAGAGGAATATGTTGAAACTCCCCATCAAGGCAGGAAGGATGCCATTCGGCCACCCCTCCATAGGCCTCCGGTTTTACCGTAACTTGCAACAAGAGCGAACAAGAGAGGAAGAAATAAAATCTTCCGATGCATACCAAGCGCTATTGGAGCGTTTGGAGTCTATGGAGACAAAAGCTGCTGGGCATCAAAAACCCACATTACGTCTACTCCGCAGTAATCCGGTGCATCCCTCAGTGCCTACACCTCTTTACCCCGAACACTTCAAGTTGCCTCAATTGGCAGTTTTTAAAGGTGAAGAGGACGCACAAGAACACGTTACACGATTTCTAAGCCAATGCTTCGGCATCCAAGATAATGACGCATTGTTGCTTAGAACATTCATAACCACATTCGCAGGCCCTGCCTCGGATTGGTTCACACAACTGCCCAAACACAGCATAAGCAATTTAGATCAATTAGTAGACGCGTTTCTTGAACGCTTTGCCTTCAACACAAGGAAGAAGGCATCACTAAGTGATTTAGCGAGCCTCAAGCAATTTGAAGAGGAAACAATGGCAGCGTACGGGAATCGATGGAGAGCTTTGCTTTCTAGGTTACCCTACCGTCCTCCTATGTCTGATCTCACGCAGATGTTCGCAAAAAGTTGCTTAAAATCAATCTCTGGTCTATTGTTGCTGCGACAATACGACGGCTTAGAAGAAGCTTTGGCGCAAGCCAGAGTCATAGAAGAGATTAAGATAGGCGAAGGCGCAATTGCCAAGCCTAAGAAGAAAGAGTGGAATAAAACCACTAAAATTGGGACAACGCAACCACAACACGCTGCAGTCAACCAAGTTGCGATAAATGTTCCCGCGCCTGTGCAAGAAACGCAGCCTCAAAAGGCTAACTACCAGGCGGTGCCTCCTGCTTATGAAAGAGATAATAGAAGACAGGAGCAAAATTACCCGCGTCGCCCTAGGCAAAATTTCACCCCATATGCGGAGTCTAGGGACTCCTTATTTGACCGCTTGTCAGCGGCAAATTTAGTCACTCTGCCGGAAATCCAAATTATAGACCCTAACATTCCCAAGCCTAGGGGGTACAGAGAGGAATTGTATTGTAGATTCCATAGGCGCGAGAGGACATGACTTGAATGGGTGCTTGGAAATTCAAAGACCTAGTCCAGGATTTGATCGACAAGAGAACATTGGTTGTGGACAACCCCATCGCACCAAACAACCAACAAATGGGGGTATTCAAGGACCCCTTGCCAGCCCACGAGGCACAAACAAAACCACTCCAGATTAACGAGGTGCGACAAGATCTTCCCACACAGGGATTTGTGGGAATGATTAGCATAGTAACAAGGAACAGAAGGTACCCGGCAGCTGCCCCTGAGGTAGCTACGAGGGAAGTTCCGGCAACATCGCATCCTCAACAACGCCCAACGCGATTACCTCCGCCTAGACCCGAGGTCACGATACGAACCAAACTCACGCAGAGTTTGCGGACCACGTCGGCTAGGCTGTCCATCTACGAGCTTATTCAACAATCTGCTCCCCATAGAGAAGCTCTTATGGACATTTTAAAAGCCATTGAATTACAACCCCACGAGGCAAATTCTTTCAACGCCTTCGTGGGACATGTGAAACAATGTACGGAGCCGGTCATCACATTCAGAGAAGATGAGGTCAAAACGATATCAAATGACATGGCAGATCCACCCCTGCACGTTATCGCGCGGGTCAACGGGATTCCGTACAAGAGAGTGCTGATAGATACTGGCTCGTCCAGTAACATCATAACCACTTGCAGCCTTGAAGCATTTGAAGTTGCCAGCCTCTCACATCACAGCCTCCACGTACACACTCGCGAGCTTTTAATGATGCAATATGCTCGACGGTCGGCACGGTCGTTCCGCTGTCCGGGTAGGACAAAAGTCAATACCTACAACTGTGCCATGTCGTTGGAAGGTGAAATGGCTTATAATATCTTGCTAGGGCGGCCTTGGATCGGGGATATGAAATGTGTCCCTTCGATCGCCCACCGGTGCTTGAAGTATGCTTATGAAGGAGAAATACATGTAGTCCCAATGGACTTAGAGCCCTTCAAGTATTGCAATGCGGTACAATTCATACCTCAATCGACCCTCCCTTCAACGCATTTGGATTTCCAATTAAATCCATCTAAACAAGGTCCAATACCGCGAGGCACCACTCGGTGGCCAACAAGGCAAAATCCCAACCAGGTGAGACTTCATCATCGGCTCCTTCATCATCAACGCCACCTATCATGGCCCAACAGAAGGACAAGGGAAAACAAATCATGGAAGAGGTTAAGCCCTTAGAAGAAAGGTTGCCCACAATTTCAACAATAACAAGAGAGGAAGCGCCCAACGCAACGGAAACCAAGATTCCTGAACCACCAAACATGGAATGGACTCGGGAAGGACTACCGTTTCCTCCCACCCAATCATCAACAATCACTCGTTGAAATGGCCGATACGAGGCCTGGGGAATACTTAGTGCAAAATGTTGTGGCAACCCCCACACTGGAGTCGGTACAAGACATGGGAAGACCTCGCCTTCCCATTGGAACAATCGTCCCTCTAGGCTACCCACCGAACAAGACAAATTTTGTGTATGGGGGCTTTGATCATGGTCTTGAACCATGCCAACAAAAGGAAACAGACGAAGAGCCTTTTGTTGAAAACATCAATTATCTGTCAAACCCAGAATTTGCCCTAAAATATCTCGGCCAATGCAATTGGCATGGATACGGGCTCGGCAGATATGAGCAAGGGATGCGGATCCTTTGCCAACCAAGATATCAGATGCCATATGACAAGTCGGGGGTAGGGTTCAACCATCCCCTGCCATTAGACATCTTGGTTGAAAATATGCAAGGCCTAGAAATAGGCAACAAGGGGGGATTGGCATTGGGTCCTTATGCCAATCCGAATACAGAATACACATTGGGAGACTACCTCCCATGGTCAACAAACACCCCTGGCAGCAACAGTAATCCCTCTTCTTTGCTAGAGAGAGGCGAAAGTTCAGAGATTAATCCTCAAAGAGAACATCAACGGCTGCCAGACATCTTTCTAAAACTGTTCCCCTTAGAGGTTCCAGACGAAATAACACAGTCTCAAGAGAATCAGGTCCCTCCACTAAGAGTGGAACAACCGCAATGGGACCAGATTAATTCACTGGAACAGGAAGAGTCCTCAACGTCGCAAGCAACAGATGCTGAAGAGAATGAACAATTTTGGATCTATGAAAGTGATTCAGAAGATGAGACTGAGATGATCTATCTCAGACATGCGCGACAAAATCACCGTGCTCTAACTCATGAAGATCTAATGGGACAGATGGGTATACTTGTTAGGACATGAATGGCACGTAGACCCAGCGAGGTGGGACCAAGTGTTAGACCTATGGCTCCAAATTCAAGATGAGCATCGTCCACCTCGAGATCCCATCATGACAACAGTGCCGAGGGAAGACCCCGCCTTCCTTTTCACACATAGAGATGAATTTGCACCTAGAGAGGATCCATTCGTGCCCGTTCCCGTAGAGCCAGATCCAGAGTATAGGGAACATCTAAAAGAATCAAGTCATCACACCCACGGTTCTGGAGACCAAATTCATTCCATCCACATGATCTCCATTGATTTGACCGCACCCATCCGCAATCCGACCGATCCATCACGGTCATTGCATCTAGACATGGATGCCATCGACCGGGATCGCGTCAATTCACCATTGTCACCATCGAGTATCGGCCTTTCGGTGAAATGCTTCATTTTACCCCAAGGACAACTTCGGATATTTTTCAAGCTGAAGAGGAACCCGAGGTTCCAAACGCAGATCTTAACTCAGCTGATGATATCCATTTAATCCCAACTCCACATCAGTTGGAGGACGGATCTCACATGTCAGTCGAGGAGACGACTGACGTAGACATCGGCACAGATTCAAAGAATCCACAGATTATCAGGTTGGGGGTAAGTCTTTCCCCCGAAGAGCAAGCCGAATATATTGCCCTTCTCAAAGAGAAGAAGGAAGTTTTTGCATGGTCGTACAAAGATATGCCAGGGCTAGACCCGCAGCTAGTCATGCACAATTTAACGCTTGATCCGAAAATCAAGCCCGTAAAGCAAAAACTAAGAAAGATGCACCCAACGGTGGCCTTGATGGTCAAAGACGAATTGCAAAAGCTGTTGGATGCACAATTTGTCATCTGCGTGGATTATCCGCCATGGTTGTCCAACATGGTTCCCGTCAAGAAGCCCGACGGGAGGATTCGCATATGCACCGACTTTCGAGACCTAAACAAAGCGAGTCCTAAGGATGATTTCCCCTTGCCAAGCATCGACGCATTGGTAGACGCTACAACGAGGTCACGAAATGCTCTCCCTAATGGACGGTTTCTCGGGATACAATCAAATTCGTATCAATCCCGAAGACCAACTCAAAACGGCATTCACAACGCCTTGGGGGACATTTTGCTATAAGGTCATGCCTTTTGGCCTTAAAAATGCTGGCGCTACATACCAACGTGCTATGACGTATATCTTCCACGATTACATGCACAAAACTTTGGAAGATTACATGGATGATTTGTTAGCCAAGTCTCTCTTGCGCTCAGATCATCTCGGTGACTTAAGCAAGATTCTCGATCGCCTCATAGAGCATAAGGTCAGACTGAATCCCAAGAAGTGCGTGTTCGGCGTCACATCCGGAAAACTCTTGGGTTTTATAGTCTCAAAGAGAGGCATCGAAGTGGACCCAAACAAAGTCAAGGCAATCCTTGAAATGGCTCCCCCAACCACTATCAAGCAGCTCAGAAGTCTGCAAGGAAAGGTCACGTCGATTAAATGCTTCATAGCGCAATTATCTGACAAATGCCGACCCATGAACAAATTATTGCACAAGGGGGTCACATTTCATTGGGATGACGAGTGCCAGTCAGCCTTTGACGAAATCAAACAGTACTTGGCTTCGTCGCCAGTATTGGCACCACCTAGACCAGGTGTGCCATTCTACTTATACATCTCAGCTACTGAGGTGGCACTGGGCGCAATGCTAGCCCAGAAGAATGAACTTCACAAAGAATAGGCTACGTACTATCTTAGCCGCACCCTGGTCAGTTACGAACTTAACTATGCATACGTTGAGAAACTCTGCTTGGCAGTGGTGTTTGCTACCAAAAGGCTACGCCACTACATGCTTGAGCAACACGACGTATGTTGTGTCTAAGGAGAATCCATTGCGATACATGATGAGTCGTACTTATCATAGTAGTCGCACGGCGAAATGGATCATGTTGTTGACGGAATTTGACATTGAGTTTATTGGGCAAAAATCTATAAAAGGACAAGTCATAGCCGATCAACTAGCAGAGGCTCCTCTTGAAGACGATCAGCCTCTGGTCATAGAACTACCCGATGATGGGGTCTTCCATGTCTCAGAATCGCCGGATTCCGATGAGCTCGAGTCTCGGGCCGACATAACCTTATTTTTTGATGGTTCTAAATGCGAGCAAGGTGGTGGCGCGAGAATTGTATTCTTCACACCGCAGGGCGCTCCAATGCCCCTGTCATTTAAATTAAACTTCCATTGCACCAACAACAATGCAGAATATGAAGCCTTGCTCCTAGGTCTTCAGACAACAATCGCCATGAACATCAAAAGATTGAACATCTTTGGCGATTCGCTGTTAATCGTCAATCAAGTCAAAGGGGTATATCAATGCAAATGCCCAGTTCTAAAGGCCTATAAAGCCCTCGTGGACAAATTCCTGGCAAAACTTGAGTGGTATGACATCGAGGCACTCCCTCGATCATCGAATCGTTTTGCGGACACAATGGCCTCCTTGGGGTCACTAATCCCGCAAGACCTTTCCGGTGATATAACAACCATTCAGGTCAAAACCTTATCGCAACCCGCGATGGAGCGTGCAAGCTCAGACTTGACGCCAGGAGTCCACATGATCCAGATCGAACCATCTTCGGATAAGTTCTTTCGAATCCGAGACTGTTTGAAACGTGCCAACTGGGGTCTTTGTTTTCCCCCACTCCCATTAATAGCAACACAACGCTATTCTTACAAGTTCTATCCCAATCAGCATTTGTTAGGGAAGAACTTCAAAAGGGATTGGTTGTTCATACTGTCGAGGTTTCTGATAAACAGGATTGGTATTTACCCATAAGAGACTACCTCAAGTTAGGTAATCTTCCCTTTGGATTGACGCACGCCGCAAAACGAACATTCAAACAGAAAGCGGCAAAATATGTCTTGATAGGAGACATTTTGTATCGTCGCAGCTATGACGGAATTCTTCTTCGTTGTTTGGACCAGCAAGAGTCCACTTGGGCGATCGCCCAAGCGCACGACGGTACATGTGGCGGCCACTTCAGTGGTATGGCCATTGCAAAGCGCATTCTTCGCATGGGCTATTATTGGCCATCTTTAGAGCGAGATTGTTGCGCGTATGTCAAGAGGTGCGTGAAATGTCAACATCATGCCAATTTAATGCACGCACCTTCCCAGGCCCTACAGACAGTCCAGTTTGCTTGGCCATTTTCGTAGTGGGGCCTCGATCTAATCGGAAAGATCTCCCCTGCATCGTCAGGCCGTCACACGTTTATCATAACGGCCACAGAATATTTTACCAAATGGGTGGAAGCAATTCCGTTAACCTCTACGACAGGACCCCGCATTGCGGAGTTCATTTTGCATTACATCATATGTCGTTTTGGTATTCCATCCAAAATAATCTCGGATAATGGGCCATCATTCAAGAACAAAGACGTGCGTGCTTTAACCACAAAGTACAAAATTCAGCACGACTTTTCAACACCCTATTATCCGCAAGCAAATGGGCAAGCGGAGGCGTCAAACAAAATGCTAGTCGCCATCCTTAAAAAGACCATCGCAAGACAGTCATAAGGATTGGCACATACAAATCCCACTTGCCCTTTGGGCTTATCGCACTAGCATTCGGACGCCCACTAGGGCAACTCCGTTTTCACTGGTGTATGGCTCAGAGGCAGTAATGCCTCTCGAGTTGGAAATTCCTTCCCTGCGCATATCAATGCAGGAGTTCATCGATGATAACACTGCGCGGCAGGCCCGATTAGACCAACTTACGTTGCTTGACGAACGACGCGTTAATGCTCTCGAGCACTTACGTATCTATCAAGAGCGGCTTAAGAAAGCTTACAACATGAAAGTTCACCTAAGAGACTTTCGGGTTGGTGATTTGGTTCTGAAGGAAAACCAACAAAACTCTAATTTGCCGTCCCATATGAGGGACAAATTCATGGCAAATTGGTTAGGTCCTTATGTCATTGATAGTAAAATAGGACCCGGGACGTACCGGCTAGCTTCTCTTGACGGTATCAAGGAAACAGAACCCTTGAATATCAGTCATTTGCGACCATTTCATATCTAAGAAAGCCATATCCCAAAAAAAAAAAAAAAAAAAACTCCAAGGATTATCGCAATTTCTTGGTCAACCCAAAAAGCTCCAAGGATTATCGCAATCTCTTGGTCACCCAAAAAGCTCCAAGGATTATCGCAATCTCTTGGTCACCCAAAAAGCTCCAAGGATTATCGCAATCTCTTGGTCAAGGCGGTCACCAAAAAGCTCCAAGGATTATCGCAATCTCTTGGTCACCCAAAAAGCTCCAAGGATTATCGCAATCTCTTGGTCACCCAAAAAGCTCCAAGGATTATCGCAATCTCTTGGTCAACCCAAAAAGCTCCAAGGATTATCGCAATCTCTTGGTCACCCAAAAAGCTCCAAGGATTATCGCAATCTCTTGGTCACCCAAAAAGCTCCAAGGATTATCGCAATCTCTTGGTCACCCAAAAAGCTCCAAGGATTATCGCAATCTCTTGGTCAATCCAAAAAGCTCCAAGGATTATCGCAATTTGTCACCAAAGCTCAAGGATTATCAATCTTGGTCACCAAGCTCAGTTTAATTCTGTAAAGCTCCAAGGATTATCGCAATCTCTTGGTCACCAAAAAGCTCCAAGGATTATCGCAATCTCTTGGTCACCCAAAAAAGCTCCAAGGATTATCGCAATCTCTTGGTCACCCAAAAAGCTCCAAGGATTATCGCAATCTCTTGGTCAACCCAAAAAGCTCCAAGGATTATCGCAATCTCTTGGTCACCCAAAAAGCTCCAAGGATTATCGCAATCTCTTGGTCACCCAAAAAGCTCCAAGGATTATCGCAATCTCTTGGTCACCCAAAAAGCTCCAAGGATTATCGCAATCTCTTGGTCACCCAAAAAGCTCCAAGGATTATCGCAATCTCTTGGTCACTACAAAAAGCTCCAAGGATTATCGCAATCTCTTGGTCAACCCAAAAAGCTCCAAGGATTATCGCAATCTCTTGGTCACCCAAAAAGCTCCAAGGATTATCGCAATCTCTTGGTCAAAAAAAATAAAAGGATTATCGCAATCTCTTGGTCAATCCAAAAAGCTCCAAGGATTATCGCAATCACTTGGTCAAACCCAAAAAGCTCCAACGATTATCGCAATCGCTTGGTCAAAAAAAAAAAAAAAAAAAAAAAAAAAAACAACAAAAATCATCAAAAACAACAAAGATTTGCATCTCAATTCTAGGCATACTCAAATTCATCAAAAAATTCATATTCTCGCACCTCATCTTCACCTTCACCAAAAACAATCCATCAAAATTACAAAAATACATAGTTGCATTAAGCATTGCATCCATACATTGCATATTTGTAGTCATACGGGTCAAAGGCACCATAGGCTGCAATAGCTCTGATAGTCCATCTTGTTCCGCATTGTCTCATGTTACAAAAACAACAAAAACACCAAGCATAACTTTTACCACACTACGGTCGAGTGGTCCGGGAATGTACCAAGAGTTTCGAGTGATTCAGTCATCATTTTCCTCTTTAGCCATGTAGTGTATCAAGTCGAACAGATTTTACGAAGGTAGAGTCATACTTGAAATACACCTTGTTACGTAACATCCCAACACAAATTAAAACACATAAAATAATTCCCAAATTGTGTGAACGAAAGACGAAAACTGCAAAATAATCTAGGTCACCACAAGCGAAACGGTTATCTTGCTCATCCCCCTGTGCGAATGACCCCTAGAATGCTGAGAGTTGGCAAAAGGACAAGCATCCTCCCTACCCAATTCCCTAAGAATCCCTAAAGTTCTCAACAGTTGCAAAACACAAAAAAATTTGCAAAATGTCAAAACTCCAAAATTTGACAAACTACAGTGCACACATCAAAAGGCACAAACAACAGTGATTTTGGTCACTCCATAACCCCAATCCCTTGCTCGAAAGAAAAACAAATCAAAATGAATAGTGATCTCATCACTACAATGAGCAAGTATCCCAATACAATTGAAGAAAAGAAGGGAGTTGACCTTGAATCCCTGGAACTCTCAGCATTCTATAGGTCATAAGGCAAGCTTCAGTACCAATTTGGTTGATAGCCTATGGGTAACAGAAGTAAACCTCCCGCATGACGATATATCTGTCACATTAACTTGCGTACAGATCAATGTTTGCATGTGGATGAGCTAGCTTATGGCATCCTGGATTACACCGCAGATTAATCTTAGTACATACAACAAAGGAATTCGTGGAGCTAATTAGGTGATCCTCAGTACAAGTTCGGTTGAAAGCCCATCTGGCACTGGCGGTATCCTAACAAATACCACTAAATGAACTCAATTGCACACACAAGGATATGAAATAACTGGGTCAAAAACAAGTCCGATTCATACCTTGGTCAAAAAGTCTTGTAAGATAAAGTACAGTCATGGCTAGTGAGTTAAAACCGATCGAGTCTCAGAAAACCTTAGCTACATTTCTAAACCATCTGCGCTACTTATCATCCTTATGATACCATCAAAAAATACAAAAAAAAAAAATATATACATATCAAAGTCTTGCATCAAGGTTTCTAACCTTAATTAAACAAAATCACATCACATATAAATCTTAAAGATTTGCATATCATCAACATATGCATTCATCAAAATAAATCAACATACATTACACATTCATTCATCAACATCATGCACAAGATCATCAGATAAATCTTTGTAAAATGCAACAAAAAATACACAAATGAGCACAAAACCAATAACATTAAATATTGCAGCATTTTGCACTTAACATCTTGGCATAGGATACGATGCGCTCTGATTAGAACTCGTCCTACTCCAGGAAGATGAATTTTCGACAATTTCATCCCACCTATGGACGAATAGGGTCAAAGCCCACTTAAAAAAAATCAAGAAAATACAAAAATACACAAAAACAAACAATAAACATTGCCGGACACAAGTGCTCTTGCACTTAAACTCTGGCATAGAAAATCGACATCGGAGTCACAAATTATCACTATCCTACTCCCTAAGAAGGCTACCATAGCCGGACCGCTCCACGGGAAGACAGATTTTCGACAATTTAATCCCCAAATGATATCACAAAAGGGTCAAAACCCACTCAAAAACAAACAAAATTCAACATAAAACAAACAGCAATAAACATTGCCGGACATAAGTGCTCTTGCACTTAACCTCTGGGCAAAGAAAATCGATGTCGAGGTCCAAATTATCTCTCTCCTACTTCCCCAAGAAGGCTAACATAGCCGGACCGCTCCACGGGAAGTTAGGTTTTCGATGATTTCACCTCATTACGGCATCACCAAAAGGGTTAACACCCACCAAAAATAGGTCCAAATGTTGGAAAAATTGCACACGCTTAACGGTAAACCCTCTAAAGGCACCCTTGCACAAGTCATCTTGGGTCAAGCGACTCGTCGCTTCTCTCACGAAGGTCATTCCCTCATCGATTCGTCGCTTGAGGGGGTAGTCACACTTAGTCACCAACCAACAATCACACACCCAATTAAGGAAAATGACATGCATTCAAAGAATCATTGACAAAGACAATCACGCTCCTACTTGGGGCAGTAAACAAGCAACAATCAAATCAATCAAACACTTGGCATTTCGTGAATCATGAACACAAGGTTCCCCCTGAGGATAAAAATGCCCTTTGCCTGTTCATGATTGATCAATGTCTAAGTTCAAGTCACACCTCAACAAAATAGGTTAATACTTGAAATCAAATTCCTTAGCTCGTCAGCAAGGATTCAAGAATGCATGCCCTTTCCATACTTGGGGCATCAAAAGTTGGTTAGGTTACCAAGAAACCCTAATCATTAGTGCTTTGGTTATCTATTTTTGCTCAGCATTGCGTCACCCGCAGCGCTTCCCAAAAAGGGGCATCTGTAGACACCAAAACAGCACCAATCCGATTATGTGACTGCAAACACCGATCGCTTTGACAAACACAGCCCCCAGGGCAGCCCTCAGAGGTTAAACAGTGGTCTTAACCACTTTCATAGCAATTTTGTAAGGTCAAGAAGCAATTTGGCACACTTGGACACTTTGCCCGGTATTCGTCTCACCCGGGGACGAATTCAAAATAGAATCCGTCCCACCCCGGGACGATTTGATTCTCGAATCCGTCCCCGGGTGGGACGAATTCTAAGCTTAACGGGCAAAAAGACAAATGGCGCCAAGTGGCAGCCCGAACGGTCGGTTGATGACTCCCGCCTCGCACGCGTGTGTAGGTGGACGAGAGGGGCCGTTAGAAGACTGTCACAAAAGGCATTTATCAAAGCCCAAGTCAACGGAGGACTCCCCTCCCTCATGGGAAGACAAGGCTGCCACATGGCGCCTATGACCAACACATGGCATTTGTGCTTCCCTCCCAAAAGAGACCCCATGGGTCTATAAAAGGTGGGACTTTTCTCACCCAAAATATACAGAGTTGAAGGAGTTTTCAAGCAACGAAGTGCTTGCCGAGTTGAAGACCCACTTGCATCCCTTTTGGTTCACCTTCCCACATCCACCAATCTCTTTTGCAAGGGAGGTTGTTGGGTGGCTTTTGGAAGCTTGAATCGGACCCAAATCCAACACATGGACACCTGAACCAACCAATTCGCCGACCCCCCAATCCTAAGAGGTTTTGGGCCCATCCCTAGTGGATTGGCGCCGAAATCAAGTGCCAACGGTGGGAGGCCCACTTGGGCACCCCCGCACTTTCTAGGTTTTAGAGCATTCTAGATTACTTTTTTTTAGGTTGCATTTTGTGTTATTATGTTTGGTTAACTCATAGCTGCAATTTCGTAACTTTTGGTCAGATTCTAGTATGTTTTGTGTCGCTTTGTTGTTTCACTGACTTGCAGGTGGCGAGATCAAATTCCCGAGGGTAGAGGCCAAATTGGGAGAATCCGACCATCTGGGTCATCCCAAAATGGCCCCAATTACATAAACCCCTTGTTTGCGGGCGTTTTGCAGGTCTCAGGAATCGACATTGGAGCAGCAGCGAGGTCGGCTTCTTCAACACAGAAGAATTCGTCCCACCCAGGGACGAATTGCAGTCAAAAATCGTCCCACCCGGGGACGAATTCTAGGTGAAGGCAGATTGGTCGGCTGTCTCGGTGGCAATGGCCTTCGGTAACATTTTATGTCTTCTGTCAAGTTTTTAGGCTGTTTAGAATCATTTTGTTTACTGTTTTAGATAAATGTTTGCATGCATCTTTTGATGATTTTAGAAGAACGAACACTTTTCACTTGCGAGCGAGTGCTACGACATCTTGGTTGTTTCTTTGTTCGCAGGAGAAGCAGCGGAGGTGAAGAACTCATCGACATCAGCGGCGGCATCATCTTGGCCCGCCCATTGCAATCGTGGGCACGCGGAAAGAGGAACATTGAGTGATTGTAATCGAATTCTTTTAACGCTCCTAGCCCCCAAAAAGGGAGGAGACGTCATTGTAAGAGAGATCAAGGGATATTAATGAAAGGGCTGTGTTTTCTCCATTTTCTTGTGTCTCTTCCAATGCGTTTCTTTTCCATTTCATGCACTTTACGTTTCTAGGACTTAAGCGCATTTGGTTTTGGTTATATTGCAATTAGTGTTTCCTTTTCCCGGAATCTCGTGCTTTCAGTGGGAATATCTCTCATTGCCCTTTTTGAGCTGATTTTTACTAGATTGTCAAAATTGATATGACCGAGCCTCTTGTGCCACAGCCAATTTTCTTCTTCCTATCCAATCAAGCACTCTCCTTTTGAAGTCTCTAAGAGAGTATACAGGTTTCCAGATGTCCTTGATCTAGTTTCTATCAACTTTCCACAGTTTGTTGTTCTAACTTCACAACCCTGCTTCTTGAAAATTACTTCATGACCTCTGTCACAAATCTGACTTACGCTTAACAAGTTATGCTTCAGACCAATCACAAACAAGACTTCTTTTGACTTGATTTTTCCGTCACTAATCTTAACTGATCCTTTTCCAACTATCTTAGCTCCATCATTATTTCCAAATTTTACAGAACCACCTTCATATTTTTGTAACTTCTCAATTTTTTTTTGTCATCTGTCATATGACTAGAGCATCCACTATCAAGTATCCATGGTGTAGATTTGTTTTGTGCTTTAAATGTTGTCTGTACGATCAAGGATTCCTTTTCTTCCTTGGGTCACTCCTTTTCTTTCCACTCTAGTTTGATTATAGTTTTGGTCACTTGTTTTGACTTTTCTTTGTCAGTAGCCTGTGCATGTTTTTCGAGAAATTTTATATTTTGTCTCAAACCTTTTGGTTGAAATTTTCTTCCCTGATGTTTATTTGCTACAAATGTAATTCAACAATTTCTTACAATGTGCCGAAAATTATGACAGTTATAACATTCTACTGCATAATCCATCAACGGTGAAAAAACATTTCTACTGGTAAAGTTCCTTTGTCCTACATTATACTTGCAATCTGAAATCTTATGTCCATAACCATTGCATTTAAAACAATAACCAAAAAATGAATGAGTGAACCTGGGTGATGGTCTTTGCCATTTTGTAGTGGGAGCCATAAATTTTCTTCTCTTTTGATGAGTGACATTGGTGAATCCATCATTGTCAATACTCCTCTCGTGCCTGGCATTATTGCTTTCTTTAGCATGATTCATTTTTTCTTGATCAACCCTGATCTTATCTTCATTATTTATGGGTTCTATAGTTATGGCCTTTGATCCATTTGATGATTCTCCTTCGACGAAGCCTAAACCAAATTTGATGCCTGTAGTCCTTTGGTTATTTATAATCTTATCCAGCTTCACAAAACTTTCTTCAAGTTTGTGATATCAACTCATTTTTCGATTCATCTCTTCTAGCTGCATCCTTAAACCAACAATCTCTTCTTCTAGCTTGTTGCACTCATCTATTTTCACGATTAATTGTACTTCGATATCTTCAAATATTTTCTTAAATTCGTCTATCTGTACTTTCAAGCTGGTTATGATTTCATTGGCATCCTCAAGCTTTCTTGAAATTTTCTTATTCTTTTTCCTTTCTATACTCAGCTCTTTAAGTGCAGTGACCAACTCACCTTCCAAATCTACTTCAACCTCAGCCTCAAGTTTTTTATCACATTCCTATTTTTCCTCTATTTTTTCTTCTTCAAATGCCATGAAAAGAGCTTCACCTGTTTCTTCTTTAGAATCCTCACCGGAGTTGTCTTCTGAAGGACTGAAATTCTTGGATATGAAACTTTTCTTTTTGAAGTTGCCTTTTTCTAAAATTTGGTTTCTTCTTCCAGTCACTTCTTTCTTAGTGTGAACCTTCATCACTTTTTTTTTTCTCATTAAGTGGACATTTAGCTGCAAAGTGCCCAACGCCTCCATAGTTGAAACACTTAAATGGTAGCTTTACTCTGTATTTGTCTTTTCCACTTATTAGTTTTTGAACAAAGTTTGCTTCTGTTTCATCTGATGTCTCTTCTTCCTCGGATTCTTGTTTTGCTTTTATATTTTTATGTGCTTTAAAAGTAGCTTCTCTATCTATGGGTTTAGTTTTTCCTATTCTCATCTCATATGCAATCAAAGAACCATGCATCTCATCCATACTAAAAGTATTTAGATTTTTAGCTTCTTCTATTGCTGAAACTTTAGAATCAAATCTTTGGGGAAGAGATCTTAGTACCTTTTTCATGATGATAGCATCTTCCATTTCCTCATCGAGTCCTCTAATCACATTAATGATTCCATTAACTCTCAACATGTATGCCTCTATGTTCTCATCGTCATTCATCTTTAATGCTTCGAACTGAGCTCGATGCATTTGTAACTTGGCCTCCTTGATATTGCCATCTCCTTCATGAATGCTCCTTAGTTTTTCCCACATGTATTTTGCCATTTTACAACTCATAATATTTATCAGCTCGCTGTCCACTAAGCCGCACATGATAGAATTCTTTGCTTTAGAGTTATTCTCAAACATTTTCTTACTAGCATCATCGGTTGGAGGAGTGGTGGGTATTGTGTATCCATTGTCTACTGACTCCCAAATGTCGTATCCCAAAGCACACATATATGTTTGCATCCTAAGTCTCCAAAATGTGTAATTAGTTCCATCAAACAATGGTGCTTTGTTTGATGAGAATCCTTCACCACCTGCCATTGTCTCACTTCCAAGATCACCTTAGCCGATTAAGTTTGTTCAGGAACTTGGCTCTGATACCAATTGTTAGTCTCACAATGACACTGAGAGGGGGGAGGGTGAATCAGTGTAGATATTTAAATTCAAATCTACAACTCTTAATGCCAAAATAATACAAATTTAAAATTAGATAAAGCAAGTATAACAAGAGAGCATTCCACAACACATGATGTAACGATGTTCACCAATTTGGCTACTCCTCAAAAATGACTGCTTGGATTCCCATCCAAATTCAAAATTTGTAAAATACCAATTTTACAATCAATTTACCAGCACCCACTCGAAGGAGCACCAACCCATGATTTATCTACACCAACAGAAAGGAGCACCAACCCCTAATTTATCTACACCAGGAGCACCAACCCCTAATTCCAAGCACCAACTTGGACTGCAATTTTAAAACTATAAGATTGACATAAAAATGCCTTCGCTTATACAAGACCCTGAATGGTTTATTGCTAACCCAACCTCTCTTGCTATTCACCAAAACACCACACACACTTAAGGCTCTGCTTACTGCACTTTTACGGCCCTCTTATAGCCCTCTTGCTATGCTTCTTACTGCACTCTTACGGCTCTCACGGCTCTACTTAACGCTCTCTTACGACACTCTTCCAACCCTATTTTTGCAGCACTTTCCCTCTTTTTCCACATAGTAATTCTCCACGCAGACCTCCTTTTATAACAAAGTTCTGACTCTATTTTTAACTTCCATATTTTTGCATGTAACTTATTAATAGAAACTTCTATATGTAACTTTTTTATCACATAGTATTCTCTTATGCAGCCTATTAATAGTTATGACTCTTTGTTTGGTCTTCGACTGATGACTTTCAGTTTAACCTCTGCTCGATGATTTCACTTCGTAACTGGCCCTATAACTATCATTTTGACTTCAGTTCACTGTTCTTATTTTAGCTGCATGATTTTTCTCTGTAACTGCACCTGTAACTATTGTACTAACTTCAGTTAACTCTTCTTATTTGAGCTACATGATTTTTCTCTATAACTGCACCTGTAACTATCGTATAACTTCAGTTAACTATCACATATCTTATTTCAGTTGGGTTCTCTTCTTAGCTCGTGCCAAAGTGACCTGTCATGAAATCATGACACTTCTGCCTCTTTGTCCTCTTCTCGGATTTTGCCCGCAAAAACACATGTCACGATATCATGACACTTTCACCTCCTTGCTTCTTTTGTTGGCTTGTACCCACGAAAACACATGTCACGATATCGCGACACTTTCACCTCCTTGCTACTTTACTTGGTTTGAACCCACAAAAATATAACATGTCGTGATATTGTGACACTTTTGCCTCCGTACTCTTCCTCTTTACTTTTGTCGCGATATCGTGACACTTCTGCCTTCTTACTTTCTCTCTCCTCCTTTAGTCACGAAAATGTGACATGTCACGATATCATGACACTTTTTCTCCTTTGCTCTTTCTCTTGCCTTTGGGTCATGAAAATGCGACATGTCGCGATATCACGACACTTTTTCTCTCGGACTCTCTCTCTTGCAATATGTCACGAAATCGTGACACTTTTTCTTTCGTACAATCTCTCTTGCAATATGTTGCGAAATCATGACACTTTTTCTTTTGGACTCTCTCTCTTGCAATATGTCACAAAATCATGACACTTTTTCTACTTGCCTTTTTCTCTTCCAACATGTCATGAAATCACGATAGTTTTTCTGCTTGCGCTTTCTCTTCGAACATGTCGTGAAATCGTGACAGTTTTTCTTGCTTGCGCTTTCTCTTCGAACATGTCATGAAATCGTGACAGTTTTTCTTGCTTGCACTTTCTCTTCGAACATGTCGTGAAATCATGATAGTTTTTCTTGCTTGCGCTTTCTCTTCGAACATGTCACGAAATTGTGATAGTTTTTCTTGCTTGCACTTTCTCTTTGAACATGTCGCGAAATCGTGACAGTTTTTCTTGCTTGCGCTTTCTCTTCGAAAATGTCACGAAATCATGAAAGTTTTTCTTGCTTGTGCTTTCTCTTCGAACATGTCACGAAATCATGACAATTTTTCTTTCTTCTCAACATGTCGCGATATCGCGACAATTTTTCTTTCTTGCTCAACATGTCGCGATATCGCGATAATTTTCTTCCTTGTGATTTTCTTTTTATTTTTAGCATATGGGCCACTTCGATATTTTGGAAAATCACTGTACATACTCTGAAGAACCTCTTAACTCCTGTCCACTACATCAACCGATCTGTCTGACTGTGTTGACAACAATGACAATACTGTTGCTGCACCTTGCTGAACACATATATGCACCCTTTGAGAGTCATTGGACAATAGCCAAGTATATTTTTAATACATTAGGGGTACATACTATATGGATGTTGAATACTTAGTTAGACATCCTCTAATTTTGATAAGTTTATAATATGAAAATTGGATCAATATTATGAACTAGTATCACTTCACTAAAGAGTTTTCCCTTTATCTTTGGTGTAGCCTAGTCTCTTGAAGTTGTAAATTATAGCCACCTATATGTAAGTGTTCTATGGAAGATAAATATTATGTTTCCAATGAGGCTATAAATCACCTTCAGTAGATTGTCATGGTCTTAGATCAAGTGGATATTTCAAAAGAATATCCAATTACTGTTCATTGTGATAATTAAAGCTCCATTAAGCTTGTCTATAATATAGTGTTTTATCAATAAAGCAAGCATATTAGGATTTGGATATATTATGTTTAGTGGATTTACACATATGGGATGTTTGATCCCATATTTATGTTATTGATAGAGTAGATAATAGACATATTGACCAAGATAATACCGAAGGTACCTTTTATGTGACTACATAGGAGAGTGCCCCTTAAAGGATGATTTTTAAATATGTGGCATTTAGCTTTACTCTAGGAGATGATCAAATATAGTATTCTATTTTTTTTACTTTCCTTTTATCTCTTATACACCTTGTAAAAGTGTATTTATTGTAATATCTTGTTATTTGACCTAGAGGCCATTCTTTAACCTTGACCTAAAGGTCTCTTGTTATTAGGTATTTATAACCCCTTCTCCCAACATTTTTATGAATTATTGGAGCATAATTCTATTTTAATTAGTTAAATATTTTGATGCCTATAATACCCTTCATATTATGTGTTTCACTTCTATGAGTAATTTTTACATATCTAGGTAATGTGTTGATTCCATTTATTTCTAAAAAGTATTATTAAATCCAAATATAACCCTTTGAAATATGCAATAAATAGTGAGACTTGGCTATATTTTTCTAAAAATAATTTTTACAACATATATAAATTTATTTGACATGTTGAACAACAAATAATGTTTCAAATTTGAATAATTTTATTTGAAGTATAGCACACAAATGACATCCCTACACTCAATATACTATTTTAATATAGAAAATATTCTATCAAAAGGGATTACATATAAGAGTTATGGATAGGAAAAATAAATATACAATAGTAACATGATAATCTTGATCAAAGGAGCTACATAAAAATATAGATTAACCTTTTTTAAAATTAACAATATAAGGGATTTAATATGGAACAATTAAAACCCTACCATCAACAATGATGATAGCTGAAAACTAAGGATAAGTCATAATTATGTTAGTAGGAGTTACAAGACTTTATATAGAATTAGAATTGGAGATAACTAACTACTGATAATGCTAATCTACAAATACTTAAACTATTACTAATATATGGTTATGTTGAATAAGGATTCATATTGTGTCGAAACCTAAAAATGTGCTAACAAACTACCATGTGATAATAATGAACAAAGTGGATTACAACCTATTATATTTGAACCTTGTAAATTGATATAAAGTGATAAATTATTTAGATCAGTAGTGGATAATTATGATATAAGGTTAGGGGTGATTTTAGTGGTGTAAAAGGTTTTAAATGATTGTGGCATGGTGGTTATAGGGGTGGAATGCACAAAAAATTGTATGGTGGCTTCCAAGGTGGACAACGTAGAATACTATGGTGGCCATAAAAGCTAGACAACCTACCCGGATTCATGATGGCTATCAATTCAACCCTATAAATTAAAAAATATATATGATATAAGATCATAAGTAGGTGAACAATGAATCTCAACATTTTTCTTTCAAACTCTTTTGCATTACAATGTTACTTTGAATACCAATAAGAGCAATACATAACCATTTCTTGCCTTCTAATTCCTAGGTTCCTTAGATAGGACCGTGTATCTTATATGGGATATTCACTTGAAGAGGAACAATCACAAAAATATTTTACCCATAAAGCAAATTCATGTCAAATCCACCAAAGTAGGACTAGATCGACCTAAAATGCACCTTTGAAATGATCATAGATCAAATCCTATGCTCATACAAGAACCAGTCAAAAGATATATTATACTCAATTTATATGTCCTATATGCTACCTTATTAGTACCTTATGGCATGTATTACATTGTTATGAAACATTTTATTTTAATTATGGAAACATAAGCAAATACCAATGTGAGACTAACATTAAACTTATATATATATATATATATATATATATATATATATATATATATATATATATATATATGGGTTATAAATACTTCTTTGCACCATGAGGTTGACATTTTACCTTATTAAAGATATGAGATATATCTTCTTCAATAACATGCCTTCTCAATATTTGTATAAGATTGTTATCTATATCATGACCTATCACTATTTTATAAGCTTTTTTATTTCATAGATGGTTTCATCAAATATCTAGAATTTAAGAACATAGAATATTTCTTATACTTGATTTAAAGTTCTTTATATTTATAATATATTTTAATATACTAGTGATATCTAATATTATTTTTGTGAAATATGTAACAATATCAACAATTTTCCTAAATATATTACTGTAGAATGATAGTGGTTTAAAATATTTTTAAACAATACCATTTAAGGATTTTCCTAAATAAAAAAATAGATTAATTGGAGAATTGGTCATGCAAGTAACAAATATATGAAATTATACTCCATGTTAGTATTTATAGGAAAACTTAATATTGTTATGTGAATGCTTCAAGATTTGTATTTGAAGCAATCAACATTTAAGGGCCACTTTGTCACTAGAAACATGATGGCATTGGATTGATACATGATCATTAACAAAAATCAAGTATATTATTTCTCAATATTTTGATCATGCAAATTTTATGTGTTAATAAAATTGAGACAAGAAAAGTATTAAATTTCCCTATCTAGCAATATTTATCAATAAATTAATTACACAAAAATTGCATAGCAATTATGGAAGAGTAGAGATTGGTGGAAAGTTACTTTCAAAATTTTCCTACATAATGCTTTTTTTTCATTACCATGTTGGTTTGCATTCCATAAAGATCCTAATATGGCAACCCCTCCTCTGACCTCCTAGTTTCCAATAAGCAGCATGTGTCCTATATGGGCCACTCACCTCTAGAGGCACAATCACTAAAAATATTCTTGTAAATCCAATGTATGTAAAACCCATCAAAGCACTAATAAAGATAGAAAAAATGTGCCTTCCAAAATGGTAATAGTTCAAAACTTGTAATAAAAAGTCAATACTCATGGGGGACTCAATCCAATGCTACTAAATATTCACTTTAGAAGCACTAAATTATTATATACTATGTTATACTATCTTATTACTATCCTCTAGTATCTCCATGATATTATGAAGGCCTTAGGGAGAGTGACCATGATGACTTCCTCTCTACTATCTTAGGAAGAGACTCTCATGGAAGAATACAAGGATCAATTCAAGATCTTGGAGGATTTTAAGAGTCTGGTGGGTGCCACCAGGTATGGACGCGATACAACTGGGCAATCACATAGTTATCTATAATTTGTTTCTCTGGTGGCTCTATATGACTATTGGTCTCCATTTCCTACCTCATGGTTTCCCCTATGTGGGATTATCTCTATCTCCTAGGTTTTGTTTTGATGCTTCTAGGTTTCTACTAGCCCTTGTGTGTGTTTTTGTGGATTGGTTTTATTTTGGCTCTTGTGAGGACATTCTAGTTCTCCTCCGTGGACCGTGTGAGGACTCTTTTTTGTGCTGAAGGAGGCTTGCATATTTTCTATTTTTTTTTAATTTTAGATTGATATTTTTATGTTTATTCTATGGAGTGTTCTTTGTTTTGACTCTTTTTTGTAAAAGGTTATGGGATCCTTTCAAAACCCCTTTACCAACCCAAAAAAAAACTATCCCACAATAGGGTATACATCATTATGGGACCACTTGTTCTTACTATGAATACAAAATAATTGACTAGTAAGGGTCTAACTTCCCACTCACATACCTAGAGGAATACTGTAATATTTATTAACATGAGAAGTTAATTGTTTATATTATGTAAGGTGTAAGATATATATTATTCATTAATATAAATTATCACTATTTCTATATGTTTTTTATTAACAACATCACTCATTGTTATTTTATATCTTTTGGTATCATAGTTGGTTTCACAAATTTATAAAAACCAATAGCATATAATATATCTTGTAAATGAAAGTTAATATTTTGTACTTAAAATATATTTAAATATACAAGTATAATATAGTGGATTATAGTAAAAAAAATAACTATATCAATGACTTTTTAATATACTAGTGTAGAGAGATGAGATTCATATAATTAATTTCAAAGATTACTAAATTATTTAATTAATTGAATAAATTAATTGGAGCCTTATCCTTAAAGTGGCAATCACTTAGCTATACTCCACATTAATATTTAAAGGTAAAATTACTATTTTTTTATTATATAAATAGTGAGGGTTATGAGAGGGACCCACAACCCAGTACAAACAATCCAAAGGAGGCCAAAAAGGCAAGGATCAGAAAAGGAATCCAAAACCAAAACCAGACGATCACTAATAATAGAAAAACAAAAAACATGCTAATAAATAGAAGTATACCAAAATAAAAACCCCCAAAGGATATTTATAGGCTCTCACTGTGAACTATTTCAATGAAAATAGGGCCATAATTAGAAGCCCCAAACACCTTGCCACCTCGAACACCTTGAGCAAATACATAGCGTTCACTAACACTATGACCAAAACATGATCCAAGCAAAGGTAAACTTACTAATATTATATGATTATTTCAAGATTTGTATTTTAAGAACTCAATATTTGAGGGCTACTTTGTCATTAGAATCATGATGACATTACATTGAAACATGATCATGCATTTGAATGTGTCAAGATTAAGAGTTTTATTCTATATTTTTTGTTTATGTCAATGTTAAGTATTAGAGGGGTTGGGGTTGTTAGGGTTTTTCAGTCGATATTCAAAACTAAGATTTTTAGTTGAGAAGTGGATGCATGATCACTGGATCCATGGAGACTAAGGCTTATTATCTTTTTTCTCTATGTTTTTACGATGTGGCTATGGTAGAAGACACCATTTATGATAATGTATTGTTAAATGGGTTGTTTCTATCAGTTAAAATGAATGCTACACTTGAAATAAATTTCACACTACAAGTAATATATGAAATATAAAAACAAATGGTCATTTAGATTCTATGCAGACCACTATTCCATCATCTAAGTTTTGGGATGGGGTTTATATGGCCGTGGTGTGAGGGTTGTGATTGAATATAATTAGGATTTTTTTGTTTGGATGAAAGTAGGGTTTATTTGATTCTGGATGGAGGGTTTCAATAAAGATAAATGCATTGAACCAAAAATAAATTTTAAAGAAGTGATCCATGGAGGACCATATCAAACAGGAGGGGAACACAACCAACGATTGCCAAGGAAACCATTGAGGATGCCAAAGGTTTATTCAAAGAAAACAAATATGGGTTGCATGAAAGCAACTAATGGATACAAAGTAGTGAAGTTGGAAATAATGGATATATAGGAAGTAATAGATGTGATAGAGAGGAAAGGCCTAATTTATCAATTCATGGGATTCCAACCGACTCTTGCTACATTCAAGAAATGGGCTACCAAAAACTAGAGCACTAAAGGTAAGTTACAAATTTTTACTTACTGTAATGGCTACTTTCTTATTTGTTTTGTTAATGAAGAATATAGGGAGAACATTATTCAAGGGGTCCATGGTTTTTTGGTAGGTCAGGGATCTTCATGAAGCCTTGGCATACCAAGTTAATAGTTGAGAAAGAAATGACATAAACTACCCATGTTTGGGTCTATTTATTTGGTCTTCTGATAGAATATTGGAATTCAAAGATATTTGCAACAATTGGAAATTGTTTAGGAGTTTACATGATGACTTATGATAGCATCCAACACTTAGAGAATATGATTTATGCAACGAGTTATGTTTTATTGATTTTGATAAACCACTTCTAGAGAAGATTACTTTACAATATGGGGAAGAAATATGGTAGCAAGTAGTATATTATGAAAATATTCCATTTATATGCAAAATTTATCATGAATATGGCCATCTAGCCAAGGATTGTCCACATAAGGTCCCTAACAAAGAGAAATAGGATGGGGACTTGGTAGTGTTTCAAATACCTAAACCAAAAAACACAAAGAAAAAATAACAACAAAAGAGAAAACAATAATTTCACCTAACATATTTGAAATTCTCTCCATAGATGAGCAAGTAGATGATGAGGATAATAAAATGGAAACAATTATTATGGAAACACAGTTTGATGAAGAGAGGGAACAGGGAAGGATTGCATGATGAGAAATCACTAAAAGAGCTTGCCTTAATGCTAAGAAATAACAGTAAAGAAAAAAAAGTACAATGTAGAAAACCAACCCAAGTGCAAAACAAAAGGGCAGATTCAAACTACAAACAAAATGGATCCTTAAAAAGACCATACTAATTCCAATATTAGTTTCGTGACTCCTAACCAACCTATAGTTTGAACTAAAAATAAGCAAGATATGAATAAAAGGATAAGGATGCCATAATACTAAGGTTTATAGTCAATCTATTTATGGAAATATTAGAAGCTTTGGCTATTTTTCTAAGCAATTTATGATATTTTTGGTAATTTTTTAAGCTTTAGTTTATTTTTAGTGTTACCATTTTTTGTTTGATTTGTCATTAGCTCCTTTGGCTTAATTTTTGTTGTGTTTATTTTTTCTTGATTTCGTTTGTGGTGTTTTTGATTTATTTTGTTGTTTTTGTTTTGGATTTGTTTTGTTTTGTTGTTTGTGGTTTTTTCTACGTTCGTGTTTTGCAGTTTTTTGTTTGTGGTGTATTTATTTCTTTTGTTGGACATTTTGAGGAATGTTTGTTGTCATTGATGTCAAAAGCATTGTTGAGCAATGTTCATAATTTTTGAGGACATTAGGAGAGCTTAGAAAATGAAGATCAAGTTAAAGGAGATCAAGGACAAATTTGAAAAGACCCACATGTTAATTTAAATTAAAATATTTTAATCCCTGATTAAAATTTTAATTTAAATATTGATAAGTGCTAAGGTTAATTTAAATATTTATTTAATATTTAAAATTAACTTTACTATAGATCTAGTTTAAATTAAAGTATTTTAATTATTGATTAAAACTTTAATTTATTAATGTTGGGTGCTAAAGTTAAGTTAAATATTTATTTAATATTTAATTTTAACTTTCCAAATCAAATTCGAATTGGAAATTTGAAATGTGCCGACGTTGAAGGAAGAAAAACCCTATGTATAAATATGCCAAAATATTGGCATTTGAAATTATCCATGCGACTTATTGTTGGCTCGTGAAAAGAGAAGGGAATTTTGCATGTGAAAATCGAGCAAGGGAAAAATACAAGAGTTTGGCATCCTCCAAAAAAGACACGAAGTGCTTGCAGCTTAGTTGGTAGGCAAGGGCTGCATAAGATGCTGGTGAAATAGTTGAGGCAGGTTAGAAACCCGTGCAAGCCAATTTTTGGGAAGAAGTTCTATGTTTGTCTTTTGCGCAAAACGTGGGGAGAAGGTAAAGGCACCGAAGTACCTTTTGGCTCTTGTGGAGCCATGCAACCCAAGAAGTGGAAGCTAGCACTACAAAAGTGCTTTGGGGAGAACCAACGAGGGTTAAAATCCAACCAAGATCCTTTTGAGTGCATTGAGAAATGTGATTTAATTTGGTTGTCTTGGCCTGTGAAAAGTTAAAGGGAAAAATAATATTTTTATTTTTCTAAAGTAATTTTAATTAAAGTACTTTGCATGTTATTTGGTGTGTAAGTTATTAGGGGAGTTAAAAGGAAGTGCAAAGATTTAATTTCTGAGTTGGAATTTTAGAGGCTAAGGAGTTATAAGGAAGGTTGAATTTTATATTTTGAAATTGAAGAATGTTGAATATTATTTATTTCAAGTTGGATATTATAAGGAGTAATTAAGTGCTAACTTTTGTATTGAAGAAAGGTTTTGAAGAAGAGTTAGAATGATGTTTTTTTCATCTAATATTGGTGTTTGGTAAGGAAAGTGGTTATACTTGAGACAAGTTTTAAAAACTATTCTTCATCAAGAAAAAGGTATGGGTACCTTATTCATTGGCTAAAATAATTGATTGATTGAGTTTTTCTGAAAACTAGTTTGGAGTGAAAAGGAATTGGTTAAGTTTTACTTTATGAGTTTTGTTTGAGACTTATTGATGAAGGTTTTTCTAAAAGAGTGTTAATGCTATAAGATATCTTGTTTTATTAGCATTTTTTAGAGTGGTTTTTTGGAATAAAGAGTTGTTGTTAAAACCTTGTTTGATAAGCATTGTTGTTGAAGCCATTGGATAAGTGAAGAACTTGAACTAGGGTTTGAAAAGATCATGAGTATCATTGTTATGTGAGATTGGTTGATAAGCATTGTTGGAAATATTTTGAGTGAGTGTTCATATACTTGAACTAGGTTTTGTGAGCAAGGATTATTTCATTGAGTGATTGGTTGAGTAGAGTTGGTTGAGCCTAGTCAAGTGGATGTATGAAGTGATTGTTCAAGTTCCATAAAAAAAATTATTTTATATTCTGAATTGAGTTGAGAAAGTGATTTAGAGTCTTATGAGTGTAAAGCATATTGAGTCTCTAACAATTTTCTATATGTTTCTAAGAGAGTGATTTAAAGTGATTGAGTATTGAGGTGAATGTGAAGCATATTGAGTCTCTAATAATTCTCTATATGTTTCTAAGAGAGTGATTGAAAGTGATTGAGTATTAAGGTGAATGTGAAGCATATTGAGTCTCTAACAATTCTCCATATGTTTCTAAAAGAGTGATTAAAAGTAATTGAGTATTGAAGTGAATATGAAGAATATTGAGTCTATAAAAATTCTCTTTATGTTTCTATGATATTGGACGAGTTCTAGTATGGACTTTTTGAGCATATTTGAGGCAAGTTCTAGAGAGGACTATGTTTAGTGCAAGATCAAAGGATAGATATTGAGGATAAATTTGATTTGAGATTGAGTCAAGCTTTGTGTTAAGGCTTGAGGATAGAGATTGAGGATAGATTTGTGCTAGACCAAAGGATTGTGTTTAGTGCAAGATCAGAGGATAGATATTGAGGATATATTTGTGCTAGACCGAAGGACTATGTTTAGTATAGATTTGAGGATTTATTTTGGTGTATATTTGAGGATAGGTTTGTGCCAAACTAGAGATAAATATTGAGCATATTTGTGCTAGATCGAAGGACTGCGTTTAGTGCAGATTTATGATAGATCTTTGGAGGTGATAGAGTATAGAGGATGATAGTCTCCAGTGGATAGAGATCCATTAGCTAGGGTAGTGAGGATATGTGTCTTCAGTGGATAGAGATCCATTAGCTAGAGTAGTGGGGGAAATAGTTCTTCTAGAAGATCACTAACCAGAGATTAGGAGAAAGGAGTTCTCCTATGGATAGAGATCCATGAAATTGATTAGGGTATTGGTGTCTCCTTTGGATAGAGGTCCATAAAAATTGTAATAGGGAAAGGATTCCCAAGATATTTATTGAGAAAGTTGTTAGTAAAATATTTTCTCCATGGAGTAGACCACATTGGGTGAACCACGTAAATTTGGTGTCTCTATTGTGTGTGATGATTTGTGCATTGCTTTGTTTATTGCTATTGATATTGCCATTGATTATATTGGATAATATTGATTGGGAAAGAAAAGTTAAAAGTGGTCTTATACTTTTCACCCCCCTCTCAGTATAAGCTTGTGTTCTTCAATTGGTATCAGAGTTGGTTCCTTCAAAAAAGGTTTAACAACTTGAAGGAAGATCTTACAAGAACACAAATGGCAAATAAAGGCAAAGGCAAAACCATGAGATACAAGAAGAAAATAACACACATGGTCATGAAAGAAAAAGAAGATGAATTTGATATTGTTGTTTTGGGAGGAAGAATGGAAATAGATTCAAGAGATGAATCAAGCAGTGGAGAGTTAACCAGATTGATAAAGTTTTGTACTAGATGTAGGAAGATAGGTCACCTTGCAGTTCATTGTTCACAAGAAGGTGAAGAATATTTTGTTTGTGGACAACTTGGTCATGATGCAGGTTATTGCAATGGTTTTAGTAGTGGTGAAGATGAAGATGGTTCAGAAAAGGATAACAAGGACAACCAAAATAGGTATGAATAAGAAACTCTACTTTGGACAATAGAAGAAATTGAAGACCAAAGGAAAGAGAAAAATTTAGAAAGAGAAAAGGAGGAAGTCACTCTTAAGGAAATTGTTGAGTTAAAAATGGAGAACTTAGAATTAAAGGTTCAAATACAAGAGGATGATAAATGTAAGACAAAGCTTCTACAAGATCTCTCTGACTTGAAAGTTAAGGTTGAAAAGGTAAGGAAAGCTGAAAAAGATATGGTAGAACAATCAAAGGTAAAAGAGCAATAATGTAAAAGAATTAGTGTTGATCTCGAAGAATTAAAAAGGGAGAACTCGGGATTAAGGGTTCAAGCTCAAGAATATGAGAAAGCAAAAGCAAAGTTTCTACAAGAACTCACCAACTTCAAAATCAAGGTTGAAGAGGCAAGAAAAATTGAAGAAGGTATGGATAAAAAATTAAAGACAAAAGATCTAGAGTGTGAAATATTAGAACATGAGATAGTTTCACTAAGGTTGGAAGTAAAAAGCTCCAAGGACAAGCTACATAAGGTTGAGAAAAATTAAAATACTTTGGACAGGATTATCAATGCACAAAGATCATCAATCACAAAAAATTAGTTTTAAAAAAGAACAAGGTAAACATGAAGCAAAAAAAGGAGAGTCAAGATCAAGCACCAGAGAAGAAGAAGCATCAAAAGAAGTAAGTAAAAGAGAGAGTGAGACTTCTAAGGATAAGTTGGAAAATATAAATTTCAACAAGGAAAGGAACAATACACAAGTAAGGAACAGATGGAACTGGAAACATGATAGGGTAGAAGAGACTAAGAGACCAATGGGGTCTAGGCAAGGAAATTTCAATGGATGATGTTTCTCATGTCACATATTTGGGCACATGGCTTCACAGTGTAGGACACATGAAAGACAGGAAAATGGGAATTTCATAAACATGCAACTTTTCCATGGGTATTGCTACTCATGTAATCAGTTTGATCACAAGGCAATGAATTGTAGTGTTCATGATAGGAAAGGATATGGCTTCACTAGGAGAAATCCCAAGACATTTGCACCTCCAAGGAATAATAACATTAAGTGTTATAAGTGCAATAATGATGGACACACAACAAAGTGGTGTAGAGCAGATATTCTAGAATCAAGTATGAAAAAAAATAGAAACTAGAATAGGAAAAGATTATATGGATATGAAAGAGAACAGGAACAGGAACATGGATATGAATGGGAACAAGAACAGGAATAGGAACAGGAACATGAACATGAATGTGGACATGAATAGAAATAGGAACATGGACATGGAAAGGAATAGTCAGAGGAATAAGAAGGATCAGATAAGAAGAAAATAGGATAAAGGTAAAGACCAGTGCTTGTTGGGAGTAGAAATACTCCCACCCCATAATTAACCACCTCAAGAGGAGGTGGGGAAGGGGCTAAGCTAAGAGACTCATTCTTAGCCCCGAGCCCCAAAGGTGACCCTTTGCCATTGATGTCAAATGGGGAGAGATTTGAGTAAGGGGGAGAGATTTGGTATTTGAGTAAAGAGGAGAGATTTGAAGAGAGCATTAAGCCAGGGGGAGCAATGTCCTAGGGGGAGTAGAACAAAGAAAAGGTTAAGTTTTTGGTAAAAATAATTTGGGTTTCCATCAATGACAAAGGGGGAGATTGTTGGAAATTTTGAGGAATGTTATTGTCATTGATGTCAAAAGCATTGTTGAGCAATGTTCGTCATTTTTGAGGACATTAGGAGAGCTCATAAAATGAAGATCAAGTTAAAGGAGATCAAGGACAAAGTTGAAAAGACCCACATGTTAATTTAAATTAAAATATTTTAATCCCTGATTAAAATTTTAATTTAAATATTGATAAGTGCTAAGGTTAATTTAAATATTTATTTAATATTTAAAATTAACTTTACTACAAATATAGTTTAAATTAAAGTATTTTAATTATTGATTAAAACTTTAATTTATTAATGTTGGGTGCTAAAGTTAAGTTAAATATTTATTTAATATTTAATTTTAACTTTCCAAATCAAATTCAAATTGGAAATTCGAAATGTGCCAACGTTGAAGGAAGCAAAAACCTATGTATAAATATGCCAAAAGATTGGCATTTGAAATTATCCATGCGACTTATTGTTGGCTCATGAAAAGAGAAGGGAATTTCGCATGTGAAAATCAAGCAAGGGAAAAAGACAAGAGTTTGGCATCCTCCGAAAAAGACACGAAGTGCTTGTAGCTTAGTTGGTAGCCAAGGGCTGCGTAAGACATCGGTGGGATAGTTGAGGTAGGTTCGAAACCCGTGCACACCAATTTTTGGGAAGAAGGTCTGTGTTTGTCTTTTGCACCAAACGTGGGGAGAAGGTAAAGGCACCGAAGTGCCTTTTGGATCTTGTGGAGCCACACAACCCAAGCGGTGGGTGCTAGCACTGCAAAAGCGCTTGGGGGAGAACCAATGAGGGTTCAAATCCCACCAAGGCCCTTTTGAGTGCATTGAGGTATGTGATTTAATTTGGTTGTCTTGGCCTACGAAAAGTTAAAGGGAAAAATAATGTTTTTATTTTTCTAAAGTAATTTTAATTAAAGTACTTTGCATGTTATTTGGTGTGTAAGTTATTAGGGGAGTTAAAAGGAAGTGCAAAGCTTTAATTTATGAGTTGGAATTTTAGAGGCTAAGGAGTTATAAGGAAGGTTGAATTTTATATTTTGAAATTGAAGAATGTTGAATATTATTTATTTCAAGTTGGAGATTATAAGGAGTAATTAAGTGCTAACTTTTGTATTGAAGAAAAGTTTTGAAGAAGAGTTAGAATGATGTTTTTGTCATCTAATATTGGTGTTTGGTAAGGAAAGTGGTTATACTTGAGACAGGTTTTAAAGACTATTCTTCATCAAGAAAAATGTATGGGCACATTCTTCATTGGCTAAAATAATTGATTGATTGAGTTTTTCTAAAAACAAGTTTGGAGTGAAAAGGAATTGGTTAAGTTTTCCTTTGTGAGTTTTGGTTGAGACTTATTGATGAAGGTTTTTTTGAAAGAGTGTTAATGCTATAAGAGATCTTGTTTGATTAGCATTGTTGAGAGTGGTTTTCTGGAATAAAGAGTTGTTGTTAAAACCTTGTTTGATAAGCATTGTTGTTGAAGCCATTGGTTAAGTGAAGAACTTGAACTAGGGTTTGAAAAGAACATGAGTATCATTGTTATGTGAGATTGGTTGATAAGAATTGTTGGAAACATTTTGAGTGAGTGTTCATATACTTGAACTAGGGTTTGTGAGCAAGGATTATTTCATTGAGTGATTGGTTGAGTAGAGTTGGTTGAGCCTAGTCAAGTGGATGTATGAAGTGATTGTTCAAGTTCCATAAAACAAATTATTCTATATTCTAAATTGAGTTGAGAAAGTGATTGAGAGTCTTATGAGTGTGAAGCATATTGAGTCTCTAACAATTCTCTATATGTTTCTAAGAGATTGATTGAAAGTGATTGAGTATTGAGGTGAATTTGAAGCATATTGAGTCTCTAACAATTCTCTATATGTTTCTAAGAGAGTGATTGAAAGTGATTGAGCATTAAGGTGAATGTGAAGCATATTGAGTCTCTAACAATTCTCTATATGTTTCTAAGAGAGTGATTGAAAGTAATTGAGCATTGCAAGTGAGTATGAAGCATATTGAGTCTCTAACAATTCTCTTTATGTTTCTATGAGATTGGACAAGTTCTAGTGTGGACTTGTTGAGAATATTTGAGGCAAGTTCTAGAAAGGACTTGTGGACAGATTGGTGTGAGCTTTTGTGGAAGCTTACAATACATATTGAGAGCAGATTTGGACAAGTTCTAGAGAGGACTTGTGGAGAATATTTGGACAAGTTCTAGAGAGGACTTGTGGAGCATATTTGGATAAGTTCTAGAGAGGACTTGTAGACATATTAGTGTGAGCTTTTGTGGAAGCTTACAAGGCATATTTGAGACAAGTATTTGAGAAGACTTGAGTGCAGAGTTGATTGATTGATTTGTTCAAACCTTGAGTTGAGGTTTGGGGCAGATCCAGCAGAGTTGAGTTGAGATTGAGTCAAGCTTTGTGTTAAGGCTTGAGGACATAGATTGAGGACAGATTTGTGCTAGACCAAAGGACTATGTTTAGTGCAAGATCAGAGGATAGAGATTGAGGATAGATTTGTGCTAGACTAAAATATTGTGTTTAGTGCAAATTCGAGGACTAGATTTTGGTGTAGATTTGAGGACAATTTTGTGCTAGAACAAAGATAAATATTGAGGAAGATTTGTGCTAGACCCAAGGACTGTGTTTAGTGCAAATTTGAGATAGATATTTGGAGGTGATAGAGTATAGAGGATGATAGTCTCTAGTGGATAGAGATCCATTAGCTAGGGCAGTGAGGATAGGTGTCTTCAGTGGATAGAGATCCATTAGCTAGAGCAGTGGGGGCAAAAGTTCTTCTAGAAGATCACCAATTAGAGGTTAGGAGAAAGGAGTTCTCCTATGGATAGAGATCCATGAACTTGATTAGGGGATTGGTGTCTCCTTTGGATAGAGGTCCATAAACATTGTAATAGGGAAAGGATTCCCAAGAGATTGATTGAGAAAGTTGTTAGTAAAATATTTTCTTTGTGGAGTAGCCCACATTGGGTGAACCACGTAAATTTGGTGTCTCTATTGTGTGTGATGATTTGTGCATTGCTTTGGTTATTTCTATTGATATTGCCATTGATTATATTGGATAATACTATTTGGGAAAGAAAAGTAAAAAGTGGTCTTATACTGTTCACCCCCCTCTCAGTATAAGCTTGTGTTCTTCATATTTTTATTGTTTTTGTTTTGGTAGTGTTTTGTTATGTTGTGTTTGTGGTTTTTTATGTGTTTCGTATTTTTGTGGTATTTTTTTATCATTTTATTTTATTTTTTGTGTGTTTTTTGTTTTGTGTTTTTCTATGTTGTTTATGTGTTTGTTCTATGTGGTTCATGTTTTTTTTTGTGCGTGTGTTTGGTTGTGTTTTTTCTTGTAAACACACTCAAGGAGTATGCCTTTTTTCTTTTTACCTTTTGTGTTTTTGCATTCATGTGTTCTTGTTTTGTGTTGTTTCTTGTTTTGGTGAAAGAGATACCTCTTCCTCCTTGGGTCTTACCCAAAAGTGGCATCCTTTTGAGATATTTTCCACAATAAAAAAAAATGCTAAGTATTATGTAAGTTGAGGCAATCGAAGTATTAAATATCATTATCTAATAAAGTAACCGAAGTATTAAATCTCATTTTATAAAAATGCAACCAAAGTATTAAATCTCATTGTATAAAAATATTTATAGATAATACATGGATTAAAAATATAATGGAATCCTCAAATTACAATTTCTACATAAAAATTAAATCCTCATAAATAGTATATACATTAAGAAGAAAAAATAATTACTTATTAAAATGAGCATATAATACTAACATGTATAGAATTATTTGGAAGATAAGGCAACTAAAGTATTAAATATCATTGTCAAAAACTATTTGTAGACAATACAAGGATAAAAATATAAAGGATTCCTCAAGTTACAAGTTTCACATAATAATTAAATCTTCATAAATAGTATATACACCGATAATAAATAATTTTACTAATCAAAATTTGAAGAACACAAGCTTATACTAAGAGGGGGGTGAAAAGTATAAGACCACTTTTTACTTTTCTTTTCTCAGACAATATTATCCAATATATCAATGGAAATATAAAAAATAGTAATCAAAGCAATGCACAAATCACCATATACAATAGAGACACCAATTTAACGTGGTTCACCCAATGTGGGCTACTCCACAAATAAAACATTTCACTAAAATTTTCTCAACAAATATTTTGGGAATCCTTTCCTTATTACAATGTTTATGGACCTCTATCCAAAGGATACACCAATACCCTTTGCTAGTTCATGGGCACCAACCCATAGGACACACCAATATCCTTTGTTTGTTCATGGATCTCTATCCATAGGACAACACCTTCTCCTCTACTCTAGCTGGTGATCCTCTAGAATACTATTGCCTCCACTACACTAGCTTATGGATATCTTTCCACTTAAGATCTTTATCCTCACTCAGAAGACCTCTATACTCACTACACTAGCTAATGGATCTCTATCCATTGGAGATTATTGTCCTCTGCTTTGTCACATCCAAAGCTTGCTCTCATATCTACTAAATCTATGTCTCAAATATACACTAAACACTATCCTTCGATATAGCACAAATTTACTCACAATTCTATCTCTAGTTTGGCACAAATCTACCCTTAAATTTGCACCAAAATTTGTCCTCAAGTTCATCCTTAGCATAAAGCTTGATCCAATCACAAATCAAATCTACTAGATCTACCCCAAACCTTAACTCAAGGTTTGAAAAAATTAATCAATAAACTTTATTCTCCAAGTCTTCTCAAAGACTTACCTCAAATCTATCCAACAAGTCCTCTCAAGAACTTTTCCAATATGCTCAACAAATCTTCACCAAGACTTGTCTCAAATATGCTCAACAAGTCATCTCTAGAACTTTTCCAATATGATTGTAAGCTTCCACAAAAGCTTACACAAATGATGGCAAGCCGGGATTCACACAAACACCTTCATAGTAATTTCATGGTAATTTCGTTGAAAAAAAAAAAAGCTTAATACGGGTTTACAGTAGTCTCTCCAGTCTACCACTTCTTCCCCAATCCCAAACTTCACCATCCCCCATCCTTACAGCATTTCGGGTTTTTAACGAGGCCCCCGATCCTCTCGGCCATCAATGCCCTGCCTAACAAATTCAAATTCTAACTTTCCCTCCCTCGGTCGAACTCCCATATTTTGTCATAAATGTCCACTGCCTTACCCACCATGAAAACCTCATTAAAGACCTTCTCTGACCTGCAAATGTCGCCTTGGTCAGATCGTCCTTCCGTGCCTCTGTTTCGCCCATAATGTCCACGCTCTGTACTGTTGTGAAGACCATTCCCATCTTAATACACGTGGTCACCAATTTCAATTTCAATCTTTGTGGCAGCCCACGCGTTTAATTAATTTCTTTTTCTGCTTTGTCTTCGGCTGACCGTGTCACTTTAATACACATGGAGGACGCGTGTCACTATGGCCTTCCTTCTCATTTGAACGCGTGTCCACAAGCTTGTCTTCATACTTGTCGCGATATTGCGACCCACTATCCCTTTGCTTTCACCTTGGCGGAAATAGTCGCGATATCGCGACATGTCGCGATTTCGTGACCCCAACACAACTTGTGCCTTTACTCCAAGACTTCCTCTTCTTTTTTTACAAAACCTCCCTCTTGGGCCAAGATTTGAAACAAACCCAACACAAGTACTTAGAAAATAAAAGTAAACAATAAAATGATTTGGAGGATGCAAGATTGCTCCTTGACCACCGGATGCTCCTGCATCAGACACCCGGGTAGATAAAAAAAAGTGACCCTCACTTTTGTTTGGCTAAGGGGAGACCCAAGCGGTCAACCTCCGTCTTTGACAACCAAGTCGCATCTTCAGTTGGTCTGCCCCTCCACTTGATCAAATACTCAGTATACTGCTTGTTTCGGGTGCTCCGGCCTTCACGGGTATCTAATACTTCCTCGGCCTCATCTGTGCTTGGAGTAGAGGCTAGAAATTGCCATGGTTCTGGACTTTGCATGTCCGTACTTTCTCCCTCATGATATTCCACGAGATCTGAAATATTAAAAATAGGTGAAATATCAAGCCAACTCGGCAATTTCACTTCATACACATTTCCTGACTCCCGCTTTCCCAGTATTTTGCATGGCCCAAACTTTTTCATCTATTTATTGTAAGTCTTGGCAAGAAATCTCTCCTTCTTGAGATACACCATAACCTCATCTCCAATCTTGAACTCCTTGAACCACCGCTTCTGGTCTGCCCTTGTCTTATATTGACTGTTCATTTTTGTAATCTGTCTTCTTACTTCCTCATGCAGACTTTTCATATGCTCTACAAATTCTTCTACCTCGGCACTACATTTTTCTCTTCTGTCCAACTTTCTTAGCTCAGACACATTCCTCGGGCTATTTCCATATACTATCTGGAATGGAGATTTATTTGTGCTTTTATTAATTGAACTGTTATATGCAAACTCTGCCTGTGGTAAGACCAAATCCCATCCCTTGGGTTGATCCACTACCAAACACCACAGTAAATTGCCCAGGCTTCTATTGACCACCTCCGTATGTCCATCTGTCTGTGGATGGTATGCTGAAGTAAATTTCAAGTCTGTCTTCAATTTCTTCCACAGAGTTCTCCAGAAATACCCAACAAACTTTGTATCTCTGTCTGAAACTATACTTCTCGGTAGACCATGAAGTCGTACCACTTCCTTGAAGAACAACCCAGCAATGTGAACTGCATCACTTGTCTTTTGGCAGGGAATGAAATGTGCCATTTTGGAGAACCGATCAACCACCACAAATACTGAGTCATTCCCCCTCTGTGTTCTTGGCAAGCCAAGAATAAAATCCATGCTTATGTCCTCCCATGGTCTCTCAGGCACAGGTAATGGCTGGTACAGTCCTGTATTTTGTTTTACACCCTTTGCCATCTGGCATATTCTGCAACTTTGCACAAAATTCCGTACATCTTGCTGAAGTTGTGGCCAGTAGTAATTTTCCTCAATCAAGGCAATGGTCTTATCCCTACCAAAATGCCCAACCAATCCTCCGCTGTGCTTTTCTTTGATTAAATTCTCCCGCATGGAACTTTTGGGAATGCACAACTTACTACCCTTGAACAGCATCCCGTCTTGGATTAAGAAATCCAACCATTTTGTTCTATCCATAGTAAGAGGTATTGAGCAAGCCTTCCAGGCTTCTGCAAAATTCGGATCTGTAGGGTATAGACCCTTCAGTTCTTCAAACCCCACTACTTCCACTGTCAATCTGGTCAGCAGAGTATGCCTTCTGCTTAAGGCATCTGCAACCCTATTTGACTTCCCACTTCTGTGCTTCAGTACAAAGGTATAACTTTGGAGGAACTCCACCCATTTCATGTGCCTTTGGTTCAGTTTTGTCTGACTGTTAATGTATTGCAAAGCCTGATGGTCAGTAAACAGTACAAACTCCTTTGGTAATAAATAATGTTTCCACTTCTTCAGGGCCTGAACTATAGCATAAAATTCTTGATCATATACACAATACTTCTTCCGAGCATCATTTAAATTTTCACTGAAATAAGCAACTGGCTTGCCTCCTTGACTCAGTACCGCCCCTATTGCACTGCCACTGGCATCACAGTCCACCTGAAATACCTTGTTGAAGTCTGGAAGTGCAAAAATAGGCTATTCTGTAACTTTTCTCTTCAATGTATCAAAGCTCCTTTTAGCCCCCGATGTCCATTTGAACTCCTTTTTATCTCCCCTCATTGTCTCTGTGAGAGGTGCACAAATACTACTGAAGTTCTTTATGAACTTCCTATAAAAACTGGCCAGACCATGGAATGACCTCACTTCTGTTGTGCTCCTTGGAGTAGGCCATTCAATGATGGCTCTCACCTTTTTGGGGTCCATTTTCAAGACTTCTACTGAGATTACAAACCCCAAATATACCAATTCCTTCTTGACAAAATTACACTTTTTCAAATTTATTAATAACTGTTCTTCTTGCAGCTTTTCAAAGACCCTCTTGATATGCATTAGGTGTTCCTCCAGGGTCCTGCTGAATATCAATATATCATCTAAATAAACAATAACAAACTTTCCAAAAATTCTTTCAGTACTTCATTCATCAGCCGCATGAAGGTACTTGGTGCATTGGACAGTCCAAAGGGCATGACCAACCACTCAAACAGGCCTTCTCTTGTTTTGAAGGCTGTCTTCCATTCATCTCCCTCTTGGATACGGATTTGATGATAGCCACTTTTCAGGTCAATCTTTGTGAAGTACTCAGCTCCACTTAAACAGTCCATGATATCATCCATTCTTGGTAATGGGAATCTGTACTTAATAGTAATTTTGTTGATGGCCCGTGAATCTATACACATCCTCCATTCCCCATCCTTCTTTGGTGCCAGCACTGCAGGGACTGCGCATGGGCTCAAGCTTTCCTGAATTAATCCCTTTTCTAATAATTCTTGGACCTATCTATTTAATTCCTCAGTCTCTACAGGTGTCATCTTGTGCGCAGCTTTATTTGGCAGGCTTGATCCTGGTATTAAATCTATATGATGGCTAATTTTTCTCACAGGGGTAAGCCCTCGGGCACATTGTCGGACACAATGTCCGGAAATTCCTCCAAACAGATTTATAATTTTTGCTGGGGTATCCTGGCATTCCTTCCCCCTAACTCTAGGGATTATTGCATAACATAAATGTTCATGCTTTAACCCGTTCAGAAACTCTCTCCCCTCAACTAAAAAGACTCTGGAAATATGACATGCCTTTTCATCTGCATCCTTCAAGGGCTTTAGTTTATGGCGTACACCATTCTTTGTCAATTAGTAGGTGTTGGCTCGGCCATCATGTACTGCACTTCGGTCAAACTGCCAGGGTCTCCCCAGCAACATGTGGCAAGCATCCATGGGAAATATGTCACACAGGACCTCATCACAATAATTTCCAATGTTAAATTTAATAGAACACTGCTCATTGACCAAAGCTCTGTGGTCCTTTTGCAACCATGCGACCCGGTATGGGTGTGGGTGCTTCTTCCTTTCTAGCTGTAACTTGGTAACCATTTCCTCAGAAACCAGGTTATCCGTGCTACCATTATCAATAATGATATTGCAAACCTTGCCCGCACATTTACATCTAGTGCGGAATAAGCTTTTCCTCTGGTCTGTGTCCTTCTCCCCGTTCAACAGGACTCTTCTTACAATCATTGTCTCTCCCCTCTCTGCTTCTTCGAAATGCTCGGATTCAGCATCCTCCTCCGCCACAGCAGCTCTGGCTGGACCCTCAGGCCTCTTGTTTGTTCTTTCTCGGTGTTGTGGACATTCAAATGCCCGGTGTCCTTCTTCACCACAGTGGAAACACGTTCCACGAAATACTCCTCTTCCAAATCCTCATCCAGATCCACCCCGTCCTCTTGGGTAGCTGTTCTGATCTCGAGGCTGATAAACATCCTCTTCATTTTGGTCTTGGTTACTACTGGATTCACTAGTTTTCTTCGGATCCTTGTACTTTTCCCCACTGGTTCTCCCACCAGTCCTTCCACCTTAGCCTCTTCCTCTTTGCTTGCCTTCAAACCGCCTGTTCAGCTTTTCTTCTACCTTCAAGGCAAATTGGTAAGCATCCTCAATGGTGTTTAATCAAACCAGGCTCAGTTCTTCCTGGATACCAAGCCTCAACCCATTAATGTAACGAGCTACCTTCTCTTTTTTTGCCTCTAAATGCCCTGTTCTAATAGAAATTTTGTAAAACTCTTCAGTGTACTCTTGGACAGTTTTGTTTGTTTGTCTCAAGATCTGCATTTTTCTTAGCAGATCCAACTCGTAATCTGCTAAGATGAACTGTATTTTAAGATTCTCCACCATTCTATCCCATCTCATTATTCTCTCCTTCCCTCTCCTGTTCCTCTCCAACTGGATTCCTCTCCACCAAATGCTGGCATGGCCCTTCAACTTTGTCTTAGAAAATCTGACTCGGTTAGGGTCTTCAACTTCCTCATACTCGAAATATTCCTCCAAATCATTTATCCAGTCAATCACTTCTTCTGGATTTAGGTTTCCCGAGTATGTAGAAACCTCCATTTTAGGTCGCTTTCCAATCTTAGAGATGGCCTTATACAACCGGGCCTCGAGATGGGTCCACAGCCTTCGCTTCTTCCTCGGGACTCGTTCTTCCTCTTCAACTTCATCTTCACTTTCCTCTTCCCCTCTGGGTTCGCGCCTTCTGCGTAACTCTACTTGCAAGGCTTGAACTTGCCTTTGCAAGGCCCGGAAGTCTTCGACCGGCACCACACCTCCTCCTCCGCCTCGGTTCCTTCGTGGAGGCATTATATATATAGATATGTATATATATATATATATATATATATATATATATATATATATATATATTTTTTAAATCTTCCCACAGATCCTGGTGCAACTGCCTCTTTCTCCGATGATCTGTTACACGCTCAGGAGCTCCTGCTCTGATACCACTTGATGGCAAGCCGGGATTCACACAAACACATTCACAGTAATTTCATGGTAATTTCGTTGAAAAAAAAAAAACTTAATACGGGTTTACAGTAGTCTCTCCAGTCTACCACTTCTTCCCCAATCCCGAACTTCACCATCCCCCATCCTTATAGCATTTCGGGTTTTTAACGAGGCCCCCGATCCTCTCGACCATCAATGCCCTGCCTAACAAATTCAAATTCTAACTTTCCCTCCCTCGGTTGAACTCCCAAATTTTGTCATAAATGGCCACTGCCTTACCCACCATGAAAACCTCATTAAAGAACTTCTCTGAACTGCAAATGCCGCCTTGGTCAGATTTTCCTTCCGTGCCTCTGTTTCGCCCATAATGTCCATGCTCTGTACTGTTGTGAAGACCATTCCCATCTTAATACACGCGGTCGCCAATTTCAATTTCAATCTTCGTGGCAGCCCGCACGTTTAATTAATTTCCTTTTCTGCTTTGTCTTCGGCTGACCGTGTCACTTTAATACACGTGGAGGACGCGTGTCACTATGGCCTTCCTTCTCATTTGAACGCGTGTCCACAAGCTTGTCTTCATACTTGTCGCGATATCGCGACCCACTGTCCCTTTGCTTTCACCTTGGCAAAAATAGTCGCGATATCGCGACCCAATGGTCACCTCTCTTCAATTTGCAAATGATGTCGCGATATCGCGACGTCGCGATATCGTGACCAAAACCTTCTCCCCTTCTTCGTCTGCACCGAGCCTTTGATTTTAATTGCCAATGCGACAGAAATTCAACGCTGCTGAAGTCGAAACAAGAGTCGCGATATCGCGACATGTCACGATATCGTGACTCAAACTGGCCATTGCCCTTCCGAAGCTTTGGGGTCACGATTTCGTGACCCCAACGCAACTTGTGCCTTTACTCTAAGACTTCCTCTTCTTTTTTTACAAAACCTCCCTCTTGGGCCAATATTTGAAACAAACCCAACACAAGTACTTAGAAAATAAAAGTAAACAATAAAATGATTTGGAGGATGCAAGATTGCTCCTTGACCACCGGATGCTCCTGCATCAACAAATCTATTCACAAGTATTCACTAAGAATTCTCTCAAACCTTATTGTAAGCTTCCACAAAATCTCACACAAATCTGTCCTTAATATTTCATAAAAGTTTACTCAAATCTGTCCTTAAGTCCCCTATAGGACTTATTCAACTTTGCTCATAGGATTTTACAAAAGCTTGCTTAACTATGTCCTGAAGTCCCCTCTAGGACTTAATTCAAATCTACCCACAAGCTTTATCGAAAGCTTGCTTCACTCTGTCCTTAAGTCCTCTCTAGGACTTACTCAAATATGCTCACAAGATTTAACCAAATTTTTCTTAAATCAATTACAAAACTTGCATACAAAAAATCAACTCAATATCTCACAGAAAACCTCTTTGATCACACAAACAAGTTTCACTTAGAATTTTGTTTTACTTACATAAATATATAAAGAATGGTTAGAGACTCAATATGTTTTACTCACAAAAATAGTCAATCACTTCCAAACTCTTTTTCATATCAATTTAGAATAAATAAAAATTTGTTTCACAAAAATTGAGCTATCACTCCAACACTTAAATTAATAATGCTCATCAATTTCAACCAACCATTCACTCAATGAAAAAAAGCTTGCTTACAAACCCTAAATAAGTGTTTCACAATATTTCCAAGAACTCTCACTATGGAACTCAAACTTGACTCAAGATGATTCTAGATTCATATAACAATGATACTCATGATCTCAACTTCACATAACAATGATACTCATGTTCTCAACTTCACATAACAATGATACTCATGATATTTCATAAACCCAAATCATGCACATAAAAGCTCACTCAATATTTCCAACAATAGTCAACAACCCTTTTCACTCGAAATTTGCATCTCACAAAATTATACCAACCTAAATTTCACCTACAAGGATGATATGCCCATACCTTTTATTTTGATGAATATTTGACCTCAAAACCTCTCTCAATCACAATCAACCTCTTTTCCAATATCAAAGGTTAGAAAACCACAACCTATCTCAAAAACTTCACAAAATTATTCTCTCCAATAATTAATTCACCATACAAAATATTAGCTCTCAAGTACACCTTATAATCTCCAAACTTTCATAAAATAATATTCAATTCATAAAAAATCAAAACTCCTTTGATAACACTTTAAACTCCAATATTCACACAATAATATTCAACACAATTAATTTTCTCTTAAACACCTTATATCTCCAATATATATTTTTAATGCTAATTAAAAATATTAAACACCCTTATGACTCCCTATCTTCCTTTTTAATGCTAATTAAAAATAAAATATTAAACACCCTTATGACTCCTTATATTTATTTTTAGTGCTAATAAAAAATAAAATACTAAACACCCTTATGAATCCCTATATTTACTCTAGCAAAAATTAATCAAAGTGCCTTCACAAACATCACGTGCCCCCCTAGCACAATTCACACTATAGAAAAATAAATCATAGTACATACCTTATACAATGGTCCATGTTAAAAAGTACCCTCCAAGACTGTGCATGACTCAAACCTGCAACCTGCCGTCATTACGACCCCTAAGCCATAAGGCTTGGATGTCGTTGGGCCATATGCCCAAGATAAAACCAAAGGTGCACAAAGTGCCTTATGCTCCTTGATATTGATGCTTAAACAAAAACCTTGCTACACTTAAAACCAAAGGGGACGTGAATCGAACCCCTAACCTTACCCAACTTCAACACCTTAACCAACCACCGATTGCCACTTGTGCTACCAAGATCTTGGTGATCGAATTTATGCTCCAATTCGTCTTATCACATGATCTGCTCTCTTATTCTTAACACGTGCAAATACTCTTATCCTATTTCACATTATGCATGAATTCTTTTACTCTCAGGCATATGAAATTGCATGGATGGGTTTGAAATAAAATTATTAACCCCCTTTTATACCTTTTCTTGTGCATTCCAATATGTCGGTACTTCCAATTTAATTCAAATTTCAAACTTAGACTTATGGTGCCTTAAATATTTATTTAAATTAAATTTTAACATTTGGTTAAAATATTTAATTTAAATAAATTAAATAATAACTTCTATAAATTGCCAAATGGGTCTTTTGAGGATTTAATAATTTTAAGTTATTCCTTGGACCTTGTTTTCTTCACTTAAACCTTTAGCTCAGAATATTAAAATATGAATTATTATAATATTATTATTGCCTTTTAAACCTACTTCTTCTTCCTTGAGTCTTCAATCTTTTAACCCTTTTTAGGCATATGATATTAAAATAAATATTATATCATATACCTTTGAAAACATTCCTTACCTTTTGGAAAAACACTTGATGATATTAATGATGATGAAACTTGGACATCAACCTTCTTGGCATCAATGACAATAAAACTTGCTTATATTTCCAATAATATCCCCCTTTGTCATTGATGGTAACCCTTTTACATTTTACCATTTATTTTTATTTTTCCAACACTACCCCCCTGAGAAACTGGTCCCTCTGAATAAATGCTCTCCCCCTAACTCAAATATCTCCCCATTTGACATCAATGGCAAAGGGCCACCTTTGGGGTTTAGGACTAAGAATGAGAATCTTAGCTTAGCACCTCCCCCACATCCTATCTTTAGGTGGTTAGTTTTGGAGTGGGAGTATCTCTACTCTCAACATACATTGATCTTTACCTTTGTCCACCTTATTCCTCAACTAATCCTTCTGATTCCTTTGAATGTTCCTATTCCTGCTTGTCTCTGGAAATTTTGCTCTACACCACTTAGCTATATGCCCAAAATTATTGCATTTATAATACTTAATGTTGTTATTCCTTAAAGGTTCAAATGTCTTGTAGTTTCTCCTGGTGAAGCCATATCCTTTCTTGTTATCAACCTTGCAATTTTATGCCTTATTACCAAACTTATTATAAGAGTATCAATACCCTTGAAAGAGATGCATGTTTCTAAAATTTCCATAACCCTGTATTTCATGTGTCCTGCACTATGTAGCCTTGTGCCAAACTTGTGACATGTGAAACAACATCCATTGAAGAAACCTTGCCTTGACCCCATTTGTCTCTTAGTCTCTTCTTCCCCGTGTTGTTTCTTGTTCCATCTATTCCTCATTTGTGCATTGTTCCTTTCCTTGTTGAAATTTCTATTATCCAACTTATCATCATAAGTCTCACTCTCTCTTCCAATTTATTCTTCTGAAGCTTCTTCTTATTTGGAGCTTGATATTGACTCGTCTCCTTGTTTTTTATTTTCTTGTTCAAAACCAAGTCCTATTTTTTTGATGAAGGTCTTTGTACTTTGATAATATTATCTACGATCTTTGAGATTCTCCCAAATATGTGTAGCTTATCTCTAGACTCTTTTAATTCCTTCCTTAGTGAGGCTACCTCATGCTCTAATATTTCACATTCTATAACCTTTGCATCTCACTTCTCTTTAAATATTCTTGTCTTAGATATTGAGTTAGTTAAATATTATATAAGCTTTTGTTTCTCTTCATCACATTCTTGAAATTGAAGCTTGAGTTTTAAGTTGTGCTTTCTTACCTTTCTCAATGCATCAAGAGAAGAAATAAGCTCACCCTCAAGATCAACTTCTCCTTTCTATGATTCTGCCTCTATTTATTTACCTTTAGGATCATATTCATTCCTTTCTTATTTATATTCAAGAGAAGCACCTTATTATTCTTCTATTTCCAAAAGTAGACTTTCTTCTTCTGGTCCTTCAAGAGCATCTTCATATTTGTCATCACTGAAACTAAATCCATTCCTTGTACAAATATCCTCAAGATGACCAAAGTTACCACACCTAAAACACTTTAGAATTATTGGTGTCCTTTTTCTAACAACATTATTTTCTTCTTCCAAAAATAGAATTTATTTTTCTTCAGTATCTAAGGATCTTCCATCACTATCACTTGAACTCTTACTTGCCTTGTTTGCATAAAAATTCTTATTATACCTTTAAAAAAACTTCTTTCCTTGATTGCTTTATCTATCCCTAATTTTCTTTTGGTACCTGTGTTTTCATGTTTCCCTATTCTTATGATCTTGCTTTTCATCATCATTGCTACTTCCAACCTCTGGACAATTAGATGCATAATGGCCATATTTTCCATAATTAAAATATCTAACTAATTTCATACCTTTATACTTTATTGAGTCCTTGTTCCTTCTACCATAATTTGCTTCTTCATAATTGGATAACTCATTGCTTGAATATGGCTTTTTACCCTTTATCTTCTTTGTAACTTTGAAGGCTGCTTATTTTCGGGGAGTATGTTCATCTTTTATTCTCATCTCAAAGGCTGTTAGAATTCCATGTAACTCATCCCTTGTCATAAATTTAATATCTTTTGACTCTTCTATAGCTGAGATATTTTCACTATACCTATTAGGGAGTGATCTTAAAATCTTGTGATAAACATTTGTTTCTTCAATTTTGAACCCAAGTCCTTACATGGAGTTAACAACCTCATCCACACGAAGTAGGTATGCAACAATTTTTTCCTCATCCTTCATCTTTAGGTCTTCAAATTTTCTCTTGTGTTTTTGCAAATTTACCATTTTGACCTTTTTATCTCCCTCATATATATCTTTCAACTTATCCTAGATTTCTTTTGTTTATGTGCAATGCATAACCTTTATAAACTTTGTTTCATGCAAACCCTTTAAAATTCCATTCATTGCCTTTGAATTATTTAGTTTTAGGAGCTTACCATATTTATCTATAGGTGGAGTAGTTGGCGATATGTATCCATCCTCAACTGCTTGCCATATTTTATTCCCTAGTGTCATTAGATGAATCTTCACTCTAACACTCCAAAGTGCATAACTTTTCCCATAGAATAATGGTATCATATTCCTTGAAGATCCATTCTGAGAATCCATCTGCGTTCCTATGATATTTTCCTTAAAGCTTTTAAACTCTTTCGAAGGAACCCACTTTGATACCAATTTAATAACACAAGTTTATATTGAGAGAGGGGGTGAACAATATAATACCACTTTTTTCTTTTATTTTCTCAAACAATATTATCCAATATATCAATGGAAATATCAACAATAGTAATCATATTAATGCATAAATCACCATACACAATAGAGACACCAATTTAACGTGGTTCACCCAAGGTGGGCTACTCCACAGAGAAAATATTTCACTAAAATTTTCTCAACAAATATATTGGGAATCCTTCCCTATTAAAATATTTATGGACCTCTATCCAAAGGAGATACCAATCCTCTAATAAATTTTGTGGATACCTATCCATAGGAGATACTAATCCCCTTTTCTAGTTTGTGGGCACCAACCCATAGGAGACACCAATCTCCTTTGTTGGTTTGTGGATCTCTATCCATATGGTAACTCCTACTCTACTCTGGATGGTGATCCTCTAGAAGACTACTACTTCCACTACACTAGCTTATGGATCTCTTTCCACTGAATACCTCTATCCTCACTACCTTTGCTAATGTATCTCTATCCACTAGAGGCTATTATCCTCTCCTCTATCACCTCCAAAGATTCCTCTTAGCTTTGATCATTCTCTATCTCAAATTTGCACTAAACACTATCCTTCGATCTTGCACAAATATGCTCACAAGTTTATCTCTGGTCTGGCACAAATATACCCTCAAATATACACCAAAATTTGTTCTCAAATTTATCCTCAAATCCATCCTCAAGTCTGTCCTTAGCACAAAGTTTGATCCAGTCACAAATCAACTCTGTTATATCTGCCCCAAATATTAACTCAAGGTTTGAAAAAATCAATCAATCAAATTTGCTCTCCAAGTCTTCTCAAATACATGCCTCAAATATGTCCAAAAAGTCCTCTCAAGAACTTGTCCAATATGTTAAACAAGTATTCACCAAGACTTGTATCAAATCTTCTCAACAAGTCCTCCCTAGAACTTGTCCAATATGATTGTAAGATTCCACAAAATCTTGCACAAATCTATTCACAAGTATTCACTAAGAATTCTCTCAAACCTTCTTGTAAGCTTCCACAAAAGCTCACACAAATTTGTCCTTAATATTTCATAAAAGTTTACTCAAATTTGTCCTTAAGTCCCCTCTAGGACTTATTCAACTCTACTAAGAAGCTTTTACAAAATCTTGCTTAACTCTTTCCTGAAGTCCCCTCTAGGACTTACTTCAAATATACCCACAAGCTTTCACAAAATATTGCATCTCTTTGTCCTTAAGTCCTCTCTAGGACTTACTCAAATATGCTCACAATAATTCACAAAATATGCATACAAAAACTCAACTCAATCTCTCATAAAAAACCTCGTCAATCACACAAACAATTTTCACTCAGAATATTGTTTTACTTACAAAAACATATATAGAATAGTTAGAGACTCAATATGTTTCACACTCACAAAAATAATCAATCACTTCCAAAATCTTTTTCAAATCAATTTAGAATAAAGAATAATTTGTTTCGTAGAACTTGAACTATCACACCAATATTTTCAATCAATAATGCTCATCAATTTCAACCAACCATTCACTTAATGAAACAAAGCTTTCTTACAAACCCTAAACAAGTGTTTCACAATGTTTCCAATAACTATCACTATAGAACTCAAAATTGACTTAAAATGATTCTAAATTCACATAACAATAATACTCATGATCTCAACTTCACATAACAATGATACTCATGTTTTCAACTTCACATAACAATGATACTCATAATATTTCATAAAAACAACTCATGCACATAAAATATCACTCAATATTTACAATAATACTCAAAAATCCTTTCCACTCCAACTTTGAATCTCACAATATTCTACCATCCAAAATTTCACTCACAAGAATGATATGCCCATACTTTTTGTTTTGATGAATATTTGACCTCAAATCTTGTCTCAATCACAATAAACCTCTTTGCTAATCTCAAAGGTTGGAAAACCACAACATATCTCAATAACTTCACAAAATTATTCTCTCAAAAAATTAATTCACCATACAAAATATTAGATCTCAAGCGCACCTTATAGTCTCCAAAATTTCACAAAATAAAATTCAATTCATAAACAATCAAAACTCCTTTGATAACACTTTAAACTCTAATCTTCACACAATAATATTCCACACAATTAATTCTCTCTTAAACACCTTATATCTCCAATCTATATTTTTAATTCTAATTAAAAATATTAAATGCCCTTATGACTCCCTATATTTATTGTTAATGCTAATTAAAAATAAAATATTAAACATCCTTATGACTCCCTATATTTATTTTTAATGCTAATAAAAAATAAAATACTAAACATGCTTATGACTCCCTATATTTACTCTAGAAAAAATTAATCAAAGTGCCTTCACAAATATCACGTGGCCCTCTAGCGTAATTCACACTATATAAAAATAAATCACAATGTATACCTTATACAATGGTCCACATTAAAAAGTGTCCTCCAAGACTACGCTCGACTCGAACCTATAACCTGTCGTCGCTGCAACGCTTAAGCCATAAGGCTTGGCTGTCGTTTGGACATACGTCCAAGATAAAATAAAATGTGCATGAAGCACCTTATGCTCCTTGCTCTCGATGCCTAAAAAAAAACCTTACTGCACTCAAAACCAAAAGGGACGTGAATCTAAACCCTAACCTTGCCCAGCTTCAACGCCTTAACTAGCCATCGATTGCCACTTGTGCTACCAAGTGCTTGGTGATCGATTTTATGCTCCACTTGATCTTATTGCACAATCTACCCTCTTATTCTTAACACATGCAAATCCTCTTATCCTATTTCACACGATGCATGAATTATTTTATTCTCAAACATACAAAATTGCCTAGATGGCTTTGAAATGAAATTATTACCCCCCTTTTATACCTTTGCTTGTGCATTCCAATACATTGGTACTTCTATTTTAATTCAAATTTCAAACTTAGACTTATGGTGCCTTAAATATTTATTTAAATTAAATTTTAACATTTGGTTAAAATATTTAATTTAAAAAAATAAATAATAACTTCTATAAATTGCCAAATGGGTCTTTTGAGGATTTAATAATTTTAAGTTATTCCTTGGACCTTGTTTTCTTCACTTCAATCTTTAGCTCAGAATATTATAATATGAATTATTATAATATTATTATTACCTTTTAAACCTACTTCTTATTCCTTGAGTCTTCAACCTTTTAGGCCTTTTTAGGCATATGATATTAAAAATAAATATTATATCATATACGTTTGAAAACCTTCATTGCCTTTTGTAAAAATACTTGATGATATTAATGATGACGAAACTTGGAAATCAACCTTATTGACATCAATGACAACAAAACTTTCTCATATTTCCAATAAAATTAACATGTTATACTAACATGTATAGAATAGAATAATATTCAAATCAGTATTTGAATAAATGTAGAGGTGTTTCTAGTGTGAATAATATTTCAATTGGAGTTATGAAATATTTGACGATAAAATATTTATAGCCTTTTGACATACTTGATCTAATAATTGTAAAAGAAATGAACTATCATAAACATCAATTTTGATCTTTTGTTCTTCTACGTAATTTCCATAAATAATACCAATAATTTTACTCTATTTGATTGATTCATGGATATTGTGGCTAAATAACGTGAATCTCCATAATATATGTCAACTAATTACTTGTTATTAATCCATAATATTAAAATATATTCACAAACCTAAGCCAATCATTTTCATATGATAAAGGTGTTGGAAATATTGAGTCGTTGAGTTGTCATTGATGTCAAAAGTTATATGAGGTAGTTATAATTGGATGATAAAAAAAGCATGGTATTCAAGATACATATACCAAGGTTCATTACAAAGCAAGAAGGCCAAAAGGATTATAATATTTATTTTAAATATTATAAGGACAAAAAAGGTTTAAGAGGGCTTTAGAAGGTAAAGTTTAATATCAAAAATATAGAGGGCTAAAGGTTTAATAAAAGCCACTTGGGATAAAGGTTTAAAGGCTAGATGTTCAAAAGAAATAAAGTATTATAATATTCATTAAATATTATAATCCCTTGGTGACCAACATTTTTTAAAAAAATCCAATGCAAAATTATGAGCCGACATATTAAGACAAATCAAATTGCATATAAATAATGGCAAATATTTTGTTAAGCTAAGGTTTGATGTGGAGAAGTGCAAATCAAATTTGTTTGCATAGGTTTCAAATTTGTCATAGTGGAGATAAGAGCATAGTTGTTTGTTAGATCGGAAGTGCCTCATTTCATAGCTATCAAGTATGTCAATCATTGTTGTTCGTGAGCACTAATTCATTGATGTTTGGAGATATTTTTTGTTGTTGTTTGAAGGAATATTGGTTGTCGTTTGTTGAGAGGAGCCAAACACTTGTTAAGTGAGTGAATCCACCATTCGTTGAGAGAATCCACCACTTGAGAAAATACTTGAGCATCTGTTGAAGTGTAGTGTACTTTTTTATTGAATGTTATGTTTGAAAATAGAGTGCAGTGTGCTTTTTCGATTGAGCATAATGGTTGGAAAGAGAGTGCATTGTGATTTGTTGAGCGCCATTCGTTGATATTTTGTTTGACATTATTGCACGTATTGGTTGGAGTTTGTAGATCACAATTGCTCACTATTGTAAATATATTTCATTGCAGGTCATAACTATTTGGCTTATCATTTGTAAAAGTCTTTGTTTGTCATTCGAAAAAGAGTGCAGTGTGTTGTGTTATTTTTTGAGCTTTGTGTAAGTCCTCTGTTGCCACTCAAAAAATCTCTATGTTATTTTTTGAGTGCTATGAAAGTTTTATATTGTCTTTCGGAAGAGCTTTGTGTGTCACTTGTGAGTCCAATTTTATTATCTCAGAGATAGTCCATTGTATCCTATTGGAGAAGTCTTTCATCCTTGTCCAAAAAGTTTTTCATTGTTGTTTACTCCTGCAAATTGCTTCAGCCATTTATGAGACATTGAAGGAGTTCCATGCCTTGTGAAAGTCATTGACGTTTGAGAGTTATTTTTCTAGATAAAGGAAGATGTTGGAAGTGTTTTAGGGTTTTGTAAAATGTGCTAAAGAAGACCTAAAAATATCAGCAAAAAAAGTGTTAATGTTTGCATGCGTTGGAAGTGGAAGTACAAAAATTAGGTTTTAGCACTTCATCCATTGGAAAGCAAATTTCAACTATAGTATAAGATCATGGGAGAAGATTGAAGTTCCATTTGGTTGGTTAGCCCAAATGGTTGCAAGTAAGGTTTGGGTGTTAGAGGTCAAAGGGTCAATTCTCATTCGTGCTAGTAAATTTTTGTATGAGGCATTTATAATGGTTTGATTAATATTTGAAAAAAAGTTGTCATGGTAATTGATATAAAGTCTTTATATTGGCAAATAGGAGATATAAGGATGTTTATGGTATGAAGTCTTTTATTGTGTAAATAATGTATTACAAGGATATATATTATAAAGACTTTTGAGTTATTGAAAAATAAAATATAAAAGAGATTGTTGCATATGAGAAAAGGAGTCATAAGGTGTATTGAGTTTTATTTGTTGATTGTACCCTTGCATGATATTTTGAGGGGTTTGGTTTATTATTAAAGGCTTTACTTTGAGAAACCAAAAGAGAGTTGTGAAGCATTATTTTTGGCCATTCTTGTGCATCATTGTTGAATGAATTTGTGAAGCATTTGAGCATTGGTTTGAATGACATGGGAAGTGAATGTGCAAGTGTTAGAGATCATATTTGAGTATGTGTTATGAGCAGAGTTGAGTATGTGTTATGATCAGATTTGAGTATGAGTTATGAGTAGATTTGAGCATATGTTATGAGAAGATTTGAGTATATATTTTGAGTAGGATCTATGAGCAGATTGAGCAGGTTTTGGTAAGTATATTTGAGCAAAGTCTTGTGTGTAGACTTGGAACATATTTAAGCATATTTGAGATAGATTTGTGCATGTAATGTGTGTAAATTTGGGACAAAGTTGAGATAGATTTATGCATGTAATATTTGCATATTTGAGGTAGAGTTGAGATAGATTTGTGCATGTAATGTGTGTAGATTTGGGACAGAGTTGAGATATATTCGTGTATGTAGTGTGTAGATTTGGGGTTTATTTGAACAGAGTTGTAAGCAGGCTTTGAATAGAGTTATCCTGTGGATAGAGGTCCACAAACTTAAGCATAGGGGATTGATATCTCCTTTAGATAGAGGTCCATAAACATTATAATAAGGAATTGGTTCTCAATAGATTTATTGAGAAAATTTAGAAAAAATATTTTCTCCGTGGAGGTAACACACATTGGGTGAACCATATTAAATTTGTGTCTCTCATGTGTGTGATAATTTATGCATTGCCTTATTACTACTATTGATGAGATTGGTTAATACTGCTATGAAAAGATATTGCAATTGATAAAATTGGATAATATTGTTTGGGAAATAAAAGTAAAATTTTATCTTATACTATTCACCCCCCCTCTCAATATAAGTTTGTGTTATTCAATTGGTATCAGAGTGGTTTCCTTTAGGGAAGCATAACAACTTGAAGAAAGATATTACAAGAACACATATGACTCATTAGGGAGGATTTCCAATACACACGGCCATATTGTTTAATGGAACTAACTATGCTTTTTGGAGTGTCAAGATGAAGATATTTTTTATGGCAGAGGGAATTGATACATGGCAATCAGTTGAGAACAGATACGCAAAAACTACAACTCCTCCAATGGATATAAGTGGTAAGAAAATTTATGAAAATAATGCCAAGGCAATGAATGCAATTTTAAGTGGTTTACAAGAAACAATTTTTGTGAAGGTTATGCATTGTAAATCAGCAAAAGAAATGTGGGGCAAATTTAGAGAACACATATGAAGGATATGACAAGGTTAAGAAGGCAAAACTTTAGACTCTCAAGAGGAAGTTTGAGGAATTGAAAATGAAATATGAGGAAGATATTTCTAGATATCTACTTCGTGTTTGTGAAGTGGTTAACACCATTCATGGACTTCAAGAAAATATGAAGGATTCTACTATTGTCCAGAAAATTTTAAGATCACTACACATGAGGTATGATGAAAAGGTTTCAACAATAGAATAAATAAAGGATCTTGCAAATTTGAGGATAGATGAACTACATGGGATTCTCACATCTTATGAAATGAGAATAGAAAATAATAAAACATACAAAAGGGAGGCAACATTCAAACCATCGAAAAAAAAAAAAGGATAAAGAATCAAAATCAAGTGATGAATCAAGCAGTGATGAAGAGGCTAATTTTGTGAAAAGAAATAAGAAGGTTTCAAGGAAACCAAAGAGTATGCAAAATATAAAATGTTTTAACTGTGGTAATATTGGTCACTATGAAGCATATTGTCCATAAAATGGGTATCGTAGCAATGAGGATAAACAATATTACAAGAAGAAGAAAGAAAGAAAATTTAGGCATGAAAAGAAATATAGACATGGTCAAGGTAAGCATGAGAAAAATATTTTTTGAAGGCACAAGAAAAGTTTCTATGTTGAATAAGCAAGTAGTGCTTCAAGTGATAGTGGTGAAAGTTCTTCAGATAGTGAAAAATAAGAGATTATATTTTTGGCAATAGAAGAGGAAAGTGATACTTCAATTGAATACTAAGTAGAAGAGAAATAAGTTACTCATATAATTGAAGAACTAGAAAAAGAAGAGAATTCAAAAAATAATAAAGGAACCACAGTTGATATGAAAGAGGAATTTACTACAGATCTTGAAGAATTAGAAAGAATGAAAAGGGAGAACTTATATTAAAGGCTTAAATTCAAGAGGAAGAGAAAAAAAAGCAAATATTCTACAAGATCTCACTAATTTAAGTGTTTAGGTTGAAGAGGCAAGAAGAGTTGAAGAAAGTATGGCTGAAAAATTAGAGGTAAAATATTTAGAGTGTGAAAGTCTAGAATATGAAGTTATCTCTCTAAAGAAAGGACTTGTGAAATATCTTGATAAGCTAAATAGGTTTTAAGAAAGCTCTAAAATCTTGGATGGAATTCTCAAAATGCAGATATCTCCATTTATCAAGATAAGACTAGGTTATGAAGAGGGTCAAGAGATACAAAAAGGGGAGTCAAGTTCAAAAGAAAAAGAAGTTTCAAAGGAAGTAATTGAAGAATAATGTAAGACCTATGATGGTGAGTTGATAAGTGGAAGCATAAAAGATAACTAAAACAATACACAAACAAGGAACAACGATTATCATAGAAAAGGCAAGGAAAGAACTATGAAACCACACTCTCCAAAACAAGACAAATACTTTTTTCAAGGTTATTATTACTCATGTAATCATTTTGGTCATAGAGCTATACATTGCAGGGTTCATAGCAGGAATAATTTTGGCTTCATAAATAGAAACTTCAATTCATTTACCTCTCAAGAATTATAGTATCAGATGTTATAATTGCAATAATTCTAGATATAAAGCAAGGTGGTGTAGAATATAATTTTGGAACTTCCAAAGACAAGTAAGAAGAAGGATAGTCAAAATGTTCAAATAGGTATTGATTCAAAAGTTCGTAAAAATATTGGAAGAGAAGAAGAGCACTGTAATTTGGGAGTAGTATTACTCCCATACCAAAATTAATCTTCTCAAGATAAGGTGGTGAGGGGGCTATGCTAAATGTTTAATTTTTAGCCCCAAAGAGCACTTTTACATTGATGTCAAAGGGAGAGATATTTTAGCATGGGGGAGATATTTCAACGAGGGGGAGCAGCTTCTCAAGGGAGCAATTTTAGTATCCAGTTGCACTAAAATAATATTTTTTTGAAAGGGTTGTCATCAATTACAAAGGGAGAGATTGTTGGAAATATTGAGTAGTTGAGTTTTCATTGATGTCAAAATTTATATGAGGCAGTTATAATTGGATGATAAAGAAAGCATGGTATTCAAGAAGCATATTTAATAAAGCAAGGTTTATTACAAATCAAGAGGGCAAAAAGAATTATAATATTTAATTTAAATATTATAATAAGGATAAAATAAGGTTTAAGAGGGCTTTAGAAGGTAAAGTTTAATATCAAAAGGCAAGAGGGCAAAAGGTTTAATAAAAACCACTCGGGATAAAGGTTTAAAGGCTAAAGGTTCAAAATAAAGTATTATAATTTTTATTAAATATTATAAACCCTTGGTGACCACTGTTTTTGAAAAATATCCAATGCAAAATCATGAACCAACGTATTAGAACAAATCAAATTGTGTATTAATAAGGGAAATATTTAATTTAGGTAAGGTTTAATGTGGAGGAGTACAAATCAAATTCATTCCAATAGGTTTCAAAGTTGGCATAGTGAAGATAAGAGCATAGTTGTTCACCGGATCGGGAGTGCCTCATTTTGTAGCTATCAAGTATACCAATCATTACTGTTCATGAGCATCGATTCATTGATGTTTGGAGATATTTTATTATTGTTTGAAGGAATCTTGGTCACCGTTATTTGATAGGAGCCCAACACCTGTTAAGTGAGTGAATATATCATTCATTGAGAGAATTTGTCGTTTGAGAAAAGACTTGAGCATCTGTTGAAGTGCAGTATGATTTTCAATAGAATGCCATGGTTGGAAAGAGAGTGCAGTGTGCTTTTTGATTGAGCATTGTGGTTCATGTAGACACCAAAACAACACCAATCCGATTATGTGCCAACAAGCACTGATCATGTAGCACCCTAAAATTGGCACAGTAAAACCTTAAATAATTAAAATTACTCTAGTAAATATTCAAATTCAAATTTTAACCCCAAAACCACTCCCAAACCACCGTTTAACCCGTTTCCTCCTTTCCCGTGCCATTTTTAGAGTTTTTTTTGACCGTTTGATGATATCATCGCCGATTAGACGATATCGCCTCAGATCAAACGATTTCGTTTGGGCTAGGACGTCCAGATGATCTTGTCCCAAAATTGATTTTTCACAATTAGCCTTTGTTCCAACGGCGTCTCTAATCTAGTCAGAAGCATTTTTGCACCATTAGAGACCCTCCCCATTGGATATCTCCCAAATTGGGATGATCTCCAACCTCCTAACTTCCCTCCTAAGCCTATTTAAACTTAGGACTCCCCCTTGGCATCCCCTTGGCTGAAATTTCTTGTAACACAAGTTCTACGTGCATTAGACCGTCTTAAATTATTATTTGCCTCCATATTTGTCCAAATTTATTTGTAGGAACCTTAGTATTTTTCAGCCGGAGCAAGATCAGTTCGTCGTGGAAGATCCTATTCAATTCAAGACGATTTCGCACCAATTCGAGATGATCTTGACTGTAGTCTGCATTGGGGGCAATCAGTGCCCAGAGTTTGCATTTCCTCATTATTTTCTACTGCATTATTCTGTATTTAGTTAATATTATGATTATTCTTTATTATTTTGCATCTTGGGGTTCACCCATGTAGTTTAATTGCATAATAAGGTCATGATTAGCTATTAAAGTGTTACAACTTACTTGCATTTCTATTTGGGATTATTTGTTAACATCCTTATTGTCATTTTACATCATTATCATCTATTAGCATTGCTGCATTTTTTGTATTTTGTGTCTATTTCTCAGTTTGCAGGTCTTTGACGAATTCGTCTGACGAATTCGTCAGATCTCAGACGATCCTGCAGGTCGAAGACGATCCCGTAAAATTCTAGACGATCCTATCTACTTCAAGAATTAGAACCTCCATCAGACATCCAGATCAGGTATGGCTTTGTAATTTAGATTTTTCTCTCTATTTTTTGTTCAAATTTGTTTGTTGTATTTCATTTAGTCTGCATTTTCATAATAGAACAACTTAGATTCATTTGGCCAAACCTAGGACTCGAATGTTTAAATATAAAACTGAACACATTAAACACATTCCCAACCTAGGCATGGAAACTGCCATTCAAATGTTTCCTGGTGAACCCACCATCCGTCGAAAAATCACCATAATACACCTCCCCCGAGAGGCGGGACCTTCGCAAGGCCTCTTAGTCCGAGGTACCGTGCCATCCTTTTCCCATCCTCCTTCCGGGCATGGATCCTATAGCCTGAAGGTAAGGATGCGAAAAATTTGGAGCGATACATTTTGGTGAACCCGACGTGAATGCATTTAAAACCTTTTGAAAACAAAACAAAACAAATAAAATTATAGATGCATTTCAAATCATTTAAAACTAATAAGTTGCATATCATGTTTAGATGGTAGCTCCTAAGAAAATACTAGCAGTTACTATAAATCTTGAAAACCAATTAGGAGCCATAGAAATCAATTATGTGCTTAGTGTGCCTGAAAAAGATAGAAATTCACTTTTGTGGGACGAACTTGATAGAAGGCTAGGTGTCATTTCATCTAGATCAACCGAACTTAAACAAATCAAAAGGCTTGTCCTAGATAGAATCCTAGATCCTCATCAACTCATTTTTTATCATGAACTTTAGAGAGCTTGCCATAGATGGTTAGCTTATAGGAGAGCTCTTGTGTCTTCAAAATTTTTCACCTTCGAGGAATACCTCGAGAATGCAACCACTATACACCAGTTCCTAGGTCGTGTATAATACCAAGAGGTCATTCTTATGGATAGGGAAAGATGGAATAGAGTTCCTCGAGATGTGTTATATCAAGAGTATTGCCATGAGATTTACTTATATCAACCATAATCTGAGACAGATAATATCACTATAGCCCTTTTCATTAAATTCTTGAAAGAAAATTTTCAATTTGAAGAACACGTCATGACTCCTGAAGAACTTGAGCCCATTAATGATATTTATAATTTTTTTATAGAAAACTAGATCATTGCTTTCATTATTATTATTTATTGTGTTTTGTGTGTTATTTTTTATCTTTATAATATTGTTATTAAAACCCAAAAAAAAAAAAAACAAGAAAAACTAAAAAACATAACAAAAACCAAAACATTTCATTTTAAATATTGTAGTAGGTATATAATTAATATATACCTCTTAAGCTTGTTGCATATATATATATATATATATATATATTTGCTGAAATCTAAGTTAAGCACAATGCCTAAACTTAGGAATGGTAAACAAACTGAAGGAGAAGAAGAAGATTGGTTAGGAGACAAAACAAGAAACCCAAATGTCCTTCCTGAGGATCCAATCCAGGAAGAAGAAACTCTAGACCAGCAAGACGATGATCTTGCTGTAGATGAACAAGAAGAAGATGTTAAAGAGGATGGATCCTCATCCCCTAGAGTAGCTCCAGATGGAACTATTGCTTTTGATAACTTAGATCATTTCTGGAAATTTTTCAATAATAACATTGGTGCTCTTAATATGGCAGTTCGTATTGATAAAGGACAAATTAGTGACACTCAAGCAGCCATGGAATATATGTTTAACATACACACTAATCCCTTGTCCTTTGTTGATCAAGAAAGTGATAAGGCTGGACCATCCAATAGAGATATGGTCACTATGATTCAGAACATGCAAAAGCAACAGGTTACCCAACCTCTTAAAGAACTTGTTATTGAGCCTAAAATAATTCCCACACAAAATAAACTTTCCTTCACTGCTTTACTTTGCCAAACTATTGATCAATATGCTTCAAATCAACAAAAACCTAAAATGAAGCCAAACACCAATTTCCAACAATCTGGAATACAACATAATACAACTTCAAAATTTCTTCATAACACCCTTCCTACTAACAGATTACACAATAGCAATATAGCATCTAATATTCATGTCCCTCCATCATATGCTCACAAATCCCATATTAATGCCCTATCGAACCAATATGGTGGGCAAACTAGTAATCTGGAAGCCATGGTGAAGCAGTTAGCTTCTCGCATGGACCAGATAGATCCCTACCGTCCCTCGTACAATTATCGATATATGTGTAGTCAACCTTTGGATCCCATAGTTGTAGCACAACCGTACCCTAAGCATTTTCCCATGCCCGTCCTACCTATATATAAAGGAACCGAAGATCCCATAGAGCATCTTCACATGTTTAGGATAGCATGTCATGATATATCACATGATGACTTGCTATTACTAAAAATGTTCTCGAAAAGTTTAGGTGGAATGGCATTAGAGTGGTACTATCAATTGCCCACTCATTCTTTGAGAAATTTTGAAGAAATAGCTGAATATTTTGTCCATCAATTTAGTGCCTACATCGAGAGGCATGTCACCATTAAAGATTTATACAACTTAAAACAAGACAAAGATGAATTTTTTGCTGATTTATTAGCTAGATGGAGGCAGTTGACAGGAAAACTGCACTTTGTGCTACCTTATAGGGAAATGTTGGACATTTTTATTAATAATTTGCAAGAACATATCTTATGAGTTATCAACTGCTACTTTAACTACCTTCAATCAGGCTATAGATTTAGCTCAAAGAGTATAAGATGCCCTCATTAGGAGAGGCCAACTTAGGAAGAAAGATGATGAGAAAACATCCAAAAATCAATATAAAAACAAACAAGTCGTAGGTGACGGAGTCACTGATAGCAAAAATGTTGCTAATATCAATGCAACGAAGACAATAGAAAAATTTATATTGAAACCTCCTGATAAACCTCCTCGAGAATTTACTAGATTGAATCAACCATTATCAACTATTTTACCTCAATTACTCGAAAGAGGCTTGATTCAATTACCAGCTATCCGAGAACCTGATCCAACTATACCCGGATACAGAGCCGATCTACACTGTGACTTTCATAGAGGACTGTTGTTGAGGATAAAACATCATTTGACATCATTTGAAAAGCCAAAATATCAAAAGAGTCAAGGCATAGAGAAGCCAATTTAGGTTATTCAAAGTGCCAAAGCCAACCACCATATGTAAAAAAAGGTTGCCAACTAATGAGGTAGAACATCTTTTTGAAAGTCATCGAAAGGAAGAACTACCAAGGAAACATTACTTAATGACAAACATAGCATTCAGATGATAATCTAAGTGTGTAATGGTTCTTGTAATATTTTTCTAAGCATATAATTATTTTTGTAATGTTAAAGCATCATGTTAGAGCAAGGGTGTAACGTCTACCAAGGAGGGGTGAAATAGCTTACATAGTAGAATATTTTAGTTACATCGTAATTCACCTAAAAATATTATGCATGAAGATATAACAACTAACTGAGTCAATAGTTAGTAGAATTAAAACATATACATTTTAAGATTCACCTTTGGAGAGCATCATATATTCATCTTTGAAAGCGTTCATTGAGTAAGCACCTATAGGAGTGCCTAGAGAAGCTAGTGGAAGTTGAAGAGTCAACATTAGAAGATAGAGTATTTTGTCTTTTGTGCACCCCAGCAAGGAGGTAATATTTATAAAGTTAATTATTATTTTTTATAAATTATGGAGTTATAAGGTTGAATGATATTTATTTTATCTAAGGTCGGACTCTATTAATTGATTTTTACCTTGATTAATGAGATAATCGGAGAAATAAAACATTGGACAAGAAAATAAAACATTAGAGATATAATTAACTATTTTTGTAAATATTTTGAAGATAATTGAAATGTCAATTTGAAGTTTTGATAAATTAATTAAAAATTTTGTAATATATTTTTTTAAGTTTTGTAAGAGAATTTTAATATTTGCAAATATTTTGAAATTTAGAGAAATAAGGTTTTCTACATAAAATTAGTAATACTAAATTTGCAAATATTATTTTTTAAATTTTTGATTTGGGAACCAAAAGGTATTCAATATCAATGATAGTTTTCAAAATTTAGAAGATAGTAATTAGTTATTCAAAACATAGGGAACAATTTATCAATGAAGAAAAATCTAGTCATTTTCTTTCATTGCTTTGCCATTAAGGAATCCATGGGCTTGGATAAATTAAGATATAATAAGACCTCCCTTCCAATCACTTATTTAGGTATTCCCATCAATACTCGAAGATAAAAAAAAATATTGGAATTGGTTGTTGTACAAAGTCAAGAAGAAAATTGTAAAGTAGACCAATAGGTGGATTTCTTCTGGGGGTAGAATCACCTTGGTAAAATATGTTCTTCAATATATTCTTATTTATGTTTCTACCGCGTTGAATATCCCAAAGGTTGTTCCTCAAGAACTAGATCAAATCAGTCATTGGTTCCTCTAGAGTGGTACTATGGAGAAAATAAAATGGGTCTTGGTGAAATGGGACACTTTATGTCTTCTTAAGAATAATGGGGGGTTAGGATTCTAGTCTGCTATTAATAACAACAAAGCTTTAGCTGCTAAATTATATTGGGGGATTTTGCATAACCCCAATGCTCTTTGGGCCAAGAATCTCTATGGTAAATATGTTGATAACAAAAGTCCTAAAAACCTTATTCGCTATCAATTGCGTTCCAAAGGTTATCCCATTTTAGCAGTTCTTGATACTGGTGACGATTTGATAATTTTTTTTTCTGGATCATTCATAATGGTCAACAATTAAATTTTTGGATATATTCTTAGGATGATCACAAGCCTTTGATAACTCAGTTTCTCGATTGGAGGCCTTGGATGTAGGAGGTTCACTGAGATAAATGGATAAATATGGCTAGTTATTGTTGGTACCATACTGGTAATTTAGAGGTTGGTAGATATTGGATCTCTATTGAGGACTGGCCTATTCAAATCCTAGAAAGGAAAAGATAAGATATCCAGTGCATCCTTCATATGAAATCTCTCTTTTTATCCCATGATAAATATTATTTTGGATGGAATAACACTACTAAGGGTGAGTATTCAGTTGCTCAATGTTATTTGACCTTATGCCATAATAATCCCAACCAATCATCTGACATCTTTTCTCAATTGTGGGCTCAAAAGCTCTGGCCTAAGATGAGGTTCTTTACTTGGATTTTATTTCATCACAAGGTGCTTACTGGGGAGCATCTTAAGAAGTTTGGTTTTTAGGGCCCTTTTGAATATTATAACATAAAACACAGATAAAAATGAATCATATTGCAAAACTAGAAAACATAGTAAAAACAAGGAAGTTACAGTTTTTAGAAGATGAAATGAAGGCCTTTCACTTATTAGAATCACGTGAAATTTATACAGCTTAGAGATATATAATGTCAATAAACTATCCAAAATTAGAGGAAAATTATTTATAAATAAAATGTTATAGCCTCTCAAAGTAGGCTACTAACCACTATTTTTCATATTGCACAAAAAATATCAAGAATGGAGCTACGTTTTTTGTTTTTCCCTATTCCATTCAAATTCTTCTTCTAAAAAAATTTTACAATCATTTTTTTACCCTATTCTACCCTAATACAAATATTCTAAATTTGTTACAAGAAGTGTAACAACCTATAGCTATTACAAATTTAAATCCTCCTATAATGACACATTCTTTTATTCTACAGTTACAAAATAGGGGACATATTTGTTTTGATTCATTTTTTTGACTTGGAAATACCACATGGTCAACATCATATTCCAACATTCTCCCCCTTGATGTTGATAGGGCCAACAATTAGGTCTCTCAACATCAAAACTTGAGTCTTTACAACTAGTTTGTGAATATATCTATAATTTGATCTTTGGTGTTACAATAGCTCAGTATGATAATCTTCTTCTCCACCACATACCTAATGAAATTGTACTCTATGTCAAAGTTTTTTGACTGGACATGGTGGACAATATTTTGTGCAAACTTAATGGAACTTGTGTTGTCACAAAAAAGTGTAGTAGGAGTTCCTTGCTTCTCCCCAATCTCTCTAAGAAGTTTCCTAAGCCACAAGGCTTGTGCACTTGCTGATGTGAGTGTAATGTATTCAACTTATGTAGAAGACAATGCAATAGTAGCTTGTTTTTTGGAACTCCAAGTAATCAATCCTAAACCAAGGGAGAAACAATTTCCACTAGTGGACTTCTGGTCATCAAGATTACTTCCCCAATAAATATCATTGAAACTAATCAACTTCAAATTCTAATATGAGGAGTAATGAATGCCAAAATTAATCGTGTCTTACACATACATCAGTATTCTCTTGGCTGCCTTCAAATGCAATGTAGAAGGATCAGCCATGTACCTTGAACAAAGTGATATGCAATAACAAATATTAGGCCTAGTATTGCAAAGAAACATTAAACTCCCAACAATGCTTCTATATTCAGTTTTGTTTGCATGATCAGCCCCATCATCCAAACACAAAAGCTCTCTATGTGCAACTGTATTAGCTACAGGCTTGCAATCAATCATACAAAACTTCTTCAACATGTTCTTTGCATAATTTTTTTGACAAAGAAAAATATCATTACTAGTTTGATGTACTTCCATGCCTAGAAATTAACTCATCAAACCAAGATCAGTCATATCAAATTCTCTTTTCATGTCCTCCTTAAAATCATCATTCATTGAAGTACTACTTCCCATAAACAACAAATCATCAACATACAAGCACACAATGAGAATGTCATTACCTTATGTCTTGTATTACAATGTAGGCTCATTCTTATTTATTTGAAAGCCACAGCTTTGGAAGTATTCATGAATTCTTTGGTACCAAGATCTTGGAGCTTGCTTCAACCCATACAAAGCATTTTTCAATCTATATTCCTGATCTTCTTTGCCATGGAACTGAAAACCTTGAGGTTGTGTCACATACACCTCTTCTTCAGGATACCCATTTAGGAAAGCACTTTTTACATCCATGTGGTACACACTCTAGCATTTGTGAGCAGCCAAAGAGAGCACCATTCTCACTGTCTCTTAACTTGCTACAGGAGAAAAAGTCTCCTCATAGTCTATGCCAAAATTTTGTGTAAAGCCTTTGGCAAAAAATCTAGCCTTGTATCTCTCAATGAAACCATCATTGTGCCTTTTGATCTTGTAGACCCATTTGCAACCAACACATTTCCTATATTTGGGGAGTTCACACAATTCCCAAGTGTCATTTTTTTCAATAGAATGCATTTCTTCATTCATTGCCTTCATCCAAAACTTGTTAGAAGCATCATGTTCATAAAAAGAAGGTTCAAAATCATCAACAAATTTTGAAACAAGAGCATAATTAAAAATAGCACCTTTGGGGTCTCCATTGTCTTCATTTCCATATAAGTGCAAATTCTCAAGCCCTTACAAGACTTGGTTCATTTCTTGATGCTGGCCTCTTATCAATATTCTTTTGAAGTTGGTGTCAATGATTTTATATGGTGGATGATCTTTCAACAATATTTTTCTCTTCACATTTGCAGGTGGTGATGGAGGTAAATAAAATCTTGTAGGAACTTCTTCTTGGCTTGCCCTTGGACTCGAAGATGAACTTGTGGATCCCATGTGATATGGTGACCCAAAATAAGTGCTTCTTTACAAATAATTATTAGTAGAAACATGGATGGACTGAACACTTACTTGGCTACTTGGAACAATCTCTTCAAACACATAATCATCAACACATAATTTTTTATACTTCCAATTTCCCCTTTCATCAAAAATTGCATCTCTAGACAACATTTTTCTAGAATGAGGATTAAAAAATCTATAGGCCTTATATTTCTCACTATAACAAATGAAAATCATCTTCTCACTCTTAGCATAAAGTTTTATTCTCTTCTCATCATTCACATGCACAAAAGAAACACTCTCAAAAATTCTAAAGTGTTGTACATTTGGCTTCTTTCCAAACCAACATTCATAAGGAGTACTATGCTCTAGACTCCTAGTAGGACTTATATTAAGAATATAATTAGCAGTCCTAGTTGCTTCAGCCCAATAAAATGAACTCAAACCTTTAGTTTGCATCATACATCTTGTCATCTCCACCAAAGTCCTATTCTTTCTTTTAGCCACCCTATTTTGTTGAGGTGTGTAGGGGCTGGTCTTTTGCATCTTGATGCCAAAATCCCTACAAAACACTTCAAATTCATTAGAACAAAATTCACCTCCTCTATCACTCCTCAAACATTTTATGGTATACCCACTTTCATTCTAAAAAAGTGCTTTAAAATATTTGAATAAAACAAAATCCTCATGTTTATGCTTAAGGAAATAAACCCAACAATATCTTGAAAAATCATCAATGAAAGTGAGAAAATAGGAAGCTTTAACAATACTTTGAGTTGGAATTGGTCCACAAATGTCACTATGAACCAGTCGAAGTGGATATTGGGCCCTCCATGCTTCACCTTTGGGAAATAGCCCCCTTTTTTTTTTACCAAGAGTGCACCCCTCACAAATGTCCTTGGTGTCTTCTACTTTTGGCAAACCATACACAAGTGGTGAAAGCATCCTCAAACTATGAAAATTCAAATACCCAAATATCAAATTCCATAGCGTCCTTTTATCTTCAATACCCACACAAGAAATTTCTCCCCCTTACTCAACAAACCTCAATGGAAATAATTTTTTCTTAGTCATATGCACTTTTGTGATCAGCCTTTTATTCTTATCATAAATCTTGCACATTTTATCCTCAAAAACCAATTTGTAATATTTTTCTAACATTTTCCTAATGCTCATCAAGGAATGCTTCAAATAAGGTGTATAATAAATATATTTTACCTTTAATTTACCTATTTTTTGTAGGAACCTCCATGTCCCCTTTTGCAACCACCTCCAAGATCTTCTCATCTCCAAGCTTGATACTTGAATGATAAGAATGGTCAAGAGAAGAAAACAACTCCTTCTTGCTAGTCATGTGGTTTGTGCACCCACTATCAAGGATCCATGTCTCATTGGTGAAAGTTTTTGGCCTATCATGGGAGATAAATTCTTGCTCTTCATGGAGCGCTCCATATTCATTTGAGTAGAACAATGTCTCATCTTCAAAGAAGTCTTCCTATCCATAATTTTATGATCTATTAGAGGATTGTTTCAACCTAAAATCCTTCTCAAAATGGCTATATTTATTACAATGATAACATTGAAAATTTCTCATGTCTCTACTTGTACCTCTTCCTCTTGAATTTGATCCTTCTCTTGAAGCATGGGCTTGACGATCACCTTCAGAATTCTGATCTCTACCTCTTCCTCTACCAAAGGAGTCTCTTCTTCCTCCTCTTCCTCTATAGCCTCTTCCTTTTCCTATTCCATGTGCATCATTTCCTTTGATATAAAATGCTTGTTTTTCTAAAATCACGAGGATACAAAAGAAAAAATGAAACACCAAGTGCGATGCAAGCGAAGTCAAAGATAATGCTAAATCCTATGAGTTGAAAACACATGAAAGGGGAGAAACATAAACAAATCAAAACCAGATAGAAAGCAAATATGGAATACAACCCTTTTTATTAGTTTGTTTTAAAGCTTAGTTACAACACGTCTCCTCCCTTTTCAGGGGCTAGGAGCATTAAATAAGGTTTCGTTACACCATGGGTGATATGCCTTCTTTCGCGTGCCCACATGTAAAATGGGCAGACCAAATGTTTTCGTCGCTTGCGTGAAAGGGTATTTGATTCTTTGGTACTCCTCTGGTGTCAAGATCCTGCATTCAAGGAAATAAAAAAAAATTAGTAGCACCTGCGGATGAAATGAAACATGTAATTCCTAAGCCTAAGATTAGTGCATGCAAAAAATAAATAAAACAACAACTAAAATATATCCAAATGAGCTGAAAACTCGACAGAGGCATGAAAAAATCACTAGGAAGTCACTGCAAAAAGAACAGCCATAAAATTCACCATGGATTTCTAATCACTCTGGGGTGGGATGATTAGACCTGCAACATTACGTCAGAAAGCACTGTCCCAAATGTCCCATCTGGGAGGCTCCAAATCACCTGCAAAGTTGGGGTTAGGTAAAATGGGGTATTTTAGAAGGACCCAGAAGGTCAGATTTTGCCACTTTGGCCTCTGTTGCTATGAATTTGATGATGCTACCTACATGTTAGCGAAAGCAAGAAATAATAAAAACATGATCAAAACTGCTCAGAATTACATGAAATTTGAATGCAAGCCTATCTAAGTAACCTAGAATAAAATGCAAAAATAACAGAATTGAAATCTACTACAGATTTCTAATCACTCTGGGGTGGGGTGATTAGGACTACATCAGTGTGGGGGGGTGCTCGGGGGCAGGACGCCCACCGTTTGGGGCCCGATTTCGGCACCAATCCACTTGATATGGGTCCAAAACCTCTTATGGGGCATTGTCAAAAAATTTGGACGAGATACTATGGCCAAATTTTGGGTTTGGGGTCCGAATTGCACTTCCAATAACCACCCAATGACCTCCCTTCCAAAAGAGAGATCAAGAATGTAAAAGGCACAATCAAAAGTAAGTATGTAAAATGGCAGCACTTCGTTGCTCAAAATTCTCCTTCTCTATATATTTTTTGGCGTGAGAAGACTCACTATTTTATAGACCTTATGGTCTTTGTGTATAAGCATGCAGAGGAACCACTTGGAAATAATACCTTTCCAGGGGGGAGAAGATTCCTCCCTCATTAAGGGCTCCATGACTGCCTCTAGTGCTCCAAAACGCTCACTCACACTACCATGCAATGAAGGAGGTGTTAAGTGGCGGATCTGGGCTACCATTTATTGAGATTTGACCTTTTGCTAGTCAAACTTGCTATTCGCCCCACCCTAGAACAAATACTACTAATCGTCCCTGAGTACCAGTTTGTAATCGTCCCTGGGTGGAACGAGTATGGAGCAGAGTGCCTGAAAGGTGCCAAATTGACCTCTTACATTCCAAAACTTCTATGAGAGTGGTTAGGACCACTGTTTAACCTATGGGGGCTACCTTAGGGGCTGTATGTGCCAACTCGATCAGTGTTTGTAGTCACATAATTGGATTGGTGCGATTTTGGTGTCTACAGATGCCCCTTTTTGGGAAGCACTATGTGTGGTGTAGTGCTGAGCAAAAATAGATAACCAAAGTAGTAATGATTAGGGTTTCTCAGTAACCTAACCAAATTTTGATGCCCCAAGTATGGAAGGGGTACACATTCTTGAATCCTTGATTCTGACAAGCTAAGGAACTTAATTCAAGTGTTAACCTTTTTTTGGTGAGGTGTTACTTGAGCTTGGACATTGATTAGTCATGAATATGCAAAGGGCACAACATTTTGTCTATGAGAACCTTGAGTTCATGATTCATGAATGCCAAGTTGTTTTATCAGCTTGTGATCATTGCTTTTTTGCTACCCCAAGCAGGGGCGTGATTATCTTTGTCAATGATTCTTTGAATGTGTGCCATTTCCTTGATTGGGTGTGTATTTGTTGATTGGTGACTAAGTGTGACTACCCCCTCAAGTGATGAATCGATGAGGGAATGACCGACATGAGAAAAGCGATGAGTCGCTTGACCCAAGATGACTTGTTTAAGGGTGCCTTTTAGTTGTTTTTCGTTTAACGCTTGAGCAGTTTCCCAACATTTTGACCTATTTTTGGGTGGGTTTTAACCCTTTTTGGGACATCGTTTGGGGATGAAATTCTTGAAAATTCATCCTCCCGTGGAGCGGTCCGGCTATGGTAGCCTTCTTAGGGAGTAGGATAGTGAGGATTTGTGACCCCAACGTCTATTTTGCATGCCAAGAAGCAAATGTGCAAAGGCGCCTTGTTTGAAAATATTATTGCTATTTTTGGGTGGGTTTGGACCCTTTTTGGGACATCGTTTGGGGATGAAATTCTCAACAATCCATCCTCCCATGGAGCGTTCTGGCTATGGTAGCCTTCTTAGGGAGTAGGATAGTGAGGATTTGTGACCCCGACATCTATTTTGCATGCCAAGAAGTAGAGGCACAAAGGCGCCTTGTTCAAAAATGTTATTGTTATTTTTGGGTGGGTTTGGACCCTTTTTGGGACGTCGTTTGGGGATGAAATTCTTGACAATTCATCCTCCCATGGAGCGGTCTAGATATGGTAGCCTTCTTAGGGAGTAGGATAGTGAGGATTTGTGACCCCGACATCTATTTTGAATGCCAAGAAGCAGAGGCACAAAGGCACCTTGTTCGACAATGTTATTGTTATTTTTGGGTGGGTTTGGACCCTTTTTGTGACATCGTTTGGGGATGAAATTCTCGACAATCTGTCCTCCCATTGAGCGGTCCAGCTCTGGTAGCCTTCTTAGAGAGTAGGATAGTGAGGATTTGTTACCCCGACGTCTATTTTCATGCCCAAAATTTCAAGTGCAAAAGCACTCTTATTGGACAATTTTATTGCTTATTTTTGTGCAATTTTTGTTGTTTTTGAAATTTTTGCTTTGTAATCATCCCTGGGTGGGACGAATACTAGTTTTGTAATCATACCAGTATGGTACGAGTGCTAGCTAGAGCACTCATTCCATGGGGAACGATTACAGGCCTAAAATCCTATTTATGGGCCAAAACTAGGGTTTGGGCTCATTTGCATTTAATTTTTCTAGCGATTTGGAGCTCTGAGGAGGAGGAGGTCGAGTCTGCGAAGTGAAGTACCACAAAATTTTTCCCGACACCATGAGTTCATAAATCGGGTCTTCCAGTGGTGGAGCCGAGGTGAGACCGGTGAGTGCTTCTCTTTGTTATTTGCTTTTGTTTTGTTTTACAGTTAAAGAACCGTAATGTATTTTGCAATTTGTTTTTCCGTTTAAACTAAGGTAAAACCCGAGGCTAAAAAGAAATGTTTTTTATTGTTTGTTTGTATTTTTGTTAAGGTTATAAAAAAAAAAACCCTAGGTTTAAATGCGATGTTTTTATTGTTTTAAAACTAAAACCTTAGGTTAATTGAGAGCAAAACCCTCGCTTAGAAATATTGTTTTAATTTAAATTTTTGTATTTTCGTTTTTTTTTTTTAAAACTCTAGATTGAAATGCGTTCTTGTTTTGTTTTGTTTTGAAACTAAAACCCTAGGTTAAACTTAGAGAAAAACCCTAGATTTAGAAAAATTGTTTTTATTCTGATTTTTGTATTTTCGTTAACTTCAGTTATAAACCCGAGGTTAACAAAAAACTGTTATTTTGATTTTGAGTTTTTTGTTTTTATTTATTAGTTTAAACATAGAGTTAGAAACCTTAGGTACCGACAAACTATGTTTGAATTTGTTTTGGTTTTTCTTTATCAGTTGAA